>OX439420.1:7809401-8506901 GCA_949319885.1 Mecyna flavalis | reverse complement strand
CCTAACCATTAAAAATGTTAGGTTGCAGCGACCTAACCATTAAAAATGTTAGGTTGCAGCGACCTAACCATTAAAAATGTTAGGTTGCAGCGACCTAACCATTAAAAATGTTAGGTTGCAGCGACCTAACCATTAAAAATGTTAGGTTGCAGCGACCTAACCATTAAAAATGTTAGGTTGCAGCGACCTAACCATTAAAAATGTTAGGTTGCAGCGACCTAACCATTAAAAATGTTAGGTTGCAGCGACCTAACCATTAAAAATGTTAGGTTGCAGCGACCTAACCATTAAAAATGTTAGGTTGCAGCGACCTAACCATTAAAAATGTTAGGTTGCAGCGACCTAACCATTAAAAATGTTAGGTTGCAGCGACCTAACCATTAAAAATGTTAGGTTGCAGCGACCTAACCATTAAAAATGTTAGGTTGCAGCGACCTAACCATTAAAAATGTTAGGTTGCAGCGACCTAACCATTAAAAATGTTAGGTTGCAGCGACCTAACCATTAAAAATGTTAGGTTGCAGCGACCTAACCATTAAAAATGTTAGGTTGCAGCGACCTAACCATTAAAAATGTTAGGTTGCAGCGACCTAACCATTAAAAATGTTAGGTTGCAGCGACCTAACCATTAAAAATGTTAGGTTGCAGCGACCTAACCATTAAAAATGTTAGGTTGCAGCGACCTAACCATTAAAAATGTTAGGTTGCAGCGACCTAACCATTAAAAATGTTAGGTTGCAGCGACCTAACCATTAAAAATGTTAGGTTGCAGCGACCTAACCATTAAAAATGTTAGGTTGCAGCGACCTAACCATTAAAAATGTTAGGTTGCAGCGACCTAACCATTAAAAATGTTAGGTTGCAGCGACCTAACCATTAAAAATGTTAGGTTGCAGCGACCTAACCATTAAAAATGTTAGGTTGCAGCGACCTAACCATTAAAAATGTTAGGTTGCAGCGACCTAACCATTAAAAATGTTAGGTTGCAGCGACCTAACCATTAAAAATGTTAGGTTGCAGCGACCTAACCATTAAAAATGTTAGGTTGCAGCGACCTAACCATTAAAAATGTTAGGTTGCAGCGACCTAACCATTAAAAATGTTAGGTTGCAGCGACCTAACCATTAAAAATGTTAGGTTGCAGCGACCTAACCATTAAAAATGTTAGGTTGCAGCGACCTAACCATTAAAAATGTTAGGTTGCAGCGACCTAACCATTAAAAATGTTAGGTTGCAGCGACCTAACCATTAAAAATGTTAGGTTGCAGCGACCTAACCATTAAAAATGTTAGGTTGCAGCGACCTAACCATTAAAAATGTTAGGTTGCAGCGACCTAACCATTAAAAATGTTAGGTTGCAGCGACCTAACCATTAAAAATGTTAGGTTGCAGCGACCTAACCATTAAAAATGTTAGGTTGCAGCGACCTAACCATTAAAAATGTTAGGTTGCAGCGACCTAACCATTAAAAATGTTAGGTTGCAGCGACCTAACCATTAAAAATGTTAGGTTGCAGCGACCTAACCATTAAAAATGTTAGGTTGCAGCGACCTAACCATTAAAAATGTTAGGTTGCAGCGACCTAACCATTAAAAATGTTAGGTTGCAGCGACCTAACCATTAAAAATGTTAGGTTGCAGCGACCTAACCATTAAAAATGTTAGGTTGCAGCGACCTAACCATTAAAAATGTTAGGTTGCAGCGACCTAACCATTAAAAATGTTAGGTTGCAGCGACCTAACCATTAAAAATGTTAGGTTGCAGCGACCTAACCATTAAAAATGTTAGGTTGCAGCGACCTAACCATTAAAAATGTTAGGTTGCAGCGACCTAACCATTAAAAATGTTAGGTTGCAGCGACCTAACCATTAAAAATGTTAGGTTGCAGCGACCTAACCATTAAAAATGTTAGGTTGCAGCGACCTAACCATTAAAAATGTTAGGTTGCAGCGACCTAACCATTAAAAATGTTAGGTTGCAGCGACCTAACCATTAAAAATGTTAGGTTGCAGCGACCTAACCATTAAAAATGTTAGGTTGCAGCGACCTAACCATTAAAAATGTTAGGTTGCAGCGACCTAACCATTAAAAATGTTAGGTTGCAGCGACCTAACCATTAAAAATGTTAGGTTGCAGCGACCTAACCATTAAAAATGTTAGGTTGCAGCGACCTAACCATTAAAAATGTTAGGTTGCAGCGACCTAACCATTAAAAATGTTAGGTTGCAGCGACCTAACCATTAAAAATGTTAGGTTGCAGCGACCTAACCATTAAAAATGTTAGGTTGCAGCGACCTAACCATTAAAAATGTTAGGTTGCAGCGACCTAACCATTAAAAATGTTAGGTTGCAGCGACCTAACCATTAAAAATGTTAGGTTGCAGCGACCTAACCATTAAAAATGTTAGGTTGCAGCGACCTAACCATTAAAAATGTTAGGTTGCAGCGACCTAACCATTAAAAATGTTAGGTTGCAGCGACCTAACCATTAAAAATGTTAGGTTGCAGCGACCTAACCATTAAAAATGTTAGGTTGCAGCGACCTAACCATTAAAAATGTTAGGTTGCAGCGACCTAACCATTAAAAATGTTAGGTTGCAGCGACCTAACCATTAAAAATGTTAGGTTGCAGCGACCTAACCATTAAAAATGTTAGGTTGCAGCGACCTAACCATTAAAAATGTTAGGTTGCAGCGACCTAACCATTAAAAATGTTAGGTTGCAGCGACCTAACCATTAAAAATGTTAGGTTGCAGCGACCTAACCATTAAAAATGTTAGGTTGCAGCGACCTAACCATTAAAAATGTTAGGTTGCAGCGACCTAACCATTAAAAATGTTAGGTTGCAGCGACCTAACCATTAAAAATGTTAGGTTGCAGCGACCTAACCATTAAAAATGTTAGGTTGCAGCGACCTAACCATTAAAAATGTTAGGTTGCAGCGACCTAACCATTAAAAATGTTAGGTTGCAGCGACCTAACCATTAAAAATGTTAGGTTGCAGCGACCTAACCATTAAAAATGTTAGGTTGCAGCGACCTAACCATTAAAAATGTTAGGTTGCAGCGACCTAACCATTAAAAATGTTAGGTTGCAGCGACCTAACCATTAAAAATGTTAGGTTGCAGCGACCTAACCATTAAAAATGTTAGGTTGCAGCGACCTAACCATTAAAAATGTTAGGTTGCAGCGACCTAACCATTAAAAATGTTAGGTTGCAGCGACCTAACCATTAAAAATGTTAGGTTGCAGCGACCTAACCATTAAAAATGTTAGGTTGCAGCGACCTAACCATTAAAAATGTTAGGTTGCAGCGACCTAACCATTAAAAATGTTAGGTTGCAGCGACCTAACCATTAAAAATGTTAGGTTGCAGCGACCTAACCATTAAAAATGTTAGGTTGCAGCGACCTAACCATTAAAAATGTTAGGTTGCAGCGACCTAACCATTAAAAATGTTAGGTTGCAGCGACCTAACCATTAAAAATGTTAGGTTGCAGCGACCTAACCATTAAAAATGTTAGGTTGCAGCGACCTAACCATTAAAAATGTTAGGTTGCAGCGACCTAACCATTAAAAATGTTAGGTTGCAGCGACCTAACCATTAAAAATGTTAGGTTGCAGCGACCTAACCATTAAAAATGTTAGGTTGCAGCGACCTAACCATTAAAAATGTTAGGTTGCAGCGACCTAACCATTAAAAATGTTAGGTTGCAGCGACCTAACCATTAAAAATGTTAGGTTGCAGCGACCTAACCATTAAAAATGTTAGGTTGCAGCGACCTAACCATTAAAAATGTTAGGTTGCAGCGACCTAACCATTAAAAATGTTAGGTTGCAGCGACCTAACCATTAAAAATGTTAGGTTGCAGCGACCTAACCATTAAAAATGTTAGGTTGCAGCGACCTAACCATTAAAAATGTTAGGTTGCAGCGACCTAACCATTAAAAATGTTAGGTTGCAGCGACCTAACCATTAAAAATGTTAGGTTGCAGCGACCTAACCATTAAAAATGTTAGGTTGCAGCGACCTAACCATTAAAAATGTTAGGTTGCAGCGACCTAACCATTAAAAATGTTAGGTTGCAGCGACCTAACCATTAAAAATGTTAGGTTGCAGCGACCTAACCATTAAAAATGTTAGGTTGCAGCGACCTAACCATTAAAAATGTTAGGTTGCAGCGACCTAACCATTAAAAATGTTAGGTTGCAGCGACCTAACCATTAAAAATGTTAGGTTGCAGCGACCTAACCATTAAAAATGTTAGGTTGCAGCGACCTAACCATTAAAAATGTTAGGTTGCAGCGACCTAACCATTAAAAATGTTAGGTTGCAGCGACCTAACCATTAAAAATGTTAGGTTGCAGCGACCTAACCATTAAAAATGTTAGGTTGCAGCGACCTAACCATTAAAAATGTTAGGTTGCAGCGACCTAACCATTAAAAATGTTAGGTTGCAGCGACCTAACCATTAAAAATGTTAGGTTGCAGCGACCTAACCATTAAAAATGTTAGGTTGCAGCGACCTAACCATTAAAAATGTTAGGTTGCAGCGACCTAACCATTAAAAATGTTAGGTTGCAGCGACCTAACCATTAAAAATGTTAGGTTGCAGCGACCTAACCATTAAAAATGTTAGGTTGCAGCGACCTAACCATTAAAAATGTTAGGTTGCAGCGACCTAACCATTAAAAATGTTAGGTTGCAGCGACCTAACCATTAAAAATGTTAGGTTGCAGCGACCTAACCATTAAAAATGTTAGGTTGCAGCGACCTAACCATTAAAAATGTTAGGTTGCAGCGACCTAACCATTAAAAATGTTAGGTTGCAGCGACCTAACCATTAAAAATGTTAGGTTGCAGCGACCTAACCATTAAAAATGTTAGGTTGCAGCGACCTAACCATTAAAAATGTTAGGTTGCAGCGACCTAACCATTAAAAATGTTAGGTTGCAGCGACCTAACCATTAAAAATGTTAGGTTGCAGCGACCTAACCATTAAAAATGTTAGGTTGCAGCGACCTAACCATTAAAAATGTTAGGTTGCAGCGACCTAACCATTAAAAATGTTAGGTTGCAGCGACCTAACCATTAAAAATGTTAGGTTGCAGCGACCTAACCATTAAAAATGTTAGGTTGCAGCGACCTAACCATTAAAAATGTTAGGTTGCAGCGACCTAACCATTAAAAATGTTAGGTTGCAGCGACCGGCCCGGGTCGCGCGGGGCTCGCGGCGCTCCCGGCGCCTCCACCCCCGGCGCCCCCGCGCTGTTGGATCTGTAATATGAATTAAATTTATTTTGATTTAAATGGTTCTGCAATCAAAAATTATAAAAAAAATTCAAAATAAAACTAAAAAAAAAATATATATATGTACTTGACAAGTACAAAGACAAGATTACCAAAGAAAGAAGAAATCAACTTTCCTGTTAACTAATACTTGAGTTCTGTTCAAGACAGGTTTTTATTTTTTTTGTAATATAAACATTTATCTGTTATCATTCCTTAAGGAGTCAAAACCTAGCTTATTTGAAATAATAAATAATTTGGAATTTCGGTGTAAGTAGGTAACTATTAATGACGTTTTGGTTTAACCACTTTCGTATTCCTATTAATGACTTCTTTAACAATAATATAATTTCGAGATTTTTCTAAGTCATATTCTACCAACATAATAATCTACCAACATTATAAAAAGATAATTTCTTTAGTCCATGGTTATTATATTACTTTTCAGTTTCAACTGTCACAATCATTATCTTCTTTCTAGTATTGTTTTTATTATGTTGCCATTGTTTGTCGAAAGCCAAGATTCACATTGGCTCGCTGAGCCAGCCCACGCTACGCTAAAAGCCTCCAATATAAAATCAAGTCACAATAAAAGCAAATTAGCAAAAGGATAACTTCACTTAATGTCATATTGCATGATTACTTTAAATACGAAACAAATAATTGCTTGGAACTCTACTTCAGAAATAAGATAAAAATGTTTATGTATTTCTATAGTTATTGTAACGTACATAGAAGTGGAAACAAATGTTCCTATTAAACATAATATGTATTCAAAATATTCACAGTCTAAATTGGACGAATTCATTCTGGACGCTTCAGTAGAAAAGTGGAAAAGCATGTAATGCAGAAACACATTAGTTACAAAAAGAATTTTCCACCATGAAAATGTATATTCCATTAGGCAGACTATCTATGTTAACATTATTGGAACATGGCACATATTGCTGATGAAGAAAAGCAAATACATAATATAATTAATATATAAAATACAAATATCATTGACATAAGACTGCTAATACTGCTATAAGGGTATTTACTGTATTTTTAAAAATGTAAGGAATGAATGCAATCTCGTATACCACAAGGCGAATCATCGTCATCATTATTTTTCTTGCCCTTATCTCACGTACTAAGTAGGGTCGGCGCAACATGTTTTTCCTTCCACACACTCCTGTTAGCCTATACCACAAGTTGAATATAATTTCTATTACTTTACTATTGAACAAATAATGAGGACAATATGGTACCGATTAAGACGAGGGCACATAATAGAGCTGATCAGCAAAGCTCTTGGGATGAAAACGCAGCCGCTGTGATTGATATCCGTCTGGAGGATCATCATCATTCGGTACCCATTATTTGTTTGAACACCCAGACCGATACAAACAGACATTATCATGCACACAAATGTTTGTACCGTGCGGGGATCGAACCCTCGAAATCTGGTGTAATAGCCGATTCTTCTCAAGTATTAGGTACACAAAATCAGTCGTTAAATATTTACCTCGGTCCATAGGCTGGGGTCACTGCTACACCGGCGTCATGGTCCAGATTCCCAGCAGTGGGCAGACACTGTGGTGGGTACCTACACGCACGACGAGTGGCGCACGCAGATCCAGCACCTGAAAAATATATGACGATCGATATTAGAATAGAATAGAATAATTATACTTATTTTGTAATAGAAGATAGGTATTAAATTCATAAAAACTAGAACCAAAATGGAGCTCAGTTTTTAAAGTGCCATTTTAAGCATCCAGACGACGAACTAACACTAACATTCAAAGTCACGAACCCTGAAGCTTAGGCCAAGGTCACAATTAGTCGTCATAATTATACGTTCCATTCCAAATACCATCATTTAAAAACTTAAGAAGTATTTGTGGGAATAAAGTTTTATTATTAGTTTTGTATATCTTATAAATAAATAATAATTATGATAAGTCAATAACTATCTGATAATATCACCATTGATCTGACCCCAAAATAAATAGCGTTACCACTTGTGTTGAGGGTATCAGAAACAACGAAGGTGACAACACAGATATTTATACTCAAATACAAATAAACATCCAAACACAGAACAAACACCAACTTTCATCATACAAAATGTCTTTCCTGGGTGGGATTCGAACCGTACAACTGAATAATTTCTTTTTGTACATACCTACACACATATGTACAAAGAAACACCCAGACCCGATCCCAGACCGATACAATCAGACATTTTCATGCCCACAAATGTTCGTTCCGTGCGGGGATCGAACCCTAAATACTTTCTTTATTTTCGTAAATACACACATTGCACACATATCGTACAAAGAAACACCCAGACTGATACAATCAGACCTATTCATGCCCGTGCTGGGATCGAACCGCGACCTGTTGGTGTAATAGCCGACTTCTCAACCATTACACAAAGTGGCTCGTCAATATTATAATTATTTTATCTGAATAAATATAATTATTATTTACTAGCGGCCGCCTCTGCGGTTTCACCCGCGCGTAATTTCTTTTTCACAAATCTCCACCTTCCCCCCATATTTCTTCCCATCAAAAGTACCCTATGTTCACAGGGCATAGTGTAGCTTTCCAACAGTGAAAGAATTTTCCAAATCGGTTCAGCAGTTTCGGAGCCTATTCAATACAAACAAACAATTTCACACACTTTCCTCCTTATAATATTAAGTCATCATCATCATCCCAGCGTTTTCCCGATTGCATCCAGTATGGAGCTCAGGGTCCGCTTCGACTATGACCCTATATTTGACAAGCCTGGTTATTACAATGGAGCGATTGTCATCTGACCTCCGTAACCCTACAACGGAAACCAGACCTACTTGGAACATAGTCGGGACCAACGGCTTAACGTGCCTTCCGAAGCACGGAATCATCACTCTTTTCAGACATTCAGGTGATTCAAGCCTGCAGTGTCCTAACCAAACTGGAAACAATCACACAAAGTGATGTTCCCCGCGGGATTCGAACCCACGACCTCGGGGTTTAAGAGCCCAACGCTCTAACCACTGTACCACGCAGGCCTCTTTATAATATTAAGTATAGATCTATTATCTGATGACGAGTTCTCACAGTTCTACAGAGCACCAAGACGGTGAAGCAACAGCAGCACAGCAGTTGTCGCCAGCCCTGGAACATAATTAATTATTAATTAGGGACAGTATTAATGTGGGAGCCAGTACACTTGAAATCAGAGGCTCGAAGATCAGAGGAGTCTACAGTCTGGCAGCACATTGAGCGACGCTGGTGAAGCGTCCTTCAATGGAATAGGCCGCAGTGGCCGCTTACCATCAGGTGGGCTGCGTGTCTGTCTGCCAACTTAGTATAAAAAAAATTATAATAAGGTATTTCCTTCAATTAGGAACATATCGTCAAATAGCCTCAATGGTCTTAGAACCGGGCCGAAATCTCGAGGTCCTGGGTTCAAGTCCTGAGTCGAGCTAACTTTGTGTCTTTTTCGGACCCAGCTTAGGTTTGTTTGTGATCACGAATCCGAATTTGGCAAGCATGGTTTAAGCCAGTTCCGATGATGGTCTTACTAAGTCATCACTGGTTTTTAAAGATAAATAAATAAATTAATTAAAATATTGTCTATAGCTTAAATATGTGAAACAAGCTATATATGTTCAACAACTCAATGTACCATATTTATTGCAAATAAATAATTTATTATATTGGACAACAATCATCACATACCTATATATTGATCTGACCCCAAAATAAGTAGCATAAGCACTTGTGTTATGGGTGTCAGAAACAACGAAGGTACCACAAATAAATACATAAATACAAATAAACATCCAGACACAGAACAAACACAAATGTTCATCACATACTTAGGTAAGTATTTTTCTGGGTGGGATTCGAACCCACGATCCCTGGCGCACAGGGCAGGGTCACTACCAAATGCGCCATCGGGCCAGTCAAAGATGGAGGCCTTTGTTTTTTTACTTATTGTCTGATGACGAGTATATACTCACAAATTTGGCCCCTAAGCTTATAGTCGAGTAGCAGCGATCGCCACCGCCGCGGCTGCTGTCGGAAGCCGGTCGCCTGCCCTGGAAGATTTTATGTATTTCCTTCAATAGGGAACATAATAATATCGTTAAATGGAATGGAATTATAATTAGTTATAATGGAATTATACAATTTTAGTCTTACATGACGTACACGTATAAAGTGATAAAACTTATAAAAGAAATTTAATTAATAAATTACTTACCGTTAGTAAGACGACTCTTCCGGTAAATATTAAAGGACGAAGAAAAACTCAACCCCAGCTTAATTTTTTTTAAATAAGCCTGAGTGACCAGAATCCTTTTTATCCTATCGCCAAAATAAAATAAGTCAAACATACTTACTTTCAAGAATGTATCTTGGCTGGCATTCATCTCGAGCCGTGCAGTCTGCTCTTCCTTGCAGGGAAGTCGCCAGTTCAGCCAGTCGCCACCATTCGCCGCCAGTCGCAGCCAGTCGCCGTTGGTCACCTCCTTTTACGACTAGACAGAAACTTAATTCAGCAAATGTACCTAAATAATTGAACTCAGACTGGGTTCTTTATAATATGTAGTATTTTTAAGGTGGGAGAGCTGAGGGAAATCCAATAAACACATAGTACGTCGGCTTTTTTAGAAATTGATCAGTCAGCAGAGAATGTATGAGTTGTTAATAAAAGTATAATATACCGTTGGAAGTGTGATAGCTCAATAAGAAATAAAAATAGTTATAGTTTTATTCCTTTAGCGTAAGGGATACCTATTTTTCTTTGCATATTTGAACTGTCAAATGCTATGGTCAAAATATGTGGCCTATTAAAATGACTTGACTTTACACTGCACTGCTTGAAACATCAATCAACTTACTTACTCAAACTCATTTGTTGTGAATACGAAGACTCAGCTGTTTCTTTTTATAAGAATTCGTTGAAACCTACTCGTATTTATTATTATTTTTTAAACTATTATTTTCTTATCCCTCCGGCCAGTGGGTGGATAGGTATTTTTTTATTTCAATCTATGAAATAAAACTATAGAAACACCTGTCTCTTTCTCTTTTTTAAGAATGTTATTTACATAAATAACACTGTTAACACTACAGAAATATCTCTTAGAATATTTAACTCAAAAATATTACTTTTATTGTAGTAAAATATATTATTTTTATTCTAAATCTTATGTACATACATATTTCTAAATAGTTTTCGCGGTAATTGGTCACTCAATTTTTTTTGCCAGCGCAATGGAACACATATTATAAATCCAATGAAATACGATTTTCGTTGCTGATTACATAAACATTTGCAAATTCAAATAAAATTATACTTACCTAATAATTTGTTAAAATTTAAAAACTACTTTTGTTTATATAATTGTAATCAAGAGACTCAACTATTTGCAGCCATTAACTTTCCATTATCTTGTTTAAATCTTTGATGATCTCTGCGACAGCTGTCATCGATTTGACAGCTGTTAAATTTCACAATTTTTGTCTGACAAATGTATGAAGAGAAATAACGTTCATGATGAGATTCACTGGAGGGTAGGCGATGGGTCCACGCGTCTTTTAGTTTTAAATCTTTTTATTTGTGATCTAGTGCAGTTTGGTGTTGAAAATTGGTGTGATTTTCATTCAGTAAAGTGTAACGAAGTGTCGTAAATAAGAAAATTGAAACAAATTGACTGAATGGACGGGTATTGCGTGTAGTGTGTCTCATCGGTAGATGAGACGCTCTTACCGCAATGGCGTCCATTCCCCCGTGACCTTGAGAGTATCCTCCAGTGTTTCCATGAAGCGTTAAAACATCTTAACACCAATGTTTTAACGCAAGGAGAATCTCCCAATAATCACTTGACATTGGCAGAATCATCGCGCCGCAAACAGGCGCGGGATAGTCCATAAAAAAAAAAAAAAAAAAAAAAAAAAAAAAAAAAAAACGTTCATGATTGTGGGTTCCCGCCCACTTAGAGATGTTCATTGCTTTTATCATTCGCTTACACGTAATAATCGATTATGAAATTTTAAAACATCGGAAAATTTTCATTTTGTTTATCTCTTAAAACGTACAATTTTATAATAAAAAATCAATTAATTTGATTAGAAGTAAGTCGGTTTGTATAAAACAATTTGAATATGATCGAAGTCCGAAATTCAAAAATAATAATTTGAGATTCTCCGACAAACAACCAAACTTTGGGTCCATAACAGTAATCTTTCCTTTATTTATGTTGTCATTTTCCCTTTCTATATACAATCTTTCTACCACCACTCTAAATCCTTTTTGGCACGATGAAAGTTATGAATTTAATTTTAATCACTTTTAAACAGAAAAATGCGAGTAACTTCGTCAGACGAGAAAAACATTAATGCCAACCGAACGGAATGAGATGTTACATCCGAGGACTGGCGAAATGTAGTAAATAAATGCTGGAAATTGATTTTGCAAGATTGGGAGCGCGACGTTCATTTCGATAGCATTACTGACCGCGAATTAATAATAGATTTACAAGATTGTTCGAGTGAGTCCGAATTGGATTCAGACGAAGATGATTTGGGTTGTGAACCTCTAACGTAGAAGTCAACACTGACTTTATGATTAATAATTGTTATTGCCACCATCATATTGCTGGTAAGCTCCGTCCCAGGTCAGCTGGTCCCAGGCTCTATCTTCCCATTGTTTATTTTATTTATCGTCCAATTGTAATAAAAATCGTTGATTGAGTTGAGTCAATTTCTTTTTATTTATTCGACCATAAAACATCAAAATATGTACATATTCTGACAATAACCAATAACCTTTATCTGTAAAGTCCTGATAAAAATAGGTGTATCTCTATGTGATGGACATTAAGCTGAAATTGGTTGTAGGAATCTAACAGGCATGGTTGCATTGCTGCAAACTGTATGTACAGGCAGCGTTTCGTCAACCTACTCAAATCTATAGGAAGCTGAAAATTTAGGAAAACAAAAAAGAGCACATGACATGTGTTACGAGCTTGTTTTAATCTAAGGTTACGAGTATCAAAAATAACGAAGTTACCACAAATTGGTACTTAATTACATATTATTAACATCCAGACACAGGACAAACACAATTCTTTATCACCTAAATGTTTTCGCATAGTCAAAGAGCATGCCATGTGTCCTTTGTTTAAAATTACCTTTATTAGAGGTCCTCAATCGTTCAGTGTACATCGATAGAAGAATCGATTACTTACGAATCGAAATTTTAACATTCGTTCATGGTAAGACTACGCCTCTAGAAATGTCACTGTGACACCTGTCGCAAAGATCATCAAAGATTTAATAAAGTTATAGTGAAAAGTAAGTTTGAGTTATGCGCTATGTCTGTAGTCGCCACTGAAGTTTAAAAAATATACGGAGCCGGAGGGCCACAAAAACTGTTTAGTATTTTAATTACTCACGAATACAGGTGGAATTGAAATAATTCATTAACTTTTCCGTAAAAGTCCTTTCAAGAGGTTTTAGTTGGCCACAAAAACTGTTTAGTATTTTAATTACTCACAAATACAGGTGGTATTGAAATAATTCATTAACTTTTCCGTAAAAGTCCTTTCAAGAGGTTTTAGTTAAGGAAAAATAAGGAATAAGAGAAAGAGTAGAATTTATTTATCAATTTGTCAAGATAGACGCCATCTGGTGAACTGTTGACGCTGTTATTGTCGATCATGTTAATTGTAATGGTAATAAGAAAGATCGTGTAACGATAATTATGTATATGTTACAGTCAAAGTGATCAATTAGCTATTATATATAATGACTGGTCATTATATATAATAACCAAATTGACTAGACAATGTGATAAATTGATCACTTTATCCAGCTATTATTTATAATAGCTGGTCCTAGTTAGCCAAAGTGATCAATACGTACGTTCCTGACATATAAAGTGTATAAATAGTTGTACAAACTATGTATATGTTACGCTCAAAGATCAAAAACACTCATTGAGCGGAAAAATAGCTTACAACGCATTGCGGTCACAGTAAAACATCCAACGTAACTGACACACAGAGGAGACTATCTTTTGAACAAAAACAACTTCGGAGGCGAAAATCGACTCTGATGGATATAGGTTAGAAGGCTAAGGCGGGAGCGGAGCGAAGCGGAGCTCCCGCCTTGGCCTTCGTGGTAATTTTTTTTTAAACCTGAAAAAAAATTTTGTGTCCACAACGCCTTGTGAGCTATTTTTCCGCTCAATGAGCGTTTTCGATCTTTGAGCGTAACATATAGACCATTTGATGATTTAAATAAACAAAATACTATCTCTCTGCCCTGACGAAGTAACATGGGTAGAATTCGGTTCTGGGTCGCAGTTCTAACCTAACCTAACACAAATCTATCCATTCCTTTAAATTAATAATATTATTTCTTTAAAAAATTACCAGTCAGGCATTGTTTTATTACATTGACCAAGTCTATGAAGATATTATATATAATGGCTGGTTAAAGTGATCAATTCTGTGTTATTTATCACTTTGACCAAATTGAGTAGATATTATATATAATGGCTAGTCATTATATATAATATCCAGATTGATCACTTTGGCTGTAACATATACATACAAGTGCCTTTTTGTAAATAGGTTAAAAATGCATCACAAACAATGATAGCAGCGATTTATTCGGATGACCGATTTACCACAACGTGTTCGAGATCCGCAAACAAGAAATTCTCACTAAAATTATGTATATGATTTTAATTATATGATTAAACGATAACACGATTATGATTTTATATTATGGTTTGATTGCTATAATAACAAAGCACAAATAAATTCAATAAAATTATGAAAAACTGTTATGGCGGCAGATTTCACCTGTGGCTGTAGGTAGCCAGTCAGACCCTGAAAAAGTCCTGCCACCAACCAGAAGCAAAGCGGGAATCGAACCCACGACCTCCGGGTTTTATACCTGAGCGGCTAACTGATAAGTAGCGTGGTTCAGTTTGGTAGAGTATGCTGCATAAAGTTTATTTGATATTATACCAACCACTAAAGGATCGCTCAAGTCAAGCCTAGCTTACTGCATGTCAAGGTAAGCGGTCACCGTCGCCTATGGACGCGACGTGTGAGCAGTAGTAACTGTGATCACCAGCTTCGCAAGTTACATCCACCTGTCAGTCCTTATTCCATCTCCCTCTATGTTATTTTCTACGAAATCCTAGCGATATCCCGATTCCCCGATTTCCCGTCTCTTCCCCGTTCGCACTCGAAGAGGGACGACACGGTGCCCGCCTTGGCCGCTTTATGGTCGGTGGCCCCTTCGAGGACTTCAAGACAATGCACTGTAAGTGCAAACAAAATGTATTCTTATCAACATCTAATTCTAATCCTATAAATTAGTTACACCTTGACATTGCGCAAATAACTTGCAAATACAATAATGGAGAAAGCACCATTATTTTTGTTTTATTTGTCCAGTTGCGGGTGGTGCCGGTATTATTTTATTATTTTGATTTATTTCCAAACAAAGCCGAGGCGATGTGACCCTTCCTATATAAGCGCCGGGCGTGAGGACGACGGCACACTCGGCCCTTCAGATTCAACATGAACCTTCTGGTAAGAACATCTTCTATTTCGAGTTTTCTTTATCTTCTATTGTGTGATTATTTTCTCGTGTAATCTGGTGTCCAGTGGCGTAACTGGGTGGCAGGGCTGGTTAAATTCCACAGGCCACCGACCTGAGTTGGACCCGGCCCAAGAAGCCGTTAGCGCAACCCACTATTTCTTTCTGTTTGGCCCAAAGGTTGACTGGTGGAGAAGTTGATGGCGGTCCGCCCCGGGCGGCACTTTTTAGGGGGCGGCAAAATTTCATAATAAATTAATAATAAAAAAAAATGTACCATTTGCCATGTACTGGAGGAGCAAAAAAAAAAGGGCGCTAGAATTGTCTTCCGCCCCGGGAGCCTGATACCCACGCTACGCCACTGGATGACTTCATTTCAATGTTGTTTTGCAGTGATAAACAACCTAGTGCAGAGGTTTTGAACATACATTTAGGTCAACTTGCTTGTGGTAAAGATTATTATTATTACTTTAGACGTACATATTTCTGATCCTATATTATGTCTGTCTGTTGCAGCTGCACTCGACGCTACTGCTGGCTCTGGCGTTGTTCGGAGCCGTGAGCCCCGCCCCTAACTTGCTCTGCCTGCCCATCCCCGAACCATGCACTAATCCCAACCCAAATCCTAACCCCAACCCAAACCCAAACCCAAATCCCAACCCGAACCCTAATCCTAACCCACATCCTAATCCCAACCCAAATCCTAACCCAAATCCAAATCCTAACCCACACCCCAATCCCAACCCAAATCCTAACCCAAATCCCAACCCAAATCCTAACCCAAATCCCAACCCAAATCCCAATCCAAATCCTAACCCAAACCCTAACCCAATTCCCAATCCAAACCCAAATCCTAATCCAAACCCTGGCTCATGCCCTAATCCTAACCCCAACCCGGGTCCAAACCCAAACCCAGGTCCTAAGCCAGGCCCCAAACCAGACCCAAGTAAGAATATACACTTATTAATATTCCATTTTGATAACATTGTGCGATAATCGACTAATCACTAGCCATTTTGTATCACGGCTTCCAAAAAATAAATCTAATTTCATTGCGGATAACGTAACGCTAATCTATTGTACATATTATAAATGTAGGTATACTTCTGAAACATTCATTTAAAAATTCATAAAAAAACAGATACCAGCAAAATCAGTGGGATTAGTCCAATATACAGCGTGGAATTTTAGTCGTTGTTTTCCCGCAGTAAAATGATTCTATCTTAGTAGTAAAATACATTAATAAAGTTCTTTTTTTAGTTAAATCAAAAGTTTTACGATTATGATAGACGAAACTCGAACCAATAGTACTAGCTGCGTCACAAACGGTCACCGGCCGGGGTCATTGCCCTTCGCGTTTATCAAAAAAATGATTATTTACTATTTACTCACATTTAGTTTCCATTTTCCCATTATAATTTAAGAAAAAATTTCAAAAAAAGTTTTAAAAAAATTTCAAAAAAAAAATTCAAAAAAAAAATTACTAGCATAAATCGATAGTACTAGTGAAGGTAAAGCATTCTGCTGCGGGAAATCAACGACTAAAAAAACACGCAGTATATCAATCATCATCATCATCAGTCTAAATACGTTTCGACTGCTGGGACACAGGCCTTATCTCAATTGTGAGATAGTGTGGGCCATACTCCACCACGCTGGCCTAGTGCAGGTTGGTGGAGGGGTGCGTAAGGCAAGTGACCAACCTTAATGTCAGATGTTATCAAGCCGCCAAATGGCTTCTGACTAGCTTTGACGACTAAGTAAATATCAGCCGGGACCAACAGCTTAACGTGCCTTCCGAAGCACGGAGACGCTCGAAATAAATGTCACTAAATGTGGTCAGAATGGTCACCCATCCATTAAACGACCGCGGCGTGGGTAGCTTGATTTTCGCTATCGCTAACGAACCACTGTCACAGCTGCGCCACGAGCGCCTCTTATACCAATAACAGGTCAAAATCCAGCGAAGTTTGTTAGAACTTCGTAGTAAAGTCATCTTTGCCCACAGATACCAACAGTCCTAACCCGAAGCCGCTGTCGCCGAACGCTCAGAAGGCGGGAGACCTCGCGCAGAAGGCGTTCATCAACTTGTCCAACCTGCTATCCTCCCTGGGGGCCCTCGTGCCGTCCGTCCTGGGCGGCGTCGTGCACGCCTTGGGGGCGCTCGGACCCGGCCTGGCGCAGGACCCACCCCCCAATACGGACGACTAGTCCTTGACAAACTACCCAGCCTTTAACAGTAAAAGACTAGAGCGGTTACACACTACGTCCGATCCGAATCCGATCCGTCTCCGTGAAATCAAAAGCACGAAGAACATCGGATGACGGATGTAGTGCGAAAATAACCTAGAAATAATTCTACGGCTACTCCGGACCGTCATTTCACGGAGACGGATTGGATTCGGATCGGATTCGGATCGGACGTAGTGCGTAACCGCTCTGACGTTGTCTTCCTAGTTGTCTTCCTCTTCCACTGTCTTTTGCTTGTGATTTCGTATTGTCTTATATTTATTCCATTATATTACCTTTCCCTCTTTTAGTTCCCTTTTATTCCCCTACAATACCCAGGGTCATAGGGGCATCGAAGCTAGAGTGAACTTCGATCAGGCGAGCCGTATGCTTGATTGCCACTTTATAAATGTAGACACAACATCAATATCTGCTTTTTCCATTGCTCACTCATCATCAGCCTTGTCACAGTCTACCACTGGCATAGGCCTCACCAAACGGAGTCGGTATTAGGAAACTTAACCTAAGCAAAAACCGCAATAGAAGTATTATTCGGTAGCAGAAGGTTCGTAGGAATAAAAGCGACGCGTCGACCTGACTGTAAGCATGATTATAAATCAAAAGAAAAAATCACAGCCTCCAATCGCGCACTATCCTGTCTTGTCATGTCATGGTCATGTTTGTCATTATCATCCAAAATCAATCCAAATAAATTGTCAATTTAATAAAACTTGTTTTTCTTCTTTTCCTAACTCTTTTTTAGCTTTGATAGAAAGTGAAATGCGTTATGTATTTCCATAATGAATCAACGACCGTTTATAATAAAACTAATAAAACAATGTATTCAATTGTGAGAGCTATTGATATCTATAGGTAATTTATGCTTTGTTTCAACAGCTGTTGATTTTTTAATAAACAAATAAAAACCGCTTTTGTGGAAAAGTAAAATGAAATAATTTATTCTGCAAATCGACGGTGAAGAATCAATAACGGCTAACTCGCATTTTTGCCGAAAATGACCTTTGAATGTAGTTCGCTTTAAAGTTGTAATTTGCATGCTATGGCAAGATCACCATAGTAAAAAGCCTTTTAATTGACGAGTTATTTAGCTGTGGCATTAGCGGCTAAGACGAATTATTAGCTAAGGCGTATTTTTTTGCTGCCAATTCCATCTAAGTGCGTATTTTTGCTGCCAATTCCATCTATCTCGCTACGTCGACGTGCTTACTCCACCGCTGTTTGTCGTCCACTGCTGGACATAGGCCTCTCCAAATGCTTGCCACGCTGATCGATCCTCGGCCACTCGCATCCAGCTCCTGCCAGCCATCTTGAGCAGATCACCACTCCACCTGGCCTGAGGGCGTCCAACACTATGTTTACCGAGACGCGGTCTTTAACCCCAACGGTTATCGGTTCTACGGCTGATATGGCCAGCCTAATGCCACTTCAGCTGGCTAATCCGGCGAGCTATGTCGGTGAGTTTGGTTCTCTGCCGAATCACCTCATTTCGGATGCGATCCCGCAGTGAAACGCCGAGCATAGCTCTTTCCATAGCCCGCTGAGCGACTTCAAACTTGTTGACTAGCTGTGCCGTAAGTGTCCACGTTTTGGCTCCCTATGTCATGACGGGTAGGACGCACTGATTGAACTCTTTCGTCTTTAGGCATTGTGGAATCGGCGATAAGAAGACTCGTCGTAGTTTTCCAAACGCTGCTTAACCCAACTGAATTCTTCTATTCACCTCGTCCCAAGTTGTTTCGATCCAACTGCAACGACTGCCCAGGGTACCCATATTTTTGAACAACTTCAAGGACGCGGCGCCGTGAATCGCAATCGGTTCCGGTAGAACATGTTCATTGAACATGGACCTTGGTTTTGTCCAAGTTCATGCGTAAAGAAGAATCAGCCAGGTCATTCAGCATCTGTTGTAGGTCCTGCAGCGTCTCCGCCATTATGACAATGTCATCTGCAATTCGCAAGTGAGAGATGTATTCGCCATTTATGTTAATGTCAAGTTCTTTCCAGTTCAGCATCTTAAACATATCCTCCATTGCATTTGTGACCAATTTCGGGGAGATAACGTCCCCTTGTCTCACTCCTGGATGCAATGGTACAGGATTTGTCTGCTGATTTTGTACTTGGACGGACATGGTGGCTGCTTTGTACAGATATCTCATCACTTGGATATATCGCCAGTCTACTTGGCAACGCTGCAGGGACTCCAGAACGGACTAGATTTCAACAGAGTCGAAGGCCTTCTCATAGTCCACTAATGCTAGACACTGGGGCTGATTATACTCTTCGGTCTTTTGTATAATCTGCCGCACAGTGTGGATGTGGTCTATGGTGCCGTATCCGCTCCAAAACCCAGCCTGTTTCGGTGGTTGAAACTCGTCGAATCTTCGCGCAAGACAGTTCGTGATCACTCTTGAGATTAGCCGGGAAATATAGACGGGAAAAAAGGTGTTCGTACAATCTCTCGGAAGAAGCCACCTAACGAAGCTGACCACAGCAAGTGCAGAAGTAGTTGCCACAAAGCCGGCAGTCCTTTTGGAGGTAGAGGACTTCTATGGCCTTGTTATTCGCTTCGCATGCATCTCGAACTGTTTCCCAAAATGTGGCTCTAGCCACGCTAACTCGCCATTACACTGAAGACCTGCCAGAAGTCAGCGTTGGCGAAATCGAGATTGCTCTTAGGCAGCTTAAAAATCGAAAAGCCGCTGGAGACGACGGCGTTACTACAGAGCTGCTAAAGGCTGGAGATAAACCCGTACTAAGGGAGCTTCAAAAGTTTTTTAACGCTGTCCTGTTCGAAGGGATTCAAAATCTTTATTATTATGATTGGCAACTGTAAAGAATTTAATTAAAATAGAGAATTCTTATTTGTGAATAAAACTCACGATAATAGGAAGGTTCAGTGTATTATCGTGAGTTTTATTTACAAATATGAATAAATTTGAACTATTTTGCTATGCTATTTCGCGGCTTTTTATGGGTAGCAGAAACAGTTATCTGACACAAACAAAATAATATAATCACGATTCGGACCAATACCATCTAACTAACACTATCTTTGTAAAATAGGTAGTTGCATCGATAACGTTTTCATGGTTTGATTTCTTCAATTTTTATATTAGATTACTGATACACCAGTTTTTAATAACTTCACATCCAAAAGCACAAATCGTTTTTTTCGTCTCCTGTAAAATTTGTTTTGTTAGTTAGCCGTTATTGATTCTTCACCGTCGAAATAGATTCATAAAAAAAAAACATTCGACGCCTTTCGAATTCGAATGCCTGTCGGCATTAAGTCCGCCAATTGTACTTGTTTTGTGAAATAAAGTGTGAATAAATAAACGAAAAAACGCCCAATAAAATGCGACGTCAATGTCCTGTTAAGAAGAAACGCCTAAAAAAAGTCAACAGTTTGCTACTTTTGTAATTATTATACCTAAATTACAAATGTTTGTATATCTCAACAACAGGTATATTTCCCATTAGAATTTAATGTCGATATAAATAATTGTGACGTAGGTACGTCTAAACTGATCAAATTTCTACTTTGATCTTTGCACTCACGAATAATTACAGCCTTTTATTATTGTAATGAGGTCCCTGTGTAATAACTGAGCGCGCAAGCAGTGCCACATTAGACCGAAGTTGACTGAACACCGCCGCAAGATGAAGCTAATGGTGAGATATAAAATGGTAAGATATTGTTTTTTTAGTCATTTCGTAGGCAGAAAGACACACAACCTATCTGATTCTGATGGTAAACGACTAAGCAAACGATTCCATTGAGGGTCACTGAATCAGGAATCATCGTTCAATGTGGTCTGATTTTAGAGCCTGATTTTGATTGTACTGAATTCCACATTGAGATCACAAATATTGCAAGTAATAACGAAGTAAAATATGGATCTAAAATATCGTTTCTGACCGTTTGCACTGATTCTGTACAAATCTGATAAACACATCCTACTAATCCTACTAAAATTATAAATGCGAAAGTCTGGATGTTTGGATGTTTAAATATTAAGATGTTTGGATGTTTGGATATTTGGATGTTTGGATGTTTGTTACTCAACTACTATAATATTATAAATGCAAAAGTCTGGATGTTTGGATGTTTAGATGTTTAGATGTTTGGATGTTTGGATGTTTGGATGTTTGGATGTTTGGATATTTGGATATTTGGATATTTGGATATTTGGATGTTTGGATGTTTGTTACTCAATCACGCCTAAACGGCTGAACGGATTTAGATGAAATTTGGCACACGTATAGTTTATAACCCGGAATAGGACATAGGCTATAAAATTCCTACGGAAAACGTCTCATTCCCGCGGGCATAACAATTTTGAAACTACTGAACCGATTTGAATAATTCTTTCACTGTTGGAAAGCTACACTATCCCCGGTGAACATAGGGTACTTTTGATCCTGGGAATGTGGGGGGAAGGGGGGTATTTGAAAAAAGAGATTACGCGCGGGTGAAACCGCGGGCGGAAGGCTAGTCTTAAATATTGTTACTTCATTGCAGATCAGTTTACTGTTGTTCCTGACACTGGCATCGCTCGGTGCCGCACTCCGGGCCCCCGAGCGCCTTGAAACTGCGGCTACTGCGGCCAATTCCACTGAGGGACACTTCGCCTTGAAGCGTCGCTCAATGTGCTGCCAGACTCTAGGCTCATCTGATCTTGGAGCCTCTAATTTCAAGTGTACTGGCTCCCACATTAATACTGCCGGAACACAGCCAGAGCTATTATGGCGGCAGATTTCCTGTGGGGGTGGTATCTAGCCAGTCGGACTCTGAAAAAGCCCTACCACCAACCAGACCCAAGGCGGGAATCGAACCCACGACCTGCGTGTTTTTATACCCAAGCGGCTTAGCCACTGTTCCACGGAGCACGGACGGGATTAGCCCTGCCTTGTTTGTGATTTGAATTTGTCAATATAGCAATATTGGTACTACACTCAATCAGAGCGGTTTGATTTATCATCCTTAAAACCCCTCATCATCAGCAATTCCAAACTTGAGGAAAACCCCCACATGTTTATTTGGTCCTTCGAGCAGTGAAAAAAAAATGCAGAGAACGGTTCCAAGGTTCTGCCGCCGGCCGCTCATGCTGGCCAACTTGCTGTCCTCCATGGGCGGTGTGGTGCCCGCGTCTGTGAAGAATCTGTTTAACGCGTTATCCGCGTGCCGGGATTACCACACAAGAGTCAAACCACGAACGAAGCCCAGAGTCATGCAGAAGACAACGTCGCTCTCCTGAGTTTAATGTGACCAGTTCGTTAGCTTGAACATGCAAATCCTGACACATGAAGGCAAGGATAAGAAGTGTATCTAAGTTTTTTTTTCTTCCGGAGGAGAATGCGTTTATGCACCTTAACCGCAGGCTAGCGAGACCTGCGGCCGTGTGTGGGACTCGGGACCCAAGCGTCCCACTACCCACTAAACTCCCCCGGTTCCCCTTTCACCCTTCATAATTATAATAAAATTACCTAAGTAGATATTGGGAAAGTTCCCAAGATCTAGTCTGTGTTTGTAACCAATTTCACCAAAATTGGTTCAAAAGCTAGAAAATGTACTAGCGTACAAAAGGGCCGTCCATTATAGGTACCTAATTACGTGAGGCTCGAAAGGAGGGAGATATCGTCCACATATTCCTACAATACTGAAAGAATTATCCCCTAACTCCTAACCTTTAAGGAGTTGTACCTTCCATCATCAGCTCATCAACATAAAATGATGTCTATCGGACGCAAAAACTTGAATGGCTTCAGAAAAAACAAGTAACGCGTAGGCGCAGCCTATAAAATTTGAGGTTTTCCCTTGATTTTTCCGGGATCCCATCATCAGACCCTGACATGGTGACAATGGGACCACCTCGGAACTATGCA
Organism: Mecyna flavalis; assembly: GCA_949319885.1. Lineage (NCBI taxonomy): Eukaryota > Metazoa > Arthropoda > Insecta > Lepidoptera > Crambidae > Mecyna > Mecyna flavalis. The sequence goes on along the minus strand of OX439420.1, from coordinate 8,483,869 downwards.
CTTTCAAATAAAAAAAGAATTATTTAAATCGGTCCACAATTGACGGAGAAATCGACGGACATACATAAAAAAAAAAAAACCTACAGTCGAACATATAACCTCCTCCTTTTTTGAAGTCGGTTAAAAAATACTTTTACGAGTTACGACGTAGGCTCAGCCCTTAGACTAGTTAGCTATAAGAAACCGTAGAGTAATTAAGATAAGACGTAGCTTGTAAGCATTTCATGTACCATTGTTCAGTTCTAAATAAACCACCGCACGGTGAACATACTCATATTGTGTTTTTTTAAAAGACTTCCCGCGCTGCCAAACACCTATCTCACGTCAATCTTTTTTTCCCTACCAGCACTTCGACGTCAATGGCATGTTGAGGAAAGAAGTGCAGCAAGAAACTTAACAGTTTTGCCTTTTTTTTTAAATATTACAAATTATAAATTACAAATTCAAAAATTTAACATCACAAAATTAATTTATGTCACAGTAAATAATAATGTCAATACAAAGAATCATGTCAATACAAAATATAACAATACAAAGGCGCAGGCAGAGGAGCGGCAACAATAGTACTCACATCTACAGACTTTTATCATTTAGATAGTCTTCCACTTTATAATAACTCTTCTTCATGAGTTGGCATTTGATGTGTGACTTAAGGCGCGGTGGGTAGTGAAATGTGTTTTTTTGAAAGCATAGTACCGGACTTCTAAAAAGATTTCCTTCGTTATATTTTAGTATATGTAACTTCAGTCCTTTAACTAAGTATATGCAGAACAGAAACACGATTGGTAATACTTTTCTCGATAGTTTTTTAATTTGAAAAAGTGCTTTTTGTTATTTTTAAAAGCAAATATTTGCAAAACTATGCCGAAACTAAGCAATTTAAATGCTGTATTCGATACTTCTCCGTTAAACTGATTGCATGACAGAATATTATAGCGATACGTTTATTATTTAATTTTTAATTGAATTTTAACTACAAAATAGGCCCCACGCAATTACTCAGCGCACATCCATTCTCACGTCAGTACGCCTGTGCCCACTGGCAACGTCGGACCTGTGCACGTCGCTCCGGCGCGCTGCACTTTTGACATTTCGTAATTTATATTCCTAATGCTACGGCCACACTATCGCGATAAAGGAAATGAATAGTCCCAGTAATTCGATAATCGGACTACGAGAACTTTAGAGTTCGATCAATCGAACCAACAGGAAATAAAAAACATAGTGGTCCGATCGATCGGACAAGCCGATCGGACCACGCGGCCTAAGGGTAACTATCGCTATGTATTTAATTTACACTTGTATTTGAAAAAAGACCAATACATTTGATAAAATGTGTGAAAATTTCGGAAAACAAATGAATGTCGGGAAAACAAAATGAATCGGGAAAACAAATGAATGTCGGGAAAACAAATGAATGTAGGGAAAACATAGTTTATTGATCTAAAATAAAAAAAAACAGGTGCAAGCGATTTTCAACCTTATTGACATTAAAAATTTTGTTGCTTTTTCGCAAACGCTTGTTGACTATCTTTGCTGGTTCTTTAAAATCCGTTATTTTGGTAAATGTCGATAAGGTCGAAAATCGCTTGCACCTGTTTTTTTTGTTAATCTATTGTTCTGAAGTTAAAAAAACAAGTGCAAGCGATTTTCAACCTTATTGACATTAAAAATTTTGTTGCTTTTTCGCAAACGCTTGTTGACTATCTTTGCTGGTTCATTAAAATCCGTTATTTTGGTAATTGTCGATAAGGTAGAAAATCGCTTGCACCTGTTTTTTTTGTTAATCTATTGATCTGAAGTTAAAAAAACAAGTGCAAGCGATTTTCAACCTTATTGACATTCAAAGTTTTGTTGCTTTTTCGCAAACGCTTGTTGACTATCTTTGCTGGTTCATTGAAATCCGTTAATTTGGTAAATGTCGATAAGGTCGAAAATCGCGTTCACCTGTTTTTTTTTACTTCAGATTAATAAACATTGTTTTTCCCGAAATTCATTTGTTTTCACGACATTCATTTGTTTTTCGAAATATTCACACATTTTAATATCAATGTATTGCTCTTTTTTGAAATATGTATGTTTAATGTAAATTAAATACATTATGAAGAGCTACTTCAGATATTTGCATTTAATGGTAATTGGACAGCTACTCTTCAAATCGTCGCGTCGTTGCGTCTTGTCGCGCAAAAAAAACTCCCGCAAAACGAGTCCGCATTCGTACGGTACTATAATAGGCATCTACTGGGGTAGCTACCTACCTATCTAAATAACCAGTAGGGGCAGTCGAGACTTTTTAGTTCCGTCTGCCCCTAGTGGGGGCAGACGGAACCTAAATTAGTTTCGTCTGCCCCTACTAGGGTCAGACGGAATTAAAAAGTTTCGACTGCCCCTACTGGTGGCAGATTTGGTAGGGGCAGTCGGGAAATAGTTTTGCTTGTGGCAACACTCGGGTTGACAGCTGATCTGCTGTGCTCCCGTATTTAAATTAAATAATAATTAGATTTTTCGCATATTTACGGCTAAATAACGCTCACTAAACATAACTAAGTGTATAACTAATTATAATACATGTTAATTAGTGCGTAAGTTGAGTGTCAGTGCTACTAAACCAGTGTAATAAAGGTGACGAAATTTCCTAACGGTTATTTCGACACTTTGAAAATTGTTAATCATTATCTTCTCTTCAGGTAAACATTGTATATTATTACTAAAATAAAATATTATAGATCAATATATTTCGTTAAATCTCAGATAGTCGTACGCGCAAAGGTTAATTTTATTACAAAATACCTTCATAAGTTGTTCGATCGACGCTTTGGGAATCTTTGTTTACATTCCGCTTTGCGATTCGTTTTAACGTAAATAAATACCAAAATGCAGACCCGCAGTGCCTTAGCTCGCCAACTTGACCTAGCTTTAAAAGAATTAAAGGTGTCTAAGGAGTTGATCGACCAATTTCACCAGGAAAGAGACGATAATGAGAAAGAAATGTTAGAGGTTTTGAACAGAAATACTGTTTTAAAAAAAGAGATGGCTGAGTTGCACACACAGTACATTCTAACTATTGACGACCGGGATAGGTTACAAGGCATAGTTGACGAATTTGGCGAGTGCAGCGAGGACTACGTGCGTGGCCTCAGGCGCATCACCATGCTGGAGCATGAGCTACAGGAGGCCCACCACCACATATCGCACATGGAGTCCGAGAAGACAGACGCCCTGGTCGACCAAAGCCAGAGCCTATTCAGCGAATTAGTTAACAGTGCACCCAGCCTGGTTTCTGCTGCTACTGACATACCTACAATTGATTTAACAAATGAATCAAAACTAAATTCCTTGCCCTCAGTAGGAATAGTCAAATGCAGCAAAAACAAGTATAAAAAATATGTAAAAATCAATAAGTTTATAAAAAGAACACAAAAATTAATCAAGAAACAAAAATGTATGTTTAAAAGTGTAAAATATATTAATGAGAGGAGGCGTTTAGGTGATGAATTAGATGTTTATTCTATAATGTTAGAGAATAATAAAGTGTCACATGAAGAAAGTGTAAAATTGTTCCAACAAGAAATATACAGCCTTCAGGAAAAATTAGAAACAATTACAAGTAGATATAATTATAATAAAAAAGAGTATGAGGAACATGTTTTGGCCTTGAAGAAGCTCATGGACAATTCAGATTCAAACCATCATAATATTAGTAAAAACAATTGTCCACTGAGTACTCGGTCAGAAAATGAGTCATCATCCTCTCACTATCCATTTAACTTGGATAGTAATAAATCCAATTATGTTATGTTTAGTGATGACGTTGGTAAACATATGGGCCAATTTTTAAGTACCCAATTAATTGAGCCTGTTATCAATTACTGCTCACCAGAATCTTCATATGATTATATTATTGATAAAATTATTAATTATAAATTTAATCCTAATACAACCTTAATAATATTAATTGGTAACAGGGGTAATCTGAACAAAGGAAAATTAATAAATCATTTTAATAACTTATGTTCTCTAAATGTAAAGAAAATTATCTTGTTCACATTACCTTATTTATCAGGTGTGCCACAAGTAGAAAACGACCTAAGATATAAATTAAATATGTGCCTTGACACTATGACATTTTCTAATGAAAAATTTCATTTAATTGACATAAATAAAATAATTAAAAACTATAGTATACATGCGACAAAGGATAAATACTATCCTAGTAATTATTGTAAACGACAGATAGCTGTGTCGCTATCTTATTTTATTATTAATTCAGCCAAGAACTTGGCTAACAAGCCTGCTTCTATTGAGCAGAGCAGTAGATCTGACATCAATCAGACTTTGGATTTTAATCCAAGTAATTTAAATTAAATCATAAGACAAAAGAGGACATCTCTTGCAAACCTATTACAGTGACGAAGGATAAGTCTTGTAATTTTTTTAATTTAGTTCATCAAAATATACAAGGCTTCTCTGGTAAGGAACTTGAAATAGGTTTATTCTTAGACTGTATGAATATACATGTCTTATGTTTAACCGAACACTGGTTAAGACAAGAAAATTGTTTAATAAGTATAGATAATTTTAGGCTAATTAGTTCGTTCATGAGAAAATCTGCTATTCGTGGTGGGTCACTTTTATTGGTACATAACAAGTTAAAATGTAAAGAACGTAAAGATATAGTAGCACTTTCAATTGAGCTAACTATAGAAGTAGCATGTGCAGAGCTAGAACAATATATTATAGTTTGTGTGTATAGACCCCCGGCTTCAGATTATAGTATATTTGAAACCACAATGGAGGAGATACTCAAGAAAACCTGTATGTCAAATAAAAAAGTTGTTGTATGTGGAGATTTTAATGTAAATATTCTGGAAGGTTCACAATTGGCCGTAAGATTTGTTAACCTGTTTAAGTCATTTAATTTAGTAAATCTCTTTACTGAACCTACCAGGATCACACCCACTTCTGCCACCTGCTTAGATAATATATTTTGTAATAATAAGGTAATTGATAAGAAAATTATTAACTGTATCCAATCAGATCATAGTGGCCAGCAAGTTAAATTTGAACACTGTGCTGCCTCTAAATCTGTAGACATCATTTGTAGGCCTGTCACTGAGAGACGTAAAGATAAATTTAAAAGCAACATTGATAGAAAAATATCTGATATTTCTCTTCGTGGTGGTGATGTAGATACTCTTTATGAAAATTTATTTGGCTTGCTAACTTCTGAGTTTGACTCAATATTTACTAAAAAGACAATAAAAACTAATAATTCTAAAGCTTCATTCAATGACTGGGCAACTAAAGGTATTTATAAGAGTAGACATAGATTATATGAACTGTATGGTTTAAAAGCATGTTCTAAAGATCCAAAGGTCATAGAATATGTTAAAAACTATTCCAAGATTTTTAAGAAAGTATGTTATAAAGCAAAATCTATTTACTTGCGTAACAAAATAAATAAGTCAAGTAACAAAGTCAAAGCTACTTGGAATATAATTAATAAAGAGACATGTAAATTAAAGCCATACGAAAGCGACTATTCCTTAAAAGTTAACAATGAAATTCTTAAATCTGATATAGAAGTCGCTAATGCCTTTGAAACTTTTTTCTCAAATATACCTATTATAACAACTAGTCAATTAAATTCTAGCTCACACCAAGCTCAAATTTTATTAGCTTCGAGTGTAGCTGAATGTCAGATTCCGTTTAAATTTGATTATATAAACCCAAACACAATTTTGAAAACGTTCAAAGAACTGAACATGAAAAAAACCGAAGACTTATGGGGCATCTCTACTGATATAATGAAAACAGTAATTGATGTTATTTCACCCCATTTAGCATTCATTTTTAACAAATGCATTGATGAAAGTCAATTTCCCAATTTGATGAAGTACAGTAAAATAATACCTTTATTTAAATCGGGCAATAAAAGTGACCCATCCAACTTCAGGCCAATTTCTATTTTACCATCTTTAAGTAAAATTTTTGAAAAAATTATGTTTAATCAATTACTTGAACATTTCAACATCAATAATTTACTTCATAAAAAGCAATATGGTTTTACTAAGAACAAAAGTACAACCGATGCGGGAATTGAACTTATTAAACATATCCTTGATGCTTGGGAAGGTAAACAGAACGCAATAGGTATTTTTTGTGATTTATCAAAGGCATTTGATTGTGTTGACCATACAATATTACTTGATAAATTAAAACATTACGGTGTCTCCAACGCTGCCATGAAACTAATTGAATCGTATCTCACTGACAGGATACAAAGAGTCAATATCAACAATATTAATTCGTGTGGTGCTAAACTGAGAATGGGCGTGCCACAAGGCTCTATACTGGGCCCTTTGCTATTTTTGATTTATATAAACGATCTACCATACTACACCGGGGACCTCTGTGAGATAGTTCTGTTTGCTGATGATACTTCTTTGATATTTAAAACAGATAGAAATGAAAAAACATTTGACAAGGTAAACAGGGCTCTGTCGCGAGTGTCACAATGGTTTAACACAAACAACTTATCACTAAATGCAAAGAAAACGAAATGTGTTAAATTTATGATGCCTAATGTAAAACAGATGGATACATTCATTACTATGAATGATGAGCAATTAGAAATAGTTAATGATACTTTGTTTTTAGGAATTAATATTGATTCCAAACTTCAATGGGGTCCTCATATTACTGCATTAGCAGCAAGACTTAGCTCAGCTGCTTATGCAGTAAGAAGAATAAGATATATCACTGATGTTGAAACGGCAAGATTGGTTTATTTTAGTTATTTTCATAGTGTCATGTCATATGGTCTACTGTTGTGGGGCTCTGCTGCTGACATCGAGTCTATATTTATATTACAGAAAAGAGCTATTCGTGCAATCTACAACCTTAGACCTCGTGACTCGCTCAGAGGTCTATTTACACAAATTAACATTTTAACCGTTCCTTCGCAATACATTTTTGATTGTTTAATGTATGTTCGGAAGAATTACAATAATTTTCTAAAAAAATCCGACTGTCACAAATTTAACACAAGGAATAAGCACAGACTTGCCGTTCCTAATGTCAGGCTTCATAAAACAGGAAAGTCATTTGTTGGACTGAGCATTAAACTATTTAACAAAGTACCACAACGTCTTGTAGAATTACCTTTAAATAAATTTAAAGTCATAATTAAAGATTACCTTATGAGGAAAGGTTACTATAAAGTAGAAGATTACTTATATGACAAGACTCTGTGGACATGAAACACATTTGCTTCTCTGCACATCTACTCTTATGCTTATTTATTGTACTTATTACATATATTATTATTAAGTTGACATTATATTGTTATTAATTTGACATTATATTATTATTAAGTTATTATTGTACAACACAAAATGATTTAAAAAAGGCTATCATATGTAACTGTTGAGTTTCTTGCGGCACTTCTTCTCAACAGCAGGCCATTCATTCACGTCGAAGTGCTGGTAGGAAAAAAAGTTTATGACGTGCAAAAGAATTTCTTGGTAAATCAAATTGCAAAATAAATACTTTGACTTTGACTTTGACTTTGAATAATCCCGAATCAGGAAATAGTGACACTTGATTATTGTTTCTACTAATAATTATTATCTAAAATCTGAGATTCAATTCTTTTGCGCCGGGACTGGGATTTTTTTCTAAGTTTGGCAGAAACCCTTTTGAAATGGCGACTGAGGGCTCAATTCGCAAATTATAAAGCCATGCTGTTGGATTAAGAACCGTGGAGTTAGTCAAGGTCGACTGGGGCGAAATTAGAAATGAGCTGTCTATAGACTATCTATTAATTATTCAAAAAAACATGTGAAGTGGTCAGAAACCGGTGCTGGCCAGCAAACAGGTCACTACCCTATATTTTTTTCGTTGTCGAGAAAAAAAAACAAGTTTTCATCGAAAACTTCTAGAAATCTTTTTCATAGAAACTGACATTTGAATGAAAGGTTGTTTTTTTCTCGTTTTCGAAAATAAGATTTCGTACTAGTTGTTCAGAATAATGGTCTGATTACATAGTATTCGGCTTAATATACCCTTTTATATCCTTGCATCAGAATAATGCTGGGGCCACAGTTTTGCGATAACGCGTTGTCGCGACACGTCTGGCCAAATAGTTCGTGCTAGTCGCGACAACAAACGCCTATAGCGACGCTGTGGGTATTTTGCCGCACATCAAAGGGTTTTATCGCGACAAAGTTCGTGCGGTTGGCTGGCTACACTTTGCGCGCTTTAGTTCATTGCAAGACGCCGAGCTGTTTGACTTTGAACGTGTTTAAACTTTTGAGATATTAGAATTCATACAAAATTAAATAAAATTCATACGAAATGAATTAATAATAAAATTGGACAACATCACATACATTGATCTGACCCCAAAGTAAGTAGCGTAAGCACTGTGTTATGGGTATCAGAAACAACGAAAGTACCACAAATATATACTTAAATACAAATAAAAATCCAGACACAGAACAAAAAAAAATGTTCATCACATAGCGATTTGATATGGCCAAGCACTTCGTAGTAGGTCGCCACGAAGATTTCGCGATAGTGTGACCCTAGCATAAGGATGGTGTCAAAATAAGAACGCGCGCGGGACGCGCGGGGCCCCCTCGCTTGTTGCGTCTGCTTCACCCCCTCAAATACCAAAACTTGACGTAAAGGAGCGCCTTAAACTTGTGTATTGGTAAGTCAACAACATCTTGAGGTAATTTGTTAAATAACGCAACACTTAATCCAACAAACGAATTACCAATCTTATGAAGTCTTGTTTTAGGAACGGCTAGCCTATGTTTATTTCTAGTATTGAAACCATGACAATGCGATTTTTTAGGAAATTCATGTATTTAAATTGCCGTGTATTTATATTGTCGGCAAACGCGCGATACGCAACCGAAATATTATTGTAATCTATGATTTTTTAATAAATTAAGATGATAAATATTAAAAAAAAAAGATTTTTTGAAGGTACTAAAAATACACGTGATATGGGGGGGGGATGGGTAGTCTTAAACCTCACCATGTATCACCAAGGGGGAGAGGGGGTCAAAAAAAGGACCAAAAAAAAAACGTGATTAATGGACGGTCCCAAAGTTAAGACAAACAGAATACTTATATACTCGTAAGTATAGATAGATTTATTACACAAATACAATATTTTATTGCAAAAGGAGTCTGACTTTTTAAATTTTTATTTGAAGCCCATCTACGGGTGTGCTAAGTGGAATACTTTTAGTGTGCTTCGTCTGGGTGTGCTTCGTCTGGGTGTGCTTCGTGGAATACCTCCTTACGAAGAACCTTAGCTTTCGCTCTGGTGACGCGCGTAGTAGGTATAAACTACATATAATTACATTCGTTAATATTCCTATGCTATCATAATTATGATTTATTTAATTATTATTGTTCGAGAGTGCCGTGACTGGCCCAGAACAAAGTAAATGCAAAGATTTATTGCACCTTATACAAATATACTCTACATGACTTATAGGCTTGCAGTGCCATCAATAGAAAACACCACTTCTTTTTGTTTGTCCAGTTGTTTGTCGGAGTCCAGACGGTCTGAGTAGTGCCTTCTCTGAACAAAGCCATCGAGGTGATGGGGTCCTTCGTATATAAGGCCAGGGAGCGATAGCAACACCACACACCACACACACCGCCGCAACATGAAACTTTGGGTGAGAATTTCCTTCGTATCTGCTGTTCCTACAAGACTTTGAACTTATCTACTGCATCAAACCTACTCTTTGTTATTCCCGCATAAGATTTTTGAGTGTTTGATTCGCAGTATATGAGACTGTCTTCCTAACGCATTGAAGTAGCTAAAACAGATTTTGTTACTGCATAAAACTGAAATCTGATGGATTTTAAGAATCATCCGTCAAAAGTTACTTCAATAATACCCACCATATGAACCGCAGAGAGTATTTTTTATTGGAAGAACCGGAGTTTTCAATAGAAAAGACCTGGTGAATTATCTCAACATGACGACTAGACTGACGTGACTTGAACATTCGTTTTCAGATCTGTTCGACGGTGTTGCTGACACTGGCCGTACTTGGGCCCGCGCGTGGGGGACCAGTGGCTCCCTGTGGGCCTGGACCTCGGCCCGCCCCGGCACCAAATCCTGGCCCTATACCAGTGCCAAGCCCTGGTCCCAACCATCCACCATTCCCTGGTCAAATACCTTATCCGTTCCCGGGGCATCTACCTTTCCCGTTCCCTGGCAACATACCTGGACCATACCCTGGTCATCCACCTTACCCTGGTCATTCACCTTACCCTTTTCATCCACCATACCCTGGTCATCCACATTACCCATTCCCAGGTCATCTACCTTTCCCCTTCCCTGGTAATTTACCTTTCCCCTTCCCTGGTAATTTACCTTTCCACTTCCCTGGTAATTTACCTTTCCCCTTCCCTGGTAATTTACCTGGGCCGTTCCCAGGTCACATACCTGGACCATTCCCTGGTCATATTCCAGGTCATGTCCCATGCGCTAATCCTGGCTCAGTGCCTCTTCCTGTCCCAATACCTCGTCCTAGCCCAGTGCCTCGTCCTGGCCCGAACCCTCGTCCTAGCCCGATACCCCTTCCAGGACCAATTCCTAAACCTGGCCCAATTCCTCATCCAGGCCCAATCCCTCTTCCTAGCCCAGGCCCTTTCCCAGGCACAATCCAGATTCCTGTTCCGTACCCTGTCCCCACTCCCTTCCCCGTGCCGGTTCCTGTTCCAGTTATGATCCCGTGTCCTTGTCCTCCGGAACCATCCCCTCTACCGAAACCGAAGCCAATCCCCGCACCAGGTAAATGAAATTTACTTTCGTAAATGCTGCTTGAAATCTGTGTACTGTCCGGCCTGGTGTATGTCACAAGCCGGTACCGACTCGTCTTTATTAGTATGTGAAGGAAATCCAAGGAAATTCATTGGGAAGTGAGGCGAACTTTCCTAATCCTAATTTCATCACACAACCGCAGATATCACTAGCCTGCGGTAAAGGTACGTAAAAGAATTCTCCTCAAAATAAAAGGCCTATTTCATAGCTAAGAAAAGTCAAGAAAAGTCCTGCCACACAAAGCTCCCGTGATCTACAAGCCTTTGATATTAAATGTACTGGCTTCTACATTAATATAACCGGACCTCAGCCAGAGTCCTTATGGCGGCGAATTTCACCTGGTAGCTAGCCAGTTGGACTCTGAAAAAGGTCTACTATCCACCAGACCCAAAGCGGGGACCTTGTTGCCCCCTAACCCCTGGTATTTACCCGAGCTTTTTTAACACTGTTTCACGAAGGCAGTCAAGTCAATACGGTATGTCTGAGCCAAAAGAAATACAAGTACATTTCTTCAACAGTTCCCATCTACAGAGGCCGGCCGCTACCGCCGAAGCTGCAAGAAGCGCGTGACGCAGCGCACGCGGCGGGCATCACGCTGGCCAACGTGATGACCACGCTAGGCCGCACGCTGCCCGGCGCCCTCGGACCCCTCACAGACCTCATCGCCCGCCACTGCCCGCCCGCATAGAGTATCAGAGCGACCAGCGTGAATTAGGGGATAGTTTACCAACAGTGTAGTGTGTGCTAAATAAGTAAATCAATTCAGTCAAAAAGTGTGGTATTTTATTTGCGGCGTTCTGGAGGCCCGATCCAAGCGTACGAGGTACATGGTCATTCGAGCAGGATGATAAAATATTTCAACAGTCTAGGTACAAATTATTTGGCAAACAAGCAAGAAGTAGAAATATTCGCCTATTTTTATAATATATTCCACTGCAGAGCAAAAGCCTCTATCCTTGCAACCAATTTATCGTTACAATGATGGTATATTAACATAGGTAAGTAAGGGTAAAGGTAAATTGTATACATATCGTCATCATCATGTCATACTCTAGCACCCCGGGAAGGAAGGTATTCGCCCCCCTCCTCATCGCCCGCCACTGCCCGCCCAGAGTGGCAAGGACCAGCAGAACAAAGAAGCTAATAAAGATGAAAGTAATTTTATTTAAATGATGCTTATTTTATGTTGCTTAAAAAATAACAAAATATTTATTAATTATAATTAACAAGACGTGATAAGAATAGACTTCATTCTTTTTACACGCTTTATATTAGCTTCTATTGTAACTATGTACGAAAGAAAATCTTGGAATCTTAATTTGACCCAAAAAACGAAGAACTGCATTGCCTTGTACCGCTCTTCCTAAAACAATAGTGTTATACAATAAAAATAAATGAAGAAAAGTACTGAAATGACTGATTTTTTTTTATCTATTTTTAAATAAAAATTTTAAAAGTACAAACTTGGAGCAGCAGCTGCATCGACCGTCTGGTAAGCCAGTTTGAGATTAGATGGACTTGTACTTTGGATGCCAAAGGACCAACATAACTTAGGTACCTTTAAAAAAATCCTTACCTTTAAATTACATATAGATAAAAAAGAAGGGGCAACCGGGGGAGTTTTAGAGTGCAGTGGGATAAAAATAGTCCCGAGTCCCACACACAGCCGCAGCCTGAGGTTAAGGTGCATCAACGCATACTCCTCCGCAATAAGTAATGGTCATATTAAGATAATGAATGAAATAAGATTTACAACTATATGTTCGTCAGCGTGAACAGTCACAAAGACAGACAAAACCTTTGACATTCACGACCATTAATTTCAGTTCACGACAACCACTCTTCGTATTCGTTTTGACGTGACAACGTCTTATAATTCGATGGAGCCGGCTGCACGCACGAAAAAACATGACTCATGCGGCGTTACAGACCGACAAACTTATCTGTTCCGGTGGCGGCGCCGCTACTGTCGTTGTAATACTGTCATTAAATATCTTTTTTTGCATTGCAATTCACGTAGTTCCAATTTTGGCCACCGGAACAGATAAGTTTGTCGGTCTATACCTCGCTCTGAGGCTCCATTTAAGATGGCCGCCAATTATGGCCCGCAACGCACGTTGCGTTTGTCGTTACGTTTGCCGGGGATATTGGATATTATGTGCAAATTGGTTTTTATATGAGGTAATGACAATGATAACCAAATGTTTACATAATATAATTAAAATTTTATATTCCATCAGTATTTTCTTATGACGTTGTCACGTTCAACTATCGTCAGTAAACCGACTTTACAGACAATTCTCTGCTTCCTTTTGCAGCATAAGTTTCGCTAAAGGTGGCAGCCAGCTTTCACGCAGTTGGGCTCCTAAGCATGGCCATTGCGCTTCTAAGCATGGCCAGAACTTGTATTTGAAAGCAAGCAACTATATAGCTGGTTGCGCTGAGCTAACTACGAGTAAACGAGTGAACCGCCGTTTTTCGCGATGCTTTGTACGGTCTCCTCTACGGGTTATTCTCGAAATTCTCCAACATTTCCCTTCTAATCTCTTTCTTTGGATATTCTCGAGATAGGAGGCCTATAAACGGTCCTCTTCACGCCTACATCTGCGTTTATGCCCAGCGGCTACACATTGGTCGGGCCTCCGACACTTACTCACCAAACGAAGCTCAATAGCAACGTTTTTTCTTTTATACCTACCAGACCAGTTGGCAGACAGGCACGCAGCCCACCGGATGGTAAGCGGTCACTGCGGCCTATTCCATTGAGGGACACTTCACCAGGAAGCGTCGCTTAGTGAGCTGCCAGACTGTAGGCTCATCTGATCTTCGAGCCTTTGATTTCAAGTGCACTGGCTCCCATATTCATATTGGCGGAACACAGCCAAAGCTGTTATGGCGGCAGATTTCGCCTGTGGGGGTTGTAGATAGCCAGTCAGATTCTGAAAAAGCACTACCACCAACCAGACACAAGGCGGGAATCGAACCCACGACCTCCGTGTTTTTTATACCCGAGCGGCTTAGCCACTGTTCCACGGAGGCGGTCAAAAATGTTGCTTTTCATACGTCACAATCTTTTATAAGAGGGTGGTGCTTCCATTCAACTGACAGACAAGAACTGTTTACAGCATAGCTGCTCTACTAAACATAATGCAACAAAGCGTTAAAATACATAGATTAGACCAACAAAACAACACAATCCTTGTTATTGTTAGTTCAGATGTGTTTTAATTGTAAGCCGCCCTAAGTAATTGTCTCTTTGTCTTTACCTTCGAGATCAAAGCCTCTTGTGATGGGATCCTTCGTATATAAGAGCTGGGAGCCAGAGCAATACCACACTCGACCTCCACAACGCCGCAAGATGAAGCTTCTGGTGAGATATACAACTACCTCTTATTTTCCAACTGCATACTGTTTTTGTCATTTTGTAATTTACTGTTAAAAAAAATAAGGGACTGACTATTTGACGTCCTTTTGCTGGGCAAAGATCTCTCATTGAAATTAATATGATGGGTACTGGTTAAATCACCACGCTTTGTGCGGTTTAGTGATCACATAGCCGAACTACGTTAGTACTATTATAATATATTCTGTGCCCGAACTGTGTTCAAAAAATCCGACACTGCCCGATCAAATTAATCCTTGGACCCTTAAATCATTGTTACGGCAGTCACTTTAATTTCAATGTAACTGACTCGTGCCTCGGAAAGCACGTTAAGCCGTTGGTCCTGCGTCTAATCTCTCTTCGGTCGTATCAGACTGCTGTCCCACTGCGTTATTTTAATACCACATCCAGTTGGCAGAAAGACACGCAGTCCACGTGATAGTAAGCGGTCACTGCGGCCTATTTCATTGAGGGACACTTCATCAGGAAGCGTCACTCAATGCGCTGCCAGACTGTAGGCTCATCTGATTCTTCTCTTCGAGCCTTTAAATTCAAGTGCGTTATGAGAGAGTAGGAATAGGGAGGGCACATAATTATGCTTGCGCGATCACTTGTGATGTGCACTATAAAATATCCTGCGTAGTTACGCTGATCGTAAAGATTGGCCGTCGTTGCCGAAAACTCGGCTAAGAGGACATTATTCAGTATAAAACCAGCATACTCTCTCTTAAAAGGCGGGCAACGCATCGGCGATCCCTCTGTTGCAGATGTCTATGGGCGGCGGTGATTGCTAACCATCAGGCGACCCGCTGGCTCGTTTGCCGCCTCTAGCATAAGACTTTTTTTGTTGAGAACAGTATTTTACTAAAGTGAAAAAAATACTTAATCTGTATTTTTTTTTGCAAAAAAAAATTAAAATATATAATTTTGTTCCAGATCTTTTCTTCGTTGCTGCTGACACTGGCTCTGCTGGGCGCCACGCTTGCTGCGCCCTGCGATCCTGATCCCTGTGATCCTAAGTCGAACCCCATTCCTAAGCCTGGGTCTCTTCCAAACCCTCCTGGCTCAGCACCTGGGACACCCCCAAACACTGGTACACCCCCAAACAATGCAGGTAATCTTTTACTCAATAAATAAAACAACTTAAGCGGATAAAAAAGCAGTTTATTTAATAAAGTTTTGCTTTTGCATTGCTGTAAAGCAGTCATGACCGACCGACTATGAACGGAATGAACTAGCAAACCGGTCAACCGGTAACATTAGCTATAGCAAGAGACCGAAAAGGCATGACGTACAAAAGTTTGATACCAGATTTCCACATTAATTAACGAGCGATTGCTCCTACTGAGGAGCTTCCTCTACATGAAAACTAGTCCAACACTTTTGTTTTGCTTATAGATAGATAGATAGATAGATTTCTTTATTTGCAACATGGTACATTTTAAGATCTTATAAATACGAGTAATATATAATTTAATTGATTCACATTTAAAATTAAAATTAAAAAGTAAAATAAATTAAGTGTGTATAGTCTGGCAGACTGATCTCAAAAATTACGACAAAAAAAAACATTCTGAACTATGCGCAAGTTTTGTATGATGAATTAATGAAGTGTGTTGTGTGGATGATGAAGTGAGTGAGTGTGTGTGTTAGTTTTGGGGTGTGGATGCAATAGTCGAATCAGACCAAAGAGTTATAGGGGGGAGGGGGGGGGGGGGGGGTAGGTAGGTAGGTTAAGAAAAATAACCTGCGGACGCTCAGGACTTGGCCTTCCTTAAAGAGATCCACTGTCATACTAAACTATTCTGTCATAGAAAAACGCTGCTTAAATGTTGCCAATGAAATCAAGTTGCAAACAAATTGCAATAAAATTGTATGACAGTACAGTTGACGGCAAATCAACTTATCCAAAAAGTCTCAATTATAATATAACTTTGTGCGATAGACATTCAGCTAAAAATTGGTTGTAGAATTTTGTTCCACTGTAAACTTACGTTCGATTTCCTCAACAGGATGTCCCGACAAGACAGCCCCCAAGGGTGACGGCAAGGATTCTAAAGATCTGGGTAACCTATTAAAGGAACTCCTTAGCGGCCTTGGGGTGGCAGTAGATAAACTGTATAAACTATAGAAGGCCCCGACCTCTCCCAACGACCGACAACAGGACAAGTAGAATAGAATAGAAATATTCTTATTATTTACACACAATGCATCAGGATATATTAGACAGCAGCAATAAAGCAAAAACATTACTACTTTAAAAAAGAGAGATACAAAAAAATAAAGTATAAGCGTGACCAAAGGCCCAGTTTCAGCGTAAGATCATCATCATCAGCCTATTACGTTCCCACTGCTGGGACACAGGCCTTATCTCAATTGTGAGATGGTGTGAGCCATACTCCACCACGCTGGCCTAGTGCAGGCTGGTGGAGGGGTGCGTAAGGCAAGTGACCAACCTTAATGTCAGACAGATGTTATCAAAACGCAAAATGGCCTGTGACTAGGCTTGACGACTAATATCTACATAAAATATCAGCCGGGACTAACAGCTTGACGTGCCTTCCGAAGCACGAAGACGCTCGAAACAAATGTCACCAAATGTGATCAGAATGGTCACCCATCAATTAAACGACCGCGGCGTGGGTAGCTTGACTTTCGTTATCGCTAACAAACCACTGTCACAGCTGCGCCACGAGCGCCTCACTAAGCGTAAGATCACTAAACTTGAAATCAAAGGCTCGAAGATCAGAAGAGCCTGTGGCAGCCATAGAAGTAGGAATAATACAGAAGGAGTGACGCGCGCTAAACCTGGGGCAGTGAAAACTCTACATTTTCGTAGAGTTTCGCTCAGTCGCCGTCAGTCGCGGTTTGTGACATTTCGATCGTGACGTATTGCACGTGTGCGAAAAAAAAATAAACATGCCGTCCTGCGTTGTTCCCACCTGCCGAAACAGTCCTAATCTGACAAAAAAAGAACACGGGATCACGTTTCACACGTAAATAACCGAGATTATAGCACCTTCATTTTATTATTTAATATTTAACCTCTTCTAATTTATCAAGGAAAAAACTTCACTCATTCTTACAGTGTTGCCAGTAAATGAAAAAATAGTACCCCAAATTTTTTACCATTAATATATTGTAGTAACTGATATTGCTCAAAAAAAAGGAATGTTATGAACTGTGTTGTTAAAATAAAATGGAAAACTATTTAAACGATAAAAGTCTGTAGATGCGAATAGTTGGCGCTGGCTGATTATAAATATTGTATTGACATTATCCTTCGTATTGTATTGATATCATAATTTATTATTTCGACATTACTATTGTGTTGTTAAAATGTTTGTGATATGTACTTTATTATTTGTAAAAAAGGCAAAGTGTTGAGTTTCTTGCTGGTAGGAAAAAAAGATCGACGTGCAAAAGTATTTTTTTTAAATTCTATTTGCTGAATAAATTATTTCATTTCATTAAACTATTTCATTGACATTATTCTTTTGATTCCTTGTATTGATATCATTATGTATGACATTATTAATTATATCGACATAAAATTATTATTGTGTTGTTAAAATGTTTTTGATTTTTAATTACATATTTATTATTATTCTTTTATAAAAAGCAAAGTGTGAGTTTCTTGCGGCACTTCTTCTTCACAGGTAATTGACGTCGAAGTGCTGAAAGGGTAAAAAAGATTGACGAGTAAAATTATTAAGTTATTTTATTAAAATTTTATTTTTATAATATTAAAAATTTATATTTAATTTACTGGACTATTTTTTATTTATTAACAACTACTTATTATCGTAATGCCACAGTATCCATTTACCCCAAAAAGTTTACCCCAAAAAATTGGGAAACGGCTTGCCCGAGTTTTGACCTGGCAATAAAACGCGGGGCCGAAGTGAGGTAGGTGCGGGGGGCACGCAGCGTTTCTGGACACACCTTGGCGTTTGATTTGACAACCGAACGTTCTATCTATATTTTATTTCTTTAATCTATGGTGGCAGCATATTGAGCGACGCTGCGGTTGTTACCATCAGGTGAGATGTGTGCCTGTCTAAACTGAGCCAGCATAAACACAAGAATACGTCACGTCTGCAGTGAGTGGATAGTAGGACAAGAACTCAGAATCCTTGTCACCAGTTGTCGAATTAACTTGAATAATTTTATTTGCTATAAGTGACATAAATTGATTTTGTAATGTAATTATTTTTTAATTTGTAATTGTTAATTTGTAATATTTAAAAGAAAGGCAAAACTGTTGAGTTTCTTGCGGCACTTCTTTCCTCAACAGGCCATTGACGTCGAAGTGCTGGTAGGGAAAAAAAGATTGACGTGCAAAAGTATTTTTCTAAAATCTATTTGCAGAATAAATTATTTCAATATGTGTTAATCTGTGTATAAGGTATTTAAGGACTATTAATATTTTGTAATCTTAAATTGTTCCTAAATAAACTATTATTTAAACAAATAATTTTTTATTACTTTAATTTGAAAACTCTACAGTAGTGGTTTTTTGGTGGATTATTCTCACAACGCCATCTAACCCTAAACTAAAAAAATAGCTTACTTTGGGTGTCAGACGACGGATAAACATTACTTACCTACTTTTTTGTACATAATATTATACACACGTTATTATTAGTATCAAACGAAACCGCTTCTTTAAGTATGATTTCTCATCCACTACTTGGTCTAAGAATTGGCTGCATTTATTCAAATATGAATAGTGTTGCAATATGGTACAATGTGGATATATACACAGGTGTAAAAAGACAAACTAAGTGACGTTGGCATAACTTCATGAAGTAAATACTTTATGGGTAGTATTTAAACGAGTGACTGGAAATTAAAGTTTTAAGTGACAAAAATAATGAATTCAACTTATGTATGTAAGGGTAAAGGTAACTTGTATACTTATCGTCATCATCACGTCATACTCTTGCAGCCCGGGAATAAGGGTATTCGCCCCCCTCCTCATTGCCCGCCACTGCCCGCCCAGAGTGGCAAGGACCAGCAGAACAAAGAGGTTAATAAAGATTAAAGTAATTTTATTTAAATGGTGCTTATTTTATGTTGCTTAAAAAAATAACAAAACATTTATTAATTAACAAGTGATAAGATAGATCTCATTCTTTTTTAAAGAGAAAGACGAAGAACTGCATTGCCTTGTACCGCTCTTTCTAAAACAATAGTGTTATACAATAAAAATAAATGAAGAAAGTACTGAAATGAATGTTTTTTTTATCTATTTTTAAATAATAAATGTACCTACAAACTGGAGCAGCAGCTGCATCGACCGTCTGGTACGAGGTAAAAGCTTCTTTCTTTGATAAAACCAAGTTACAATGAGTAGGCTTACTCAATGCTTGCCAAAATTGCGAACTTGGGACTTTTTTTAGTTTACTCCTAAGAGTAACCGCATTCAAAAATTTCCTTTTTTCCTAAAGGTTGACTGGCAGATGCTTTTAGCGTTAAGTCCGCCTTTTGTACGTAACTTGTGCGGTCAATAAACTTTTTATAAATAAATAAATAAATAACTCCAAAGTCTCCAACCTATGCCCAGTTCGAGATTAGATGGACTTGTGTACTATGGATGCCAAAGGACCAAATTAACATAGGTTTTAAAAAATCCTCACCTTTAAATTACATATTATAAGATTAAAAATGAAGGGGCAACCGGGGGAGTTTTAGTGGGTAGTGGGATGAAAATAGTCCCTAGTCCCACACCTAGCCGCAGCCTGCGGTTAAGGTGCATCAACGCATACTCCTCCGGAATAAGAAATGGCCATATTAAGTAAACGAAATAAGATTTATTAAAATAAAACAACTTTAAACGGATGAAAACTCGCGTATTTCTACATTTTGAAACCCGACATTTCGACTACTTTTCAGTAGCCGTGATCACGGTATGACTCAGGTGTTATGCGTCAAACAGTTATTTAATCCTTCTAGCCCCGGATTACTAGACACAATAGAAAATCTATTGTTATGCGGCACCCGAGTGCCGGTTCGGCGTTGAGTGGTTAAATTGTTATTTCTACCTTCATTTTTATAATGAAGAATGTTAACTATTTTTGATTATTAGCACTCCATATTCTTTGTAAAAAATAAAAAATACTAGTGAAAGAATTACTTCGATACGTCAATTAGTTTCCGATTTAGAAGTAAAACAAGTTGTAACCGCACGCGCGGCTGCCCGGTGCCGGTGTGACGTCATACTACAACTCGCTCAGTCTGGCGCACTCAGTCCGCTAGCGTTCGGCGCCCGTGCCGTCGAAATTAAACCTAAATACTTTTAAAAATGTCCAATCCAAATACTAGGAAATCATGTGGTGTGCCTAAATGTAAAAATACAACTACCAATTCGCAGGAAAAGTTGTTTTTTATAGTTCCAAAGGACGTTGTGAGGCTCCTCGCTTCGACGATGTAGCCACATTAAAAATCCTAGTATGTTTACAGCCACCTCTGCTGGCGGCACAATCTTCGCAGGTTACATTTAAAACTTCTTGATCCTTATCCGTTTAGAATGCAATGCAATGATAAGGTGTGGTACGTATGCGGTGTTCTGGCGTGATTCTACATTACATACATCACCTAGGTAGGTCTTTTTATTTGAACATGACTAATAGCATCATCGCCATAGCTGTCTCTTGCTGAACTGAAATAAGCTTCTTTTAAAAATAAATGGCCTTACGTATTTTGTAAGTAAAAAAAAATACAACACTAAATCCGATCCGTCTCCGTGAAATCAAAATCACAAAGACATTCGGATGACGGATCTAGTTCGTATCACTAGAAATACTCCGGAACGTTATTTCACGGAGACGGATTGGATTCGCATCGGATTCGGATCGGATAGTGCGTTACCTTACCGCTCTTATTCCTAGGTACTATCCTAGTTCCTACTAATATTATAAACGCGAAAGTTTGTGAGTGTGTGTGTGTTTACTTGTTATCTTTCACGCAAAAACTACTGAATGGATCTGGACGAAGTCTGGAATAACATATAGGTAGGTAGGCTACTTTTAATCCTGGGAAAATGTACAGTTCCCGAGGGAAACGGGGGCGAAGCTGCTGGCGGAAGCTAGTTTGCAATATATATATCAATGTACCTATGTAGGTATGTATTTATTTAAATTTACTAAGAAGAGCGGTACCTATATGTACATACGTACTACTTACCTATAGTTACAAAACTATAATACCTACATTTATTTGTTGTCTATAACAGAAACATTGAATGGTAGGTAGATAATTTTACTATTTGATATTCCTCGCATTTCGGCGGCAACGAAATCACTATTTGTTGTTCAATAATGCGCAACCATTAATCCATCTATTTTAGGTAGATTATATTATCCGATTGCCCTTTTTCGTCCATATTATTAATTGAATAATATTTACTATTAAGTCTATTAACGAAAACACAACAAAATACTGCACAAGCCAAGCGCAAGCTATGCAACTTGTACTAAGCCGGGCTCGGCCCGCGCGGCGGGTTGTGATGTGACGTCACAAGCGGTCACGTGACTGTTAGCGGGACTCGATATTTTTCGAAACTTTGAATGCCTATAGAATCAAAACTACTAGGTATTTTTGACTATAACAAAAACTAGTGTATTTGTATACATACAGGCATTACTGAGACAAAATTTCAAGCGATTTGGCATACCTAGTAACATTCTCCATTATTTTAGAATCCCACCAAAAACATAAATGTGAAAAAGGAGAGCCAAGTTCAATACAATAATTATGTTTGGCCGTGGGCTTCGCCGCAAAAAGAATGGAGATCTAATTGAGTGCCAAGTTCTATGATCTTAAAGTAGGTAAGATTTGACTTGGCCAGTTTTTATTACATCAGTCATTTTATAAAGTAATTCAACATATTATATAATTTTATGTATTTTAAATCTGATAAAAACTGGCCAAGTCAAATCTTACCTACTTTAAGATCATAGAACTTGGCACTCAATTAGATCTCCATTCTTTTTGCGGCGAAGCCCACGGCCAAACATAATTATTGTATTGAACTTGGCTCTCCTTTTTCACATTTATGTTTTTGGTGGGATATCATTACTTTTTGTAAAGAAAACTAGGCAGGTATTGAGATTTAATGTGGTGCCGCGCGCCGCCGAAGACACACCGCCGCGTTGGCCGGTTGTTTAGCGCGCGTTTAGGACTGACTGACTTATAGTAGCAAAACCTAACCTACTTCCAGATGACCTAGAAGGATGAAATTTGGAATCCAGATCGATAATTGTGTGTGACCGTAGGAAAAAATCGGAAAATGGAAAAAAAATAAAAAAATAGGGGGAGGGGGGGATTTCCCCCCCCTAATTTTTATTTTTTTTTTCTTTTTTCAGATTTTTTCCTACGGTTACACACAATTACCAAGCTGGATTCCAAATTTCATCCTTCTAGGTCATCTGGAAGTACGTTAGGTTTTGTTACCCTAATCAGTAGCAAAACCTAACCCACTTCCAGATGACCTAGAAGAATGAAATTTGGAATCCAGATCGATAATTGTGTGTAACCGTAGGAAAAAATCGGAAAATGGAAAAAAGTTAAAAAATAGGGGGAGGGGGGGGGGCTTCCCCCCCTAATTTTTAACTTTTTTAAAAACCCGAAACCTACCTAACCTAAGTACATACCCCTTGTATTAGTCATAAGTTAGAAATAGTAAAGGGAAGATTTCTTTAATAAAAAGACAGTATTTATCCATCATCGGTGCGTGTTATTTCTCTCCGCTCGTCCCCACATTGCATAATAAATTTTAAATAAATAAAGTATGTACCATATTAAAATGAATATTATTATAAGAGTCGACTATAAATAAAAAATATTAAATAATGAATAAATGAAAAGATAGTTTAAGTATTAAAATATAACCTTAAGCGATTTATTGTAATGTGAAGTGACTGGCCAGTCCACTAATCGAATGAATTAGTGAAATATTAAAGTGAGCATATTGAACAACGATATTAAATTTCGTTGATATTGAATTGTATTAGTGAAGTGAATTAAAATATTGTATTTTGACTACGAATAAAAAGAACAATGACTTTTTAAGAAATGGACGAGTTAAGGATTATTATGCTTAAAGATCTTTATTCTCATAAGAAATTTACACTTCACTTAAAATGAGATACAAATAATATCTATAAATCATGCGCTGGTACTAGCTGCTCCTATGTGTGATTTTAACTTATTTTTAAAGCTGAGTAAGTATTCACAGGCCTTCAAATCGTCTGGCAAACTATTGAATTGAAAAGCTGTGCTCCCTCAATAAGTTTAAGTTTATTTCTAAGATTATGTGGATTACTTTTTATATTTAGTTCTATGTTAGTTTTGATGTTATTTGTTATTATTTTTTTAATTAAGACACATGTGTTATATTTGTGTAGTTGTGGTAGATTAAATAATTTTGTTTTTGTGTATAATTCATTAGTAGGCATGCGAAAAGGATATTGGAACAAGACTTTTATAATTCTATTTTGGGTCCTCTGTAGTGAGTTAAGATTAGTTGGCGCTGCAGATCCCCAAATTTCAATAAGGTAATCTAGGTGTGGTTTTACCAGAGCGTTGTAGATAGTGTTTTTGATGTGCTTTGGTATAAAATGCGTAATTTTCCGTAGTGCTCCCAGTAAGGACGTTAACTTTGATTTTACGAGCTCAATATGGGGTTTCCAAGTTAATTTGTCATCAATGAGCAATCCTAGGTATCTCTCCTGATCAGGGGCGTGCATCCCATATAGGCAGATAGGCAGTGCCTACTTTTAAAAATCATTCGCGGAAAACCTTAAAAAATATTGTAATAATAAATCTA
The DNA here is from genome assembly GCA_949319885.1 of Mecyna flavalis. Taxonomy (NCBI): domain Eukaryota; kingdom Metazoa; phylum Arthropoda; class Insecta; order Lepidoptera; family Crambidae; genus Mecyna; species Mecyna flavalis. The sequence goes on along the minus strand of OX439420.1, from coordinate 8,459,794 downwards.
AAAACATAAATCAGGAATTAAATTATTCCCCCAACACTTCATAATTTCATCAAAACGGCGCATTCATGACCTATACGTATACCTACGTGTGTATAGAAGCGAGGTAAGCACTGGCCGAGCGCTGCCTACCAAGCGCCATACAATCGAACTTGTCAAAACACATTTTCGTATAAAATGTGTTATACGACTAAAATGGAAATGTCACTCCTGCGTATAGCACAATAACCAGAAAGAACAACTTCTTAATTTAGTCGCATTGGGTAAGCAAGCTTAATCGAACAATTAAGTTTGGCTAACCATTGATTTATACGATAATTTTATAGCAGAAAAATCAAAATATAATAAAAGACGAATTATAAACCATATTTTTTTATGTTTAAAGCTAATAAATAACAATATTAATTAATTAAAGACGTTTCTACTTCCGCATTAAGCAAGCAAACATGTCAGTTCTTGTGAATCCCACCGACTTCAATAGATGGCGCTAAAAGAAATAATTGTATCAGCTTACAACAATTTTTAATCAATTTATATTATTTATCACAATTTTAATAGCTGATTTGTATCTTAAAATTATTTTATAATATTGATATAATAGATAGATTTTACTTTCCCTTTGAAAACACGCACCCAGAAGTTATTGGCTTAAAAAAGTAATGAAATGTTATTTGTTTTACGTCAAGGTCAAAATTATGCTTTTTGTTTGTGTTTACATTTCGGATAACCTATCTTCATGTCATGGGTGCGTGTGTTAAAACTTTTAATTGCTATTTAAATAACTTACTATGATGTTATTGTGTGGAGTGCACTGATATTTTAAACAATCTTTGTGTCTTCGAGCAACACGGAACATTGTGTAAAGTGAGTGCATTTCTGACGATGGAAAAATGACAATGTTCGGTATGTGAACGTCCCCAAATTACGTTTTGTTTTGTTTATATAAATTATGATTGGATAAGTTTCTCGCCAACGCCTAATATAAGTTTATTATCACGCAGAAAAATAGGTACCTAGGTATATTCATTTGATGCACTTAAAATTAAAATACATATTACGATAATTTTAATTGGCGCGCTGGGCAAATTTTTTTATAAGACGTTTTTGACCTAGTTAGCGTTAGTAAAACATTTACTAATGTAAGTTTTTTATTTATTTGCCAATAAATATGCATGTTTTACAATGTTGTTCTTATCCGATCGCACAAAAAAAATATTTTCGATCTACCTATTCCTTTCTAATACCAAAAACAAATACAAATGGTAGGTATTTGTTTCCTATCGACCTGAGAAAAAAAATTACTGCCTACCTAGTCTCAAAACCTATGCACGCCCCTGCTCCTGATGGGATCTTTTAATAAGTTCTTTATTTATCCTCAGAGGTTCATACTCGGGTATGACTTTGTTTTTTGCAGATATAATCATGTAAGACGTTTTTGTGTGTTTATTGTGACTTACTTTCTGTGCAAGTGTGGTATTTGTAAGGTATTTTACTAGCCAGGTCTGCACCGATTGAAGAGAAGAACATGTTAAAAAGATTACATATTTCTGTGCCATCAGTTAGGTAGGGTAGTGACACCGGTTTGCCGGCCAGCACCAGTTTCCGACCACTTCACATGTTTTTTTGAATAATAGATAGTCTATAGACAGCTCATTTCTAATTTCGCGCCAGTCGACCTGGACAAACTCCACGGTTCTTAATCCAACAGCATGACTTTATAATTTGCGAACTGAGCCCTCAGTCGCCATTTCAAAATTTGGTGTGTTGACACGTGACAAATTTAGCAAAAATAATTGCAGGTGGATCGATTTTCAAATGTAAGATTTTGAGTGTTACTATTATTTTATAGGGTTTTGATTTGGTTTGTGTGTAGGATAAGATGTTTAATTTCAATATTCAAGTGCCCAAACTCACCAAACATTTCATAATTTGTAATATTTTAGGTGGTCGGGCAATAGGTTATCGATTCATATCAAAATCTAGTTTCCGACCGGGTGGTCGGAAAACCGGTTTATTTACGTCATTTTTCTTTGCCTTCATTGCGGAAACCTTAAATGCACCAACATAGATTCATTTACATTTGTGAACAGCTAGGAATTTGTGATTTGACAACCAGTTCAAAGATAATGAACTTTAAAAATATCAAAAATTTAGCGGCCGACAACCGGTGAAAACGAACCCTGTTAACGGCCGTCTTTAACAGGCGGTCGATAACTAGTAAAATGGTACCTGTTTCCGGCCGTTCAAAAAAAATCCTACTTCCTACTAATCATACTATACAATATTATATGTATGTATTATGTATATGTATGTATGTATGTATATCTTACTAATATTATAAATGCGAAAGTCTGGATGTTTGGAAATTTGGATGTTTAGATGTTTGAATGTTTGTTACTCAATCACACCTAAACGGCTGATCGGATTTAGATGAAATTTGGCACACGTTATAGTTTATAACCCGGATTAGGACATAGGCTATAAAATTCCTACGGGAAACGTCTTATTCCTGCGGAAATAACAATTTTGAAACTACTGAACGGATTTGAATAATTCTGTCACTGTTGGAAAGCTACACTATCCCCGGTCAACATAGGGTACTATAATTGATCCCGAAAATGTGGGGGGAAGGGGGGATATTTGAAAAAGGGGATTACGCGCGTGGGAAACCGCAGGCGGAAGGCTAGTAAGACAATATAAAAAAGATAGAAGAGAAGAGAGAACCGTAATTAGTAATAAATAAAACTTTATTTGAACTAGGAAATTAAACGCACCCGATAAATACTAAACATTTAATTTATTTCTGTTTGTTACATTTTTTGTTTGTGTTTTTGTTTTTTCGCGCCTCGATGGTCTAGTGGTTTAAGTACCGGGCCGAGATCGCGGGGTACTGGGTTCAATTCCCGGGTCGAGCTAACTTTGTGTCGGTATTTTCGGACACTGCTCGGGTTTGTGATCACCAATTCGCATTTGGCAAGCGTGATGATTAAGCCAGTACTCATCATTGTAACGATAACTTGATTTCAAGGATGGAGGCCTTTGCCCTGCAGAGAAGCATGCCGGCAGAACGGAGTTCCAAGATCCAATATAATATTATAGGATATGCTTTTCGATCGTGTTCCAAATCAAAAGAAATCAACAAATATGACCTTTTGGTTACTCAATTGTATTTTTAGGTCTCAAAAGAGAGTAAAAATATACCGCTTTTTTGATTTCATTGACTGTTCCACTTTCATACTATAATATACCCTATGGCTATTGAATAAGACTCATTTTTCTACCGTAAATTAGGTGGTCGATAACCGGTGCACAGGTGGTCGATAACTGGGCCAAACGGCCGATAACCGGTGTTTTTGCTATTTTTACGAATAATACATTTTTTAAAATTATGTATCACTGCTACGTTTATAAACGTTAGGTTTTATAAAACTAGACTATTGTAAGATCAAATGTTAATTTTTTGGAAAATCTTGACGTACAGCGTCATGATAGAAATCAACTCTGAAGTCAACAAGTCGCTTAAGTGGTCGCAAACCGGTGTTCCTACCCTACTTTTTCGGAGTCAACAACAAGACTTGGGGGAGCAGAGCTAGTGTTAGTTTTATTTGCAGCGAGGTTGTTAATGACTTCCCACATTTTTTTAGGTTGATTGTATGTTTTCTGGAATAGGTTATGGTAGTAGGTTTCCTTGTACATCTTGACCAGTTTTTTTACTTTATCTCGTACATTTATATAATATTTCTGCAAATTATTATCTTTAGGATTTTTTACAGTTTCCTTCCACAGTTGGTTTCTTGAGTTTATTGCGTTAATTATGACGTGTTTATTTATCCAGTCATTATGTGGAGGATTTAGAAAGGGGTTTGAAGATTTTGGCCTTCCTACGCGTCCGCCATTTTGATTTTTTTTCAAAATAGCGTTCACTTATAATTCTATGAAAAATCGATACCTTACATTAATACAAACATAATATGTTATTAGACAAAAACCCGTAAAGTGTCACATTTTAAAGATATAAGCAACCAAAGAAAAATTTCTTTGTTTTGAGTTTTTTTTTCTCAAGTTATAGTTTACATAAAATTCATTCAAAAATAGATACCTGATATCAATACAAACATAAAATGTCATTAGACGAAAACTCGTGAAGTGTCACGTTTTAAAGATATAATGCAACTATAAAGATTTATTTTGAGTTTTTTTTTGTCTCAAGTTATAGTTCACATAAAATTCATTTAAAAATGGGTACCTGACATCAATACAAACATAAAATGTTATTAGACAAAAACTCGTAAAGTGTCACGTTTTAAAGATATAAGCAACTAAAGTTTTACTTCTTTATTTTGAGTTTTTTTTCTCAAGTTATAGTAATAATGACATCTTATGACATTTTATGTTTGTATTGATGTTAGGTATCCATTTTTGAATGAATTTTATGTAAACTATGACGTCTTGACACAAAAAAATCTTAAAATAAAGAAATAAGACTTTAGTTGATTATATCTTTAAAACGTGACACTTTACGGGTTTTCGTCTAATAACATTTTATGTTTATATTGATGTCAGGTATCCATTTTGAAATGAATTTTATATGAACAATAACTTGAGACAAAAAAAAACTCAAAATAAATCTTTAGTTGCTTATATCTTTAAAACGTGACACTTCACGGGTTTTTGTGTAATGATATTTTATGTTTGTATTGATGTCAGGTATCCATTTTTTAAGGAATTTTATGTGAACTATAACTTGACACAAAAAAATCTTAAAATAAAGAAGTAAACCTTTAGTTGCTTATAGCTTTAAAATGTGACACTTTACAGGTTTTTGTCTAATAACATATTATGTTTGTATTAATGTAAGGTATCGATTTTTCATAGAATTTTAAGTGAACGCTATTTTGAAAAAAAATCAAAATGGCGTACCACAAGGTAAGCCAGCCTCCATACAAAAATCTTCAAGCCCCTTTGTTTTCTCAACCTTACTAATTTCAATATTCTGTAATATCTTCTTTTCTAAACTATGGTAATTGTCTTCTTCGATGCTGTTGATGGTTTCTAACATATTTTTTTGTAGTTTTTCGTAATCTATAGCCGAATATTTGGCTGTTCTCGGTTTTCTTGGTGCAAGTTTTCCAACTTCAAGATACAACTGTTTGTGGTCCGATAGAGAGGATTCTATGATCGATAAGTTAAAGCTATGATTACTTATATTGGTGCTAATGTGGTCTATTATTGACTTGGATGTGTTTGTTTGCCGCGTACAGTACATTTGATTGATATTATTCAAGAATTCATATCCACATTCCTTCATTTCATTCTTGTATTTCGTGACGTATGGATATTTCTGAAGCAGATCGATATTGAAGTCGCCAAAGACGATTGTTCGATTACGCCGCTCCAGTTGGGATGAGTAAATGTCGAGGAAGGTGTCAATTTCAAAATCTCCATCCGGCTTATAGACGACTCCTATGTTCAGTGATAATTTTTCCAGGTGAACCCATAGATAATGGTTACCGTTTTCAAACAGTTCTTCAGTTACATTAAACCTAATTGTATCGTGAATGTAGATGGAAACGCCGCCGCCCTTGCTGTTTTTTCTATAATTGTAAATGTGCTTGTAATCCGGAATCTGATAAAATCTAGCATCTTCATCAGATGTGATCCACGTTTCTGTAAATATCAGCAAGTGCGTGGTCTTAGGTATAGTTCTCAGAATGCATTTGATCTCATCGAATTTGCCCTCACTACAAATACTGCGTAGATTTGTTAAAAGAATCGCAGCGATGACGGTTTAAGCGGAATGTCGTCATATCTACTTACAAGGTGGTGGGCTACTCTTTCTGTACATCTTTCGTCTGGTAGTGGGGCTGATCTCAGTTTTTTTGATTAGCTTTATTTCTGGCAATGCGGGGTATTCCTTTAGTCTAGTGTATTTAAGAATCAGATCTTCTTCTCCATTTTCTAAACGCTTATTTATATTAAATTTTTAAATACTTATAATAAAGAAAGAATTAAAGATCATGTTTAAAGGATACGTATGTAAAGTGAAGTAGCAATAAAATGAAAGTTATTCAATGAGGACTTTATAAAAAGCAATAATAATAGCTTTATAATTGCAATGGCCAAAACTTTTATTAGAGCAAGAAACTAGCTGCGCTGAGCTAGGTAACTATGAGTAAACCTACTTCGCGATGCTTTGTACGGTCTCCTCAACGGGTTATTCTCGAAACTCTCCCACATTTCCCTTCTAACCTCTTTCTTTGGATCGTCTCGAGATAGGAGGCCTATAAGCGGGCCCCTTCGCGCCTATATCTGCGTTTATGCCCAGCGGCTACACATTGGTCGGGCCTCCGACACTTACTCACCAAACGAAGCTCAATAGCAATGTTTTTTTTTTATACCAGATCAGTAGGCAGACAGGCACGCAGCCCACCTGATGGTAAGCGGTCACTGCGGCCTATTCCATTGAGGGACACTTCACCAGGAAGCGTCGCTTAGTGAGCTGCCAGACTGTAGGCTCATCTGATCTTCGAGCCTTTGATTTCAAGTGCACTGACTGGCTCCCATATTCATATTGGCGGAACACAGCCAAAGCTGTTATGGCGGCAGATTTCGCCTGTTGGGGTGGGGGGGGTAGATAGCCAGTCAGATTCTGAAAAAGCACTACCACCAACCAGACACAAGGCGGGAATCGAACCCACGACCTCCGTGTTTTTTATACCCGAGCGGCTTAGCCACCTGTTCCACGGAGGCGGTCAAAAATGTTGCTTTTCATATCACAATCTTTTATAAGAGGGTGGTGCTTCCATTCGACTAACAGACAAAAACTGTTTACAGCATAGCTGCTCTACTAAACATAATGCGACAAAGCGTTACAATACATACAATGACATGAAAAATATTTTCTTTTCATATAATATAATAATATGCCCATCGATTTATTTGCTTTTCTCGATGTGATAGAAATAGGAACAAATGTGCAGTTAGACCAACAAAAACAACACAATCCTTGTTATTGTTAGTTCAGATGTGTTTTCTTTGTAAGCCGCCCTTAGTAATTGTCTCTTTGTCTTTACCTTCGAGATCAAAGCCTCTTGTGATGGGATCCTTCGTATATAAGAGCTGGGAGCCAGAGCAATACCACACTCGACCTCCACAACGCCGCAAGATGAAGCTTCTGGTGAGATATACAACTACCTCTTATTTTCCAACTGCATACTGTTTTTGTCATTTTGTAATTTACTGTTTAAAAAAATAAGGTACTGCCTATTTGACGTCCTTTTGCTGGGCAAAGATCTCTCATTGAAATTAATATGATGGGTACTGGTTAAATCACCACGCTTTGTGCGGTTTAGTGATCACATACCCGAACTACGTTAGTACTATATAATATATTCTGTGCCCGAACTGGGTTCAAAAAATCCGACACTGCCCGATCAAATTGATCCTTGGACCCTTAAATCATTGTTACGGCAGTCACTTTAATTTCAATGTAACTGATTCGTGCCTCGGAAAGCACGTTAAGCCGTTGGTCCTGCGTCTGATCTCTCTTCGGTCGTATCAGACTGCTGTCCCACTGCGTTATTTTAATACCACATCCAGTTGGCAGAAAGACACGCAGTCCACGTGATAGTAAGCGGTCACTGCGGCCTATTTCATTGAGGGACACTTCATCAGGAAGCGTCACTCAATGCGCTGCCAGACTGTAGGCTCATCTGATTCTTCTCTTCGAGCCTTTAAATTCAAGTGCGTTATGAGAGAGTAGGAATAGGGAGGGCATAAATATCCTGCGTAGTTAAGCTGATCGTAAAGATTGGCCGTCGTTGCCGAAAACTCAGTTAAGAGGACATTATTCAGTATATAAACGAGCATACTCTCTCTTAAAAGGCGGGCAACGCATCGGCGATCCCTCTGGTGTTGCAGATGTCTATGGGCGGCGGTGATTGCTTACCATCAGGCGACCCGTGGCTCGTTTGCCGCCTCTGGCATAAGATTTTTGACGTGACAACGTCTTATAAATTGGTTTGCCGGGTGACACTTCAAGAAACTGCGTTACGCTCCGCTCACGTTATGCGCTCACAATGAGAGCGAGTGAGAGGCACGCGTCCTTTCCACTCGGGCATGGTTAGCACCACTCAAAGTCGTTGTCACGTAAAACTTTCGCCCGTATACCGACTTTACAGGCAACCAATTTTTTTTTGTTGAGAACAGTAACTATTTTACTAAAGTGAAAAAAATACCTAATCTGTATTTTTTTGCAAAAAAATTAAAATCTATAATTTTGTTCCAGATCTTTTCTTCGTTGCTGCTGACACTGGCTCTGCTGGGCGCCACGCTCGCTGCGCCCTGGGTTCCTGATCCCTGTGATCCTAAGTCGAACCCCGTGCCTGTTCCAAAACCTCCTGTCTCAGGGACACCCCCAAACACTAATCCTGGACAAAACCCTGGCACGGGCACCGAACCGAACTCTAATGCAGGTAATCTTTTACACAATAAATAAAACAACTTAAGCGGTTAAAAAAGCAGTTTATTTAATAAAGTTTTGCATTGCTGTAAAGCAGTCATGCATGACCGACCGACTATGAACGAAATGAACTAGCAAACCGGTCAACCGGTAACATTAGCTATAGCAAGAGACCGAAAAGGCATGACGTACAAAAGTTTGATACCAGATTTCCACATTAATTAACGAGCGATTGCTCCTACTGAGGAGCTTCCTCTACATGAAAACTAGTCCAACACTTTGGTTTGCTTATAGATAGATAGATAGATAGATTTCTTTATTTGCATAAAACATGGTACATTTTAAGATCTTATAAATACGAGTAATATATAATTTAATTGATTCACATTTAATTGAATTCAGATTATATAAATAAAAAGTAGTCAGTCATTTTGGAAGTCAAAAGTATAGATTCTAGTACGTAATAATGTCAACCTTAAAATTAAAAAGTAAAATCAAAATTAAAAAGTAAAATAAATTAAGTGTGTATAGTCTGGCAGACTGTGGTGTGGATGCAATAGTCGAATCAGACCAAAGAGTTATAGGGGGGAGGGGGGGGGGGAGGTAGGTAGGTTAAGAAAAATTACCTGCGGACGCTCAGGACTTGGCCTTCCTTAAAGAGATCCACTGTCATACTAAACTATTCTGTCATAGAAAAACGCTGCTTAAATGTTGCCAATGAAATCAAGTTGCAAACAAATTGCAATAAAATTGTATGACAGTACAGTTGACGGCAAATCAACTTATCCAAAAAGTCTCAATTATAATATAACTTTATCTACATCCATACCATAATATGTCTATTTTATATTCAGGAGCGATGAGCAAACGCCCTACATTTAGATATAAGTATCTGTGGCTGCATTGAAATGTTTACATTTTAGTGTCGGTAACCGATACTTAATTTCGTTCAAATTTCGAACGTCTTCTTTAAAAGTAAAAATTAATAGGTTTTTTCGATTATCGAATTAGTCGATTAGTAATTTTGTGTTCCATTCCTATACATTTAATTCGATGCTGAAATTATAACAATCGATTTGAGAATCGAAATCAACTCGAGTCTAGATTGTTTATGGATTTTAAAAACTACAAACGTCAGTCATTATGTCAGTACTAACTTTTACATACAGATTAAGTTTGTAACTATGGCGGTTGGTCATCAATCCTGACTATAAAATAGACATATTATCGTATGAATGAAGATGAAGTTATGTATGTGACTGTACATAATTAGTCATTAAAATACTCATGTGATTCTTTTATGAAACTCACTTCGTTCGTTTCATAAAACCACATTCGTATTTTAATGACCCCCATTATGCAGCAGTTACATAAATAACTATTGTGCGATAGACATTCAGCTAAAAATTGGTTGTAGAATTTTGTTCCACAGTAAACTTACGTTCGATTTCCTCAACAGGATGTCCCGACAAGACAGCCCCCAAGGGTGACGGCAAGGATTCTAAAGATCTGAGTAACCTATTAAATGATCTCCTTCGCGGCCTTGGGGAGCTAGTAGATAAACTGTTATAGAAGGCCCCGACCTCTCCCAACGACCGACAACAGGACAAGTAGAATAGAATAGAAATATTCTTATTATCCACACACAATGCATCAGGATATATTAGACAGCAGCAATAAAGCAAAAACAATACTACTTTAAAAAAGAGAGATACAAAAAAAATAAAGTATAAGCGTGACCAAAGGCCCAGTTTCAGCGTAAGATCATCATCATCAGCCTATTACGTTCCCACTGCTGGGACACAGGCCTTATCTCAATTGTGAGATGGTGTGGGCCATACTCCACCACGCTGGCCTAGTGCGGGCTGGTGGAGGGGTGCGTAAGGCAAGTGACCAACCTTAATGTCAGACAGATGTTATCAAGTCGCAAAATGGCCCGTGACTAGGCTTGACGACTAATATCAACATTAAATATCAGCCGGGACCAACAGCTCGACGTGCCTTCCGAAGCACGGAGACGCTCGAAACAAATGTCACCAAATGTGGTCAGAATGGTCACTCATCCATTAACCGACCGCGGCGTGGGTAGCTTTATTTTCATTATCGCTAACGAACCACTGTCACAGCTGCGCCACGTGCGCCTCAGTAAGCGTAAGATCACTAAACTTGGAATCAAAGTCTCGAAGATCAGAAGAGCCTGTGGCAGTATATTGAGCAACGCTGCGGCTGCTGGGCTGGTGCCAAGCACGTACCCAGAATTTTTTGTCGGGGGGGGTCCAAAAAAAAAAAAAAAAAAAAAAAAAAAAAAAAAAAAAAAAAAAAAAAAAAAAAAGGTCCACGAGGCGGAAGTTATTAATACTTGCTCCAATGACCGTTGAGGTGCCCCGCCACCACCCGCCCGCCCCGCAGATCAAAACTGAGAGTCATATTTGGCACTGTACTTACCGACCCCCCCCCTGGGTACGTCCTTGGCTGGTGCCTGTCTAAACTGAGCTAGCATAAACACAAGAATACGTCACGTCTGCAGTGAGTGGATAGTAGGACAAGAACTCAGCTGAATCCTTGTCACCAGTTGTCGAATTAACTTGAATAATTTTATTTGCTGTATGTGACATAAATTGATTTTGTAATGTAATTATTTTTTAATTTGTAATTGTTAATCTGTAATATTAAAAAAAAAAGGCAAAACTGTTGAGTTTCTTGCGGCACTTCTTTCCTCAACAGGCCATTGACGTCGAAGTGCTGGTAGGGAAAAAAAGATTGACGTGCAAAAGTACCTATTTTTCTAAAATGTATTCGCAGAATAAATTATTTCATTATGTGTTAATCTATGTATAAGGTATTTAAGGACTCTTAATATTTTGTAATCTTAAATTGTTCCTAAATAAACTATTATTTAAACAAATAATTTTTTATTACTTTAATTTGAAAATCTACAGGTTTTCAATTATTAATTTAATATTATTTGTTCCGTCTTCGATATCCGGAATCCATATTGAGTGAAGCCTTCCGTTTTTCTTGTGTTCTTCCGGTCAAGCGAGTCCCTCTCTTACGCTAGTGGCGCCACCTTGCGTCCAATGCGACCGTTTCCGGTCGTAGGTAGCTATAGTTACCTCATGGATCGCGCCACGTCCTTTTGTCATTATAGCGTCGTTTTTCGTAGCGTTCGGACGTCGAAGCGAGCAAATATTTTAGAATATCCCATGATATTTCTAAAATATAAAAATAGTTAAAAATAGTTATTTTTTTTAATGATAATAATAATTTTTCGATTTTAAAATTTTTGAAAAGTTCGTACATGTACAATATTGCTTGGAATTAATTTTGTTTTAACTCTCTTGCGCAATGGAATATAAAAATATAGAGAAAGTTACGCTGTCGGCAAGTGACGAAGCGGATTATTTTCTTTACTTCGAGTTCCAAAAGTGAGAAGAAAAGCTCGGCTAAGGAATCGTATACTGGTACGGATTATAAGTAATGACCTAAGCGGGCAGATCATGTAAGTGATTTATATTTTTTATTTCTACGCAACAAGACGTGTCCTGTTTTAAAAGAGTTAAAGTACCCAAACTCGAGAAAACCCAAGCAACAATCTTGCACTTGGGGATCTTTATCATATAAGTCAAGTCTACAATTTTGTTTTTTGCATGTTGCAATAGTACCCGGTGTTATTGGCGGCGCGCCACAAGTACAGAACAAAATCGAAAAACAATTTATTTTTCTACTATATTAAAGTACCCTCCTTATTCTTTAGCAAACTTTAAACTGAATTATGAGTTAGGTTTGAACCTCGTACCTACAAAATGAAGGTATCGTTGTCAAGTCTCTTGTAGTGCTCTTGCAAATGCAATGATTTATACAAGTAATAATAACCTCTATTGGAAATATTAGGTAAATATAATAGTAAGGGTTCTGAAATCTTGACATTGGACGATGAGTACGATACGATGACACATTGTTAAAAAGCACCGCAAATTACACGTGTCCAGTCCCTACACGGGTGTGAAGTGCGGATTTTATTTTCTTTTTTACGCAGTGACCTGATCCTTAAGCAATTACTGAATTAAGTAATTCTGTTTATTTGTTTGAATAAGTATTCCAAGTATCTATCGTAGCAGCTTGGAACACATGACCAGAACCAACCCAGATGCATTCGGTACTGTTATGGGTCGTGCATTTACTACCATGGATTACAAGCTTAAAATCTTTTGATCAGCCATGCAACGACACAAATTTTACGGCAGCTGTTTAAGGTAATTTCAACATACAAGGCATAGTCTGAAAGCCTTGTAAGATATCATAATGCTTTTTTCATCAAACCGTAACTCGTTTATAAAAGCAATAATTTTGTTAATAGAAAATAATAATAAGATTAATTCTACCTTTATTGATACTTAAACCGGATTAGAAAGAGCAATTTTCAAAGGAACATTTTCATGAATTCTTTGAATGGTCTCGTTGGTCTAGTGCTTGTGGTGCCTGGCCATTGCCTCGGGATCCTGGGTTCGATTCCCGGGTTGAGCTAAAAACTAGTGTCGATTTATAATCTGTCGGGCACGTTCGTTGTTCTCTGAGTTGGCCTCCCATAAATATCACAACTTCAGGAGGAGGTAAATTTGTAATCATTTTGCCAGGGCTAAACAATTAATTTCAGCAGTGGCTCTGGCTCTGGCTCTGACACAATCCCTAGAGTGTAAGGGGCTTACCTGGGACACACAAGTCAATACAAAGTCCCTGTCAGAACCGCAATGCCTATATAATGCTATATTTCTGAACTGTAAAAGAAGGTAAGATTTGCAATCTCTAAGGCAGTACCTGAAATAAATATTGAACCACAGCGCTTTGTTCTGGTTCCGAGTTTTGACGTTACCTGGGACACACAAGCCAGTACAAAGTCCCTTTTGGAACCGAAATGACCTAACATTACTCGGAGAATTGCTGGAACATACGCAGTGAGTCCCCCAGACAGGCCCAGATCCTAATGGGGAGACTTAGCGTTGCCTCGTTTTGGAACATATGCAGTGAGTCCCCCAGACAGGCCCAGATCCTAATGGGGAGACTTAGCGTTGCCTCGTTCGTCATTCCCAGAGATTGTTATCATCAGTCTCAAAGGTACGTAAGGAGAATGTAAGATTTGAAATCTCTTCATTGCAATGCCCGGGAAAATTATTGGACTTTAGCGATCTGTTCTGGTTCCGACCTAAACTCATACCCACTCATTACAAGACAGAGTTTGGGAATGTTACCGGGCTTGGCGCTGCGCTTGCGCTTAAGACTGGAACTAACCCAAAGCCCTTGTCGGAACCGAAATGCCACGCTCCGCAGAGCATTTCTAAAACAGATTTCGCTAGGCAGCTAGTCCCCCAGACAGGCCTAGCTCCTAATGGGGAGACACAGCTTTGCCTTGTTCATCGTTCATAAAAGGGAGGCTACTTGTCGATCAACGCAATATAAAACTCAAGAAACGTCTAGATCCCTGCTCCACCAACAAATCAAAGATCCAAAACTAGTACAAGACTGAGAAGAGTTGGTTGGTCATGGCTGCACGCAGCTCATTCACGCTACACGCAGAGCCGCGCACAGCCGACATCACACATGCACACGACCGATGCAACTGATGGAGCACATATAGAAATGGACAGATTTCCAATGGTCCTTGCACATCAACTGCAAGCAAGGACCTGTATGTTGTTCAAGCAGTGATCCATAACGAACGACGGCAGGTAAGAATAATACACATTTTTTCTCCACAGGGGCAATTGCACAGTCGTGGCCTAAGATACATTATTATAAAATAGGCACGAAGTCGTATAAAGTCCTAAAAATATATTTGGCAACGCAGTACGTTCCAGATCTATGTAGCCTGAGGGTAGATGCGCTATCACACACTAAATAGCTTAGTGACATTCCAGTCAGTAGGGAAAACCAGAACCGGCCTGTTCCCATTCAGAACTGCTCACGCTACTTGTTTATTGGGTATTAGAAGGAACTAACCTCTTACAATGCATTTTATTTTATTTTTCAAAGTTGACTTGCAGATATCTCATGTCTGTATTGCTTGTTTTTACAACCATAATAGGTGCTGTCCCGCCTAAATATAGCTCACAAGTTTGATCCACCCGAACACAGCCTAGGATCAGTATAATATTGTACTAATTTGCACACTCCGGGCTGGGTCCGGGTAGCGTGCTGAACCACCTGTAGATGAGTATTAGACAATTATCAGATCTGCAATTCTAGAATCTAATCTTTTTAAAACGCATCGCTGTCCTAGTGGTTTAAGTACCTGACGGAAATCAAGGATTCCTGGGTCCTGTACCCGGATCAGGCATTTTGTTTCGGATTTTCTGGCTGTTTCTCTATGATCTCTTATCCGCACTATACAAGCGTGATGATTAGGCCTGTGCCCATGATGCCTGCAGTGGTACATTAATAGGCTGAAATCGCTTTTGTTCCTTATTTTTCACTCGGCCTTATCTACCTTTCCCAAGACGTAGTGAGCATGAAGCTACTAGGTTTTATGACCTATGTATGTCTGTTGCGAAAATTACGGATTTAAACGGAGAACAATACTAAGCACTAAAATGTTTAAGATCTAGAATATTTTTATGATGTTTTGAAACGTGTTGCAATTTAACTTTTGATTTCTTCTGGCCGAACACAACCTAAACCTATCAAGTCTCATCAGAAAACTTGATATATAAAGGCAATAATTATGTCACGAGTTTTGGGTTATAGAAATGACTCTACAAATCATAGGAAGTCGGGCTTGTAGAGGAGACAACAGCCGGAAAGATATAGATTAGTCTTTTGATTGTATCGCCGCACTGCAACGTCGCGTCGTGAAGAAGGTACCTGGTAAGATTATTAGTTATTTAGTAAAGTACTGTAAAACCGCCACTACGACCGTCATAAGTAGTTGAGTTAAATTAGTACTTCGCGAAGCAGGTACCGTGGCGTCACCTGGATGTTAAGCTGTTTCCTCATGAAACTGTTAAAGCGGTATTCTATAGACCATATACTTTTGGAAACAGACGTATAGTTTTTTGGCATAAGCTTTTCCTTATGTATTAAGTACAGTAATGCCTTAACTCTTACTTTACTTCCTAACTTCATACACATTATAGCATCATTAAGCAGTACCAGGAGATATCAAACACTTCACTCAATATGGATTCCGGATATCGAAGACGGAACAAATAATAGAGAGTTTTAACTAACAATAAAACTTACCTATTATTTTTCCTGAGATATCCGGAATCCAGGTAACTTCTACCTGTTACCAACGACGTATAATGACAAAAGGACGTGGCGCGATCCATGAGGTAACTATAGCTACCTACGACCGGAAACGGTCGCATTGGACGCAAGGTGGCGCCACTAGCGTAAGAGAGGGACTCGCTTGACCGGAAGAACACAAGAAAAACGGAAGGCTTCACTCAATATGGATTCCGGATATCTCAGGAAAAATAATAGGTAAGTTTTATTGTTAGTTAAAACTCTCTATTTTTGGAGATTATTCTCACAACGCCATCTAACCCTAAACTAAAATAGCTTACTTTGGGTGTCAGACGACAGATAATCCACTACTTGGTCTAAGAATTGGCTGCATTTATTCAAATATGAATAGTGGTGCAATATGGTACAATGTGGATAAACACAGGTGTAAAAAGACAAACTAAGTGACGTTGGCATAACTTCATAAATAAATGGAGGTAATTATACTTTATGGGTAGTATTTAAACGAGTGACTGGAAGTGGCAAAAATAATGAATGCGACTGACTGCGAGCGACGAGAAATAAACAAAACAACGACTTACAAACATTCATTTGAGCGACTCAAAACACTCATTTGAGCCACCCAAAATACAAGCAAGCACAGCAACAAATGGTCAATGGGCAACACAAAACGAATGGTCGTTTCTGTGCATACTTGCATTTCAAGTAACTCAAATTAATGTTCCAAGTCACTCAAATGAATTTTTATAAGTAAATAGGGGTATTGGTGTTAAAAAAAAATAACGAAGGCTTAGTGCCCCCGCGCATTAGGCGGCCGCGGTAGCTGCGATTCATCTGCGACCACGCAGCGAACGCGTATTGAGTCGCGATGTTTCTGCTGGCCGCGCGGCCAATACGTGGTCGCTGGCCGCTGGTCGCCTAGAGTCACGGAAGAATTAGTTGGCCGCAGCGACCTGGCCGCCTAATGCGCGGTCACGCTAAGCCCTATATCCATCCGAGTCGATTTCCATCTCCGATCGTTCCTGTTTCTTATTTTTGTGATAGTTGAGCCATGCTGTATTACAGCACGAATGGGTCGGCTCGTCCGGGGAAGTACCACCCTCTCACAAGGCCGGCAACGCATCAGCGATGGTGTTGAAGATGTCCATGGGCGGCGGTGATTGCTTACCATCAGGCGACCCGCTGGCGTGGCCGGCCCGCGGCTTCTGCATAAAATAACCATGTGCTAGGTATATTAGTTCACACGTACGATTTTTGCGTACTTAGCTTCTAAAGTAATGACATAAACATGAATGAAATGAAATAATTTACTCCACAAGTAGATTTCGAAGAAACTATTATAGCCTGAGACATTATGGGCGGTACCGATAACTTTAGTTAGCCGCGTAGACACGACATCTACGAATTTTTAGAAAGTAATAAATAAATTATTGAATATGTTTTTACAGGATTGAAAGGTTAAAGTGTAATTTTTTCGAACACAGCTCGATCATCCACATTTTTAAATAATAAGCTTCATGATTAAACTAGTACCCATCATTCCCTGGCCCAGCTGGCGCATAGAAAAATTTGAGCTGGGGCGTCCCGTTGCTATAGGCGTTGCCTATAATCGCCGCTTGGTGGCGCTGTCGTCGCGAGTAATACGACATATATACCTATATCCCACTGCAGAGCAAAAGAGTTTAGTGGGTAGTGGGATGAAAATAGTCCCTAGTCCCACACCTAGCCGCAGCCTGCGGTTAAGGTGCATCAACGCATACTCCTCCGCAATAAGAAATGGTCATATTAAGATAATTATGATTAATGAAAAAAGATTTACATAAAACTACGTTCGTCAGCGTTAACGGTCACAAAGACAGACAAATACTTTGACATTCACGACACCCATTCTTCGTATTCGTTTTGACGTGACAACGTCTTATAATTCGATGGAGCCGGCTGTACTACGAAAAAACCTGACTCATGCGGCGTTACCTCGCTCTGAGGCTCCATTTAAGATGGCCGCCAAATAAGGCCCGCAACGCACGTTGCGTTTGTCGTTGCGTTTGCCGTGGATATTGGATATTATGCGCAAATTGGTTTTTATATGAGGTAACGACAATGATAACCAAATGTTTACGTATAATTAAATTTTATTTATATTCCATCAGTATTTTCTGATGACGTTGTCACGTTCAACTATCGTCAGTAATCCGACTTAACAGACAACCGATTTTAATGGATCATCTGGGTCTGCCTCCCTTACTCTGTACTTTGCAGCATAAGTTTCGCAAAAGGTGGCAGCCAGCTTTTTCGCAGTTGCGATCCTAAGCATGGTGTAGTGGGGGTATATAGACCGACAAACTTATCTGTTCCGGTGGCGGCGTCGCTACTGTCTATTTAGAACTGTCATTTAATATCGTTTTTGCATTGCATTTCACGTAGTTCCAATTTTGGCCACCGGAACAGATAAGTTTTTAGGTCTGTAGGTATGTATTAATAAAAACAAAATAGAACATGAAACCGAACAGAAAACCATAACATTTATTATGAGAAAGGAATATTAGGAATGTATTTTGAATAATGAATATAAAAACCCGAAACCTATCTAACCTACGTATACCCCTTGTATTAGTCATAAGTTAGAAATAGTATAAAAAGGAAGATTTCTTTAATAAAAAGACAGTATTTATTTATCATCGGTGCGTGTTATTTCTCTCCGCTCGTCCCCACATTGCATAATAAATGTTAAATAAATAAAGTATGTACAGTCAAAAGCACGTCAGATGTAACACTTTGGACTTTGTACCGCTCTTATGTCGGGGGCATAAGCGCTATTATCGAACTGCAAGTGTATCAGTATACCGTGATGTGTTGTTGACCGTACCATATTAAAATGAATAATATTATAAGAGTCGACTATAAATAAAAAATATTAAATAATGAATAAATGAAACGATGGTATACGTATTAAAATAATAAAGGTACCTGTACTGTTTATGGTATGGTAGTAAAACACAAAGTTTAAGTATCCAACTGTAGACGCTCCTACTCGCACGGCGGCCGGATCGAGAGTGCGCGGCAAGCTCCCGCTTCCCGCGCCCCCACCACCGCACGCCCCGCCAGCAAGCGTGCCCACTACATTTATTTATTAGCTATACATCACATCTACCTTTTACAATGATATAAAACAAGACTCTATAAATAATTGCCCAAATACATCATTATATTTAACACAACCAAGTTACTTAAATACTTTATACAAATCAACAATCTAAATCAAAGTAAACATAGATATAGATAGCCAGCTTCACTAATCGTCTACATCATGATTTTCAGAGCACTCAATAGAATCTCTCATATTTTCATCAGAAGATACCTTCCACTCTCCTTCAACACGTTTCAAATGTACCACATTTCTCCTTAGCCGTACTCCGTTATTTTCATTTTCCGATTCTAGGTACATCTTTAATCCTTTTTCTAAATTGATCTCTTAAAAATCAAAATCAATTTATTTATCTCGGAATTCAAATAAAATCAAAATCAATTTATTTAAATTCTTAGAACTATTCTATCAGCTAGTCTAGTACAAAACCTTTTTTTAAGATCTTATTAACTTTATGAGCCTGAACTAAAATGCTGTGTTTCAGGCGAAAATCTAAGTTAAATTCTAATGATCTATAAATAATTATATCACTTAGTGAAATAGGAAGGTGAAAAGTATGAAACTATACCTATTTTATACAATAATAATTTATCTATTTACTTCAAACGGCTAATAAATTCTCTGTATCCTCTTAGGACATACATTTGATCTTAAAGTTTATTTTTATGATTTAAATAAATTGTGTAATGAATACATCACTTCCGCCGTACAAAATGTTGTTTTATCTATGGTATCTATAATACATTTATTTCCAATTCAATGGAGATCTTAGAACCGAAATACTTCCAATTTAATGGACGTCTAAGATCGCATTTATTTCCAATTTAATGGAGATCTTGGAACCGAAATACTTCCAATTTAATGGTCGGATTATTATATCCGCTAACTTTAGGAGAATTCAAAATAATCAATTGAATGATTCAGATGAATAAGTACTATTTGCAGTTAAAATCAATTTAATTATCGGATTATTTTTATCCACAAACTTGAATAATAAATTAAATGATTCAGATAAATAAGTATTATCTGCTTTTAACATCAATTTAATGATGGGATTACTTTTATCCGCAAACTTTGGGACAACCCAGTATAATCAATTGAATGATTCAGATAAATATGTATTGGGACAACCCAGTATAATCAATTGAATGATTCAGATAAATAGGTATTATCTGCCAATAGCATCAATTTAATGATCAGATTTTTATCTGCTTGTCAATTTAATGACCCATATTAATAAAAACAATCTGCATTCAATTTAATAATCAGATTTTTGTATGCTTGACAATTTAATGACCCAGATTGATAAAAACAATCTGCTTTCAATTTAATGATCAGATTTTTACCTGCTTGTCAATTTAATGACCCAGATTGATAAAAACAATCTGCTTTCAATTTAATGATCCAGATTTTAATCTGCTCTGTGCATACACATAATGGCCTAACCATGCTTCATTTAAATCGATTTAGTGATCAGTTAATTTGTAACTGCTTCAGGTAAACAAACACATAAACAGCACCTATGTCAACACATAACCGAGTCCTGCATCGGTGTAATAAAACAGATTAATTTGAATCTGCGTTTTCACTTCAGCATGTATTCAGCTTAAATATACATACATTGACTAGAAGAGATCGCTAGAAGCGATAAGTCCGCCTGTGTTGTGCAGTTCATTTATGTTACTTGTTTTTCTTTGTCAAATTTGTGGCGCAATAAAGAATATCTATCTATCTATACAAAAATATTTTCCAATTAATATAGAAATTAATGAGTAAGTAAGTATTGTTATAAGGTATTATCCCCACAATAATATTGTTGTAATGCTAGCAATATTTAGAGAAACCATTACAATCGTAATACGACAAATATTCCACGATCGCTTGAGATCCAATTTAATTAACTATTAATACGTATCACAAGTATATTTATTTTTATAAATTCGTTTAATATTTACCTACATTAAAATATCAATATCAAAACTTAGTATTTTTCCTTACTCATATTATTAATTAGATCCAAATATAATGCAATAAGTATTTTAAACAATCTCAAATTATACCTGACCATGGCAAGATTCATATTATCTACTCATGCTCCTTGGCATCTCAATTCACATTGGAAAATTAACTTTTGTGGCCTTTGTGCTCCTTGGCACGTTCATATTTACACACTAAATGTGTTTTGTGCTCCTTGGCACCAACTTTTGTGGCCTTTGTGCTCCTTGGCACCAACTTTTGTGGCCTTTGTGCTCCTTGGCACAAACTTTTGTGGCCTTTGTGCTCCTTAGCACCAACCTTTACATAAGGCTATCAAGTAAGAATTTGTTTTAGGTATATGTAGGTAGATAGGTATATTATTCATTGTTGACCATAATTATATTCATCTTTAAACGGGAATCGAACCCGTAACCAACACGTTTTAGGTTTTATTATTTACATAATTATGACAACACACTAACAGCGTATACACTTAATTTAGGAATAAAACGGTCCAAACTCCAACGTTAGTTAATTGCATAAATACACTGTATTTCGTTACGTGTATTTATTAAGCACCAATAAATAAGGTATGAATTAGTGTCTTTTTATGTAAAGCATCTCATTAGTGCGAAATCAATGTCACGGTAACATTGCCGTGTCAAGGTTATGGTTGCATTCCATCTACATACCTATTTGTTATTATAGGTATTTTTACCTTCGTTGATATTATTTGTAACTAATTAAATTGTTAAAGTTACTACTTTGCTTTATTCAAACGTAAGTTCTGATAAATATTGACGATTTTAATTGTTTCTTACCCGCGCCTAGTTTTCATAAATTCAAAACGAGCGCGCTACGTACACGCACTAATTGCATGATCATTACTTGCTTTATACGATCGATAGAAGTAGTGGACATCTTACTCGTCCTAGCACTACTGTTCGATGTTCGAAAGTATCATTTATTATTATTATTATTTGAACGTTGTATTGTTTTAACCTGATCTTGAATAAATAAACTAAATCAGCATAAGGAGGTATTTCATTATCTCGGACGGACAATTCGAATGATTGCACAGTTTGTGTATCTAAGTTTGTTTGTTTTGATATTTGATAACGAAACTATTCCAAATGATTTGAAAAGCTATTCCGGTAGGTACAATGTCGGCCGTGACCTTCAATGCGTAAGTTTATCTACGAGTTGCACATGCTGCGAATCAGTCAGCTATTTGTTATTGTGAATACTGAATCATAACTTAGGCCAGTTCTCTGTCTTTCCGTCAAAACTTGGTAGCTCCATTGGTGGTAATTTAATGGTACACACACTAGCATTACTTGCATTATTTTGAGACGAAACAGACTGTATTTGCGACTCATTCATTATATTATTTCTAACGCGTTTAACAGAATGATATAGGTCTTCAAACGCGTCTAAACATTTGTAGTCTGACTTAAAATTAGGATTCAAAGATAACTGATGTTTATTCAAATCGCCAATAATTATAACTTCAATTAATTAGTTCTGACCTTGCCATAAACGTTTCATTTCCTCGCGACGAGAAATTAGAAATATTTCCTGATGAATTGCATAATTCCTCAAAAGAGGTATAGCACTAGGCCTCGCTTCCATTTTTTCCATCGAATGCCAATGAAAGATGACTCACCCTCACAGCCTAAAGACTCTAACGGTGGTATTTGTGACATGACTTTGGGACTACTTGTAACCAAGCAGATTGTTTGCTTTTATAGGTACCGTTCTAATTTTCATAGAACTACCTCTTTGGACATTGTTGAAAATAGTAGCAGAGGATTTATACTCGCCTATTAATGACATTATAGGTGTGACTATGTTAATTTTAATTCAATTTTCATTTCAATTAAATTTTAATTTACATTTTATTTAATTTCTAATTCAATTTATTTAGTTTTCATTTTAATTAAATTTGAGCAATTTTTTTTTTGACATGAGTTATTATTATTTGAATTTTATCCGACTATTATTAATTGTGATTATGGATTGATTTAATATTTATTGATTAGTATTATTGTTATTATTATTGCAGGTACCGCTATAGAACTACATTTTTTTGCTTTTATAGGTACCGTTCTAATTTTTATAGAACTACCTCTTTGGACATTGTAGGTACCGTACCGATTTTCATCGAACTACCTTTGTTTGCTTTTATAGCTAGGTACCGTTCTAATTTTCATAGAACTACCTCTTTGGACAGTGTAGGTACCGTACCGATTTTCATCGAACTACCTTTGTTTGCTTTTATAGCTAGGTACCGTTCTAATTTTCTTAGAACTACGTCTTTGGACAGTGTAGGTACCGTACCGATTTTCATCGAACTACCTTTGTTTGCTTTTATAGCTAGGTACCGTTCTAATTTTCATAGAACTACCTCTTTGGACATTGTAGGTACCGTCCCGATTTTCATCGAACTACCTTTGTTTGCTTTTATAGCTAGGTACCGTTCTAATTTTCATAGAACTACCTCTTTGGACATTGTAGGTACCGTACCGATTTTCATCGAACTACCTTTGTTTGCTTTTATAGCTAGGTACCGTTCTAATTTTCATAGAACTACCTCTTTGGACATTGTAGGTACCGTACCGATTTTCATCGAACTACCTTTGTTTGCTTTTATAGGTACCGTTCTAACTTTCATAGAACTACCTCTTTGGTGTTAGTCTCAGTTGTTGCCAAAACTCATATTAAACATTAACGTTAATTAAATGAAGTTTAAATATAATCTTAGTTTGGATAGGATCTTTAATTTTACTTAACACTCGCAAAAAATAAAGAAATATTAAATGTCGGTGAATCTTTACATAATATATCCATACATGTGTAAGTTTAATAACAATATACACATAGGTACACACGCATTCACATATAAATATTCGAATAAAATTATCATCACTACGTGATAATTATCATCACTACGTGATAAAATATCTATTATGTTAACCTACGATAACATTTTTATTCTTAGTAGCAACGATAGTATTACGTTTAATATCGAGCGGGCATAATTAGTGAACACCTGCGCGCGATCCCTGTCCGCGCGTACAATAGAAGCAGCATTCCAACCGATAATTTCATTTTTTTAAACGTATTTTTGACAACAGACTGAGATAACTTTAAAGTAATTATACTTTATTACGGTTATTTATTACAGTTTAGGTACCAATCAGTGTTTGCAACCTGCCCTACTAATACATTATTAGTTATTACTGTAACTATTTCATGGTTACAAAAAAATCGAAATAAAACAGGTCTCAGTCACTGATTTACCTCTAGTAACACTTTGTATTTTGTTTACCGGAACAATACTCATTAAGTACATACCTCGGTTTTATTTTAGTCGCTGGCAGGGTCGCCACTTGTACTGTTTATGGTATGGTAGTAAAACACAAAGTTTAAGTATCCAACTGTAGACGCTCCTACTCGCACGGCGGCCGGATCGAGAGTGCGCGGCAAGCTCCCGCTTCCCGCGCCCCCACCACCGCACGCCCCGCCAGCAAGCGTGCCCACTACATTTATTTATTAGCTATACATCACAGTACCTACCTTTTTTTTTTTTTGCGTCAGGAAATGCTGTTACGCACCGGCCCGGCGTCCCTGACAAAACGGACGCCGGACCCCCCCGGCTAAAGCCAGGGGTCACTCAGGAGACGGAGGTTCGTCCCGAGTGGTGTGTCGGACTCGCACATCGGCCCTACCGACTAAAACCTGACGATGACCCTCTCAGCGCAGTGAGGTGGAACCGAGAACCCCCATACGGAGATAACGCCACGGAACCCCCTCTCGCGCGAGCCGCTGCGGCCCTCCTCGGGCACGTACTGCGCCCTGCGCCGCCGATGTGCGGCGCATTACGAACCACACGGGCCATGGTGTGGCCGTCTTCCCCGAACCCGTTGCCGAGGCTGCACGCGGAACTTCCCGCGCCGCCCCCGGGTTCGAAGGCCCCCCTTCAGTCGCCTCTTACGACAGGCAGGGGATACCTCGGCGGTATTCTTAGGCCCCCACCTTCCTACCTTAAGCCAAAGATTTAAATCTTTGCCTTAAGCCATTTATTGTAATGTGAAGTGACTGGCCAGTTCACTAATCGAATGAATTAGTGAAATATTAAAATGAACATATTGAATTGTATTACATAGTGAAGTGAATTAAAATATTATATTTTGACTACGAATAAAAAGGTCAATGACTTTTTAAGAAATGGAGGATTTAAGGATTATAGTTTTTTTAAATACGAAAATTAAAGAAAGAATTAAGGTAAAGTGAAGTAGCTATAAAATGAAAGTTATTCAATGAGGACTTTATAAAAAGCAATAATAATAGCTTTATAATTGCAATGACCAAAACTTTTATTTAGAGTAAGAAACTAGCTGCGCTGAGCTGACCTATTTCGCGATGCTTTGTACGGTCTCCTCTACGGGTTATTCTCGAAACTCTCCAACATTTCCCTTCTAACCTCTTTCTTTGGATCGTCTCGAGATAGGAGGCCTATAAGCGGGCCCCTTCGCCATCAGCCTACATCTGCGTTAATGCCCAGCTACACATTGGTCGGGCCTCCGACACTCACTCACCAAACGAAGCTCAATAGCAATGTTGCTTTTCATACGTCAATCTTTTATGAGAGGATGGTGCTTCCATTCTACTGACAAACAAGAACTGTTTACAGCATAGAACATAATGTAACAAAGCGTTAAAATACATAAAATGACATGAAAAATATTTTCTTTTCATAAATAATACGAAGAAGAAGAAATAATAATATAATAATAATCCCTTCGATTATTTGCTGTTCTCGATCTTCTTCTTCTTCTGCCTTGCCTTATTATTCCCATATTATTTGGGGTCGGCACTCCTTACACATTTTCGCCACAAGGCTCTTAATTGGGTCATATCCGTATCAACTTTAGCCGCTCGCATATCATTCCGTATAGTCCTCATCCAAGTCGTCGGTGGTCGTCCACGGCCCCTCTTTCCCTCCTCCATCTCCAGCACTCTTCTCGTCATGTGACTTTCCTCCCTTCTCATTACGTGGCCGTACCATCTCAAGCAGTTCTCATTTGCTGTTCTCGCTGTGACAGAAATAGGAACAAATGTGCAGTTAGATCAACAAAAACAACACAATCCTTGTTATTGTTAGTTCAGATGTGTTTTCTTTGTAAGCCGCCCTAAGTAATTGTCGCTTTGTCTTTACCTTCGAGATCAAAGCCTCTTGTGGTGAGATCCTTTGTATATAAGAGCTGGGGGCCAGAGCAATACCACACTCGACTATCCACAACGCCGCAAGATGAAGCTTATGGTGAGATATCTAGTTATTTCTCTTATTTTCCAAGTGCATTATTGGAATTGTCATTTGTAATTCACTGTTAAAAATGATCGGTACTGGTTAAAAAACCACGCTTGGTGCGAAGTGATGATCATAAACCCAGATAAAAAATTCCGACACAATTGCTGGATTTAATTGTACCCAGGACCCCGAGATCAGGTAATCAAACCATATGACCAATAAGGGGCAACACATAATAATTCTTATTCTGTGACGTTTCTAAAACCAGCTCGTGGGTGGGACACATACACCATACAGATTCTGATAGTCTTCTACCAATGATAGAGTTATTAGGTTCCAACCAATGTTTATCTGATTCTGCTTTACAATGCATTGGTGCGCAGCCATCTCGATTTTGCTTTCTATGTCTGGAGTCCCTTTTATAGCGTAAGCTCTCAGAGAATTGAAAGCATTTAGCGTGCGTTTACCAGGCACTTAGCATTTTTGAGTAGTGAATTCTCACACCGTCAGCCTTACGAAGAGCGCCTTGTTCGATTTAAGTTGACCAGTTTACGTGATAGAAGGAAGATTGCGGACATCTGTTTCCTCTACAAAGTTCTGAATGGCCATATGACTCTGAAGAACTATTGTCGCGTAAATCTCTATCAATTCCGTACGTACTACGTATACATATCCTAGGCATCGCATTACAAAACTTTTAGTTGTTCCTTTTGCTAGTACTAATCCGGTCATAAATCTCCTTTGGCACGAATTTTAACTGAGTATAATACGACAAGTGGTAAAATTCCTGATTCGGATATTATTGGCAATACTTAGTTTTCCGTTTAAATCATTAATCTCGGAGTACATACCTATCAGGCAAATAGCCTGATGGGTACTCTCAGATTAATCGATTTGCTTCATAATAATTGTACCCTATTTATTGATGAGTGCTATGTACGACTGTTTCTTTTTGTACCTTTTTACTGTAATTTATTAATATGTATGATGTGGCTGTACTTATTAAATAAATAAAAAATAATTAATAACAGAGGTTTTGGGGCAGTTGCTCAAATATAATAAATGGACTTGCCAAATCCTGGATGATGGGTCAAACATCGTTTGTACAGTCAAAAGCACGTCAGACGTAATACTTTGAACTTTGTACCGCTCTTGTGTCGGGGGCATAAGTGCTATTATCGAACTGCAAGTGTTAACCGGTGCTTTTGACCGTACCAGATTAAGATAAAGCACTTTGAGAAGAATAGAAATATGATACTCACAGAGACCATACACGGGTTTGCACACATTTGGCATCACGGAATCGCAAACAAACCAAGTTTCTTTTCTTTTCTATTATCCAGAGAGAAGAGTCTTTTACTAGAGTGAGAAAGAGAATCTTGTCATGAGATTTTACTTTTTGAAAAAATATACTTCCAAATATATATACTCAAAGATGACTGACTGACTGACATAGTGATCTATCAACACACGGCCCAAACCACTGGACGGATCGGGCTGAAATTTGGCATGTAGGTAGATGTTGTGACGTAGGCATCCGCTAAAAAAGGATTTTGATCAATTCCCACGGGAACGGGAACCACGCGGGTAAAACCGCGGGCGGCAGCTTGTCTAATATATTTGTGTAATCTTGTTCCAGATCCATTCTTCGTTGCTGCTGACACTGTCTCTGCTGGGCGCCACGCTCGCTGCGCCATTTGTCGGCAATTTGCCGGTGAGCCCCGACAGGGGCGTGCATCCCATATAGGCAGATAGGCAGTGCCTACTTTTAAAAATCATTCGCGGAAAACCTTAAAAAATATTGTAATAATAAATCTAAAAACATAAATCAGGAATTAAATTATTCCCCCAACACTTCATAATTTCATCAAAACGGCGCATTCATGACCTATACGTATACCTACGTGTGTATAGAAGCGAGGTAAGCACTGGCCGAGCGCTGCCTACCAAGCGCCATACAATCGAACTTGTCAAAACACATTTTCGTATAAAATGTGTTATACGACTAAAATGGAAATGTCACTCCTGCGTATAGCACAATAACCAGAAAGAACAACTTCTTAATTTAGTCGCATTGGGTAAGCAAGCTTAATCGAACAATTAAGTTTGGCTAACCATTGATTTATACGATAATTTTATAGCAGAAAAATCAAAATATAATAAAAGACGAATTATAAACCATATTTTTTTATGTTTAAAGCTAATAAATAACAATATTAATTAATTAAAGACGTTTCTACTTCCGCATTAAGCAAGCAAACATGTCAGTTCTTGTGAATCCCACCGACTTCAATAGATGGCGCTAAAAGAAATAATTGTATCAGCTTACAACAATTTTTAATCAATTTATATTATTTATCACAATTTTAATAGCTGATTTGTATCTTAAAATTATTTTATAATATTGATATAATAGATAGATTTTACTTTCCCTTTGAAAACACGCACCCAGAAGTTATTGGCTTAAAAAAGTAATGAAATGTTATTTGTTTTACGTCAAGGTCAAAATTATGCTTTTTGTTTGTGTTTACATTTCGGATAACCTATCTTCATGTCATGGGTGCGTGTGTTAAAACTTTTAATTGCTATTTAAATAACTTACTATGATGTTATTGTGTGGAGTGCACTGATATTTTAAACAATCTTTGTGTCTTCGAGCAACACGGAACATTGTGTAAAGTGAGTGCATTTCTGACGATGGAAAAATGACAATGTTCGGTATGTGAACGTCCCCAAATTACGTTTTGTTTT
The DNA here is from genome assembly GCA_949319885.1 of Mecyna flavalis. Lineage (NCBI taxonomy): Eukaryota > Metazoa > Arthropoda > Insecta > Lepidoptera > Crambidae > Mecyna > Mecyna flavalis. The sequence goes on along the minus strand of OX439420.1, from coordinate 8,430,910 downwards.
GTTTATATAAATTATGATTGGATAAGTTTCTCGCCAACGCCTAATATAAGTTTATTATCACGCAGAAAAATAGGTACCTAGGTATATTCATTTGATGCACTTAAAATTAAAATACATATTACGATAATTTTAATTGGCGCGCTGGGCAAATTTTTTTATAAGACGTTTTTGACCTAGTTAGCGTTAGTAAAACATTTACTAATGTAAGTTTTTTATTTATTTGCCAATAAATATGCATGTTTTACAATGTTGTTCTTATCCGATCGCACAAAAAAAATATTTTCGATCTACCTATTCCTTTCTAATACCAAAAACAAATACAAATGGTAGGTATTTGTTTCCTATCGACCTGAGAAAAAAAATTACTGCCTACCTAGTCTCAAAACCTATGCACGCCCCTGAGCCCCGAATCTCTTCCCAATCTTTCTTCCGGCACCAACCTGCACCCTAATTCAGGTAATCTTTTACTCATTAAATAAAACAACTTAAGCGGATAAAAAATCAGTTTAATTACTTAAGTTTTGCTTTTGCATTGATGTAAGCAGTCATATCGTCGGGTTTTTATAGAAAAGTTGTAAATTTCACCTGTGCTTGCGATAATATACTCGACACTCTTATATCCTGCATAAGTAGTTGGTTATTCGTGAACATTAGCCGCCTTAACAGAAAACTCGGCTAGGAGGACATTATGGATTATCTTCGAAGCATAAAAAATGGTTTTCGATTTATCCGCAGCAGGAGGACCGCCAGCGTTGACTCCCAACGCTCAGAATGCCGCAAACGAAGGCAAGGATTTCATTATCAACCTATCCAACTTGCTGTCATCCGTGGGCGGCCTGGTCCCCACCACGCTGGGCGCCTTGGTGCATGCGCTGTTGGCCCTCGGTCCGGGCCTGGCGCAGGACGCGCCCCCATCCAACAACCCCACAGGGACGCCCCCGAATCCTCAACCAGAGCCAGGGCCGCTTCCAAACCTTCCTGGCTCGGTCCCAGCCCCTTGCCCAGGTGGCCCGGGCAATTTGCCGGTGGGCGCCGGATCTCCCCCCAAGCCTGCTTCTGTCACCAACCCGAACCCTTATGCAGGTAATCTTTCATGCAATAAATAAAACAACTTAAACGGATAAAAAAGCTGTTTATTTACTAAAGTTTTACTTTTGCATTGCTGTATTTTGCGAATTTATGCGAAAAAAAGGGATCCCACATCGTGTATACTCGTATATCCTGCATAGTTGGTTGATCGTGAAGATTAGCCGCCTTAACAGAAAACTCGGCTAAGAGGACAGTGCATCAGGGATGTTTGCAACTTTGCAGAAGCGCAGTAGACTGCTTCTACGCAACTATGCGAAAGCGGTGCGCTTCCCTGGTGCGCAGGGTACGGGGCAGCTCTAACACCATCCTATCTATGATAGCGAGTAGACTGGATTGCTGCTGTGCAATTTCTGCTGGAATTCCACAGATAATATAATTTTAAATAAAATAGAGTTGTACTACTAACATAATTTATTTAGAATAAGTCCTTTGCAACTAACAAAAGTGAGTCATTGTTACTTTAATAAATAGATTTATTATTATTATGTACATATTTTTAATCTCCACTCTGTCCGGCAGGGCGGAAGACCTATTCTTATTATTATTATGGATAATCTTTAAAGCATAAATAAATAAATAAAAATAAAATGTATTTGATGCAGAAACAAAGTCCATAGTGTTAGTAACAATTAATCTTAAAAATTATGTTAGTACAAAAGGTGAAAAGGTAAAAGATAAAATAAATAGTTTTCTATTTATCCACAGCAGGAGGACCGCCAGCGTTGACTCCCGAGGCTCAGAATGCCGGGGACCACGCCAAGGGTGCCGCTATCAACTTTTCCAACGCGCTGTCATCAGGGGGCGGCCTGGTCCCCAACATACTGGGCGGCGTGGGGGAGGGCGTGGGGGCCCTCGGTGCGGGCCTGGCGCAGGACTATGGTATATACTAAGGGTTCCATACGATGAGTGAGTAACTTAAGTACTTTGTAATCTGCCTTGTAAGAATGTTTAAATAGCTAAGGCAATTACGTTGTTAAATAAAATGCCTATTTGATGTTTTTAAAAAAGGTTTTTCTTTCTTGTTTATTATAAATTAGACTTCTCCGCTGCCTAAATTATGAGAGTATCTCAAGGATGAACTTTGGGGCCACTGCCATTCTTGATCTATAAAAATAAACACAAGATTGCCGAAGATCCTAATATCACAGCTCGTGTAGACACTCGGGTAGACTCGTGTAGACACTCGGGTAGACGTCTTGACTTATGGTCACGTCGCGTTCCCCTAAAATGACAGTGCTAGTTGACACAAGCACTGTCATTTTAGGGTTTCACCCTCAGGTTTCACCCACCTCGGAATGAAAGACATGGTATAAACCTTTTTTTGTCTTGTCGTTCTAAAATTTGTTGTCTTGTTTTGTGACTTTTGACACAATTAATGTTATCGTGTCCGCGTCTTAAGATATTGAAGGTCATAAAAATAGTTTTTTTGCAAATATGTAATAATATAAACTTACTTAGGATACCTAAAAACTTTATTTTTATAAATACTGTTAGGCGAATAATTGGTTTACTCGATTAACACATCACTATGGTCGGGTCCCCTATATGAGTGCGAAAGTTGATAGTTCGATTTTCATTATATCGAACACGCTGTGTCGATACTTCAGTAGTACGATGTTTTATTACATCGATGATTTGTTAGTGCGATGTAACGTTTGTGCGAAAAATCTTATTGCGAAAAACCATACACCGATTGCTCATTAGTTCGATAATTTAATTGTCTTTATAGGCTGCTTTTATGAATTTTCTTAACGTCTATAATGCAAAATTAGGTCGCGTACGGTGCCCCGCACTAGCCGGAGTGATGACAGATAGATTTTACTGCGCTTTGGTGTTATGTGAGAGTTGTTGTAAAACTAAAATAATATATGCTATTAAAGAATTCAGGTGTGTTTTATGTCTATCAATACATAAGTACATAATTTTATTATTACATTAAAGAACCCAGACCGACCCAGACTGATAAAATATAGACAGATGTTTGTACGCAACCGCGACTTCTAGTGTGACCCATCATTATTTAATGCTTTAAGAAAAGGCTGCATTGATTCAATATTATGTTAAGTGGTGAGGGACGGTTCAATAAGAATAAACACAGGTGTAAAAAAATATGCTACGTGACGTAGGCATAAATAGATACATTACTTTATTTTTGTCTCATGTTTTCGATCTTTGAGCGTAACATCGCTGGCTCCGGGCAATAAAGCGGTTATCGGCGGTTACACCCTTTTTAATGTTATTTCATTTTTGGCTTCCCTGTCCCTCAATCTATACCTCATAATTTATTTAGATTTTTTTGTCAATATTTAAATATAATAAATGACATTAACAGCTTTATTGTATGGAAATTATTAAACGATTAAGGTATGTGATGTTGTCTTACTTCCTGAAACATAAAATAAAAAATCGGCGAACATCCTTACTCTATTTTCTTTTAAACAAAATTACAATAAAACAGTTAACTGCTTTTCCCAAAATAAATATTTATAAACATGGATATGTAAACACTTAATACGAAGTAATCATTCAATCATTTATTTTGTAAAAGTCTATTACGCCTTTTTTCTCGGAAATTTGTTGTAGCTCTAGCGATGTAAGCCACATTACGCAGAACACCATCTCTTTCACTCCAACGCAAAAGCCACATTACGCAGAACACCATCTCTTTCACTCCTACGCAAAAATTATTATTACCCCTTTCTGGGGGACTTTAATTCCCACCACGATTCCTGGTTGGGTTCCTCCATTACTAACCATGCCGAAAGGACTGCTCACGCGTTTGCTCTTACCCTTTCCCTGAAACAACTGGTTAACCAGCCCACCAGGATACCTGACAATCCTGACATAGCTGGTCAAACGCCTTCTTTGCTGGACCTTTTGCTGACGACACACCCAACTGGCTACCGGTTTGAGGTCCAGTTCAGGCGCCTTTAGGCTCCTTGGACCACTGCCTAGTGTCTAGCTTAGTGCTAGGCGCAGTACCCCCGCAGCCTGAGGTGATCAAACGCCGGGTTTGGCATTACTCGTCATCAGATTGGGACGGGATGCCTGATTACTCTGCATCCGTTCCTTGGGGTAAGCGTTGTTACAGCGGGAAGGATCTAACGGCGAGAGCCGCGGCTGTTCCTGATGAGATTGGTCTTGGTATGGAATATAATGTTCCCTACTCCGATGTTGTTAGCAGAAGCCGTGGACGCCCTTGGTTTAATCGCGAATGTGCTGATGCTATTAGTAATAAAAAGGCTGCATATCGTGCTTGGATCAGGGGTCGCGCCTGTAGAGATCCTTATATCGTCTTGCTGAAAACTGCGTATAACGCTGCCACAAGGGCCTGCAAAAGGGCGTATGTAAGAGCGGACGCCCAGCGCGTTGCACAAGTAGGCATGGAGTTAGTGTCACCCCCTACTGGGTCACGTAGTTTCTGGCATTTGGCCAAACCCGTGGAAGCTAACTTCTGTAAACCCTTGCAGCCTCCGTTGAGATACCCTGACGGCTCAATTGCTCATCAGCCGCTAGAGAAAGCCGACCTTTTGGCTAAGCTTTTTGCGGCTAACTCCCGAATCGATGAGTGTAGCGCGCCTCCACCATCGATAACGATAACTCGCAATGGGCAGTGCGATGTGTGCTTTGAGCTACAGTCACTCGATGTTCGGAAAGCTTGTGGACCTGATGGTATCCCGGCGATTATTCTAAGAGCCCGAAGAGGCAACAAAACCCTTTAACCTCTTCAATTGAGAAAAGAGACGTTGGTTCGCTAAGTGTTTTCTACCGCCTGAGGAACTCTTTTCCCTTATTCCTCCCTCTCCGTTTCAGCTTAGAACCACTCGCTCTAGTCAGGGTTGTCATCGCTCCACCGTGGGAAGTATTCCATCACGTACAAAAAGAAGTAGAACTAGAGTATTTTCCCCTTTCACACACGGGTTCCTTTATTTAATAAAGAAAGTTTAATAATTAATAAGGATTACTAATTATTAAATTAATTAAAGATTGTAATTTGAAAAGCGTTTTAATTATAAATAATAATAATTTTAGTTATTGAATAGGCTGATATTTCAGGCAAGAACTTTCACTTTATAAGATTTTAAATATGTAAAATTAAAATTAAATTGGTAGTATTTAAAGACAATTATAAATGTTATTGGCTTTTCCCAGTTTCAAGGGAATTTTTACCAATCAATATAATTATTTGATCCAAATCATGCTTCCAAAACTAGTGCCTAATTATAAAATCATTTATTAGTCGTAATATTATAAAAATAATAATAATTATTATAAAAAACTGCCTAAAATAAGAAAAAATAATAATATATTTAACATTGTGGTCAGTTTGTAAAGATAGTTACATAAAAATATAATTCATTATAAGATTTTAAAATAGCGTTTAGTGGTTATTACTTCTAGGACCGTATTAAAAAATTTCCCTGAAAAAGGAGGTAATAGGCTGATACGCTCATGATTATAAATGGAAATTGCGTTGTATTATTTACTTACGTCCCGGGCTATTACTGGAATATCTATCTATAAAGCAGTTAATGGTGTTACAGTTAGACTGGCAACGTAAATAATTTGTATTATACATTTTTATCATTATCTCTTCCTTTATTTATAAATATATTATATTTTTTAGAGGGATTAATAGATAAAAAAAATACCTTTTGATTGAGATATTAAACGCTTATTTCGAATGACTGTACACTAAAATAGAATTAAATTAGCTTCAATTGCTTCTCCTGAACAATTCGATTTTTGATATAACCGCTTTATTGCCCGGAGCCAGCGACATATACAGCGTGGAATTTTAGTCGTTGTTTTCCCGCAGTAAAATGATTCTATCTTAGTAGTAAAATAGATTAATTAAGTTCTTTTTTTAGTCAAATCAAAAGTTTTACGATTATGATAGACGAAACTCGAACCAATAGTACTAGCTGCGTCAAGGACGGTCACCGGCTGGGGTCATTGTCCTTCGCGTTTATTAAAAAAATGATTATTTACTATTTACTCACATTTGGCTTCCATTTTTCCATCAAACTTTTAAAAAAATATTAAAAAAAAAGATTTAAAAAATTTCAAAAAAAAAAACCAAAAAATTTACTTTCATAAATCGATAGTACTACTGAAGGTGAAGCGTTCTGCTGCGGGAAAACAACGACTAAAAAAACACGCAGTATATAGACTAGCCTTCCGCCCGCGGTTTCAACCGCGCGTAATTTCTTTTTTCAAATATCACCCCCTTACACCCACATTTCTGGCATCAAAACTACCCATGTTCCCCGGGGATAGTGTAGCTTTCCAACAAGGAAAGAATTGTTTAAATCGGTTCAGTAGTTTCAGAGCCTATTCATTACAAACAAACAAACAATCAAATCTTTCCTTTTTATATTTAACTAGCGGGCGCCCGCGGTTTCACCCGCGTGGTTCCCGTTCCCGTGGGAATTGATAAATCAATCAATTAAATTTTTCTCGCCGTAAAAACCATCCTTGAAGTCCAACGAACATTTAAAAAAAATTTGGCCGAATTGGTCCAGGCGTTGTTGAGTTATGCGCTTACCAACACATTTTGCGATTCATTTTTATATTATAGATTTAATTCAAATTCATTTAATCAAGTGACCAGGACTCATTTTTAGGGTTCCGTAGCCAAATGGCAAAAAACGGAACCCTTATGGATTCGTCATGTCTGTCTGTCTGTCTGTCTGTCCGTCCGTATGTCACAGCCACTTTTTACCGAAACTATAAGAGCTATACTGTTGAAAATTAGTAAGGAGATGTATTCTGTGAACCGCATTAAGATTTTTATACAAAAATAGAAAAATAATAATAAATTTTGGGGGCTCTCCATAATTAGAACTGAAACTCAAAAAAAAATTTTTCATCCAATCCTTACGTGTGGGGTATCTATGGATAGGTCTTTTAAAATGATAATAAGGTTTCTTATATCATTTTTTTCTAAACTGAATAGTTTGCGCGAGAGACACTTCCAAAGTGGTAAAATGTTGGTCCCCCCCCTGTAACTTCTAAAATAAGAGAACGATAAATCTAAAAAAAATATATGATGTACATTATTATGCAAACTTCCATTGAAAATTGGTTTGAACGAGATCAAGTAATTAGTTTATAAATTTTTGGGGCTTCCCATACTTAGAACTGAAACTCAAAAAAAAATTTTTTTTAAAACCCTCACGTGTGGGGTATCTATAGATAGGTCTTTAAAAATGATAATAAGGTTTCTTATTATATCATTTTTTTCTAAACGGAATAGTTTGCGCGAGAGACACTTCCAAAGTGGTAAAATGTTGGTCACCCCCCCTCTAACTTCTAAAATAAGAGAACGATAAAACTAAAAAATATATAATGATGTACATTACCATGCAAACTTCCATTGAAAATTGGTTTGAACGAGATCAAGTAATTCGTTTTTTTTAAAACGTCATGAATCGTAAACCGCAATTTTCCTCTCATTCAATCAACTCAAATATAAAAACGTCGATCAAACTTACAAAGAACTACAAGAACTTTTATATTAGGTATGATGATACTTGCTGCTACGGAACCCTTCATGGGCGAGTCCGACTCGCACTTGGCCGGTTTTTGTTAGTAGTTGCACAATTATAAATTCTGATCAATTACTAATATACATTAAAAACTAGAATTATATAATTATGTTACTAACAGAGTTCTTAAAATCTAGTGTTAGTAGAAATACAATTATTTGATGATATTGAATTTAATTTGGGATGTCAAAAGGGTCATATTTAAAAATTAATAAAACATTGAGCAAGTATGTAAGAAAGAAAATATAAAAAGAAATTATGTCAGAAATGTACCAGATTAAACAATCTATATACTAATATTATAAAGAGGAAAGATTTGATTGTTTGTTTGTTTGTTGGTTTGTTGGTTTGTTTGAATTGAATAGGCTCCGAAACTACTGAACCGATTTGGATAATTCTTTCACTGTTGGATATTACTGACTAGCTTTCTGCCCGCGGTTTCACCCGCGCGTAGGTAATCTCTTTTTTCAAATATCCCGCGGGAGTGAGACGTTTCCCGTAAGAATTTTATAGCCTTTGTCCTAATCCGGGTTATAAACTACACGTGTGCCAAATTTCATCTAAATCCGTTCAGCCGTTTAGGCGTGATTGAGTAACAAACATCCAAACATCTAAACATCCAGACTTTTGCATTTATAATATTAAGTATAAATTAGTATAATACTCGTAGTATAATACCACTACCACCGGCTTCGGAACATTGTTATCTATCGAGAAGAACCGGCAAGAAACTCGATACCTAGTTACACATTTCAAAAAGAGGAAAGATTTGATTGTTTGTGGGGGGGGGGGGAGGAGTAAAAAAAAGAAATTACGCGCGGGTGAAACCGCGTAGGCGACCGCTAGTATAATATATTTATATAATTATTATAGGTATAAAAGCGAAATACTGATTAATCACGAAATCTCAGAAACTATAAAGGCAACCTCACCTGTAAGTGGTACATCCAGCTGCTAAACGAACGAGGTAATGGCGCTAGCTTTACCTGGGGGTTTGCCGCTGAGGTTTGGGGCCCAAACGGCAGTCGCCTTAGTAAGTGCCAAACTGGCCAAATCAAAATGGTGTTAAAACAGCGCTTGGTGCAGAGGGCGACCGCCAGGGACCGGAACCACTTACCCTTAAAGGGATATTTGATTGGGTATTTCATAGACTTGTTTTCAAAAACCCTATAAAATCGATAATTACATCGTCGACTTAGTCTAGCTAAAGGCTTACCAAATCAATTGAGTTAATTCGGGAAGCACTAACCGAATTCGAAAACCCCATTGAAGCTTACCCATTCATATGGGTTTTATAAGGCGCAATGCACTTAAAGAAGAAAAGAAGTAGAGAGAAATCAACAGTACGAGTGCGGAAAAGAGATAAAAATAAGGTGAAAAGAGATAAAAATAAGGTAAAAAGAGATAAACATATTATGGTGAAAAGAGAAAAACATAGGGTAACCCTATGATGCGGTAAGTGCTTAAATTTAACCCAGTATAATTGGGTAAGCGCATCAGAAAGTAGTTAACCCTATTCAAAAGGGTTTCCAAATCGATAGACTAACACTATCAATAAGTTACCTTTTTATTTGGGTAACATTTCAATAGGGTTTCCCTAAAAATAGGCTTAAGCAAATAAAGGGCTTTTCCGGTCCCTGGCGACCGCATAAAGACGCGCGGGAGGATCGCGTAGCTCCCGTGACAAGTTTGCGGGTCACGTGCGGACCCGGCCAAAGACGTTACCACCAACCAAAAAGATCCGCTTCGCGACGTGGAACATTGGAACGCTGACCGGACGTGCGAGGGAGCTGGCCGACGACTTGTTCCTTCTCGCAGGAGACTCGATGGAAAGGCAGCAGGTGGGAATAAACCCAGATCCCGGGCTATCGGAAATGGCTACAAGCTGATCTACACGGGTGCACCAACTGGGGAGAACAACGTGGCCGTGGTGCTCTCAGGCTAATTGCGAGGCGATGTGTAACTGGCTTGTTCAGGACAGAATATACTCGGAGAAAGAAGACTAATTAATAAAAACGCAATTGCGTAAATAATTATAAAAAGGCAAGCTTATTTATTATTTATTAATATAGATTAGGTGTATTGCTTATTTGTCCAGTTGTAACATTGGTGTCAGACGTCCTAATTGTCATTTTTGACCTTATTTTTGAAATGATATCTTATTATTGTTAGTCCTAGGTTGAGTATATAAGAGTGAGAGAGCCTAGGTTAAGTCAGTTCCACAATCGACTTCACACACCACCGCAAGATGAAGCTACTGGTAAGAATTATTTTTTTAAATGTTTTGTTTTTATATTTAAAATTATATGATGTTGCTGCGAAGTGCCACTCCAGATTCAACACCTCTTGGCCAGGATGTAAGGGAGTGACCCATCATGCTTTCGCTCCAAGCCAACCTTTCCTGCCGGCGGTGAACCTGCCGAACGGCGAACGAGGCTTTAGCTGCCGATTGATGGCGGTATAACCATCTAAAGCCAAAGGAAGTTTTTTTTTGATACCACATCAGTTGGCAGACACACACGCAGTCTACCTGATGCTAAGCGGTTACTGCGGCCTATTCCATTAAGGAACACTTCATCAAGTCGGAGGCCTACAGTCTGGCAGCACAGGAGCGTCGCTCAATGTGCTGCCAGACTGTAGACTCATCTGATCTTCGAGCCATTTATTTCAAGTGTACTGGCTCCCACATTAATATTGCCGGAATACAGCCAGGGCTGTCCCACTGCGTTATTTTAATACCACATCCAGTTGGCAGACAGACACGCAGCCCACGTGATAGTAAGCGGTCACTGCGGCCTATTTCATTGAGGGACACTTCATCAGGAAGCGTCACTCAATGAGCTGCCAGACTGTAGGCTCATCTGATTCTTCTCTTCGAGCCTTTAAATTCAAGTGCGTTATGAGAGTGTAGGAATAGGGAGGGCACATATGCTTGCGCGATCACTTATGCACTATAAAATATCTCGTAAAGATTGGCCGTCGTTGCCGAAAACTCGGCTAAGAGGACATTATTCAGTATATAAACGAGCATACTCTCTCTTAAAAGGCGGGCAACGCATCGGCGATCCCTCTGGTGTTGCAGATGTCTATGGGCGGCGGTGATTGCTAACCATCAGGCGCCCCGCTGGCTCGTTTGCCGCCTCTGGCATAAGATTTTTTTTGTTGAGAACAGTATTTTACTAAAGTAAAAAAAATACTTAATCTGTATTTTTTTTTGCAAAAAAATTAAAATCTATAATTTTGTTCCAGATCTTTTCTTCGTTGCTGACACTGGCTCTGCTGGGCGCCACGCTTGCTGCGCCCTGCGATCCTGATCCCTGTGATCCTAAGTCGAACCCCCCTCCTAAGCCTGGGTCTCCTCCAAACCCTCCTGGCTCACCACCTGGGACACCCCCAAACACTGGTATACCCCCAAACAATGCAGGTAATCTTTTACTCAATAAATAAAACGTCTTAAGCGGATAAAAAAGCAGTTTATTTAATAAAGTTTTGCTATTGCATTGCTGTAAAGCAGTGAGTTATTCGTCATCTCGCCCGAATTAAACTGGCCCGATCGGGCGACTTGGCACCTTTAGAATTTATAAAAATTTCTGTCGTCAACTCGCCCGACCATAAAAATGTGAGGTAACTATGTACATTCAGCTACAAAAATCCTTTTTAAGAAACGTTTAATATTTTATGGTTGGACTTGAAAATAAAACAAAATGTTATTATTATCATAATTTTAGATATGTTTTACAAATCAACATCTCAAAAATATAAAAGCATATTAAACCAAATAATAATCAGCTTCAAAAAAATCACAAAAGCACTTGTTTAATAGCTAAGTATAAAAATACGATCAACAAAATCAAAGTATCAACGACATCAAGAAATATGTGGCGTGTTATTTATTATAATTATTTAAAAAATAGAATCAACAATACCTATCACAAAACATTTGGTGTGATATAACCTAAGTATAAAAATATAATAAAAAATATAATCAACAATATCAAAAAATAATTTAAAAAAATCTTGAGGTCTAGGTGAAATATTTTGAGCTAGTTAGTTAACAGACCACCCCAACTACCCCCATTATCGTATGTTCAACGTTCTTCCGAACACCCTGTATTAGGCACCCATTTTCGATTTGATTAAGACATAATGAACACTATATTAATAAACTTACCTCCAACGTACATGAAAAACACTAAAAACACCCACAATAAATGCAGTTTTATATGCGCGGGCGCATTAAAAGACGCTTAAGGGATGACTGACTGCAGACTGACGTTCACGTTACTAAGATGCGCTAAGATTGAGATAAAGGGTTAGATAAAAAGAAAAAGATAGCGCTATCCTTTTGTGAGTATAACCTGTTTAGCCCGGTAGTGTAGAAGAGCGCTATTCTCTTCGCGTCAGAATTTTCTTTGAAGTGTACAGCCGAAATATTTTATTTTTATAGATATACCTAATAATGTAATCTTTTCCATATATAAAACAACAACTGTAAGTCTGTAGCTTTATTTTAAAATTTAATATAGTTTCCAAATATAATGTCAAAGTTTTTTACCTGGCTGTACTTTGTATGAGCGTGCGAGTTGACGACAGAAATATTAGGTAAATTTGAAAGGTGCCAAGTCGCCCGATCGGGCCAGTTTTTTTCGGGCGAGATGACGAATAACTCGGCAGACTGATCTCAAAAATTACGACAAAAAAAACATTCTGAACTATGCGCAAGTTTTGTATGATGAATTAATGAAGTGTGTTGTGTGGATGATGAAGTGAGTGAGTGTGTGTGTTAGTTTTGGGGTGTGGATGCACTAGTCGAACCAGACCAAAGAGTTATAGGGGGGAGGGGGGGGGGGGGTAGGTAGGTAGGTTAAGAAAAATAACCTGCGGACGCTCAGGACTTGGCCTTCCTTAAAGAGATCCACTGTCATACTAAACTATTCTGTCATAGAAAAAAGCTGCTTAAATGTTGCCAATGAAATCAAGTTGCAAACAAACAAATTGCAATAAAATTGTATGACAGTACAGTTGACGGCAAATCAACTTATCCAAAAAGTCTCAATTATAATATAACTTTGTGCGATAGACAGACATTCAGCTAAAAATTGGTTGTAGAATTTTGTTCCACTGTAAACTTACGTTCGATTTCCTCAACAGGATGTCCCGACAAGACAGCCCCCAAGGGTGACGGCAAGGATTCTAAAGATCTGGGTAACCTATTAAAAGAACTCCTTAGCGGCCTTGGGGTGGCAGTAGATAAACTGTATAAACTATAGAAGGCCCCGACCTCTCCCAACGACCGACAACAGGACAAGTAGAATAGAATAGAAATATTCTTATTATTTACACACAATGCATCAGGATATATTAGACAGCAGCAATAAAGCAAAAACATTACTACTTTAAAAAAGAGAGATACAAAAAAATAAAGTATAAGCGTGACCAAAGGCCCAGTTTCAGCGTAAGATCATCATCATCAGCCTATTACGTTCCTACTGCTGGGACACAGGTCCTATCTCAATTGTGAGATGGTGTGAGCCATACTCCACCACGCTGGCCTAGTGCAGGCTGGTGGAGGGGTGCGTAAGGCAAGTGACCAACCTTAATGTCAGACAGATGTTATCAAAACGCAAAATGGCCTGTGACTAGGCTTGACGACTAATATCTACATAAAATATCAGCCGGGACTAACAGCTTGACGTGCCTTCCGAAGCACGAAGACGCTCGAAACAAATGTCACCAAATGTGATCAGAATGGTCACCCATCAATTAAACGACCGCGGCGTGGGTAGCTTGACTTTCGTTATCGCTAACAAACCACTGTCACAGCTTGATCACTAAACTTGAAATCAAAGGCTCGAAGATCAGAAGAGCCTGTGGCAGCAAATTGAGCGACGCTGCGGTTGTTACCGTCAGGTGAGATGTGTGCCTGTCTAAACTGAGCCAGCATAAACAAAAGAATACGTCACGTCTGCAGTGAGTGGATAGTAGGACAAGAACTCAGAATCCTTGTCACCAGTTGTCGAATTAACTTGAATAATTTTATTTGCTATAAGTGACATAAATTGATTTTGTAATGTAATTATTTTTTAATTTGTAATTGTTAATTTGTAATATTTAAAAAAAAAGGCAAAACTGTTGAGTTTCTTGCGGCACTTCTTTCCTCAACAGGCCATTGACGTCGAAGTGCTGGTAGGGAAAAAAAGATTGACGTGCAAAAGTATTTTTCTAAAATCTATTTGCAGAATAAAATATTTCAATATGTGTTAATCTGTGTATAAGGTATTTAAGGACTCTTAATATTTTGTAATCTTAAATTGTTCCTAAATAAACTATTATTTAAACAAATAATTTTTTATTACTTTAATTTGAAAACTCTACAGTAGTGGTTTTTTGGTGGATTATTCTCACAACGCCATCTAACCCTAAACTAAAAAAATAGCTTACTTTGGGTGTCAGACGACGGATAAACATTACTTACCTGCTTTTTTGTACATAATATTATACACACGTTATTATTAGTATCAAACGAAACCGCTTCTTTAAGTATGATTTCTCATCCACTACTTGGTCTAAGAATTGGCTGCATTTATTCAAATATGAATAGTGTTGCAATATGGTACAATGTGGATATATACACAGGTGTAAAAAGACAAACTAAGTGACGTTGGCATAACTTCATAAAGTAAATACTTTATGGGTAGTATTTAAACGAGTGACTGGAAATTAAAGTTTTAAGTGACAAAAATAATGAATTCAACTTATGTATGTAAGGGTAAAGGTAACTTGTATACTTATCGTCATCATCACGTCATACTCTTGCAGCCCGGGAATAAGGGTATTCGCCCCCCTCCTCATTGGCCGCCACTGCCCGCCCAGAGTGGCAAGGACCAGCAGAACAAAGAGGCTAATAAAGATTAAAGTAATTTTATTTAAATGGTGCTTATTTTATGTTGCTTAAAAAAATAACAAAACATTTATTAATTAACAAGTGATAAGATAGATCTCATTATTTTTTAAAGAGAAAGACGAAGAACTGCATTGCCTTGTACCGCTCTTTCTAAAACAATAGTGTTATACAATAAAAATAAATGAAGAAAGTACTGAAATGAATGTTTTTTTTTTATCTATTTTTAAATAATAAATGTACAAACTGGAGCAGCAGCTGCATCGACCGTCTGGTACGAGGTAAAAGCTTCTTTCTTTGATAAAACCAAGTTACAATGAGTAGGCTTACTCAATGCTTGCCAAAATTGCGAACTTGGGACTTTTTTTAGTTTACTCCTAAGAGTAACCGCATTCAAAAATTTCCTTTTTTCCTTAAGGTTGACTGGCAGATGCTTTTAGCGTTAAGTCCGCCTTTTGTACGTAACTTGTGCGGTCAATAAACTTTTTATAAATAAATTAATAAATAACTCCAAAGTCTCCAACCTATGCCCAGTTCGAGATTAGATGGACTTGTACTATGGATGCCAAAGGACCAAATTAACATAGGTTTTAAAAAATCCTCACCTTTAAATTACATATTATAAGATAAAAAAGAAGGGGCAACCGGGGGAGTTTTAGTGGGTAGTGGGATGAAAATAGTCCCTAGTCCCACACCTAGCCGCAGCCTGCGGTTAAGGTGCATCAACGCATACTCCTCCGCAATAAGAAATGGTCATATTAAGTAAACGAAATAAGATTTATTAAAATAAAACAACTTTAAACGGATGAAAACTCGCGTATTTCTACATTTTGAAACCCGACATTTCGACTACTTTTCAGTAGCCGTGATCACGGTATGACTCAGGTGTTATGCGTCAAACAGTTATTTAAATTGTTATTTCTACCTTCACTTTTTTTTGTTTTTTGACGAGCCATTTGGTGTAATGGTCGAGAAGTCGGCTATTACACCAGAGGTCGCGAGTTCGATCCCCGCACGGTACAAACATTTGTGTGCATGAACATATCTGTTTGTATCGGTCTGGGTGTTTCTATGTATAATATGTATGTATTTACAAAAAAAAAGTATATAAGTAATGTTTATCCGTTGTCTAGAACCCATAGCACAAGCTAATGCTTAGTTTGGGGCTAGATGGCGCTGTGTGAATAGTGTCCAGAGATATTTATTTATTTATTTATTTATTTATTTTATAATTATTTTAGAATAATCAGCAACCGTCGTCTTCACTATCATTCAATACGTTCCTATCCACGCAGTAGGAGCTGATGGTGTCTTGAAGCTGCAAAGTATTGTGATGTCCATTGGAACCGATTAGATGTAATACTGGGTCCCAAGTAGGTGGGTACATTCCAACCATCTTCCCTATTGAAATTAGGATGTTTTTTAATTTCAATGGCCTCGCGTAGCATCCTGGGTATATAGCGATTTTCTCTGGCAAGGACCTGGGGTTTATCAAAGCGAATGTAATAGTTGGGCTTATCCAGTTCATGTTTACACACTGCTGACTTTCATCCGTTTAAAATTGTTTTATTTTAATGAGTAGTAACCGTGTAAATATTAGAAATTATTATGAAATAAGATTTACATAAAACTATGTTCGTCAGCGCGAACAGTCACAAAGACAGACAAACCTTTGACAGTCACGCACGACACCCACTCTTCGTATTCGTTTTGACGTGACAACGTCTTATAATTCGATGGAGCCGGCTGCACTACGAAAAAACCTGACTCATGCGGCGTTACCTCGCTCTGAGGCTCCATTTAAGATGGCCGCCAAATAAGGCCCGCAACGCACGTTGCGTTTGTCGTTGCGTTTGCCGTGGATATTGGATATCATGTGCAAATTGGTTTTTGTGGTGGTATGAGGTAGGTAAATGATAATGATAACCAAATGTTTAAATATAATCAAGTTTTATTTATATTCCATCAGTATTTTCTTATGACGTTGTCACGTTCAACCATCGTCAGTAAACCGACTTAACAAACAACCGATTTTAATGGATCGTCTGGGTCTGCCTCCCTTACTCTCTATGTACTTTGCAGCATAAGTTTCGCAAAAGGTGGCAGCCATCTTTCACGCAGTTGCGCTGCTAAGCATGGTGTAGTGGGGGGAGGTAATGTATTAATAAAAACAAAATAGAATATGAAACCGAACAGAAAACCATAACATATTATGAGAAAGGAATATTAGGAATGTAATTTGAATAATGTAATACGACCTTAAAGTAAATATAAAAACCCGAAACCTACCTAACCTAAGTACATACCCCTTGTATTAGTCATAAGTTAGAAATAGTACTTATAAAAAGGAAGATTTCTTTAATAAAAAGACAGTATTTATCCATCATCGGTGCGTGTTATTTCTTTCCGCTCGTCCCCACATTGCATAATAAATTTTAAATAAATAAAGTATGTACCATATTAAAATGAATATTTTTTTTTTTTTTTTTTTTTTTCACACAGCGCCATCTAGCCCCAAACTAAGCATGAGCTTGTGCTATGGGTGCTAGACAACGGATAAACATTACTTACATACTTTTTTTTTTGTAAATACATACATATTATACATAGAAACACCCAGACCGATACAAACAGACATGTTCATGCACACAAATGTTTGTACCGTGCGGGGATCGAACCCGCGACCTTTGGTGTAATAGCCGACTTCTCGACCACTACACCAAATGGCTCGTCAATATTATTATAAGAGTCGACTATAAATAAAAAATATTAAATAATGAATAAATGAAAAGATAGTTTATGTATTAAAATATAACCTTAAGCGATTTATTGTAATGTGAAGTGACTGGCCAGTCCACTAATCGAATGAATTAGTGAAATATTAAAGTGAGCATATTGAACAACGATATTAAATTTCGTTGATATTGAATTGTATTAGTGAAGTGAATTAAAATATTATATTTTGACTACGAATAAAAAGAACAATGACTTTTTAAGAAATGGACGAGTTAAGGATTATTATGCTTAAAGATCTTTATTCTCATAAGAAATTTACACTTCACTTAAAATGAGATACAAAGGTTATCATAACATAATAATATCTATAAATCATGCGCTGGTACTAGCTGCTCCTATGTGTGATTTTAACTTATTTTTAAAGCTGAGTAAGTATTCACAGGCCTTCAAATCGTCTGGCAAACTATTGAAATTGAAAAGCTGTGCTCCCTCAATAAGTTTAAGTTTATTTCTAAGATTATGTGGATTACTTTTTATATTTAGTTCTATGTTAGTTTTGATGTTATTTGTTATTATTTTTTTAATTAAGACACATGTGTTATATTTGTGTAGTTGTGGTAGATTAAATAATTTTGTTTTTGTGTATAATTCATTAGTAGGCATGCGAAAAGGATATTGGAACAAGACTTTTATAATTCTACTAGCTCGGGGCGCCCGCTTCGCGGTCGCGCCCAGAGCTAGGTCGCTCCGCGACGCCTTTATAATTCTATTTTGGGTCCTCTGTAGTGAGTTAAGGTTAGTTGGCGCTGCAGATCCCCAAATTTCAATAAGGTAATCTAGGTGTGGTTTTACCAGAGCGTTGTAGATAGTGTTTTTGATGTGCTTTGGTATACAATGCGTAATTTTCCGTAGTGCTCCCAGTAAAGACGTTAACTTTGATTTTACGAGCTCAATATGGGGTTTCCAAGTTAATTTGTCATCAATGAGCAATCCTAGGTATCTCTCCTGATGGGATCTTTTAATAAGTTCTTTATTTATCCTCAGAGGTTCATACTCGGGTATGACTTTGTTTTTTGCAGATATAATCATGTAAGACGTTTTTGTGTGTTTATTGTAGTAGGTAATAATTGGGGTTTCCAGATCAGAGGAGATCTGGAAACCCGCAATTATTACCATCCATCTAGTCTTGTATTCATCTGTTCATAACCGATAATAAATTTAACGTAATCCGCATAGGAGGTAACCTAGAACCATTCACCATTCATTCAAATCTGATCAAGTTTAGGAATCATCAAATCGATACCAGTTGCAGTTGGGTAGAAGAAAGTAACTGTATTTAACTGATTAGTTGAAATTTTGATTTTAATTGTTTCAATGATGACAACCTTAAAAATTACGAAAAAAAAAAAAATACAACAGGATTTTTTTTTAAATACATTTATTTTATCTCATATTAATTTACTTTAACATTATTTTCTTTACACCACTTATACAGACAGAATACATTTTTTAAAGCACATATGTTATTATGATGTACACAACTTATTATATCTGGAGAACTTGAATATTCTTCATACAATTTCACTAAACTAGGACAATCTTTATCTTCTAAATTGTATACCCTATTAATATTAAACATTTTTTTTATCCATAACACTTTTTCATGACCCTTAGTCAATATACATTTATTGTTCAAAAAGTCTCCGATAATGTTTTTATAATTGAAATAAGGCGTAAACCCCTCATTCCAATAAATTCCTCTATTTTTCTCTATCCAGGCTACTTGTATGCGTTCCTTTTTCGTTAATTCATAAAATGGATATGGTGCTTTTATTAACAAAAAAATTACACGCCTATTCCATAGGATTGCTATTTCCTTTGGAATAAATTGGTTTTGTTCATCCTTAAATCCTTGTACATCTACGATCACATTCATGATAGTTTTCTTACAATGTTGCTCAGAGGTTTGTATTCAAAAAGACGATCATTTATTATAAGACAGTAAGCGGTTGTATTATCCGGTATCTGTTCCAAACATTCAATTTCTATCCGAACATCAACAGGTCCAGTTTTAAGTGAGTCGTTCTGTCTTGAGCAGTCAATTACGAACAACGGCGCCTTTTCTGCAAACTGAACCAAGCTAAGCATCGGATCAACACCAGCGTTGTAATATGACTGACGGAAATTAGCATACATTTCATATAATATACTATATTTACCCTCCTCAAATTTCAGATTAAGTGAGTCATATGGAAAATACTGTGAGTTTAAAAATAGCTTAAGGTTGGTCACTTTACAATGATCAAACATTGATGAACTTCTAGCTTTATTAAATTTTCTATTGGTTTGTAAACCAAAAATTACATATCTTGGTTTTTCTAACTGAGAAGCAGTTTTCACTGACCATGAATGCTTAGTGGTTTTTGGCAATAAAGGAAATTCATATAGATCCCAATTCCGAAACGCTAACTGTATAGGACGATCTTTTTCTAAATGTTTCAGTAAGATCAATTTGTTGCGATCAGCAACTTTTATATGAGGAACACGCCATTGCAGTTTTTGAATTTCTATTTCTATGTTATCATTGGTGTCCAAACTTACACAGTTTAAATTAGAACTACTTCTGTGTAATATAAGTTCATGTCTGCAATTTATAATTATTTTGTTATAATCTTCAGCAAATCCCAATAATTTATTCAATGGAATAACACCACTGAAATGACCATCTTTCAATTTTGTGCCGTTTAGATTCCATCCCCAAACTGCTGCTGCTCTATTTTCCCCATCATTCATAGAGATAAAAGATTTAATCGTCGTAGTAATTCCAGCATTTCGTATGCGATCTATTTCAACACCATTTAATTCATATCGTATATCTTGAAACAAATATGGCAGCGGGTTGTTAATAAAATTTACTTCTTTTTTCGTTAGGTCTTTAGAAATTACACGTGCGTAGCCTTCTATGTAGATAGAACTTCCTGAAGGTAGTACATATGTATCTTGTTGGTGGATAGGTATTCTAATTTCGTCATTGTCTTTAAAACTGTTATTATATGGATTGTAACAATGCATTTCATAGCTTTCAATTGAATTATCATAATGTGGTAGATCTGTTATTTGCAACATTTTGTAATTTGAATCCAAGGTCTCTTAAAAATCTTTTATTTTCTTTAGTAATTTTTTTCCTTTTTCCGACACTGAGACGTCTTACTACTTTCAACTCAGAATGCGGAATATCACGTTTGACTTTTGTAATCGGCTTTTCATTATATATAATCATGCTCTTTTTACGTGGCTAATTCAAACCAATTGTAAAAAATAAATAAATATAGGTATATTTTAGCACGAATAAATCAGTTTAGTATAAACAATTATCATCCAGCTTCTAGCACACTTACTTGAAGAATGGGCATATGGTGATACTGTTATCATATAATATATAACATTATCTTCCGAATTACACTATCACGATAAAGAAATAGTTAATGCTACAAATTTGTTTATTTTTTATACCAAAATGAATTTAAAAAATTCAAACACAAGTGTCCACAATTATACGAATTGTTTTTTTGTAAATTATCATAGTTATAATGTATATTTGGTCCTAAATATTGTATTAATTCTTTTGGTGGTTTTAAGTTACCATAACTATCAAAATATTCTATGTAATCATTAAATTTTCCATAGGCTACCCAATGAGTTCCACAGTTTTTAGAAGTGTCGAGATTTATAATACCACATTCTATAGGGTTAGGTTTACATGGTAATTCGTCTCTCATAAATACCCCCCGAAAAAAGGGAATATTATAAGAATGATTAATAATATCAATATTAGTTAATGCTCTTTTGGGTAGCCTAGAATTTAGTTTTTTTTCTTGGTAACGTAAATCCCTAGCCCATCTTTGTAGGGCTTTAGAAGTAGTCCTTTGCCAATGCACACTGCTTCTATCTGCTTATTATGTCTTTCCATTTCTGACAATTGTTTTTTGGCTGCTTTATAAGCATTAACGGCCTTCGCGATTCCGGCAACACCCCCAACCAAGCTACCGGCAGCAGATAAACTAGCGAAAATGGGTATCAAAGGTAGAAATCCACCAGTTTTAGGTACAGGTATAATTCTCGGTAAGTTAATAGATGAATTTGATGTTAATTCTTGGGCTGTTGCATGTGCTAATTCCATTAAAGCCTTCTTACACTTAGGTTTAATGTTTTTTATATGTTTTTTGGTACGTGAAACAATATTTTTAAAGTTTTTCTTCAAACTTGCGCCTGAAGATAATAAATCACGTTTATTATTCATTACTTTATTCTTTTTTTCTCTACTCTTAAACCTTTTGATTCGCATTTTTATTATTTTATTTTATTTTTATTATTATTATTATTATTTTAAATTTCAATGTAATCTTTCGTGTATGTCTTATGAAAAATTGATCAAGAATGAAGAAAAAATAATGACCAATGACTTAAATACCTACACAATGAAGTGTTGCAGCCATTACAAAAATAAGAAACAAAAAACTTACATTTATAATACATTTGATTTTTTTATCCAACTATTTTCACTTATTGGAAGACCTAACCATTTAACATACACTAAGTTTCCTTTTCGTTTTAAAACTCTTTCAACTAAGTAAACATCATGATGCTTAGTTCTTTGAAGTTCCTGCGGATAAAATGCTCCAAGAATCGGTCTACATTTGGAATCTTGTAGTAAATAGGTTACTGGATTGGTTTCTTGTACTTTATTAATTTTAAATATTTCTGTTGACCAATTAGGCGTGTAACTCTTGTCAAAACAAGCTTTATGTTTGCTTATTCTCACATAATCACCAACATGAAACTTTTTGCATTTATTAATTTTTTTAGAATGAGCTAATTTTATATACCTTTTAATTATCCTTGCCTTATTATCATGACAAATCGTGGCTGGAGGCTGACCGACAGTTCTATGCACAGTGTTATTATACTCATAAATTTTTCTGTCGAGAACCCCATTATTCCATTTGTAATTTCCATTAATGTAAAATTCTTTATAAAGCTTACTTTTTAAAGTTCGGATAAATCTCTCAACAATAGAAGCTTTTTTAGTAGAATATGTAGAATAATGATTGATACTGAATTTATTCATAACGCTTTTGAATTGGTCATTATAAAATTCTTTTCCAAGGTCAGTTTGCAGATGTTTTGGTATACGACCACTTTTCAATATTCTTGCAAACGCTTTACTTACACACTCTTTATTCTTATTCTTCAGTCCAATAGCCCATCCAAATTTTGTGAAACAATCAATAACTACCAAAATATATTTGTTACCATTGTTAACTTTTGATGTTGCTTGCATGTCCATTAAATCTGCTTGCCATAGATCGTCTATATCTTTTAATATTACAGTTCTTCTTGGATAATTAGTTCGAGCACTTTTACAGATTTCATTTACGACATCTGCTTTGCTCATAATGCTTATTTAACTTTCCTGCGAGGTCAGAGATACAGATATTTTTTTCAAGTTTATTTATTCTCTTAGTTAAAGTTACAATTAACATATTAATGTTCACAATTTCTTTTGAAATATTAAAATCAGAGCATTCACTTGACGATGCTACAATTTCATCCTCTACATTTATACATTTATTTTCTTTAATCTCAGTAATGATATTATCAACACTCATGATCTATTTCATACCTGGTACTAATCACTAATATGAAGTATCAAGCTTTTTATTCTTTTATGATGCCAGCTTCTGTTAGTTCTTCAATAATTGATAAAATTTCATTATCATGGTTAGTGTTGCCAGCATTTTTTGATGCAATCAGCAGTTTAAGCCTTTCGATCAGTTCGTTGGGGTCATCCCAGAAAATATAATCTGTATTACTTTTGTATTTTTTATACGTTGGTATGTAACTACCACCCCTTTTTGTTGTATGTAAAGTTTTCTTTTCATACTGCTGGGAAAACAATGGTTTAATGATTTGACGATATTTTAAACCTTTGTCACCCTTCAATTGGCCGTTCGGATCAAAGTTTCGTTTATGAGCATTTGTATGATTAAGTATTTCTTTGTAGATTCTTTTATCTCTTTCATTCACAATTTTAAGATTAGACTTCTTGCGCATAAGTAGTTCTATTAATCCTGGTGTTAATTCAAAATGTTTATCATCAATGGTCACAACATATTTTTTGTTTGTTTGCGCAGCATTACTGGTAGAAGAAATTGATACTTTGGAGTTTCCTATCATCAAATTTTTGTTTTCACTGCGTACCCCGAATGGTACATTTATATTATTATTATCATAAATGTCAATTACTTCTTCCTTTTTTAGCGACTTGATCGTATCATTTAAATTATTATAATGGCTTTCATCATCATCATCATCATCATCAGTATAATCATAGTATTCCGAGCTTTCGTTTGAATCTGCCTGTACTTTCTTGCTAAAATCTTCATACTCTAAAGAAGAGTTTTGATCATCCACTACATCACGATTATTCATATCAATAGAAACATTGAGAGTTGGTTTGTCTTTGTCATTAGCTTTAATTATTGTTTCTAAATTATCCGTGATTGGTTTAAATGCCTTTTTAAATTTCAAATTGGCAGCATCTTCTTCACTTTGAATTTCTTTTATTTTGTTCTTTATATTATCTACTGATTTAATAAGTTGTTTTTTTATTTCTGTATCCATTATTTTAAACTACTACCCAACCACTGATTGCTAATATGCATACGCTATTAACTTATTTTCGAACATATTCATCATTATATACATTATTTGATTCTAAAAATAAACATATGTATCAAGACCTTGTCTGTATCTTCCTTTATTGAGAGCACAATCTTTATTTATGGTTAAAAAACTAAAACGATTCTGCCATATCGTCTTGCAAAGGTTTTTAAATTCCAGCCAGCCAATATCTGGTGTTACATGTTCATTATAGATGTGTTTTAAATTAATTTCATCTTGTTTGAAGATAATCAAGAGGTTAACATTATCACGTATTAATTGTTTTGGTATTTTAGTATACGTTTGTGACAGATAAAAACAATCGATCTGTCTATGCCTACCCATAGCAAAATAATTGCATATATTTTTCTGATTTTCGCAAGCAACGTCATCAAATATCATAATTGAATTAATTGAAGCATCTTTAGGTGAAATCACATCTTTATTGTCATCAAAAATGAATAATTCCGCGCGAGGAACTTGTTTTACAACTTCTTTTAAAAAACAATATTTCGGTTGAAAAGCTGTTTTCGAATATAAATATATGTGTCTAAATTTGAGACCGTTTTCATGTATTATCAAATTGAGCATTACATTTGTTTTCCCGCAATTTGAAGGACCGCATATTACACACCGAATCGTGTCAGGTAAGAGTATACTATGTTTCACTTTGTGTGTATTATTTTCTGTTTTTATATAATTAACTTCCAAAGTGTCAGGTTGTTTGATGAACTTCATTTTGAATATGAGACTAAAGTATGTCACACTCCTTTATATAGGTTAGGTAATTCAGCACGTATTTTCAAAATAAAACAGCATTTAGGTTGCATAATTTATTAACTTTAAAAATATTACACTTGTGCAATAAACTATTTACAGCATTGTATACATAATATATTGAGTCACATTTATCCATGAAAGTACACATAATTGATAATGATTTATCTATACAAATTGATGATATCGTTAGATAATGTTAGTTTAACATTCAGTTATGAAGAACATTTAAAACAAAGTCTTATAATGACCCCAAGGTAATGTTTCAATCTGATTCGGAAGTATCTGCCTCTTATCATCAAACTTATTCAATGCTACTTTATGTATTTGTTGGGAGTACAGTACATGTTTGTCGGATTTAATTATATTCATTTTACATTTAAAATTTGTTTCACTGCTTAAAGCTTTATTATAATGAGATAGCTTTAAACGACTAGTGACAGCTTTAGATATGCCTTTTGCTTTTGTAATACTAGTATTCAAACTGTTTATACAATAAAGTTTAGCTCTCAGTCCTATAAATTCACAAATAACATCACCACCTAGTTCATCTTTAAATAACCCTGGAGTCTTAGCATTTATTCTCGGCATGTTATAACAATTATTAACCTCAAAATTACTGGTATCGAATTTTGTGATATCATTTTTTATATCTTCATAAAAATCTTCAGTATTTATGAAATATAAAAGGCTGTCTGTGTCTGTATAACATAATCTTGCACAATTTTTATATTTATTTTTTATGAAATTGTAATGAAACTTATATAAATGTGTTTTTGCGTATTCTAGGACTGTAAACCCGATGTAGATAGGCCTGTCTAAGACAATTTTTTCAGGCTTCAATTGCAAAGCGACAAAGTTTTCAGAAAAAACTGCAATACTTTTTAGGTTTGGTTTAGCGATTAACTTTTCCGCACCGAGGTGCTTATTTGTTTTGTTATAGGCATCATTCCACAAAGTTACTAATTTAACATTAACTTGTTTACGTCGATTTTCAATTGTTTTACCAAATATTGCATTATTAAGAAGTTTAAAAAAGTCTTTTTCAAAAGCAGACGTTGAAGCTTGACGTAACTTAGTATTCAAATCGATATATTTTTTTAAAAAGTTTTCTTGTCTAAAAGTTAAGACACGATGAATTTTTTTTAAAACAAGTCCGTTTTGCAAACATTCTTTCAAGTGAACATAGTGTATAACATAGTAAAATTTGTCATATAAATTAGCAATTAATTTTGAAGTTTTTCCCCCAGGAGGAATAAACTTCTCTGCAGCAAATGGCAAATCATTATGCATGTTATGCAAATTCTCAGGGTAAGACAAATCTACTTCTAAAATGTATCCATATTCAGAATCATCAGGTATCGTACTAATATTTATAGTGTTGATTTCATCAATTGTCAGAAAACGGAATTGTGAAATAGGTATTTTCATTGTCATCGCATAACCGTATAAATTATTGCAGTCAAGATAAACCAGATAAGTTGATTTTTCAGAAGCGTCGTAATCCGGCAAATATTTATTATTGGCTTTAGCATGGCGTAAAGAACACTGTGCCAAGCCTCCTCGAATTCCTTTTTCTAATAATTCATAGACTTCTAAATCACTTATCAATTCCAATGTGACACCCGTATACAATAACATCGCATCCCAGCTTAAGCTAGGCGCAGTAATATAATAGGCTGGATCGAGTTTATAATGATGCAAACAAGTCAGTCTAAATTTTTCAAAAACGTCAGCAAGCAGTAACACATCGGTTTTTAAATATAAATCTGTATATTCTCCAAGCGTATTAATATTAAATGTATGCCAAATTTTTTGAGCATGCTTATATTCACTATCGCTAATATGTTCGCAATTCAAACTATTATAAAAACAATGCTTAGGTGGAAGTCGAGTCTCATTGAATTTCGAGTTTGCATTCATATAATCATAGGGATAAATTCCTTTTTGTTGTAGTAGTTTTACCTGGTTATATTGAATGTCTGGAAACTCTTTTGATAAGTTGACAAAGTCAATTTCAGATAAATTCTTAACTAATTCATTTAAACTTGAACTAAGGAACTGAAAAGAATCTATGAACTTAACTTGAATAGCTTTTGGAGAGTTGTTTGTGTAGAATATCTTCGTAATAGACATATACTTTTCTTTGGTTTTTGGAATTATTTTAAAAGCTCCTTTATATTTCGCTAATTCTTTGATAAATAGATGTGAGTCATAACCACCTAAATTATGAAAAATAACGGGCACAAATGGACATACTCTATACATTAAATTACAACGAGAGTGTGCTGCGCCTCGGTACAGGGAGGTAATATGATCATGGTCCATTACTTTATCGTCAAAGAGTAGTTGGTCACAGATGTGACATTTAGTAGCCTTTTTAAAATCGATTTTTTGTTCTGATGTTAAAGGTGCCATGGGCATTTTATTTAATAAGACGCTGTTAATATAATCTAAATCTTCAATCAATTTTTTAATAAATACTTCTACACAATCAGGTCCTCTATACGTAACGTACTTATTTAAGTCCGGATTATGTGAACAGCAAATATAATAACCAAAACATGAGGGTTCGTGAACTTTGTATGTTTGAGTATTCTCACTTTTATTTATGTTACAATTAAGCAAAATACTTTCAAAGTCTGCATATATAACAAAATTAATTTTTTGCTTTCTTTCAAAGTTTTTAAATTGTAGGGTACTGTTTTTTTCGGGTAATACTGTCAATACTTTAGGACAAGTAGTATGAGCACTAAACTTTGTTTCACTCGTAAACACTTGTAAGCATGTCTCACACAGATACATCTTACCTTTATGTTTACTTAATTGACGTCTAATTAATCTCAATAAGTTTTTTATAAGGCAATAATGACCAAAACCTCGTCGTTCAAAGTATAATAAATTTACATGCTGTGTTTTTCTTAAACTAGTTACATATAAAGGACCTATGACTTTATTGTTATCATCTAGTCCATATATGTTAATACTTATATTATTCATGCTTTCGAACATCTTAATATCATTATTTGATGGTGGAAACGACATATCATCTATTTTAAACACTGTTGTGAAATGTGGATACGAGTCTGTTCTGCAAACATTACATTTTGCTGGATATAATGCTGCCACAACACTCCACAAAAAGCAATAGTTATCATTGTTTTGAAGATTCAAGCAACTCCTGGTTTTTTTTACATCTTGCGGCAAATCTATGTAAGAACCACCTTTCAAAGGTGAATATTTGTTAATATTAACTTCAAGGTGGCTAATAGAGAAACAAGACCAACCAGATTCACGGTGTTGAAATTCTGTAAGTTTTCTCTCAAATGTATTGATTATTTTATAATATAATTCATTTATATTAGTATTATTGTATATGATTTCATATTTTGTGTTGAAAGACTTAAGCTGTTGCTCACCAGATTGTGGTAGTATAAAGTAAGCAAAGAGCTCAAAGTTTAACTTAACACAATTATGTTTAATCAGACAATTATTAATTAATTTTAAGACTTGATTCTGATTATCTATTAGGAATTCCTCTGGTGTAAGGTATTCCATCAAAGGATTCAATTTGTAAGTTATTATTCTATTTTTAAAAGCTGTTGCTATAATATCAACATTTTCATATTCAGTTTTTAATATGCAATTAGATTTATGTAAATTCGTTCTCATGTGATACCGATATTCAAGCTTAGGTATTTCAGAGTGACAATTTTCACAAATAATTAAATCATTGTAATTGGTTCTTTTATCGGAGAGAGGTATCGGTGAGACTGTAAGAAAAGAAAAAAGTACACATTAAATTGTAATCCTTTATTACTACGAGTATACAAGACACATTATAATTGAAATGAATGATTACAACTTACATCTAAATGGGTAAAATATTGATTAATTAATATTATAGTTGAAATGAATGATTACAACTTACATCTAAATGGATAAAATATTGATTAATTAATATTATAAAAGTAACTCAAGTAAAGGTACCGAAGATACATATTATATAGATTATACGGGTTATTTATTCCCAGAGTACCCCGACCTCCGATTTATTTAGATTTAGTAATGATTATATGTAGTAGTAACTATTATTATTATTACTCTATACTTAGTATAAACTCAGTAATAGTTACTAACAAATGTCTGAGGACACTTTACGAATTCCTTTCTGGTGGCTATCATAAAATTTGCTAGATGCTGCCATGCATCCGTATTATCAAAGGTTTGATTTTTGACGGTAACTATTGCTTGGCGCCACCTATGAATCGGTTGAACTTTTTCAATCTCATCGCACCGGTATATTTTTAAATCAATGTAGTGCGTACCGGGCTTATTATCGTATGCTTGACGTGAATGACCGTTTGCAAGACGTCGTGTTATATAAGAAGTTAACGTGGATGGAGGTTTACCGGTAACATTGCTATCTCCCTGCTCTTCATCTTCACTGTCAGTTCCAAAAAGATCGTAAACAGTTGACTTCTTCGGAGGAATCGGCTTGAAATTCGGCTTCTTACTCGTAGAAGCTGAAGAGCGCGAGTGATGCGGCGCCGGGCTCGCCCTCGATGCCGACTCGGGCCGTTGAGACGGCGGCGCGTGCTTGCTTTTCTTGCATTTTTTCGGGAGTGGGGCTTGAACCTCGTCGTCGGATGGAAAGAGAGTCTCTGCGTTTACCTGGGACCTGAAAATGAAAAAAAACACCACAATTAAGTTTCTATTGAAACTTTCATAATATTTAGTTATTTACGGTACACGAATTTTGTTTAACCAAATAATATCTACAATTTGATAATGAATAGACATCTACATGTTGGATAATAAAACATTTAATTTAAACATTTATAATAATTATAGAAGGGCTATATTGTTAACAAAAAGAATCAGCTAGGCTATATTCCACGTACCTACTGATGTTATGGATGATTTAATTCCTATAGTGTGTAACAATTTTATATTGGCAATAGAGCATAGAATGTATAATAAATGTTTATAAGAAAGATAAGGTAGTTACTTACATTTTTTTTTTTTTTTAGGTGATAACTTCGTAGTAGTTGATGAGTCGATGTTGATGTGGTGCTCCTGGAAGCTGAATTGAAGTCCCTGGCTTTCTGGCCCGTTTAAATAACATGAAAATCCTGAATCATGATTTTAGAACGGTTGTAAAACTTATTCGTAAGCGACATTTATGAAGTAATTTTAAAAAAGCGTCTTAAAGTCAGGTCTTTAAAGCATATTTTTTGTTTGTGTTAATATTGTCGCTAAGATCAATTCACCTTTCAATAATCGATATTATGATATCTCAAATCAACATGTCTCATCGGTAAAATAATGCTTAGCCACTATAAACAAAATATACAACGAATCTCAAACCTTCAAGTCAGGGGTTTCCAAAGTGTGCGCCGCACTGCCGCCCACTGGGTGCGCGTCGTGGCGTAAGAAGAGGTGTTGTATACTTAACTTACCTATAGACCGACAAACTTATCTGTTCCGGTGGCGGCGTTGCTACTGTCGTTTTAGTACTGTCATTAAATATCGTTTTTGCATTGCAAAAACTGACATTTCACGTAGTTCCAATTTTGGCCACCGGAACAGAGATAAGTTTGTCGGTCGGTCTATACACATTTTGTGTGTTTTTAATTTAGTGACATTATATTTCGAGAAGTAAATGGGGCATCAAGACAAAATGCTAAAACTTTCAAGTGGGGCGCTCAAAAGTATAAAAGATTGGGAACCCATGGCAAGATTTTAAAACAATTCTCCTTTCCGGCATACTAATGAAATACTACTACTTTATACACGTAATATTTGTTCAGCCAACATAGCAAATAATCACCAACAAACAAATTTAAATACGTATTTTTATTAGTAGATTATAATCTACAGTCACCACCATATTACTAGGAACCCGTGCTACAATTGAAAATTCACACAAACCGAGACCAGCTTAAATTGGTTCCCACGCTTGATTTGGTGATACTTTGTAACACAACGCGCGCCCGTCTTGTTACCTACCGCATCGGCCATGACTGTTATGTGAGTCCGCTTACTCATAGGTATGACAATAAACACATTACAATTGCAGCGATCTTGAACTCTATTAACGAATAATTAATTAATATAAAAAGGGATTTTCACAAAAAAATTAATTTAGTAATTTTTCATAAGTGCAGCTGTAACAATCTATCGATATGTCGGTGAGTATTCTTTAGTATATAAAATAATTAAACAACAATTGAACACCTTGACAATCTTTTTATGTACTAGTCTTATTATGTGTGATATGACTTATCTAATTGTGAGCGATTTTTATGAAATAACCAAGAGTCATAAAAGTGAGATCTGTAAAACGTATTTTTATTTGTTTTAGAAATATCTCTTTATACCAATTATTCTTTAAACTTATTATAAATAAGTAGATGTCATATCGAGTTTAATCAAAGTGAACAATATTTCAATAGTAAACATACTAACCTTTTTTTAAATTCTCTTATATTTCAGTGTTAATGTAATAAATGTATCTTTACTTCCAGGACTCTGAAAACGAGCTGTTCAACTTCATTCCTATGAATGCCGTGGTGGAGCCGAGAACTGGCAAGCGGTTGAATCTCGAGCCTCCCAGTAAGAAGCTGAAAAAGACTCCTCCTGTTTTTTCTTACGTGAAAAGACGCGCTTGTGGTGGAAAAGTAATAAGAATAGAAATATTTGATGTCGAAAATTTTTCTAACACTACTGATTCACTGTGCAAATGTGATGCTGAATTTTGTGTTCAGCATATAGTGAAAAATGTTTACGTGGACGATATTTATAAATCAATCAAAGAATTAATTGTAAAAATTACAGACAATGTAAATATTTAATAATATAAATGTTCTAAGATATATTATGTATTCTTTTATTTATTCGCACAAATTTACCCACATTTTTATATACGTAGGTATGTATATACGTATACATTAATACGATTGTCCCATGTTGGTTTGAGGCATAAAAATTATAGTTAGACCAACTGTGTTCATTGCCTAGCATCTCGTAAAAGGCGACTAATGGTGTGTTGGGTTGGGTAAGTAATGAAAAGCCAAAAAATAATACTTAAAGGTACATTTTATATTTTTTATTCTCTTTAACAATGTTGCCGTTTAAATAGAAAGATAAATAAGTGTAGAAGCAATATCGATACCTAGCATATGCAATGACGTAATCATGAACGAGTATTTAGGTAGGTGGAACTTGAGAATGAGGATCATTCCGTGACGAATCGTAAGTCGTAAGTATTGATTATTCATAACCATGAATCATAAGATCATTAAATGAATTTGAAACATGAACTATTCAAGAGGAATTTTTAAAACATTACCAAATTTTTATGATGTTTATTAATGAAAAAAGTTTGGAGTAGGTATATTAAACTATGTAATCATTATTGTTTGGGTATTGTTTAAATGTATACAAGACCGGATAAATGGTAATAATTGCGGGTTTCCAGATCTCCTCTGATCTGGAAACCCCAATTATTACCTACTTATTGTGACTTACTTTCTGTGCAAGTGTGGTATTTGTAAGGTATTTTACTAGCCAGGTCTGCACCGATTGAAGAGAAGAACATGTTAAAAAGATTACATATTTCTGTGCCATCAGTTACTTTTTCGGAGTCAACAACAAGACTTGGGGGAGCAGAGCTAGTGTTAGTTTTATTTGCAGCGAGGTTGTTAATGACTTCCCACATTTTTTTAGGTTGATTGTATGTTTTCTGGAATAGGTTATGGTAGTAGGTTTCCTTGTACATCTTGACCAGTTTTTTTACTTTATCTCGTACATTTATATAATATTTCTGCAAATTATTATCTTTAGGATTTTTTACAGTTTCCTTCCACAGTTGGTTTCTTGAGTTTATTGCGTTAATTATGACGTGTTTATTTATCCAGTCATTATGTGGAGGATTTAGAAATTTTGTTTTCTCAACCTTACTAATTTCAATATTCTGTAATATCTTCTTTTCTAAACTATGGTAATTGTCTTCTTCGATGCTGTTGATGGTTTCTAACATATTTTTTTGTAGTTTTTCGTAATCTATCGCCGAATATTTGGCTGTTCTCGGTTTTCTTGGTGCAAGTTTTCCAACTTCAAGATACAACTGTTTGTGGTCCGATAGAGAGGATTCTATGATCGATAAGTTAAAGCTATGATTACTTATATTGGTGCTAATGTGGTCTATTATTGACTTGGATGTGTTTGTTTGCCGCGTACAGTACATTTGATTGATATTATTCAAGAATTCATATCCACATTCCTTCATTTCATTCTTGTATTACGTGACGTATGGATATTTCTGAAGCAGATAGATATTGAAGTCGCCAAAGACGATTGTTCGATTACGCCGCTCCAGTTGGGATGAGTAAATGTCGAGGAAGGTGTCAATTTCAAAATCTCCATCCGGCTTATAGACGACTCCTATGTTCAGTGATAATTTTTCCAGGTGAACCCATAGATAATGGTTACCGTTTTCAAACAGTTCTTCAGTTACATTAAACCTAATTGTATCGTGAATGTAGATGGAAACGCCGCCGCCCTTGCTGTTTTTTCTATAATTGTAAATGTGCTTGTAATCCGGAATCTGATAAAATCTAGCATCTTCATCAGATGTGATCCACGTTTCTGTAAATATCAGCAAGTGCGTGGTCTTAGGTATAGTTCTCAGAATGCATTTGATCTCATCGAATTTGCCCTCACTACGAATACTGCGTAGATTTGTATAAAAGAATCGCAGCGATGACGGTATAAGCGGAATGTCGTCGTATCTACTTACAAGGTGGTGGGCTACTCTTTCTGTACATCTTTCGTCTGGTAGTGGGGCTGATCTCAGTTTTTTTGATTAGCTTTATTTCTGGCAATGCGGGGTATTCCTTTAGTCTAGTGTATTTAAGAATCAGATCTTCTTCTCCATTTTCTAAACGCTTATTTATATTAAATTTTTAAATACTTATAATAAAGAAAGAATTAAAGATCATG
The DNA here is from genome assembly GCA_949319885.1 of Mecyna flavalis. NCBI lineage: Eukaryota > Metazoa > Arthropoda > Insecta > Lepidoptera > Crambidae > Mecyna > Mecyna flavalis. The sequence goes on along the minus strand of OX439420.1, from coordinate 8,397,127 downwards.
TTTAAAGGATACGTATGTAAAGTGAAGTAGCTATAAAATGAGTTATTCAATGAGGACTTTATAAAAAGCAATAATATTAGCTTTATAATTGCAATGGCCAAAACTTTTATTTAGAGTAAGAAACTAGCTGCGCTGAGCTAACTATGAGTAAACCTACTTCGCGATGCTTTGTACGGTCTCCTCTACGGGTTATTCTCGAAACTCTCCCACATTTCCCTTCTAACCTCTTTCTTTGGATCGTCTCGAGATAGGAGGCCTATAAGCGGGCCCCTTCGCGCCTATATCTGCGTTAATGCCCAGCTACACATTGGTCGGGCCTCCGACACTTACTCACCAAACGAAGCTCAATAGCAATGGTTTTTTTTATACCTACCAGATCAGTTGGCAGACAGGCACGCAGCCCACCTGATGGTAAGCGGTCACTGCGGCCTATTCCATTGAGGGACACTTCACCAGGAAGCGTCGCTTAGTGAGCTGCCAGACTGTAGGCTCATCTGATCTTCGAGCCTTTGATTTCAAGTGCACTGACTGGCTCCCATATTCATATTGGCGGAACACAGCCAAAGCTGTTATGGCGGCAGATTTCGCCTGTTGGGGTGGTAGATAGCCAGTCAGATTCTGAAAAAGCACTACCACCAACCAGACACAACGCGGGAATCGAACCCACGACCTCCGTGTTTTTTATACCCGAGCGGCTTAGCCACCTGTTCCACGGAGGCGGTCAAAAATGTTGCTTTTCATATCACAATCTTTTATAAGAGGGTGGTGCTTCCATTCGACTAACAGACAAAAACTGTTTACAGCATAGCTGCTCTACTAAACATAATGCGACAAAGCGTTACAATACATACAATGACATGAAAAATATTTTCTTTTCATATAATATAATAATATGCCCATCGATTTATTTGCTTTTCTCGATGTGATAGAAATAGGAACAAATGTGCAGTTAGACCAACAAAAACAACACAATCCTTGTTATTGTTAGTTCAGATGTGTTTTCTTTGTAAGCCGCCCTTAGTAATTGTCTCTTTGTCTTTACCTTCGAGATCAAAGCCTCTTGTGATGGGATCCTTCGTATATAAGAGCTGGGAGCCAGAGCAATACCACACTCGACCATCCACAACGCCGCAAGATGAAGCTTCTGGTGAGATATACAACTACCTCTTATTTTCCAACTGCATACTGTTTTTGTCATTTTGTAATTTACTGTTAAAAAAAATAAGGGACTGACTATTTGACGTCCTTTTGCTGGGCAAAGATCTCTCATTGAAATTAATATGATGGGTACTGGTTAAATCACCACGCTTTGTGCGGTTTAGTGATCACATACCCGAACTACGTTAGTACTATTATAATATATTCTGTGCCCGAACTGTGTTCAAAAAATCCGACACTGCCCGATCAAATTGATCCCTGGACCCTTAAATCATTGTTACGGCAGTCACTTTAATTTCAATGTAACTGACTCGTGCCTCGGAAAGCACGTTAAGCCGTTGGTCCTGCGTCTGATCTCTCTTCGGTCGTATCAGACTGCTGTCCCACTGCGTTATTTTAATACCACATCCAGTTGGCAGAAAGACACGCAGCCCACGTGATAGTAAGCGGTCACTGCGGCCTATTTCATTGAGGGACACTTCATCAGGAAGCGTCACTCAATGCGCTGCCAGACTGTAGGCTCATCTGATTCTTCTCTTCGAGCCTTTAAATTCAAGTGCGTTATGAGAGTGTAGGAATAGGGAGGGCATAAATATCCTGCGTAGTTAAGCTGATCGTAAAGATTGGCCGTCGTTGCCGAAAACTCAGTTAAGAGGACATTATTCAGTATATAAACGAGCATACTCTCTCTTAAAAGGCGGGCAACGCATCGGCGATCCCTCTGGTGTTGCAGATGTCTATGGGCGGCGGTGATTGCTTACCATCAGGCGACCCGTGGCTCGTTTGCCGCCTCTGGCATAAGATTTTTGACGTGACAACGTCTTATAAATTGGTTTGCCGGGTGACACTTCAAGAAACTGCGTTACGCTCCGCTCACGTTATGCGCTCACAATGAGAGCGAGTGAGAGGCACGCGTCCTTTCCACTCGGGCATGGTTAGCACCACTCAAAGTCGTTGTCACGTAAAACTTTCGCCCGTATACCGACTTTACAGGCAACCAATTTTTTTTTTGTTGAGAACAGTATTTTACTAAAGTGAAAAAAATACTTAATCTGTATTTTTTTTTGCAAAAAAATTAAAATCTATAATTTTGTTCCAGATCTTTTCTTCGTTGCTGCTGACACTGGCTCTGCTGGGCGCCACGCTCGCTGCGCCCTGGGTTCCTGATCCCTGTGATCCTAAGTCGAACCCCGTGCCTGTTCCAAAACCTCCTGTCTCAGGGACACCCCCAAACACTAATCCTGGACAAAACCCTGGCACGGGCACCAAACCGGACCCTAATGCAGGTAATCTTTTACTCAATAAATAAAACAACTTAAGCGGATAAAAAAGCAGTTTATTTAATAAAGTTTTGCTTTTGCATTGCTGTAAAGCAGTCACATGACCGACCGACTATAAACGAAATGAACTAGCAAACCGGTCAACCGGTAACATTAGCTGTAGCAAGAGACCGAAAAGGCATGACGTACAAAAGTTTGATACCAGATTTCCACATTAATTAACGAGCGATTGCTCCTACTGAGGAGCTTCCTCTACATGAAAACTAGTCCAACACTTTTGTTTTGCTTATAGATAGATAGATAGATAGATTTCTTTATTTGCATAAAACATGGTACATTTTAAGATCTTATAAATACGAGTAATATATAATTTAATTGATTCACATTTAATTGAATTCAGATTATATAAATAAAAAGTAGTCAGTCATTTTGGAAGTCAAAAGTATAGATTCTAGTACGTAATAATGTCAACCTTGAAATTAAAAAGTAAAATCAAAATTAAAAAGTAAAATAAATTAAGTGTGTATAGTCTGGCAGACTGTGGTGTGGATGCAATAGTCGAATCAGACCAAAGAGTTATAGGGGGGAGGGGGGGGGAGGTAGGTAGGTTAAGAAAAATTACCTGCGGACGCTCAGGACTTGGCCTTCCTTAAAGAGATCCACTGTCATACTAAACTATTCTGTCATAGAAAAACGCTGCTTAAATGTTGCCAATGAAATCAAGTTGCAAACAAATTGCAATAAAATTGTATGACAGTACAGTTGACGGCAAATCAACTTATCCAAAAAGTCTCAATTATAATATAACTTTATCTACATCCATACCATTATATGTCTATTTTATATTCAGGAGCGATGAGCAAACGCCCTACATTTAGATATAAGTATCTGTGGCTGCATTGAAATGTTTACATTTTAGTGTCGGTAACCGATACTTAATTTCGTTCAAATTTCGAACGTCTTCTTTAAAAGTAAAAATTAATAGGTTTTTTCGATTATCGAATTAGTCGATTAGTAATTTTATGTTCCATTCCTATACATTTAATTCGATGCTGAAATTATAACAATCGATTTGAGAATCGAAATCAACTCGAGTCTAGATTGTTTATGGATTTTAAAAACTAGAAACGTCAGTCATTATGTCAGTACTAACTTTTACATACAGATTAAGTTTGTAACTATGGCGGTTGGTCATCAATCCTGACTATAAAATAGACATATTATCGTATGAATGAAGATGAAGTTATGTATGTGACTGTACATAATTAGTCATTAAAATACTCATGTGATTCTTTTATGAAACTCACTTCGTTCGTTTCATAAAACCACATTCGTATTTTAATGACCCCCATTATGCAGCAGTTACATAAATAACTATTGTGCGATAGACATTCAGCTAAAAATTGGTTGTAGAATTTTGTTCCACAGTAAACTTACGTTCGATTTCCTCAACAGGATGTCCCGACAAGACAGCCCCCAAGGGTGACGGCAAGGATTCTAAAGATCTGAGTAACCTATTAAATGATCTCCTTCGCGGCCTTGGGGAGCTAGTAGATAAACTGTTATAGAAGGCCCCGACCTCTCCCAACGACCGACAACAGGACAAGTAGAATAGAATAGAAATATTCTTATTATCCACACACAATGCATCAGGATATATTAGACAGCAGCAATAAAGCAAAAACAATACTACTTTAAAAAAGAGAGATACAAAAAAATAAAGTATAAGCGTGACCAAAGGCCCAGTTTCAGCGTAAGATCATCATCATCAGCCTATTACGTTCCCACTGCTGGGACACAGGCCTTATCTCAATTGTGAGATGGTGTGGGCCATACTCCACCACGCTGGCCTAGTGCGGGCTGGTGGAGGGGTGCGTAAGGCAAGTGACCAACCTTAATGTCAGACAGATGTTATCAAGTCGCAAAATGGCCCGTGACTAGGCTTGACGACTAATATCAACATTAAATATCAGCCGGGACCAACAGCTCGACGTGCCTTCCGAAGCACGGAGACGCTCGAAACAAATGTCACCAAATGTGGTCAGAATGGTCACTCATCCATTAACCGACCGCGGCGTGGGTAGCTTTATTTTCATTATCGCTAACGAACCACTGTCACAGCTGCGCCACGTGCGCCTCAGTAAGCGTAAGATCACTAAACTTGGAATCAAAGTCTCGAAGATCAGAAGAGCCTGTGGCAGTATATTGAGCAACGCTGCGGCTGCTGGGCTGGTGCCTGTCTAAACTGAGCTAGCATAAACACAAGAATACGTCACGTCTGCAGTGAGTGGATAGTAGGACAAGAACTCAGCTGAATCCTTGTCACCAGTTGTCGAATTAACTTGAATAATTTTATTTGCTGTATGTGACATAAATTGATTTTGTAATGTAATTATTTTTTAATTTGTAATTGTTAATCTGTAATATTAAAAAAAAAGGCAAAACTGTTGAGTTTCTTGCGGCACTTCTTTCCTCAACAGGCCATTGACGTCGAAGTGCTGGTAGGGAAAAAAAGATTGACGTGCAAAAGTACCTATTTTTCTAAAATGTATTTGCAGAATAAATTATTTCATTATGTGTTAATCTATGTATAAGGTATTTAAGGACTCTTAATATTTTGTAATCTTAAATTGTTCCTAAATAAACTATTATTTAAACAAATAATTTTTTATTACTTTAATTTGAAAATCTACAGGTTTTCAATTATTAATTTAATATTATTTGTTCCGTCTTCGATATCCGGAATCCATATTGAGTGAAGCCTTCCGTTTTTCTTGTGTTCTTCCGGTCAAGCGAGTCCCTCTCTTACGCTAGTGGCGCCACCTTGCGTCCAATGCGACCGTTTCCGGTCGTAGGTAGCTATAGTTACCTCATGGATCGCGCCACGTCCTTTTGTCATTATAGCGTCGTTTTTCGTAGCGTTCGGACGTCGAAGCGAGCAAATATTTTAGAATATCCCATGATATTTCTAAAATATAAAAATAGTTAGAGAAGATCGCGCCGGTACGCGTGCGAGGCGGACGTGTCGGTGATAATTGCTTGCAATTTAAATAGTAGTTTTACCTGTGAGTGAAAAAATAGGTACCTAACGTAAGGTCCGGCCGGCACACCTGCGCGTTATCGCGCGGCCTATTGTCTCCGGCCGACGGCAGCGAGTCGATACGCATTCCTGCGTCTATTATGTACGTTGTTTACAACGTGCATTATGGACGAAGATTTGAATACTGAAGTTGAAGAGATAAGTGAAGAAAATATACCCATTATGGAAGACAGGACCCCAAGTCCGAACGTTTTCTTGCAAGAAAGTATGTTGAGGAAAGAATATACCGGTAGCATTAATGAGAAGATGTTGACCAAACCCAATAAAAGAGACAGAGAAGAAGATGAAGAAGAAGATATTCACGAATGGAAAACTATAACAAAACAAAAAAAAACTAAAACTGTGGAGAAAGTTGAGGTTTATATTACATGTAAAGAAAAATTACCTAAACAATTTGCACTGGCCAAAATTTTTAAGGAAAATAATATATTGGAAATAGTGAAAATAAAATACCTAAATCCTTTTAAAATAAGAGTTGAGTTTGTCAATGAACTTTGTGTGGAGAAAATGATTTCTTGTCAGAGCTTGATTGACAGAGGTTGGAACTTTCAAAAAGCCTTTCAAGTTTCACATACCTACGGCACTATCAAAGACGTAGATATTGATTTGACGGAAGAAGAAATTAAAGACAGTATCAAGTGTGACGACCGCGCCACCCTTGCGACTGTTCATCGTCTACAGCGGCGGGGAGCTAACGGAGAATGGATACCGAGCGAAACGATTAGACTTGGATTTAAAGGGTCCTATCTACCAACGCATGTATTAGTAGACGATTTACGTATTAAAATAGAACCATACATTTTTCCTGTATCTCAATGTTCCAAATGTTGGAGATTGGGTCATACGCGCTCAAGATGTCCCTCAGATAAGACGACGTGCCCCAAGTGTAGCGAAAAACACGAAAATTGCGATACTAAAGTATTCAAGTGCGTAAATTGTCAAGGTGACCACATGGCTATAGATAAATGGGCGTGTCCTGTCTATACTAAAGAAAAAAAGATACGGGAGATAATGTCAGAATATAACTGTACCTACAGAAAAGCTCGTACCATGTTTGTACCGCAATCACCAAATGTAGGAAAAGAAAATAATTTTTCAGCGCCAGATCAACTACCCGAATCCCAATTAGAGTCACAAAATATGATTTTTTCTCCTAACCCTTTTTCACCATTAATGGGCATGACCACGACAAGTGAACATAGAATGCCTCAATCTTATGCGAGCGTAGTACAGTTCAAAGCTGAAGTACACCATGAAAAATCGCCCACTAAACCAAAACCTCGTGTATCAACATTCAACAAAGAAAAGGTGGATACATATAAGACAAGACCAGATATAACACACGCCCCTAAAGATAAAAATGACTTCTACAATTTCACCGCAAGCCCCTCGACCCAAGACAGTCAGCAGCGCAATCCAGAAGCTAAGAAGAAAAGAGATGTGACCTTTAGCGAACTTCTAGCAAAGTTACGCGAAATAGTGTTTATGAAGAGTGATTCAATCCAACTAAAAATTCATAGTGCGATCAAATGTTGTGTAGAGTGGGTAATATTAGTGATGGTGGAAAACATTTCTGAGTGGCCAATTTTAAAGTCAATTTTAGAATATGTCTGTGGACCCAACTAAGAAAATAGTGTTTAATATACTCCATTGGAATTGTCAGAGCTTAAGACCTAAATTAGTGTCTTTAGAAAGTTTATTAAGTCAAGAAAGGATCCACGTTGCAGCCCTGTGTGAGACTTGGCTAGAACCCGAAAGTTACATTAAGGTAAAGGATTATGACATCCATCGTTGTGATCGTGACGACTCTTATGGCGGTGTAGCAATCCTCGTACACAGGTCAGTTAAAGCTTATCAAACAAAAGTTAATCATTGTAATCCCGCGATTCAAATTATATGTATTAAATTACTAAATTGTTCTGATATCGATAATATTATAGCTGTCTACTGCCCTCCATCAGCTCGTACTTCTCCAAATGACTGGGATACCATTTTTTCTTTGTGCCGGAGAAAAAGTGTTATAGTAGGTGATTTCAATGGACATCATAATAGTTGGTCTCATAAAGTAAATCAAAGGGGTAACCAAATTTATAATGCCTTATTGGATCATGATATTATTACTTTGAATGATCATATACCGACCAGGATCAAACTAGTAAATGGGGTTTTACAACAATCCTCTCCAGATATTTGTATGTCAACAGCTGACATTGCTTTAAATTTTCAGTATACAGTCTTAAATGAAACCCTAGGTAGTGACCACAGAGTAGTTAAACTCTCGATGTCTTTGAATCCATACCTGCCTTCAATTAGAAAAAGAAACTTTAAGAAAGCCGATTTCACATCATACTCTAGAGTATTAGATGATCTATTCGATGAGTATACAATAACTTTCAATGACCTTCAGAAATCATATGACAAATTTGTTGAATACATTAATATTGCTGCAGACCTTTTTATCCCGTATACTCAAATAAGCCAAAACCCGACAAAGAAATTTACCCCGAAACCCTACTGGGAGCCACAACTGTCAAAAGCTGTAGCTGAACGTCGTTTAGCATTAGCTGCATTTCGTCGGAACCCTACCCCACATAATTCAAACATATTAAAAGACAAAATTCACTTTGCTCAAAGTTCAATTCGCAAGGCCAAAAATAACAACTTTCAAAACTTCTGCACCTCTTTAGATCAGTCAACCAATGCAAATGACCTCTGGAATAAAATGAAATGGATAAAAGGGTATCAAACTTCATCTCATAAATGTTGCGATGATCAGATAGTAAAAGAGCTATTGAATAGCTTAACCCCTGATTTTGTCCCTCCTTGTCCTCCAAACTTCAAATCTTCTAATGCTCAATTAGACAAAAAAATTTCACTTGCTGAATTAGAACGTAGCATACCAACAAAAAATACTTCGCCTGGATCCGATGATATTACTTATCTTATGCTGAGACACTTACCTAGTAAAGCCAAACGAATTTTGGTAGAATTATTTAACAGATTTTATGAATCTGCATTTGTACCTTTACAATGGAAAGAAATAGTGATAGTGCCAATACCAAAGATAGGGCGAGATCAGATCAACGCCTCGTCTCTTCGTCCTATTTCTATGATTTCTTGTATATGCAAAGTTTTTCACAACATTTTGAATAAGCGTTTAGAATGGTTTTGCGAAAAAAACGATTTGTTCTCTAAAAACACTACAGGCTTTAGAAAGGGATATTCATGTCTTGATAACTTAAGCGTTTTGGTATATAACATTCTAGTAGGTTTCTCGGAGAAGAAACCGACAGTAGCATGTTTCATTGATATAAACAACGCTTACAATAACATTGATATTTCCTCTATGCTTTTGTCTTTAGATGAGATCAATACTGGCAGTCGACTATGTTTGTATTTGTGGAATTTTCTTAACCAGAGGACGCTAAAAATCAGAATTAATACAGGTCACATTTCGAGAAACTCTAGTCTAGGCTTAGCCCAGGGCGATCCTCTATCTCCCTTGTTATTTAATATCGCTACACAAAAGATCTGCAAATCACTTAAACATGTATACGTATCACAATATGCTGATGATTTTGTCATTTACAAGACAGATGGAAATCTGTCAAGAAGTGCTATATGCCTGCAATCAGCTCTAGATACCTTAACAATGCTGCTATCAAAAATTGGTTTAGAAGTCTCTCCAACTAAAACTAAAGCCTGTCTATTTAGTAGAAGATATAGGCAAGAAAATATACAGCTCAAAATTAACAATACTGCTCTAGAATCCGTTAACAATGTAAAGTATCTAGGATTATGGCTGGATCGCTCATTGCGGTGGTCAAAACATTTAAACGAACTTAAGGGAAAGGTAGTAAAATTTATAAACGCTCTTAAGATACTTAGAGGTCCTGGTTGGGGTGTACACCCTACTCATTTAAGACAGTTGTATATAGCTATAATTCGTAGTAGACTGGATTACGGTAGCTTCATTTATGACTGTAGCTGTCGATCGCAACTTAATAAAATTGATTTATTTCAAAACCAATGTTTAAGATTAATTGGTGGTTTTATTAGGTCCACCCCTATACACGTAATGGAAAATGAGCTTTGTATCCCACCTTTGGCTGTCAGACGTCACTACTTAGCCGCAAAATATATACTCAAATGCAAATCAATGGCAGAACATTCACTTATACCTATACTGAATAATTTACAAAATTCTTGTACGAGCCGCTACTGGCAATCAAAAAAGTTACCATTACTTTTGATTGTTTATCGTTACCTGCATGAACTTCCAGTCTATAAGAGTACACGACTAGATATGTTCTCCCTTGATACATGGGTCAGTAGCGTGGATCTATCTCACTGTATTAACCACTCAACGCCGAACCGGCACTCGGGTGCCGCATAACAATAGATTTTCTATTGTGTCTAGTAATCCGGGGCTAGAAGAGTTATAGATAAATTAGTTTTTGTTGATAAGGACAAAAAAGCTTTTACCAAAGCTGATTTGAAAATAGAATGTTATAAATCTATACTGCAAGATTATGCTACCGTATACAAAATATATACAGATGGATCGAAGGATAAATGTAATGTTGGAGCTGCCTTTTTTGATCCTCAGAACAATGTTTGTTGCAGATTGAGAATAGATTCCAATGTGTCCACTATGTATGCAGAGTTAATAGCAATCTCGGAAGCACTTTCTTACATTAAATCTATTGCTCGTGATAAATTTGTTATTTTATCTGACTCTAAGAGCGGTCTGCAACATATAGCTCGGTGCACCTCGAATATTCGGGGGACACCGCTTGCTTATTCTATCATGGAAACCATTCTCAGTCTATCTCGTGAAGGAAAAGGTGTAATCTTGCAGTGGATTCCTGCTCATGTTGGTATAATCGGAAATGAGCGCGTAGACATTTTAGCTAAAGAAGCTGTATACAATGGATCAGATTACCATTGTCTGCCTGTTTACTCAGATCAGCTTTTCGTAGCCAAAGAACACTGTATGAAACAATGGAGGGAATACTTTGACGAACGATCACTAACAAAAGGAATTTGGTATAAAACTATTCAACCAACCTTGTGCAGGTGTCCCTGGTTCAATAGAACTAACATGAGCAGGAATAACATCGTTTTGGCTCTTAGACTTCGCTCCGGACACATACCCTTAAATAGTTTCGGATTTTTGATGAAGAAAACGAATTCTCCAAACTGTACTGAATGCGATAGTCTTGAAGATGTGCATCATATCCTAATGGAATGTGTCAGGAATGAATCGGAGAGAATACAGTTTAAGCAACAAGTTGATTTCAACTATGAAGTTGGAATATGTAACTGTATATTGTCAGACCCTGTTTCAGAGTCTGCCAAATGTTTATATAATATTGTTCAATGTGGTCTAAAACGGAGATGATAATATTTATACTATTTTGGTTATTGTATGTACTATGAGACTGACATTTTCTTATAGAAAAAAGTCTCTTTAAACTAATAAAGAGAAAAAAAAAAAAAAAAAAAAAAAAAAATAGTTAAAAATAGTTAATTTTTTTTAATAATAATAATAATTTTTCGATTTTAAAATTTTTGAAAAGTTCGTACATGTACAGTAATGCTTGGAATTAATTTTGTTTTAACTCTCTTGCGCAATGGAATATAAAAATATAGAGAAAGTTACGCTGTCGGCAAGTGACGAAGCGGATTATTTTCTTTACTTCGAGTTCCAAAAGTGAGAAGAAAAGCTCGGCTAAGGAATCGTATACTGGTACGGATTATAAGTAATGACCTAAGCGGGCAGATCATGTAAGTGATTTATATTTTTTATTTCTACGCAACAAGACGTGTCCTGTTTTAAAAGAGTTAAAGTACCCAAACTCGAGAAAACCCAAGCAACAATCTTGCACTTGGGGATCTTTATCATATAAGTCAAGTCTACAATTTTGTTTTTTGCATGTTGCAATAGTACCCGGTGTTATTGGCGGCGCGCCACAAGTACAGAACAAAATCGAAAAACAATTTATTTTTCTACTATATTAAAGTACCCTCCTTATTCTTTAGCAAACTTTAAACTGAATTATGAGTTAGGTTTGAACCTCGTACCTACAAAATGAAGGTATCGTTGTCAAGTCTCTTGTAGTGCTCTTGCAAATGCAATGATTTATACAAGTAATAATAACCTCTATTGGAAATATTAGGTAAATATAATAGTAAGGGTTCTGAAATCTTGTGTTAGAAAATAGTTCCCGTCCCTGAGCTACGTCACATCCCATCGGCATAAATAATGATTATTCTTTAAAGGAGTTAGATAATGTAATGATAAATTGTTATTTAAATAGTTTAACATTTTGATAGGTAATAATTATTTATTCGATTGATATTTAATAATCCTAATTATCACTTTTATTTAACCGCCACCGGAAGTAGCGCTTAAAGAAATTACAGCTTAAATGGCAGGTTGTTACGTCACAACCTGTCATTCTGAATAAATATGAAATAATTTGATATTGTTATAAAAGTTATAATAATTCATGTTAAATAATTCTTTAAGCATTTTCTAAATGCAATAATTATTTTATTTTCATCCGCTGTTAATAATTTTAATTATTACAATCATTTACCCCGCCACCGGAAGTAGTATTAATAGAAATTGTAGTTTAAATGGCAGGTTGTTACGTCACAACCTTGCATTCTGAATAAATGTGAAATAATTTGATATTGTTATAAAAGTTATAATAATTCATGTTAATTAATTCTTTAAGCATTTTCTAAATGCAATAATTATTTTATTTCAATCCGCTGTTAATAATTTTAATTATTAATATCATTTACCCCGCCACCGGAAGTAGTGTTAATAGAAATTGCATTTGGCACAAAGTGCATTTTTGTTTGAATAAATGTTTACTCATTATAAATAAATCCGTAAATTAATTATAATAATTGTTGCGTCTTATAATGTTTAATTATATTACCATGCTCTTTGTAATTTTAAAAAATATTGTACCGGAAGTTATAATTTAGGAAACGGCTTCAAGCTTCAATCGAGTTGGCGGTTTTTGTGATGTATAAAAGTAGCTGCAATCGTTTAGTAGGGCACTTATTTTGTACGATAGATGAAGAGCAAGTGTAATCTCTGTCGGAATACAACAAGAACAACGAAACCAGAGTTTTATTGGAAGCCTATCTCACCTTCGGTCACACTTGACATTGGACGATGAGTACGATACGATGACACATTGTTAAAAAGCACCGCAAATTACACGTGTCCCTACACGGGTGTGAAGTGCGGATTTTATTTTCTTTTTTACGCAGTGACCTGATCCTTAAGCAATTACTGAATTAAGTAATTCTGTTTATTTGTTTGAATAAGTATTCCAAGTATCTATCGTAGCAGCTTGGAACACATGACCAGAACCAACCCAGATGCATTCGGTACTGTTATGGGTCGTGCATTTACTACCATGGATTACAAGCTTAAAATCTTTTGATCAGCCATGCAACGACACAAATTTTACGGCAGCTGTTTAAGGTAATTTCAACATACAAGGCATAGTCTGAAAGCCTTGTAAGATATCATAATGCTTTTTTCATCAAACCGTAACTCGTTTATAAAAGCAATAATTTTGTTAATAGAAAATAATAATAAGATTAATTCTACCTTTATTGATACTTAAACCGGATTAGAAAGAGCAATTTTCAAAGGAACATTTTCATGAATTCTTTGAATGGTCTCGTTGGTCTAGTGCTTGTGGTGCCTGGCCATTGCCTCGGGATCCTGGGTTCGATTCCCGGGTTGAGCTAAAAACTAGTGTCGATTTATAATCTGTCGGGCACGTTCGTTGTTCTCTGAGTTGGCCTCCCATAAATATCACAACTTCAGGAGGAGGTAAATTTGTAATCATTTTGCCGGGGCTAAACAATTAATTTCAGCAGTGGCTCTGGCTCTGGCTCTGACACAATCCCTAGAGTGTAAGGGGCTTACCTGGGACACACAAGTCAATACAAAGTCCCTGTCAGAACCGCAATGCCTATATAATGCTATATTTCTGAACTGTAAAAGAAGGTAAGATTTGCAATCTCTAAGGCAGTACCTGAAATAAATATTGAACCACAGCGCTTTGTTCTGGTTCCGAGTTTTGACGTTACCTGGGACACACAAGCCAGTACAAAGTCCCTTTTGGAACCGAAATGACCTAACATTACTCGGAGAATTGCTGGAACATACGCAGTGAGTCCCCCAGACAGGCCCAGATCCTAATGGGGAGACTTAGCGTTGCCTCGTTTTGGAACATATGCAGTGAGTCCCCCAGACAGGCCCAGATCCTAATGGGGAGACTTAGCGTTGCCTCGTTCGTCATTCCCAGATATCGTTATCATCAGTCTCAAAGGTACGTAAGGAGAATGTAAGATTTGAAATCTCTTCATTGCAATGCCCGGGAAAATTATTGGACTTTAGCGATCTGTTCTGGTTCCGACCTAAACTCATACCCACTCATTACAAGACAGAGTTTGGGAATGTTACCGGGCTTGGCGCTGCGCTTGCGCTTAAGACTGGAACTAACCCAAAGCCCTTGTCGGAACCGAAATGCCACGCTCCGCAGAGCATTTCTAAAACAGATTTCGCTAGGCAGCTAGTCCCCCAGACAGGCCTAGCTCCTAATGGGGAGACACAGCTTTGCCTTGTTCATCGTTCATAAAAGGGAGGCTACTTGTCGATCAACGCAATATAAAACTCAAGAAACGTCTAGATCCCTGCTCCACCAACAAATCAAAGATCCAAAACTAGTACAAGACTGAGAAGAGTTGGTTGGTCATGGCTGCACGCAGCTCATTCACGCTACACGCAGAGCCGCGCACAGCCGACATCACACATGCACACGACCGATGCAACTGATGGAGCACATATAGAAATGGACAGATTTCCAATGGTCCTTGCACATCAACTGCAAGCAAGGACCTGTATGTTGTTCAAGCAGTGATCCATAACGAACGACGGCAGGTAAGAATAATACACATTTTTTCTCTACAGGGGCAATTGCACAGTCGTGGCCTAAGATACATTATTATAAAATAGGCACGAAGTCGTATAAAGTCCTAAAAATATATTTGGCAACGCAGTACGTTCCAGATCTATGTAGCCTGAGGGTAGATGCGCTATCACACACTAAATAGCTTAGTGACATTCCAGTCAGTAGGGAAAACCAGAACCGGCCTGTTCCCATTCAGAACTGCTCACGCTACTTGTTTATTGGGTATTAGAAGGAACTAACCTCTTACAATGCATTTTATTTTATTTTTCAAAGTTGACTTGCAGATATCTCATGTCTGTATTGCTTGTTTTTACAACCATAATAGGTGCTGTCCCGCCTAAATATAGCTCACAAGTTTGATCCACCCGAACACAGCCTAGGATCAGTATAATATTGTACTAATTTGCACACTCCGGGCTGGGTCCGGGTAGCGTGCTGAACCACCTGTAGATGAGTATTAGACAATTATCAGATCTGCAATTCTAGAATCTAATCTTTTTAAAACGCATCGCTGTCCTAGTGGTTTAAGTACCTGACGGAAATCAAGGATTCCTGGGTCCTGTCCCCGGATCAGGCATTTTGTTTCGGATTTTCTGGCTGTTTCTCTATGATCTCTTATCCGCACTATACAAGCGTGATGATTAGGCCTGTGCCCATGATGCCTGCAGTGGTACATTAATAGGCTGAAATCGCTTTTGTTCCTTATTTTTCACTCGGCCTTATCTACCTTTCCCAAGACGTAGTGAGCATGAAGCTACTAGGTTTTATGACCTATGTATGTCTGTTGCGAAAATTACGGATTTAAACGGAGAACAATACTAAGCACTAAAATGTTTAAGATCTAGAATATTTTTATGATGTTTTGAAACGTGTTGCAATTTTACTTTTGATTTCTTCTGGCCAAACACAACCTAAACCTATCAAGTCTCATCAGAAAACTTGATATATAAAGGCAATAATTATGTCACGAGTTTTGGGTTATAGAAATGACTCTACAAATCATAGGAAGTCGGGCTTGTAGAGGAGACAACAGCCGGAAAGATATAGATTAGTCTTTTGATTGTATCGCCGCACTGCAACGTCGCGTCGTGAAGAAGGTACCTGGTAAGATTATTAGTTATTTAGTAAAGTACTGTAAAACCGCCACTACGACCGTCATAAGTAGTTGAGTTAAATTAGTACTTCGCGAAGCAGGTACCGTGGCGTCACCTGGATGTTAAGCTGTTTCCTCATGAAACTGTTAAAGCGGTATTCTATAGACCATATACTTTTGGAAACAGACGTATAGTTTTTTGGCATAAGCTTTTCCTTATGTATTAAGTACAGTAATGCCTTAACTCTTACTTTACTTCCTAACTTCATACACATTATAGCATCATTAAGCAGTACCAGGAGATATCAAACACTTCACTCAATATGGATTCCGGATATCGAAGACGGAACAAATAATAGAGAGTTTTAACTAACAATAAAACTTACCTATTATTTTTCCTGAGATATCCGGAATCCAGGTAACTTCTACCTGTTACCAACGACGTATAATGACAAAAGGACGTGGCGCGATCCATGAGGTAACTATAGCTACCTACGACCGGAAACGGTCGCATTGGACGCAAGGTGGCGCCACTAGCGTAAGAGAGGGACTCGCTTGACCGGAAGAACACAAGAAAAACGGAAGGCTTCACTCAATATGGATTCCGGATATCTCAGGAAAAATAATAGGTAAGTTTTATTGTTAGTTAAAACTCTCTATTTTTGGAGGTTATTCTCACAACGCCATCTAACCCTAAACTAAAATAGCTTACTTTGGGTGTCAGACGACAGATAATCCACTACTTGGTCTAAGAATTGGCTGCATTTATTCAAATATGAATAGTGGTGCAATATGGTACAATGTGGATAAACACAGGTGTAAAAAGACAAACTAAGTGACGTTGGCATAACTTCATAAATAAATGGAGGTAATTATACTTTATGGGTAGTATTTAAACGAGTGACTGGAAGTGGCAAAAATAATGAATGCGACTGACTGCGAGCGACGAGAAATAAACAAAACAACGACTTACAAACATTCATTTGAGCGACTCAAAACACTCATTTGAGCCACCCAAAATACAAGCAAGCACAGCAACAAATGGTCAATGGGCAACACAAAACGAATGGTCGTTTCTGTGCATACTTGCATTTCAAGTAACTCAAATTAATGTTCCAAGTCACTCAAATGAATTTTTATAAGTAAATAGGGGGATTGGTGTTAAAAAAAAATAACGAAGGCTTAGTGCCCCCGCGCATTAGGCGGCCGCGGTAGCTGCGATTCATCTGCGACCACGCAGCGAACGCGTATTGAGTCGCGATGTTTCTGCTGGCCGCGCGGCCAATTCGTGGTCGCTGGCCGCTGGTCGCCTAGAGTCTCGGAAGAATTAGTTGGCCGCAGCGACCTGGCCGCCTAATGCGCGGTCACGCTAAGCCCTATATCCATCCGAGTCGATTTCCATCTCCGATCGTTCCTGTTTCTTATTTTTGTGATAGTTGAGCCATGCTGTATTACAGCACGAATGGGCCGGCTCGTCCGGGGAAGTACCACCCTCTCACAAGGCCGGCAACGCATCAGCGATGGTGTTGAAGATGTCCATGGGCGGCGGTGATTGCTTACCATCAGGCGACCCGCTGGCGTGGCCGGCCCGCGGCTTCTGCATAAAATAACCATGTGCTAGGTATATTAGTTCACACGTACGATTTTTGCGTACTTAGCTTCTAAAGTAATGACATAAACATGAATGAAATGAAATAATTTACTCCACAAGTAGATTTCGAAGAAACTATTATAGCCTGAGACATTATGGGCGGTACCGATAACTTTAGTTAGCCGCGTAGACACGATATCTACGAATTTTTAGAAAGTAATAAATAAATTATTGAATATGTTTTTACAGGATTGAAAGGTTAAAGTGTAATTTTTTCGAACACAGCTCGATCATCCACATTTTTAAATAATAAGCTTCATGATTAAACTAGTACCCATCATTCCCTGGCCCAGCTGGCGCATAGAAAAATTTGAGCTGGGGCGTCCCGTTGCTATAGGCGTTGCCTATAATCGCCGCTTGGTGGCGCTGTCGTCGCGAGTAATACGACATATATACCTATATCCCATTGCAGAGCAAAAGAGTTTAGTGGGTAGTGGGATGAAAATAGTCCCTAGTCCCACACCTAGCCGCAGCCTGCGGTTAAGGTGCATCAACGCATACTCCTCCGCAATAAGAAATGGTCATATTAAGATAATTATAATTAATGAAAAAAGATTTACATAAAACTACGTTCGTCAGCGTTAACGGTCACAAAGACAGACAAATACTTTGACATTCACGACACCCATTCTTCGTATTCGTTTTGACGTGACAACGTCTTATAATTCGATGGAGCCGGCTGTACTACGAAAAAACCTGACTCATGCGGCGTTACCTCGCTCTGAGGCTCCATTTAAGATGGCCGCCAAATAAGGCCCGCAACGCACGTTGCGTTTGTCGTTGCGTTTGCCGTGGATATTGGATATTATGCGCAAATTGGTTTTTATATGAGGTAACGACAATGATAACCAAATGTTTACGTATAATTAAATTTTATTTATATTCCATCAGTATTTTCTGATGACGTTGTCACGTTCAACTATCGTCAGTAATCCGACTTAACAGACAACCGATTTTAATGGATCATCTGGGTCTGCCTCCCTTACTCTGTACTTTGCAGCATAAGTTTCGCAAAAGGTGGCAGCCAGCTTTTTCGCAGTTGCGATCCTAAGCATGGTGTAGTGGGGGTATATAGACCGACAAACTTATCTGTTCCGGTGGCGGCGTCGCTACCGTCTATTTAGAACTGTCATTTAATATCGTTTTTGCATTGCATTTCACGTAGTTCCAATTTTGGCCACCGGAACAGATAAGTTTTTAGGTCTGTAGGTATGTATTAATAAAAACAAAATAGAACATGAAACCGAACAGAAAACCATAACATTTATTATGAGAAAGGAATATTAGGAATGTATTTTGAATAATGAATATAAAAACCCGAAACCTATCTAACCTACGTATACCCCTTGTATTAGTCATAAGTTAGAAATAGTATAAAAAGGAAGATTTCTTTAATAAAAAGACAGTATTTATCCATCATCGGTGCGTGTTATTTCTCTCCGCTCGTCCCCACATTGCATAATAAATGTTAAATAAATAAAGTATGTACAGTCAAAAGCACGTCAGATGTAACACTTTGGACTTTGTACCGCTCTTATGTCGGGGGCATAAGCGCTATTATCGAACTGCAAGTGTATCAGTATACCGTGATGTGTTGTTGACCGTACCATATTAAAATGAATATTATTATAAGAGTCGACTATAAATAAAAAATATTAAATAATGAATAAATGAAACGATGGTATACGTATTAAAATAATAAAGGTACCTGTACTGTTTATGGTATGGTAGTAAAACACAAAGTTTAAGTATCCAACTGTAGACGCTCCTACTCGCACGGCGGCCGGATCGAGAGTGCGCGGCAAGCTCCCGCTTCCCGCGCCCCCACCACCGCACGCCCCGCCAGCAAGCGTGCCCACTACATTTATTTATTAGCTATACATCACATCTACCTTTTACAATGATATAAAACAAGACTCTATAAATAATTGCCCAAATACATCATTATATTTAACACAACCAAGTTACTTAAATACTTTATACAAATCAACAATCTAAATCAAAGTAAACATAGATATAGATAGCCAGCTTCACTAATCGTCTACATCATGATTTTCAGAGCACTCAATAGAATCTCTCATATTTTCATCAGAACATACCTTCCACTCTCCTTCAACACGTTTCAAATGTACCACATTTCTCCTTAGCCGTACTCCGTTATTTTCATTTTCCGATTCTAGGTACATCTTTAATCCTTTTTCTAAATTGATCTCTTAAAAATCAAAATCAATTTATTTATCTCGGAATTCAAATAAAATCAAAATCAATTTATTTAAATTCTTAGAACTATTCTATCAGCTAGTCTAGTACAAAACCTTTTTTTAAGATCTTATTAACTTTATGAGCCTGAACTAAAATGCTGTGTTTCAGGCGAAAATCTAAGTTAAATTCTAATGATCTATAAATAATTATATCACTTAGTGAAATAGGAAGGTGAAAAGTATGAAACTATACCTATTTTATACAATAATAATTTATCTATTTACTTCAAACGGCTAATAAATTCTCTGTATCCTCTTAGGACATACATTTGATCTTAAAGTTTATTTTTATGATTTAAATAAATTGTGTGATGAATACATCACTTCCGCCGTACAAAATGTTGTTTTATCTATGGTATCTATAATACATTTATTTCCAATTCAATGGAGATCTTAGAACCGAAATACTTCCAATTTAATGGACGTCTAAGATCGCATTTATTTCCAATTTAATGGAGATCTTGGAACCGAAATACTTCCAATTTAATGGTCGGATTATTATATCCGCTAACTTTAGGACAATTCAAAATAATCAATTGAATGATTCAGATGAATAAGTACTATTTGCAGTTAAAATCAATTTAATTATCGGATTATTTTTATCCACAAACTTGAATAATAAATTAAATGATTCAGATAAATAAGTATTATCTGCTTTTAACATCAATTTAATGATGGGATTACTTTTATCCGCAAACTTTGGGACAACCCAGTATAATCAATTGAATGATTCAGATAAATATGTATTGGGACAACCCAGTATAATCAATTGAATGATTCAGATAAATAGGTATTATCTGCCAATAGCATCAATTTAATGATCAGATTTTTATCTGCTTGTCAATTTAATGACCCATATTAATAAAAACAATCTGCATTCAATTTAATGATCAGATTTTTGTATGCTTGACAATTTAATGACCCAGATTGATAAAAACAATCTGCTTTCAATTTAATGATCAGATTTTTACCTGCTTGTCAATTTAATGACCCAGATTGATAAAAACAATCGGCTTTCAATTTAATGATCCAGATTTTAATCTGCTCTGTGCATACACATAATGGCCTAACCATGCTTCATTTAAATCGATTTAGTGATCAGTTAATTTGTAACTGCTTCAGGTAAACAAACACATAAACAGCACCTATGTCAACACATAACCGAGTCCTGCATCGGTGTAATGAAACAGATTAATTTGAATCTGCGTTTTCACTTCAGCATGTATTCAGCTTAAATATACATACATTGACTAGAAGAGATCGCTAGAAGCGATAAGTCCGCCTGTGTTGTGCAGTTCATTTATGTTACTTGTTTTTCTTTGTCAAATTTGTGGCGCAATAAAGAATATCTATCTATCTATACAAAAATATTTTCCAATTAATATAGAAATGAGTAAGTAAGTATTGTTATAAGGTATTATCCCCACAATAATATTGTTGTAATGCTAGCAATATTTAGAGAAACCATTACAATCGTAATACGACAAATATTCCACGATCGCTTGAGATCCAATTTAATTAACTATTAATACGTATCACAAGTATATTTATTTTTATAAATTCGTTTAATATTTACCTACATTAAAATATCAATATCAAAACTTAGTATTTTTCCTTACTCATATTATTAATTAGATCCAAATATAATGCAATAAGTATTTTAAACAATCTCAAATTATACCTGACCATGGCAAGATTCATATTATCTACTCATGCTCCTTGGCATCTCAATTCACATTGGAAAATTAACTTTTGTGGCCTTTGTGATCCTTGGCACGTTCATATTTACACACTAAATGTGTTTTGTGCTCCTTGGCACCAACTTTTGTGGCCTTTGTGCTCCTTGGCACCAACTTTTGTGGCCTTTGTGCTCCTTGGCACCAACTTTTGTGGCCTTTGTGCTCCTTAGCACCAACCTTTACATAAGGCTATCAAGTAAGAATTTGTTTTAGGTATATGTAGGTAGATAGGTATATTATTCATTGTTGACCATAATTATATTCATCTTTAAACGGGAATCGAACCCGTAACCAACACGTTTTAGGTTTTATTATTTACATAATTATGACAACACACTAACAGCGTATACACTTAATTTAGGAATAAAACGGTCCAAACTCCAACGTTAGTTAATTGCATAAATACACTGTATTTCGTTACGTGTATTTATTAAGCACCAATAAATAAGGTATGAATTAGTGTCTTTTTATGTAAAGCATCTCATTAGTGCGAAATCAATGTCACGGTAACATTGCCGTGTCAAGGTTATGGTTGCATTCCATCTACATACCTATTTGTTATTATAGGTATTTTTACCTTCGTTGATATTATTTGTAACTAATTAAATTGTTAAAGTTACTACTTTGCTTTATTCAAACGTAAGTTCTGATAAATATTGACGATTTTGATTGTTTCTTACCCGCGCCTAGTTTTCATAAATTCAAAACGAGCGCGCTACGTACACGCACTAATTGCATGATCATTACTTGCTTTATACGATCGATAGAAGTAGTGGACATCTTACTCGTCCTAGCACTACTGTTCGATGTTCGAAAGTATCATTTATTATTATTATTATTTGAACGTTGTATTATTTTAACCTGATCTTGAATAAATAAACTAAATCAGCATAAGGAGGTATTTCATTATCTCGGACGGAAAATTCGAATGATTGCACAGTTTGTGTATCTAAGTTTGTTTGTTTTGATATTTGATAACGAAACTATTCCAAATGATTTGAAAAGCTATTCCGGTAGGTACAATGTCGGCCGTGACCTTGAATGCGTAAGTTTATCTACGAGTTGCACATGCTGCGAATCAGTCAGCTATTTGTTATTGTGAATACTGAATTTTAATGACTCATATAACTTAGGCCAGTTCTCTGTCTTTCCGTCAAAACTTGGTAGCTCCATTGGTGGTAATTTAATGGTACACACACTAGCATTACTTGCATTATTTTGAGACGAAACAGACTGTATTTGCGACTCATTCATTATATTATTTCTAACGCGTTTAACAGAATGATATAGGTCTTCAAACGCGTCTAAACATTTGTAGTCTGACTTAAAATTAGGATTCAAAGATAACTGATGTTTATTCAAATCGCCAATAATTATAACTTCAATTAATTAGTTCTGACCTTGCCATAAACGTTTCATTTCCTCGCGACGAGAAATTAGAAATATTTCCTGATGAATTGCATAATTCCTCAAAAGAGGTATAGCACTAGGCCTCGCTTCCATTTTTTCCATCGAATGCCAATGAAAGATGACTCACCCTCACAGCCTAAAGACTCTAACGGTGGTATTTGTGACATGACTTTGGGACTACTTGTAACCAAGCAGATTGTTTGCTTTTATAGGTACCGTTCTAATTTTCATAGAACTACCTCTTTGGACATTGTTGAAAATAGTAGCAGAGGATTTATACTCGCCTATTAATGACATTATAGGTGTGACTATGTTAATTTTAATTCAATTTTCATTTCAATTAAATTTTAATTTACATTTTATTTAATTTCTAATTCAATTTATTTAGTTTTCATTTTAATTAAATTTGAGCAATTTTTTTTTTGACATGAGTTATTATTATTTGAATTTTATCCGACTATTATTAATTGTGATTATGGATTGATTTAATATTTATTGATTAGTATTATTGTTATTATTATTGCAGGTACCGCTATAGAACTACATTTTTTTGCTTTTATAGGTACCGTTCTAATTTTTATAGAACTACCTCTTTGGACATTGTAGGTACCGTACCGATTTTCATCGAACTACCTGTAGTGTATTGGCTGTATATGTTGGTTGTCTCATGCGCCTACGTCACGCGCCAGTCGTATTCCGGCGGTCGAGTGGAGCGGTCGTGTGCTGCGATTGCGTGCGTGTTGTGGTGTTGGTGAGCCGTAAAATATCCCAATAAGCAGGACAGTACATGTGGCGACGAGGACAAAAGTGAGTACATAATATTTACCTTAAAAAAAAAAAAAAAAAAAAAAACGGAAAGAGGAAAATAGTTATCTCGTATGAACTGCGGACCGCCGCGCCATGTTTACGTTCGATGACGTACCTGCGCCGGATATATATTATATTAGAATGTTTTGCTTAGCGTTGTTCCGTTTGCTAAGCGAGGAAGATAACAGAATTTTATTGTAACGTACTCAATGTGCTCGGAATAAACGGGCTTAAGTGAGTATAGTAACCGATACCTAACGGCTTAACGTTAGAATAAAATGAAGTAAATAAGTTGCTTTACCCGCAAGTAACAAGTATTCTTTAATTATCATCCAGTAGACTTGAACCAATACAGTTGTATTAAGCGATCGTGGAATATTTATCATATTACGATGATAGTGGTTTCCCTAAATATTGCTAGCATTACAACAATATTATTGTGGGGATAATCTATATATATAAAAAAAAAATAGTGCCAAATTTCGTTGTGTTTTTATAACTCAAGAACGGGGTCATCTATCCAAACCAAATTTTTAGGCTTTGTTCGGACTATTTAGTACATGGTTTCATGGTTTGGTGGTCATTGTTAACTGCCACCGTGGTACAGTGGTTAGAGCGTTGGGCTCTAATACCCGGAGGTCGTGGGTTCGAATCCCGCGGGGAGCATCACTTTGTGTGAATGTTTCCAGTTTGGTTGGGACATTGCAGGCTTGAATCACCTGCATGTCTGAAAAGAATGATGATTCCGTGCTTCGGAAGGCACGTTAAAAAACTGTTGGTCCTACGCCTGATCTCTCTTCGGTCGTGTCAGACTGCTGTCCCGCCGTGTTATGAGAGTGAGAGAATAGGGAGTGCACCTGTGCTTGCGCACTCACTTGTGCACTATAATATATCCTGCGTAGTTAGCTGATCGTAAAAGATTGGCTGCCGTAGCCGAATCGGCTAGGAGGACATTATTATTATTACATGTTTTATGTGAAGTTTGCACAAAATACCTTATAACAATACTTACTACTCATTTCCATAATAATTGAAAAACATTAATTATGTATGTATATTTAAGCTGAATACATGCTGAAGTAAAAACGCAGATTAAAATTAATCTGTTTCATTACACCGATCCAAGACTCGGTTAGGTGTTGACATAGGTGCTATTTATGTGTTTGTTTACCTAAAGCAGTTACAAATTAACTGATCATTAAATTGATTTAAATAAAGCATGGTAAGGCCATCACGTGTATGCACAGAGCAGATAAAAATCTGGATCATTAAATTGAAAGCAGATTGTTTTTATCAATCTGGGTCATTAAATTGACAAGCATATAAAAATCTGATCATGAAATTGAAAGCAGATTGTTTTATCAATCTGGGTCATTAAATTGACAAGCAGATAAACATCTGATCATGAAATTGAAAGCAGATTGTTTTATCAATCTGGGTCATTAAATTGACAAGCAGATAAAAATCTGATCATGAAATTGAAAGCAGATTGTTTTATCAATCTGGGTCATTAAATTGACAAGCAGATAAAAATCTGATCATGAAATTGAAAGCAGATTGTTTTATCAATCTGGGTCATTAAATTGACAAGCAGATAAAAATCTGATCATTAAATTGATGCTATTGGCAGATAATACTTATTTATCTGAATCATTCAATTGATTATTCTGAATTGTATTAAGTTCGCGGATATAATAATCCGATCATTTAATTGATGTTAATAGCAGAGAATACTTATTAATCTGAATCATTCAATGGATTATTCAAGTTTGTGGATAAAAATAATCCGATCATTAAATTGATTTTAACTGCAGATAATACTAATTTACCTGAATTGAATTGAACTGAATTCAATTGATTAATCTGAATTGTCCTAAAGTTTGCGGATATTATAATCCGACCATTAAATTGAAAGTATTGCGGTTCTAAGATCTCCATTAAATTGGACATTATCGCGAAGTTAGACGACCATTAAATTGGAATATTGTGTTATAAAAAAAAAAAAAAAAAAAAAAAAAAAAAAAAAAAAAAAAAAAAAAAAAAGTGGGATTCAAATCAGTTAGCTTGACAAAATTGTTTGTTTTTTTAACATTATCTTATGTACGTAGGTATATCACAGAGCTCTAGTTGTGTTGAAATTTTAGTACAAATATGTAATAAAATTATTATATTCTGTGTTGGTTTTTAAGAAAGAAAAAGAAGTAATTAAATATTCTAAAACAAATAAATACTTACATAGTTCTGAACCTTACAACACTTGAAATAATGAAATGGTGTGTAGGGAGCTCTGGATAAAGATGAGAAGTAAGATCAGATATATTTTTAGTGATTGGATTTTGTATAATACTGTATGTTGAAATAAATGGTGTTTCTGTCATTCATACCTAATATAATTAGTTAATCAATAGCCTTGAGATTGTTGATTTAACTTGGTGGACTGAACATTACTTTAAGTCACACATGTTTACTATTTTATTATAAATAAGGGAAAATAGAAATGATTTGAAACGTTGAGCAAAAGAACTTTGGACTTCTTTGATTGGAAGCTTAAATACCCTTTTATTTCAGTAGCGTACCGTTGTGCTCGTTCTAATATCATGAGAGTAGAAGATGTTATACCCCCCCAAGCCAAAATGCAATAATTTAGCATTGACGGACATTATGCCAAATAAACCATCTTTAATACTTGACCATCGGTTACATCTCTTAGCACCCTAAACATGTGTATCAGTTTCAGCACTCCAGCCGGTTTCTGCCAGCAAAGTTTAGATTCTCATCCATTACAATACCTAGGTATTTTAGTTTAGTCACAATTGATGTCGTAGGTTAAAATACTTGACCATAAACAGTCAGACTCATGCACAGGAAGGATTTAAGGAATGATAGGTGGTGACTTAGAGGCATCAATTTTTATGAAAGCATAAAAATCTGGATTTTGATGTGTTCAATGTGAAAATATTTTGGGTTTAGTCATGAAAAACTTTTGCAAACCAAAAACAATAGTGCAATATAGGTTTCTTTCCATGACTGACAATGAAACAATCTAGCTGTATCATCCGCATAAAACAATATTTTACTATTTGGGATTGGGGTGGAGTCATGATTTCGTTGATGTACATGATAAACAGCGTAGGACCCAGATACTCCCTTACGGGCCACCTACTCAGACACATTGTTGTCTATAAAAATTCCCGATGCCATACTTTTATAAAAAATGGCTGTAAGAGGAGGTTTTTAATATTATGTAGTTAATTGCTGATACCATCCAATCCTGGCGCTTTCCTTGGATAAAAAGATCGTATGAGATCCAAACCTCCTGAGGATCTGTGGGCTCGGGGGGAAAAAGAGTTTGGAGGAGAATTATTTGCAACTACTTTTATTTATCTTAGTTGCAAGTGATTACCTATTATATATATAATTTATTTATTACATTATATATATAAATATAATGTTGCATTGATCTATGGAATCTGTCACGGATTTTTTCAATTTAGTAAGTTCATGCGGTATCGGTGCAGTAATTTATTTATTTATTTATTCAAACTTTAATGCACAATCAAGAGTACATAAGGCGGACCTAATGCCTAATGGCATTCTCTGCCAGTCAACCTTTGGGCCAAGCAGAAAAAAAAATGGTGGGTAGTGCTAACGGGCTAAAGAGAGAGAAAAAAAAAATGAAATAAAATAATTAAGTCTTAAACAAATTAAAATAACATAAATAAAATATAATAATATATATAATTATATATATATAATATATATAATTATATAATAATAATAATAAAGAGTAAAACAAAAAAAGAGAGAAATGACGCTGGTTAATGATTGGGACAGGTGGATGACGATGCTAGGGAAGTCTGGAGATAATGTTTTCGGAGAAGGAACTTAAAAGACATCCGACTCGGTGCCCGTCTGATGTTCTCGGGGAGAGCATTCCAAAGCCTAATAGACGTTACACAAAAAGAGTTGGAGACAAAACCGGACCGGTGAGAGGGAGTAGCTAGAACTGTTTTATTTGAGGAGCGTAGCTGACGAGAATGTGTCGAGCTAAGAAGCTTGAACTTTGACTTAAGGTAAGAAGGAGCGTGTGGATCGCTTAGGATAGAAAAGAGAGTAGTGAGAATTCGGACATTACGTCGAAGTGGGATAGGTAACCAATTAAGCTGAGTGCGAAAGGAAGAAACGTGATCAAATTTACGAAGGTTGAAAATGAAACGTATACCATTGTTAACTAAACGATCCAATTTGTAGTAAT
This sequence comes from Mecyna flavalis, assembly GCA_949319885.1. Classification (NCBI taxonomy): domain Eukaryota; kingdom Metazoa; phylum Arthropoda; class Insecta; order Lepidoptera; family Crambidae; genus Mecyna; species Mecyna flavalis. Next base: position 8,369,359 of record OX439420.1, on the reverse strand, counting down.
GGGATCAGTAGCAATTTGCTTAATTATGGTCCATAGTTTTCTGGAAGTTGATTTATTTTTAATTATTTCTTTACTTTATAGTATTCAGATTTAAATTTCTTATTTAGGTTATTTAAAAAAAAAAGCTTCTATAATGAGTATAGACGAGCCTTGACTGCATATTGTTAGGATCTTTACGGGATTCGGCGTGTAATTTATCGCGATGCTTGGAGCAGCGTATCAAGCCCGGCGTCATCCAAGGTTGGATGATAGGTTTATAACGACTAGTACTGACAGTTTTAGAAAATTTTGGATATAGTGTTTGAGACCGTATCAGTTAGGAATTATTCTACTGCAACTTCTAGTGGTGAATCATCGCTTAAGGTGGGTGACCAATCTACCTTTTTTTAACTCAGATGTAAATAGAAACAATAAAATAACACTGCTACGAGAATGTTTGTAAATTTTGGTATTTTAGATTTAGACTTTGGCATAATCCCTATCATCATAACGTAAAAATATTTAGCAGATTTGGATACCCGGTTTCTATCACTGCTGACAATGGGTGACAATTTGTCAGCCAAGAATTCAGATTATTTGTAAAGGAATGTAACATTACACTGTTTAATACAATATCCTATTGGCGCAGCAGATCAGCGAGGTTAGGCGTCAAAATCGCAACATATTAAAAAGGCTTAAAATAAAACACGTTGAAAAGAAAGATCTGAGACAAAGTTTATCTGAATATTTATCTCTACTATTTTTCTACTATATATGTATATAAAGCTGAATTACCACTCGCTGACTCATTGATCGGGGCCGTTTTTCGAGGTGTTACTAACATTTTTTCGGGAAGTGATGTGCTACGGTCGTGGACGTTTCGTCAATCAATTTGGAACTAATGTATAATGCTACTCCACACTCGGTAACGGAAAACTCCAACAGAGTTGTTTTATTTTTAAATACAATGCTGAGACAAGATTTCATCCTTAAGAGAATTGGGAGATGAGGATGATTCAGAAATAAGGAATAAAGACAGAGAACAAAAAGAGAAAGGAAGAGAATATGGAGACAGGAAACGCAAAGCAAAAGACAGTGGAAAATAAGAAAGGGGGAGATATCACAGTCCGAAACGATAGGACTGGTCAAACCCGTAGAAGGAATATAGTGCACTTGAAATATAGTGCACTTGAAAAAGATTCAGGGCGAATGGAGCGTGTGTCAAGATCGAAACGAAATCGACGAAGAAGAAATGAATGTTGAAACTTAATCCCACTTCTGACACCACAATGGTGTTAAATTTTGATTGACCCATTAATGCGTAAATTAATATTTGATTCGATTTCTAAACAATGAAAATATATCTAACTAGTAGTTAACTATACAACATACATAAAAACTGTCTAATGATTTAGATTGATTAATAAATTTACACTCATTATCAATAAAACTAAAATAAAACAAAAAAGGGATGTAGTGTATTGGCTGTATATGTTGGTTGTCTCATGCGCCTACGTCACGCGCCAGTCGTATTCCGGCGGTCGAGTGGAGCGGTCGTGTGCTGCGATTGCGTGCGTGTTGTGGTGTTGGTGAGCCGTAAAATATCCCAATAAGCAGGACAGTACACTACCTTTGTTTGCTTTTATAGGTACCGTTCTAACTTTCATAGAACTACCTCTTTGGTGTTAGTCTCAGTTGTTGCCAAAACTCATATTAAACATTAACGTTAATTAAATGAAGTTTAAATATAATCTTAGTTTGGATAGGATCTTTAATTTTACTTAACACTCGCAAAAAATAAAGAAATATTAAATGTCGGTGAATCTTTACATAATATATCCATACATGTGTAAGTTTAATAACAATATACACATAGGTACACACGCATTCACATATAAATATTCGAATAAAATTATCATCACTACGTGATAATTATCATCACTACGTGATAAAATATCTATTATGTTAACCTACGATAACATTTTTATTCTTAGTAGCAACGATAGTATTACGTTTAATATCGAGCGGGCATAATTAGTGAACACCTGCGCGCGATCCCTGTCCGCGCGTACAATAGAAGCAGCATTCCAACCGATAATTTCATTTTTTTAAACGTATTTTTGACAACAGACTGAGATAACTTTAAAGTAATTATACTTTATTACGGTTATTTATTACAGTTTAGGTACCAATCAGTGTTTGCAACCTGCCCTACTAATACATTATTAGTTATTACTGTAACTATTTCATGGTTACAAAAAAATCGAAATAAAACAGGTCTCAGTCACTGATTTACCTCTAGTAACACTTTGTATTTTGTTTACCGGAACAATACTCATTAAGTACATACCTCGGTTTTATTTTAGTCGCTGGCAGGGTCGCCACTTGTACTGTTTATGGTATGGTAGTAAAACACAAAGTTTAAGTATCCAACTGTAGACGCTCCTACTCGCACGGCGGCCGGATCGAGAGTGCGCGGCAAGCTCCCGCTTCCCGCGCCCCCACCACCGCACGCCCCGCCAGCAAGCGTGCCCACTACATTTATTTATTAGCTATACATCACAGTAACTACCTTTTTTTTTTTTTTTTTTGCGTCAGGAAATGCTATTACGCACCGGCCCGGCGTCCCTGACAAAACGGACGCCGGACCCCCCCGGCTAAAGCCAGGGGTCACTCAGGAGACGGAGGTTCGTCCCGAGTGGTGTGTCGGACTCGCACATCGGCCCTACCGACTAAAACCTGACGATGACCCTCTCAGCGCAGTGAGGTGGAACCGAGAACCCCCATACGGAGATAACGCCACGGAACCCCCTCTCGCGCGAGCCGCTGCGGCCCTCCTCGGGCACGTACTGCGCCCTGCGCCGCCGATGCGCGGCGCATTACGAACCACACGGGCCATGGTGTGGCCGTCTTCCCCGAACCCGTTGCCGAGGCTGCACGCGGAACTTCCCGCGCCGCCCCCGGGTTCGAAGGCCCCCCTTCAGTCGCCTCTTACGACAGGCAGGGGATACCTCGGCGATATTCTTAGGCCCCCACCTTCCTACCTTAAGCCAAAGATTTAAATCTTTGCCTTAAGCCATTTATTGTAATGTGAAGTGACTGGCCAGTCCACTAATCGAATGAATTAGTAAAATATTAAAATGAGTATATTGAATTGTATTAGTGAAGTGAATTAACCACTCAACGCCGAACCGGCACTCGGGTGCCGCATAACAATAGATTTTCTATTGTGTCTAGTAATCCGGGGCTAGAAGGATTAAAATATTATATTTTGACTACGAACAAAAAGGACAATGACTTTTTAAGAAATGGAGGAGTTAAGGATTATTAAATTTTTAAATACGAATAATAAAGAAAGAATTAAAGATCATGTTTAAAGGATACGTATGTAAAGTGAAGTAGCTATAAAATAAGTTATTCAATGAGGACTTTATAAAAAGCAATAATAATAGATAATTGCAATGGCCAAAACTTTTATTTAGAGCAAGAAACTAGCTGCGCTGAGCTAACTATGAGTAAACCTATTTCGCGATGCTTTGTACGGTCTCCTCAACGGGTTATTCTCGAAACTCTCCAAAATTTCCCTTCTAACCTCTTTCTTTGGATCGTCTCGAGATAGGAGTCCTATAAGCGGGCCCCTTCGCCATCAGCCTACATCTGCGTTAATGCCTAGCTACACATTGGTCGGGCCTCCGACACTCACTCACCAAACGAAGCTCAATAGCAATGTTGCTTTTCATATGTTTTCATACGTCAATCTTTTATGAGAGGATGGTGCTTCCATTCTACTGACAGACAAGAACTGTTTATAGCATAGAACATAATGCAACAAAGCGTTAAATAACATAAAATGACAAGAAAAATATTTTCTTTTCATAAATATTAATATAATAATTTGCTTTTCTCGATGTGACAGAAATAGGAACAAATGTGCAGTTAGACCAACAAAAACAACACAATCCTTGTTATTGTTAGTTCAGATGTGTTTTCTTTGCAAGCCAACCTAATTGTCGCTTTGTCTTTACCTTCGAGATCAAAGCCTCTTGTGTTGGTATCCTTGGTATATAAGAGCTGGGAGCCAGAGCAAACCACACAATCACCACAACGCCGCAAGATGATGTTTCTGGTGAGATATCTACCTAGTTATTTCTTTTATTTTTCAACTGCATTTTTGGAATTGTCATTTGTAATCAACGATAAATTCGTTGTTTGTAATTCACTGTTAAAAATGATCGGTACTGGTTAAAACACCACGCTTGGTGCGGGGTGGTGATCATAAACCCAGATAAAAAATTCCGACACAAATTTTGCTGGATTTAATTGTACCCAGGACCTCGAGATCAGCTATGCAATTCACTAAGCGACACTCGTTCGATGCGCTCACGGCTGAGATCACGGGTGTGTCAGCCTTAACATCGTTCGATGTTTTCACGGCTTTATAAATTGGTATTATCTAAGCTCAAATAACTCGCCGTCGATCTGTCGGCTTCGTGAACAACCTTTCATACAAGAATATGTCAGTCAAGTGTTTCCTTATCACACCGTTCAAAGCCTTGCGGCGCTAGTATCCTACAGCGTTGAAAAAGTTCTTAAAGAAAACCAAAATGACTCTCACCGATGACACAGCCGCGGCGACTAAGGCTTTTAGGACATTTGCGCTTAGTGAATTGCACTGCAGGTATTCAAACCATATGACCAATAAGAGGCAACACATAATAATTCTCTTTCTGTGACGTTTCCAAAACCAGCTCGTGGGTGGGACACATTCACCATACAGATTCTGATAGTCTTCTACCAATGATAGAGTTATTAGGTTCCAACAAATGTTTATCTGAATCTGCTTTACAATGCATTGGTGCGCAGCCATCTCGATTTTGCTTTCTGAGTCTGGAGTCCCTTTTATAGCGTAAGCTCTCAGAGAATTGAAAGCATTTAGCGTGCGTTTACCAGGCACTTAGCATTTTTGAGTAGTGAATTCTCACACCGTCAGCCGTACGAAGAGTGCCTTGTTCGATTTAAGTTGACCAATTTACGTGATAGAAGAAAGATTGCGGACATCTGTTACCTCTACAAAGTTCTGAATGGCCATATTCTGACTGTGAAGAACTATTGTCGCGTATATCTCTATCAATTCCGTATAGATATCCTAGGCACCGCATTACAAAACTTTTCGCTGTTCCTTTTGCTAGTACTAATCTTACAAATATTATAAATGCGAAAGTCTGGATGTTTGGATGTTTGTTACTCAATCACGCCTTAACGGCTGAACGGATTTAGATGAAATTTGGCACACGTATAGTTTATAACCTGGATAAGGACATAGGCTATAAAATTCCTACGGGAAACGTCTCATTCCCGCGGGAATGTCAATTTTGAAACTACTGAACCGATTTGAATAATTCTTTCACTGTTGGAAAGCTACATTATCCCCGGTAAACATAGGGTACTTTTGATCCTGGAAATGTGGGGGGAGGGGGGGATATTTGAAAAAAGAGATTACGCGCGGGTAAAACCGCGGGCGCCCAAGCAGCATCACAAGCTGTATAACAGCTCTATTAAAGTTCGTTTATACTCTTAATGCTGTATTTCTTGGGCGCATAAAGGCTGTATAAGCGCTTATACAGCCCTTATACCCCTGAAATGGGCACAAATTATACAGCGTTTTGTGTTATATTAGCTGTACAGTAGCTGTATAAGCATAAAATAGGCTGCATAATAGCTGTTTTGCGGCTGTACTATGGTGTACGAGGAAACCAATACACTCCAATTACTACATTGTAACTCACTTGTTAAGCTGTACGTTGTAAAAAGTCTGTTGAACAGAGTTACAAAAGAATTAATAAGACGAAACAAGATATATTTTAATGATGGCGTTTATAATCGTATTGATCAAAGTGACATTTATTATAAACGCTTTGTGTTTGAAGATTTGGAGATTCGATAGGCGCCGAATACAATGCATTATCGTGCCAAAATAAATTTATTGTGGAATTATATATGTTTTGTGATAAAAAATAAACGCGCCAGCAAAATAACCAAGAAAGAGATATAAAAATAAGGAAGTAAATATGGTTTTTATAGGTTAGAATTTAAAAATGTTTGAATTAATGGACTTAGAGCCTCATTGGTGCATAGTAGGTTATTGGACAAACTGAAAATATTGATAAACATAAAAACATAAGTCTAATTTTTATGTACTCATGTTCGTAATCTTCGATTTGTAATTGATAAAATGGCGACAATTTGATAAGCAGCCTAAATTCTATTTTGATGGTCTTATACAGATTAAGGCTGTACTATAGGCGTCATTTATTTTTATTGCTGTTTATTACTCTCAAAGACAGAAATTAGACAGCTATCGTCTGTAAAAGGGTGTACAATTACACCATAAAAAGAAGCTGTAGAAGAGAGTTTGCCTACTTCATAATACAGAAATAAGATTTGAGGACCTCCTAATACAGCTCTAAGCTGTATTAAGTAAGTGACGGTATGCAAAATGCAGCTATTGTACAGTTTTAATACTAAAATGAGATTAAAGCGTTACAGGAAACTTAAAGCTGTACATGACAGATATCATACACTGATTTAGAACTTTAAGCGTACTTTGACTCCTTAATACAGACTTAATACAGTTAGAGCTGAATAATTTTTCCTAAACCGACATTATAACACTACAATGTCCTTTCAACGTTCTTATACAGCTGTAAAACAGCGTTAAGTGCTATATTGGCTGCTTTTTAGGTGTTCATTACGCTTGGTTGCTGCTTGGGCGTTCATATAAATAATAACCGAGGTTTTGGGGCAGTTGCTCAAATATGGACTTGCCAAATCCTGGATGATGGCTCAAACATCGTTTGTACAGTCAAAAGCACGTCAGACGTAATACTTTGGACTTTGTACCGCTCTTGTGTCGGGGGCATAAGTGCTATTATCGAACTGCAAGTGTTAACCGTGATTTTTTTTTTTTTTTTTTTTTTATACTAACTCAGTTGGCAGACAGGCTCGCAGCCCACCTGATGGTAAGCGGCCACTGCGGCCTATTCCATTGAGGGACGCTTCACCTAGAAGCGTCGCTCAATGTGCTGCCAGACTGTAGACTCATCTGATCTTCGAGCCTCTGATTTCAAGTGTACTGGCTCCCACATTAATTTTGCCGGAACACAGCCAGAGCTGTTATGGCGGCAGATTTCACCTGTGGGGGTGGTAGCTAGCCAGTCGGACTCTGAAAAAGCCCTACCACCAACCAGACCCCAGGTGGGAATCGAACCCACGACCTCCGTGATTTTATACCCGAGCGGCGTAGCCACTGTTCCACGGAGGCGGTCAAAATGTGATGTGCTGTTGACCGTACCAGATTAAGATAAAGCACTTTGAGAAGAATAGAAATATGATACTCACAGAGACCATGTCAAGGGTTTGCACACATTGGCATCACGGAATCGCAAACACACCAAGTTTTTTTTTCTTTTCTATTATCCAGAGAGAAGAGTCTTTTACTAGAGTGAGAAAGAGAATCTTGCCATGTGATTTTACTTTTTGAAAAAATATACTTCTAAATATATACACTCAAAGATGACTGACTGACTGACATAGTGATCTATCAACGCACAGTCCAAACCACTGGACGGATTGGGCTGAAATTTGGCATGCAGGTAGATGTTGTGATGTAGTGACGTAGGCATCCGCTAAGAAAGGATTTTGACCGCCTCCGTGGAACAGTGGCTAAGCCGCTCGGGTATAAAAACACGGAGGTCGTGGGTTCGATTCCCGCATTGGGTCTGGTTGGTGGTAGGGCTTTTTCAGAGTCCGACTGGCTAGCTACTACCCCCACAGGTGAAATCTGCCGCCATAACAGCTCTAGCTGTGTTCCGGCAATATTAATGTGGGAGCCAGTACACTTGAAATCAGAGGCTCGAAGATCAGATGAGTCTACAGTCTGGCAGCACATTGAGGGACGCTTCCAGGTGGAGCGTCCCTCAATGGAATAGGCCGCAGTGGCTGCTTACCATCAGGTGGGGCTGCGTGCCTGTCTGCCAACTGACCTAGTATAAAAAAAAAACCCACGTGAACGGGAACCACGAGGGTGAAACCGCGGGCGGCCGGTAGTATTATATATTTGTGTAATCTTGTTCCAGATCCATTCTTCGTTGCTGCTGACACTGACTCTGCTGGGCGCTACGCTCGCTGCGCCATTTGTCGGCAATTTGCCGGTGAGCCCCGAATCTCTTCCCAATCTTTCTTCCGGCACCAACCCGAACCCTAATGCAGGTAATCTTTTACTCAATAAATAAAACAACTTAAGCGGATAAAAAATCAGTTTAATTACTTAAGTTTTGCTTTTGCATTGATGTAAGCAGTCATATCGTCGGGTTTTTATAGAAAAGTTGTAAATTTCACCTGTGCTTGCGCACGATAATATACTCGACACTCTTATATCCTGCATAAGTAGTTGGTTATTCGTGAAGATTAGCCGCCTTAACAGAAAACTCGGCTAGGAGGACATTATGGATTATCTTCGAAGCATAAAAAATGGTTTTCGATTTATCCGCAGCAGGAGGACCGCCAGCGTTGACTCCCAACGCTCAGAATGCCGCAAACGAAGGCAAGGATTTCATTATCAACCTATCCAACTTGCTGTCATCCGTGGGCGGCCTGGTCCCCACCATGCTGGGCGCCTTGGTGCATGCGCTGTTGGCCCTCGGTCCGGGCCTGGCGCAGGACGCGCCCCCATCCAACAACCCCACAGGGACGCCCCCGAATCCTCAACCAGGGCCAGGGCCGCTTCCAAACCTTCCTGGCTCGGTCCCAGCCCCTTGCCCAGGTGGCCCCGACCCGGGCAATTTGCCGGTGGGCCCCGGATCTTCCCCCAATCCTGCTTCTGTCACCAACCCGAACCCTAATGCAGGTAATCTTTCATGCAATAAATAAAACAACTTAAACGGATAAAAAAGCAGTTTATTTACTAAAGTTTTACTTTTGCATTGCTGTAATTTGCGAATTTATGCGAAAAAAAGGGATTCCACATCGTGTACACTCGTATATCCTGCATAGTTGGTTGATCGTGAAGATTAGCCGCCTTAACAGAAAACTCGGCTAGGAGGACAGTGCATCAGGGATGTTTGCAACTTTGCAGAAGCGCAGGTAGACTGCTTCTACGCAACTATGCGAAGGCGGTGCGCTTCCCTGGTGCGCGGCAGGTCTAACACCATCCTATCTATGATAGCAAGTAGACTAGATTGCCGCTATATTAACCGTTGCTGTGCACTTTCTGCGGGAATTTCACAGATAAAATAATTTTTAAATGAAATAGAGTTGTACTACTAACATAGAAAAAGTGAAATAAGTCCTTTGTAACTAACAAAAGTGAGTCATTGTTACTTTAGTAAAATTTATTATTATTATGTACATAATATTTTTAATCTCCACTCTGTCCGGCAGGGTGGATAAGACCTATTCTTATTATTATTATGGATTATCTTTAAAGCTTAAATAAATAAATAAAAATAAAATGTATTTGATGCAGAAACAAAGTCCATAGTGTTAGTAACAATTAATCTTAAAAAGTATGTTAGTACAAAAAGGTAAAAAAGTAAAAGATAAAATAAATGGTTTTCTATTTATCCACAGCAGGAGGACCGCCAGCGTTGACTCCCGAGGCTCAGAATGCCGGGGACCACGCCAAGGATGCCGCTATCAACTTTTCCAACGCGCTGTCATCCGGGGGCGCCCTAGTCCCCAACATACTGGGCGGCGTGGGGGAGGGCGTGGGGGCCCTCGATGCGGGCCTGACGCACGACTATGGTATATACTAAGGGTTCCATACGATGAGTGAGTAACTTAAGTACTTTGTAATCAGCCTTGTAAGAATGTTTAAATAGCTAAGGCAATTACGTTGTTAAATAAAATGCCTATTTGATGTTTTAAAAACGTTTTTCTTTCTTGTTTATTATAAATTAGACTTCTCCGCTGCCTTAATAATGAGAGTATCTCAAGGATCAACTTTGGGGCCACTGCCATTCTTGATCTATAAAAATAAGCACAATATTGCCGAAGATCCGAATATCACTGCTCGACACTTGGGTAGACTTAGTAAATAAAGACGTCTAACAGACGGATGGTCACGTCGAATGAAAGACATGGTATAAGTATATACCTTTGTTTTGTCTTGTCGTTCTAAATGTTGTCTCAAAAGTCACAATTATTGCTATCGTGTCCGTGTCTTAAGTTAAGATATTGAAGGTCATAAAAATAGTTTTTTTGCAAATATGTAATATATAAAGTTACTTAGGATACCAAAAACTTTATTTTTATAAATACATAAGTACATAATTAAACATTAAAGAACCCAGACCGACCCAGACTGATAAAATATAGACAGATGTTTGTACGCAACCGCGACTTCTAGTGTGACCCATCATTATTTAATGCTCCAAGAAAAGGCTGCATTGATTCAATATTATGTTAAGTGGTGAGGGACGGTTCAATAAGAATAAACACAGGTGTAAAAAAAATATGCTACGTGACGTAGGCATAAATAGATACATTACTTTATTTTTGTCTCATGTCTTTAAAATGGGGATCCCTTTATTTCGCATAACTTTTTTTGTCATAATTTAATTTGGCATACCGAGTTTGGCATAATTTTTTTTTTCATAATAATGTTTTGTCATAATAAAATTGTCCTTTCGAATACTGTTTCATTAAGCAACAATATCGTTTAGACTAATGCGTTTTGTCTTATTTTGATTCGCGTAAAATTTTTAGACATATTGATTTTTGGCTACAAGTTATTATTGTGTAACAGATGGTAATTAAATTGCAACAATTGTCCCCACATTTAAAGGGTTCCCTATTTTTACGCATAGGTTTTTTTGTCATAATTTAACATGGCATACTTATTTATCCTATTAATAGTTACGCATAATATTCTTTTGGCATAACTTTAAAGGCATAATTTTTTTAGGCATAACTTCTTTAAGCATAATAATTGTAAATCAAGAACCGCTCGACCGATTTTGTACAAACTTCACATAAACCATATCTACTAAATAGTCCGAACAAAGCCTAAACATTTGATTTGGATAGGTGAGCCCGTTCTTGAGTTATAAAATTACAACGAAAAGTGGCATTAATTTTTATTAGATATAGTGACTCTACCACCGGCTTCGGAACATTGTTATCTATCGAGAAGAACCGGCAAGAAACTCGATGTTACTCATTTCAATCTATACTAATATTATAAAGAGGAAAGATTTGATTGTTTGTGGGGGGGGGGAGTAGAAAAAAGAAATTACGCGCGGGTGAAACCGCGTAGGAGACCGCTAGTATAATATATTTATATAATTATTATAGGTATAAAAGCGAAATACTGATTAATCACGAGATCTCAGAAACTATAAGGGCAACCTCACCTGCAAGTGGTACATACAGCTGCTAAACGAACGAGGTAATGGCGCTAGCTTTCCCTGGGGGTTTGCCGCTGAGGTTTGGGGCCCAAACGGCAGTCGCCTTAGTAAGTGCCAAACTGGCCAAATCAAAATGGTGTTAAAACAGCACTTGGTACAGAGGGCGACCGCCACCCCCCCGATGGGCCATCACCTTGTCGCGGTGGGGGGGCTTAGTAGCCGGGTGGGCTCCGGTGAACTAAGAGTGGCCAAGTGGGCGGACCGTCGAAACAGACAGGTCTGCCTGCGACACGAGGGGAGCGGACAGTAGTCATTACTGTCTGCTCAGCGCGCCCTCGGGCGCGAGGTGGGGGCCGCGGTGCGCAACCGGTTGGAGGGGGCCGGTGTTACGTTGCCGTTCCCCCCTGCGCATCGGCGGCCCAAGCGGGGCCACACCGCAGAGGTTGTGGCATGGGGGAAGTACAGGGGGCCAGTTGGCCCCCCGTGTCGGGCGGTAGCAGCTGCCAAGTGCTGCTCCCCACCCTCCAAAGTGGAGAGTGCGAGGGATCCGCTGGTAGTGTCACAGATGCAAGGCTATGCCGATTCCTGTGACACTACCATTAAGGCGTCTGTTGGGCACTGTGGGGTTTAGTGGGTATACCTACCCCTCGGGTAGGAGAGTCCCACATAACCCTCTGACGGGTGGGGTTGTCGCTTCTCGCCAGCACCACCCGGCCGAGGGTATGCGTAACGCATTCCCCACATTAAAAAAAGAAATAAAAAAAAAAAAAAAAAAAAAAAAAAAAAAGAGGGCGACCGCCAGGGACCGGAACCACTTACCCTTAAAGGGATATTTGATTGGGTATTTCATAGACTTGTTTTCAAAAACCCTATAAAATCGATAATTACATCGTCGACTTAGTCTAGCTAAAGGCTTACCAAATCAATTGAGTTAATTCGGGAAGCACTAACCGAATTCGAAAACCCCATTGAAGCTTACCTATTCATATGGGTTTTTTAAGGCGCAATGCACTTAAAGAAGAAAAGAAGTAGAGAGAAATCAACAGTACGAGTGCGGAAAAGAGATAAAAATAAGGTGAAAAGAGATAAAAATAAGGTAAAAAGAGATAAACATATTATGGTGAAAAGAGAAAAACATAGGGTAACCCTATGATGCGGTAAGTGCTTAAATTTAACCCAGTTTAATTGGGTAAGCGCATCAGAAAGTAGTTAACCCTATTCAAAAGGGTTTCCAAATCGATAGACTAACACTATCAATAAGTTACCTTTTCATTTGGGTAACATTTCAAAAGGGTTTCCCTAAAAATAGGCTTAAGCAAATAAAGGGCTTTTCCGGTCCCTGGCGACCGCATAAAGACGCGCGGGAGGATCGCGTAGCTCCCGTGACAATTTTGCGGGTCACGTGCGGACCCGGCCAAAGACGTTACCACCAACCAAAAAGATCCGCTTCGCGACGTGGAACATTGGAACGCTGACCGGACGTGCGAGGGAGCTGGCCGACGACTTGTTCCTTCTCGCAGGAGACTCGGAAAGGCAGCAGGTGGGAATAAACCCAGATCCCACAAAAAATGGCTACAAGCTGATCTACACGGGTGCACCATCTGGGGAGAACAACGTGGCCGTGGTGCTCTCAGGTGAATTGCGAGGCGATGTGTAACTGGCTTGTTCTGGACAGAATATACTCGGAGAAAGAAGACTAATTAATAAAAATGCAATTGCGTAAATAATTATAAATAGGCAAGCTTATTTATTAATATAGATTAGGTGTATTGCTTATTTGTCCAGTTGTAACATTGGTGTCAGACGTCCTAATTGTCATTTTTGACCTTATTTTTGAAATGATATCTTATTATTGTTAGTCCTAGGTTGAGTATATAAGAGTCAGAGAGCCTAGGTTAAGTCAGTTCCACAATCGACTTCACACACCACCGCAAGATGAAGCTACTGGTAAGAATTATTTTTTTAAATGTTTTGTTTTTATATTTAAAATTATATGATGTTGCTGCGAAGTGCCACTCCAGATTCAACACCTCTTGGCCAGGATGTAAGGGAGTGACCCATCATGCTTTCGCTCCAAGCCAACCTTTCCTGCCGGCGGTGAACCTGCCGAACGGCGAACGAGGCTTTAGCTGCCGATTGATGGCGGTATAACCATCTAAAGCCAAAGGCCGCCTCCGTAGAACAGTGGCTAAGCCGGAGGTCGTGGGTTCCATTCCCGCCTGTGGTCTGGTTGGTGGTAGGGCTTTTTCAGAGCCCGACTAGCTAGCTACCACCCCCACAGGTCTGCCGCCATAACAGCTCTGACTGTGTTCCGGGAATATTAATGTGGGAGCCAGTACACTTGAAATCAAAGGCTCGAAGATCAGAGAAGTCTACAGTCTGGCAGCACATTGAGCGACGCTTCCTGGTTAAGTGTCCCTCAATGGAATAGGCCGCAGTGACCGCTTACCATCAGGTGGGCTGCGTGTCTATCTGCCAACTGAAGTAGTATAAAAAAGGCATAGCTAAATACAAATAACTAGTCGCTGACGGACTGCGGTGTCACCGGGGTAAAAGCTAACGTCCAGCAAACGCCAACTCGCTCTTACCCAGCGTGGCGATTATCATGGGCAATCCCTCTAAGAGCCCGTTCACACTAGTCGTAAGTCGCTTAAGACTAAAAGTCGAATGCTCTGGTCACCATACACTTAGACTAAAAATCGCGTCTCATCCAATGTTAACAGCTCCATACAAAGTTTATGGTGACCAGAGCATTCGACTTTTAGTCTTATGCGACTTACGACTAGTGTGAACGGGCTGTAATGGTACCAAAATGATGAGCGTTTGGAGGGGCTTATTTCCAGCAATGTGTATGTGTATGATAATGGGCCGGTCAGTGTGACATCCTCAGGATGACTTTCACAAAATAACAAGTTTGATTTTGGATTCACGACTTTTGCAGGTTTTCATGACGTTGTTGCTGATCGTGGCCTTCAGCGCGGCACTGCCTGCCAACAGCTCTTTTCAGGATGACGATGACGATGACGATGACGATAAAGAGTTTATACCAATTCCGGTTCCTATCCCGGGCCAGGGTACCCCGGGCCGGGGTTACTCGGGCCAGGGTGGGTACCCCGGTGGTGTCCCGGGCCAGGGTACCCCGGGCCGGGGTTACTCGGGCCAGGGTGGGTACCCTGGTGGTGTCCCGGGCAAGGGTTACAAACTTTCCCCGTTTGAACCAGCAAGTAAGAATCATTCTTTATTTAAAGTAAATGAATTGCTACCTAGCCGAATTTCGGCTACAGCGATCAGTCTTTACAATCAACCAACCACGCAGGATATAGTAAACTGATCAAGCATTTAACTGGCACTTACCAAGAAGCATCAATGTGCTGCCATAATGTAAACGATTTCGATCTGATTGTGGTAAATGGCAAAATAAATTAAAAATACACATCAGTTCGACATTATAAAATAGAAATTTACTGCTGTCGTCTATCTGCTAGCTGGTTTCAGTGAAGAAAAAAAAAATACAATTATTTTAAGTGCATGTACATATCTCATTATAAATGAACTGAAAAGTTTTATGAGTAATAAATTGTCTTTAAACCTAATTTGGTGTCAACTGTACCACGGATAGTAGGTACAGTTGACAGCAAATCAACCTACCCAATAAGTATTATTTTTGAAATCGAACTTTATGCGATTGACATCAAGCTGAAAATTGGTTGTAGAATTTTGTTCCACCTAAAACTTACGTTCCATTTCCTCAACAGGACCTTCCTCCTACAAGGGCCAGCCTCAAGATCTGGGTGACGTAATACAAGGTTCATCTAACTCCATTTGGAATTTAATAAAGGGAACAAATTAAATGACCACCAAAAAACACAATCGTTACCCAAACAGCCTCATCCAAAATAAATATAATATGTACAAATAAACGAAACCTGTACCAAAATATTTCGGGCTATTTAATTCATGCCTGCACTACAAAAACTTTTCGTAACCCAAAAAGGCCACGCGTGCACCAAATTTTAACTAGCAAAGTTTTGTGTCATTCTTACCCAAATATATCATTACGTTTGCCATAAAATGTATTCATATAACCAAGTATATTAAATTGATTGATAAGATTTGTGTTAGGTTAGGTTAGAACTGCGACCACTGAATTCTACCCATTTTACTTGGTCGGGACAGAGAGAAAAAGATTTTGTTTATTTCCTATCAATCGTCAAATGGTATATACATAGTATCGGTAAATCTTTAGAACTTCATTTATATTTTTTGGGTATACAATGATTTTTGTACGCATTACTTTAATTTATTAGGATAAAAATATGTAACATATTTGGATAAATTTTTTAAATACAATGCGAGTCCAAATTTGGTGCACGCGTGGCCTTTTTGGGTAGCTCAGCGATTATTCTGACGATACTTACGTTTTTTAGGTTAGCAGACTTAACGTTTATTGGTGATCATTTCATAATAAAATGGGGATTAAATTCTGGTAAGTACTTAGGATTTTTTGGGCGTTATATTTCATTATATCTGGTGGTTGCTTAAACCTAAGCCTTTAATAAATGGGGTGGTATAGAAGGCCCCGACCTCTCCCAACGAGGCATCCGGCGACTGGGACCGCAATTAACTCGGACCGCGGTCCCAGCAGCCGGATTGATTAAATTTAATAAATTTTCTTCCGGCGACTGGGACCACGTATTGTTCAAGCCATACAGTACAGTCAAATGAAAAAGTTTTATGCAAAAATATTTATATTAAATAATATGATTTACTCGTGACCTGAATTTATTTTATGCGCTTAGCAATAGATTTAGTCAGCCCATTCTAAGGTCAGCCCATTTTAACGTACGTTTTAAATAGGGATGTATCCGATACCGATACCGATATATCGGCGATACTTCGGGTTTGCCGATATATCGGTATCGGCGATATTTTTATGGCCGATTCAACGATACTTTTTATATTTCGCGCTTTAAAAATGCAATGTAAACGTGTTGTCCCATCTATTTCGTTGCAGACGAGGCACGAACTAACTATGCTAATGCTATTTAAGTACCTGTAATCCTAGATTATGTACCCACTATGTATCAAAATTATGTGAGAGAAATAAAAGCATTATTATTATTATGCTCGGGGAAACCCCGCGCTTTATTCAGTGTTTCGTTTCGCCCGCCCGCTTTGGCCTCGCACTCGCACATCCATCCCATTTCGCTAGGTTGAATGTTGTTGCGCGTAGTATTTTCCCATGCAAATAAGATTAAGAATTACATATCGTAATAGTTTGTGTATTGTATATATATCATTTATAATATTATTAATTAATTGCGTTTTATTTATTCTACCTTCCTTTTTGAATTCAATAAGCGTATCGGTATCGGTATCGCCGATATTTTTATGAGAGTATCGGTATCGTATCGGCAAAAAGGCGTATCGAGGCATCCCTAGTTTCAAATATTATTATACACATAAAATTTAATTCAGACCAAAAATAAGCGTCTTATGACGTTATTTTCTATTGACTATATGAAAAAACAAAATCATAGCAAATAAATACACCTCCAATAAGGTCATGATGCCCTAGTACCAAACCAGTATCCGTTTTATAAACGTGGTAACCAAACTTTTTAAATTAAGTTCCTAAAATTAGGCTACTAAATAAGTAAAATCGTTGGTATAATAAAGTAATATAACTTTAGTAACACGGATACTGGTATTATTGTACTAGGGCAACATAACCTTATTGGAGATGACGTATATATTTGTCATGCATTATTTTTTTCAAAGGTAATACAAACTGTAGCTTTAAATCCCTTTGTTAATCTATACAGTTGATTCGTCATCAAAAATCCATGACATATTAATACATCTCCAATAAGGTCATGGTGCCCTAGTACATCTTTAAATTATTTACTTTATTTTTTATGAGTTATTTATATTCTTGATGTCTGTACTGTACTATTTACAATATTTCTGATTCGGGACGAAAAGGGGATTGAATAGGAATGTGGGACGAAATAGGATTTTTTTGGAATATGGGACAAAACTTTGGGACGAAACAGGAATAAATCAAAATTATATTCTTAAATGATGGTCAATCAGTTTTTTTTTATTTTTCGTTTAACATTTTTTTGTTTGACTGTACTAGTTTTGGATTTTACTAGCTTTGGTCCCAGTCCCAGAAAAATTATAAAATTAAATCAATCCGGCAACTGGGACCGCGGTCCGAGTTGATTGCGGTCCCAGTCGCCGGATGCCTCCTCCCAACGACCGACAACAGGACAAGTAGAATAGAATAGAAATATTCTTATTATCCACACACAATGCATCAGGATATATTAGACAGCAGCAATAAAGCAAAAACAATACTACTTTAAAAAAGAGAGATACAAAAAAATAAAGTATAAGCGTGACCAAAGGCCCAGTTTCAGCGTAAGATCATCATCATAAGCCTATTACGTTCCCACTGCTGGGACACAGGCCTTATCACAATTGTGAGATGGTATGGGCCATACTCCACCACGCTGGCCTAGTGCGGGCTGGTGGAGGGGTGCGTAAGGCAAGTGACCAACCTTAATGTCAGACAGATGTTATCAAGTCGCAAAATGGCCTGTGACTAGGCTTGACGACTAATATCAACATTAAATATCAGCCGGGACCAACAGCTCGACGTGCCTTCCGAAGCACGGAGACGCTCGAAACAAATGTCACCAAATGTGGTCAGAATGGTCACTCATCCATTAACCGACCGCGGCGTGGGTAGCTTGATTTTTATTATCGCTAACGAACCACTGTCAAAGCTGCGCCACGAGCGCCTCACTAAGCGTAAGATCACTAAACTTGAAATCAAAGTCTCGAAGATCAGAAGAGCCTGTGGCAGTATATTGAGCGACGCTGCGGCTGCTGGGCTGGTGCCTGTCTAAACTGAGCCAGCATAAACACAAGAATACGTCACGTCTGCAGTGAGTGGATAGTAGGACAAGAACTCAGCTGAATCCTTGTCACCAGTTGTCGAATTAACTTGAATAATTTTATTTGCTATAAGTGACATAAATTGATTTTGTAATGTAATTATTTTTTAATTTGTAATTGTTAATCTGTAATATTTAAAAAAAAAAGGCAAAACTGTTGAGTTTCTTGCGGCACTTCTTTCCTCAACAGGCCATTGACGTCGAAGTGCTGGTAGGGAAAAAAAGATTGACGTGCAAAAGTACCTATTTTTCTAAAATGTATTTGCAGAATAAATTATTTCATTATATTGTGTTAATCTATGTATAAGGTATTTAAGGACTCTTAATATTTTGTAATCTTAAATTGTTCCTAAATAAACTATTATTTAAACAAATAATTTTTTATTACTTTAATTTGAAAATCTACAGGTTTTCAATTATTAATTTAATATTTTTGGAGATTATTCTCACAACGCCATCTAACCCTAAACTAAAATAGCTTACTTTGGGTGTCAGACGACAGATAATCCACTACTTGGTCTAAGAATTGGCTGCATTTATTCAAATATGAATAGTGGTGCAATATGGTACAATGTGGATAAACACAGGTGTAAAAAGAAAAACTAAGTGTCGTTGGCATAACTTCATAAATAAATGGAGGTAATTATACTTTATGGGTAGTATTTAAACGAGTGACTGGAAGTGACAAAAATAATGAATTTAACTTATAGAATTACTAAGTGAGCGACTGACTGCGAGCGACGAGAAATAAACAAAACAACGACTTACAAACATTCATTTGAGCGACTCAAAACACTCATTTGAGCCACCCAAAATACAAGCAAGCACAGCAACAAATGGTCAATGGGCAACACAAAACGAATGGTCGTTTCTGTGCATACTTGCATTTCAAGTAACTCAAATTAATGTTCCAAGTCACTCAAATGAATTTTTGTAAGTAAATAATAATAATAATAATAATAATAATATATTTATTCCTCACCATAATCATACATTGTTAAGTACAGTCATTCAATATTACAGTATTTAGTTTAAGCTAGGTGTTGCATAACGTAAGACTATGGTGGGCTGACACCTGAACTAAGACAAGTCTTGTCAAATAGGGGGATTGGTGTTAAAAAATAATAACGAAGGCTTAGTGCCCCCGCGCATTAGGCGGCCGCGGTAGCTGCGATTCATCTGCGACCACGTAGCGAACGCGTATTGAGTCGCGATGTTTCTGCTGGCCGCGCGGCCAATACGTGGTCGCTGGCCGCTGGTCGCCTAGATGTCACGGAAGAATTAGTTGGCCGCAGCGACCTGGCCGCCTAATGCGCGGTCACGCTAAGCCCTATATCCATCCGAGTCGATTTCCATCTCCGATCGTTCCTGTTTCTTATTTTTGTGATAGTTGAGCCATGCTGTATTACAGTACGAATGGGCCGGCTCGTCCGGGGAAGTACCACTCTCTCACAAGGCCGGCAACGCATCAGCGATGGTGTTGCAGATGTCCATGGCCGGCGGTGATTGCTTACCATCAGGCGACCCGCTGGCGTGGCCGGCCCGCGGCCTCTGCATAAAATAACCATGTGCTAGGTATATTAGTTCACACGTACGATTTTTGCGTACTTAGCTTCTAAAGTAATGACATAAACATGAATGAAAAGAAATAATTTACTCCACAAGTAGATTTCGAAGAAACTAGTAGAGCCTGAGACATTATGGGCGGTACATCGGTACCGCCCATAATGTCTCAGGCTTTAGCCGCGTAGACACGACATCTACGAATTTTTAGAAAGTAATAAATAAATTGTTGAAAATGTTTTTACAGGATTGAAAGGTTAAAGTGTAATTTTTTTCGAACACAGCTCGATCATCCACATTTTTAAATAATAAGCTTCATGATTAAACTAGTACCCATCATTCCCTGGCCCAGCTGGCGCATAGAAAAATTTGAGCTGGGGCGTCCCGTTGCTATAGGCGTTGCCTATAATCGCCGCTTGGTGGCGCTGTCGTCGCGAGTAATACGACATAATATACCTATATCCCACTGCAGAGCAAAAGAGTTTAGTGGGTAGTGGGATGAAAATAGTCCCTAGTCCCACACCTAGCCGCAGCCTGCGGTTAAGGTGCATCAACGCATACTCCTCCGCAATAAGAAATGGTCATATTAAGATAATTATAATTAATGAAAATAGATTTACATAAAACTACGTTCGTCAGCGTTAACGGTCACAAAGACAGACAAATACTTTGACATTCACGACACCCATTCTTCGTATTCGTTTTGACGTGACAACGTCTTATAATTCGATGGAGCCGGCTGTACTACGAAAAAACCTGACTCATGCGGCGTTACCTCGCTCTGAGGCTCCATTTAAGATGGCCGCCAAATAAGGCCCGCAACGCACGTTGCGTTTGTCGTTGCGTTTGCCGTGGATATTGGATATTATGCGCAAATTGGTTTTTATATGAGGTAACGACAATGATAACCAAATGTTTACGTATAATTAAATTTTATTTATATTCCATCAGTATTTTCTGATGACGTTGTCACGTTCCACTATCGTCAGTAATCCGACTTAACAGACAACCGATTTTAATGGATCATCTGGGTCTGCCTCCCTTACTCTGTACTTTGCAGCATAAGTTTCGCAAAAGGTGGCAGCCAGCTTTTTCGCAGTTGCGATCCTAAGCATGGTGTAGTGGGGGTATATAGACCGACAAACTTATCTGTTCCGGTGGCGGCGTCGCTACTGTCTATTTAGAACTGTCATTTAATATCGTTTTTGCATTGCATTTCACGTAGTTCCAATTTTGGCCACCGGAACAGATAAGTTTTTAGGTCTGTAGGTATGTATTAATAAAAACAAAATAGAACATGAAACCGAACAGAAAACCATAACATTTATTATGAGAAAGGAATATTAGGAATGTATTTTGAATAATGAATATAAAAACCCGAAACCTATCTAACCTACGTATACCCCTTGTATTAGTCATAAGTTAGAAATAGTATAAAAACGAAGATTTCTTTAATAAAAAGACAGTATTTATCCATCATCGGTGCGTGTTATTTCTCTCCGCTCGTCCCCACATTGCATAATAAATGTTAAATAGGTAAATAAAGTATGTACAGTCAAAAGCACGTCAGATGTAACACTTTGGACTTTGTACCGCTCTTATGTCGGGGGCATAAGCGCTATTATCGAACTGCAAGTGTATCAGTATACCGTGATGTGTTGTTGACCGTACCATATTAAAATGAATATTATTATAAGAGTCGACTATAAATAAAAAATATTAAATAATGAATAAATGAAACGATGGTATACGTATTAAAATAATAAAGGTACCTACCTTTTTTTTTTTTGCGTCAGGAAATGCTGTTACGCACCGGCCCGGCGTCCCTGACAAAACGGACGCCGGACCCCCCCGGCTAAAGCCAGGGGTCACTCAGGAGACGGAGGTTCGTCCCGAGTGGTGTGTCGGACTCGCACATCGGCCCTACCGACTAAAACCTGACGATGACCCTCTCAGCGCAGTGAGGTGGAACCGAGAACCCCCATACGGAGATAACGCCACGGAACCCCCTCTCGCGCGAGCCGCTGCGGCCCTCCTCGGGCACGTACTGCGCCCTGCGCCGCCGATGTGCGGCGCATTACGAACCACACGGGCCATGGTGTGGCCGTCTTCCCCGAACCCGTTGCCGAGGCTGCACGCGGAACTTCCCGCGCCGCCCCCGGGTTCGAAGGCCCCCTTTCAGTCGCCTCTTACGACAGGCAGGGGATACCTCGGCGGTATTCTTAGGCCCCCACCTACCTACCTTAAGCCAAAGATTTAAATCTTTGCCTTAAGCCATTTATTGTAATGTGAAGTGACTGGCCAGTCCACTAATCGAATGAATTAGTAAAATATTAAAATGAGTATATTGAATTGTATTACATAGTGAAGTGAATTAAAATATTATATTTTGACTACGAATAAAAAGGACAATGACTTTTTAAGAAATGGAGGAGTTTAGGATTATTTAATTTTTAAATACGAATAATAAAGAAAGAATTAAAGATCATGTTTAAAGAATACGTATGTAAAGTGAAGTAGCTATAAAATAGGTTATTCAATGAGGACTTTATAAAAAGCAATAATAATAGATAATTGCAATCGCCAAAACTTTTATTTAGAGCAAGAAACTAGCTGCGCTGAGCTAACTATGAGTAAACCTATTTCGCGATGCTTTGTACGGTCTCCTCAACGGGTTATTCTCGAAACTCTCCAACATTTCCCTTCTAACCTCTTTCTTTGGATCGTCTCGAGATAGGAGTCCTATAAGCGGGCCCCTTCGCCATCAGCCTACATCTGCGTTAATGCCCAGCTACACATTGGTCGGGCCTCCGACACTCACTCACCAAACGAAGCTCAATAGCAATGTTGCTTTTCATACGTCAATCTTTTATGAGAGGATGGTGCTTCCATTCTACTGACAAACAAGAACTGTTTACAGCATAGAACATAATGCAACAAAGCGTTAAAATACATAAAATGACATGAAAAATATTTTCTTTTCATAAATATTAATATAATAATAATCCCTTCGATTATTTGCTGTTCTCGATCTTCTTCTTCTTCTGCCTTGCCTTATTATTCCCATATTATTTGGGGTCGGCACTCCTTATACATTTTCGCCACAAGGCTCTTAATTGGGTCATATCCGTATCAACTTTAGCCGCTCGCATATCATTTCGTATAGTCGTCATTCAAGTCGTCGGTGGTCGTCCACGGCCCCTCTTTCACTGGATCGGTACTGGTTAAAACTCCACGCTTGGTGCGAAGTGATGATCATAAACCCAGATAAAAAATTCCGACACAAATTTTGCTGGATTTAATTGTACCCAGGACCTCGAGATCAGGTATGGTATTCAAACCATATGACCAATAAGAGGCAACACATAATAATTCTTTTTCTGTGACGTTTCCAAAACCAGCTCGTGGGTGGGACACATTCACCATACAGATTCTGATAGTCTTCTACCAATGATAGAGTTATTAGGTTCCAACAAATGTTTATCTGATTCTGCTTTACAATGCATTGGTGCGCCATCTCGATTTTGCTTTCTATGTCTGGAGTCCCTTTTATAGCGTAAGCTCTCAGAGAATTGAAAGCATTTAGCGTGCGTTTACCAGGCACTTAGCATTTTTGAGTAGTGAATTCTCACACCGTCAGCCTTACGAAGAGTGTCTTGTTCTATTTAAGTTGACCAGTATACGTGATAGAAGAAAGATTGCGGACATCTGTTACCTCTACAAAGTTCTGAATGGCCATCTGACTCTGAAGAACTATTGTCGCGTATATCTCTATCAATTCTGTATAGATATCCTATTAGGCATCGCATTACAAAACTTTTCGCTGTTCCTTTTGCTAGTACTAATCTTACTAATATTATAAATGCGAAAGTCTGGATGTTTGGATGTTTGTTACTCAATCACGCCTTAACGGCTGAACGGATTTAGATGAAATTTGGCACACGTATAGTTTATAACCCGGAATAGGACATAGGCTATAAAATTCCTACGGGAAACGTCTCATTCCCGCGGGAATAACTAATTTTGAAACTACTGAACCGATTTGAATAATTCTTTCACTGTTGGAATGCTACATTATCCCCGGTAAACATAGGGTACTTTTGATCCTGGAAATGTGGGGGGAGGGGGGGATATTTGAAAAAAGAGATTACGCGCGGGTAAAACCGCGGGCGTTCATTAATATGTATGATGTGGCTGTACTTATTAAATAAATAAAAAATAAATAATAACCGGTTTTGGGGCAGTTGCTCAAATATGGACTTGCCAAATCCTGGATGATGGCTCAAACATCGTTTGTACAGTCAAAAGCACGTCAGACGTAATACTTTGGACTTTGTGCCGCTCTTGTGTCGGGGGCATAAGTGCTATTATCGAACTGCAAGTGTTAACCGTGATGTGCTGTTGACCGTACCAGATTAAGATAAAGCACTTTGAGAAGAATAGAAATATGATACTCACAGAGACCATACAAGGGTTTGCACACATTTGGCATCACGGAATCGCAAACACACCAAGTTTTTTTTCTTTTCTATTATCCAGAGAGAAGAGTCTTTTACTTTAAAAATATACTAAATCTATGCTTTTACTAGTGAGAGAGAGAAACTTGTCAAGTGATTTTACTTTATAAAAAAAAATACTTCTAAATAATGACTGACATAGTGATCTATCAACGTACAGCCCAAACCACTGGACGGATCGGGCTGAAATTTGGCATGTAGGTAGATGTTGTGACGTATGCATCCGCTAAGAAAGGATTTTGATCAATTCCCACGGGAACGGGAACCTTGCGGGTGAAACCGCGGGTGGCCGCTAGTCTAATATATTTGTGTAATCTTGTTCCAGATCCATTCTTCGTTGCTGCTGACACTGACTCTGCTGGGCGCCACGCTCGCTGCGCCATTTGTCGGCAATTTGCCGGTGAGCCCCGAATCTCTTCCCAATCTTTCTTCCGGCACCAACCTGCACCCTAATTCAGGTAATCTTTTACTCAATAAATAAAACAACTTAAGCGGATAAAAAATCAGTTTAATTACTTAAGTTTTGCTTTTGCATTGATGTAAGCAGTCATATCGTCGGGTTTTTATAGAAAAGTTGTAAATTTCACCTGTGCTTGCGCACGATAATATACTCGACACTCTTAAATCCTGCATAAGTAGTTGGTTATTCGTGAACATTAGCCGCCTTAACAGAAAACTCGGCTAGGAGGACATTATGGATTATCTTCGAAGCATAAAAAATGGTTTTCGATTTATCCGCAGCAGGAGGACCGCCAGCGTTGACTCCCAACGCTCAGAATGCCGCAAACAAAGGCACGGATTTCATTATCAACCTATCCAACTTGCTGTCATCCGGGGGCGGCCTGATCCCCACCGTGCTGGGCGCCTTGGTGCATGCGCTGGGGGCCCTCGGTCCGGGCCTGGCGCAGGACGCGCCCCCTTCCAACAACCCCACAGGAACTCTCCCGAATCCTCAACCAGGGCCGGGGCCGCTTCCAAACCTTCCTGGCTCGGTCCCAGCCCCTTGCCCAGGTGGCCCCGACCCGAGCAAATTGCCGGGCCCCGAATCTCCCCCCAATCCTGCTTCTGTCACCAACCCTAACCCTAATGCAGGTAATCTTTCATGCAATAAATAAAACAACTTAAACGGATAAAAAAGCAGTTTATTTACTAAAGTTTTACTTTTGCATTGCTGTAATTTGCGAATTTATGCGAAAAAATGGGATCCCACATCGTGTACACTCGTATATCCTGCATAGTTGGTTGATCGTGAAGATTAGCCGCCTTAACAGAAGACTCGGCTAGGAGGACAGTGCATCAGGGATGTTTGCAACTTTGCAGAAGCGCAGGTAGACTGCTTCTACGCAACTATGCGAAAGCGGTGCGCTTCCCTGGTGCGCGGCAGGTCTAACACCATCCTATCTATGATAGCAAGTAAACTAGATTGCCGCTATATTAACCGTTGCTGTGCACTTTCTGCGGGAATTTCACAGATAAAATAATTTTTAAATGAAATAGAGTTGTACTACTAACATAGAAAAAGTGAAATAAGTCCTTTGCAACTAACAAAAGTGAGTCATTGTTACTTTAGTAAAATTTATTATTATTATGTACATAATATTTTTAATCTCCACTCTGCCCGGCAGGGTGGATAAGACCTATTCTTATTATTATTATGGATTATCTTTAAAGCATAAATAAATAAATAAAAATAAAATGTATTTGATGCAGAAACAAAGTCCATAGTGTTAGTAACAATTAATCTTAAATACTATGTTAGTACAAAAAGGTAAAAGATAAAATAAATGGTTTTCTATTTATCCGCAGCAGGAGGACCGCCAGCGTTGACTCCCGACGCTCAGAATGCCGGGGACCAAGCCAAGGATGCCGCTATCAACTTTTCCAACGCGCTGTCATCCGGGGGCGCCCTAGTCCCCAACATACTGGGCGGCGTGGGGGAGGGCGTGGGGGCCCTCGGTGCGGGCCTGACGCAGGACTATGCTATATACTAAGGGTTCCATACGATGAGTGAGTAACTTAAGTACTTTGTAATCTGCCTTGTAAGAATGTTTAAATAGCTAAGGCAATTACGTTGTTAAATAAAATGCCTATTTGATGTTTTTAAAAAAGGTTTTTCTTTCTCGTTTATTATAAATTAGACTTCTCCGCTGCCTTAATTATGAGAGTATCTCAAGGATGAACTTTGGGGCCACTGCCATTCTTGATCTATAAAAATAAACACAAGATTGCCGAAGATCCTAATATCACAGCTCGTGTAGACACTCGGGTAGACTCGTGTAGACACTCGGGTAGACGCACTGATCTCTATGACACTGGATGGGCGACTGTCACTAAATGTTTGATCCGATTTGAAAATCGCCATGTTGGCGCTGAGAGCAGTAGTTAGTGCACTTGGAACTAATAATAGTACTAAATTTGGTAGATAAACTTTGATAATGCTGTCATTGTCAATGTCAATGGCTGTCCATTTGAAGTGTAGACAGAGAAAATTGAAGTCATTTTAGTTCCCAGTGCACTAATGGGGGGCGCTTCAAATCGACATAAAAATAGCTGTCATTTCAATGTCTATAGCCACTGCAGCGTAATACGCCGCGCGTATTATAATTGACCTCAGTGGGTAGAGACAGATGTTTGTACGCAACCGCGACTTCTAGTGTGACCCATCATTATTTAACCCTTTCAACGCCAATGTCTGATATATCAGACAAACCATTTTCGTGCCCACCACGCCAATGTCTGATATATCAGACAAAAAAACATGATCAAGAAACGTTGTATTTTTACTTGCTTGAATGAGTTGAGTATAACCTAATATTTTTTTGGAATTTTTTTTTAATGGTCGTGGCGTGTGGTGCACCATTTTCGGAAAAAAGCGTGGCGGGGAAAGGGTTAATGCTCCAAGAAAAGGCTGCATTGATTCAATATTATGTTAAGTGGTGAGGGACGGTTCAATAAGAATAAACACAGGTGTAAAAAAAATATGCTACGTGACGTAGGCATAAATAGATACATTACTTTATTGTCTCATGTTTTCGATCTTTGAGCGTAACATATTATGTATGTATATAGACTAGCCTTCCGCCCGCGGTTACACCCGCGCGTAACTTTTTTTTTCAAATATCACCCCCTTACACCCACATTTCTGGCATCAAAAGTACCCATGTTCACCGGGGATAGTGTAGCTTTCCAACAAGGAAAGAATTGCTTAAATCGGTTCAGTAGTTTCAGAGCCTATTCATTACAAACAAACAAACAATCAAATCTTTGCTCTTTATATTTAATTTAATTCAAATAAATGCCAATTCATTTAATCAAGTGACCAGGACTCATTTTTGTTAGTAGTTGCACAATTATAAATTCTGATCAATTACAAATATACATTAAAAACTAGAAACATATTATAATTATGTTAGTAACAGAGTTCTTAAAATCTAGTGTTAGTAGAAATACAATTACTTGATGATATTGAATTTAATTTGGGATATCAAAAGGGTCATATTTAAAAATTAATAAACCATTGAGCAAGTATGTAAGAAAGAAAATATAAAAGGAAAATATGTCAGAAATGTAACAGATTAAACAATACTAATATTATAAAGAGGAAAGATTTGATTGTTTGTTTGTTTGTTGGTTTGTTTGAATTGAATAGGCTCCGAAACTACTGAACCGATTTGGATAATTCTTTCACTGTTGGATATTACTGACTAGCTTTCTGCCCGCGGTTTCACCCGCGCGTAGGTAATCTCTTTTTTCAAATATCCCGCGGGAATGAGACGTTTCCCGAAGGAATTTTATAGCCTATGTCCTAATCCGGGTTATAAACTACACGTGTGCTAAATGTCATCTAAATCCGTTCAGCCGTTTAGGCGTGATTGAGTAACAAACATCCAAACATCTAAACATCCAGACTTTTGCATTTATAATATGTATAATAGTATAATATTAGTAGGTATAGTGACACTACCACCGGCTTCGGAACATTGTTATGTATCGAGAAGAACTGGCAAGAAACTCGATACCTAGTTACTCTAGTTACTCATTTCAAAAAGAGGAAAGATTTGATTGTTTGTGGGGGGGGGGGGGGGGGGAGGAGTAGAAAAAAGAAATTACGCGCGGGTGAAACCACGTAGGCGACCGCTAGTATAATATATTTATATAATTATTATAGGTATAAAAGCGAAATACTGATTAATCACGAAATCTCAGAAACTATAAAGGCAACCTCACCTGCAAGTGGTACATCCAGCTGCTAAACGAACGAGGTAATGGCGCTAGCTTTCCCTGGGGGTTTGCCGCTGAGGTTTGGGGCCCAAACGGCAGTCGCCTTAGTACCTAAGTGCCAAACTGGCCAAATCAAAATGGTGTTAGAACAGCACTTGGTGCAGAGGGCGACCGCCAGGGACCGGAACCACTTACCCTTAAAGGGGTATTTGATTGGGTATTTCATAGACTTGTTTTCAAAAACCCTATAAAATCGATAATTACATCGTCGACTTAGTCTAGCTAAAGGCTTACCAAATCAATTGAGTTAATTCGGGAAGCACTAACCGAATTCGAAAACCCCATTGAAGCTTACCCATTCATATGGGTTTTATAAGGCGCAATGCACTTAAAGAAGAAAAGAAGTAGAGAGAAATCAACAGTACGAGTGCGGAAAAGAGATAAAAATAAGGTGAAAAGAGATAAAAATAAGGTAAAAAGAGATAAACATTTATTATGGTGAAAAGAGAAAAACATAGGGTAACCCTATGATGCGGTAAGTGCTTAAATTTAACCCAGTTTAATTGGGTAAGCGCATCAGAAAGTAGTTAACCCTATTCAAAAGGGTTTCTTAATCGATAGACTAACACTATCAATAAGTTAACTTTTCATTTGAGTAACATTTCAATAGGGTTTCCCTAAAAATAGGCTTAAGCAAATAAAGGGCTTTTCCGGTCCCTGGCGACCGCATAAAGACGCGCGGGAGGATCGCGTAGCTCCCGTGACAAGTTTGCGGGTCACGTGCGGACCCGGCCAAAGACGTTACCACCAACCAGAAAGATCCGCTTCGCGACGTGGAACATTGGAACGCTGACCGGACGTGCGAGGGAGCTGGCCGACGACTTGTTCCTTCTCGCAGAAGACTCGATGGAAAGGCAGCAGGTGGGAATAAACCCAGATCCCGGGCTATCGGAAATGGCTACAAGCTGATCTACACGGGTGCACCAACTGGGAAGAACAACGTGGCCGTGGTGCTCTCAGGCTAATTGCGAGGCGATGTGTAACTGGCTTGTTCAGGACAGAATATACTCGGAGAAAGAAGACTAATTAAAAATGCAATTGCGTAAATAATTATAAATAGGCAAGCTTATTTATTAATATAGATTAGGTGTATTGCTTATTTGTCCAGTTGTAACATTGGTGTCAGACGTCCTAATTGTCATTTTTGACCTTATTTTTGAAATGATATCTTATTATTGTTAGTCCTAGGTTGAGTATATAAGAGTGAGAGAGCCTAGCGTCGCTTAGCTAACAATACCGCGCAAGTCGAAAATTGGTCATGTAGCACTTTTAACTTTGTTGAAAAGATTTTTTAGGTATAAAACGCTACATGGCTAATTTTCAACTTGCGCGGTATTGTTAGCTAAGCGACGCTAGGTTAAGTCAGTTCCACAATCGACTTCACACACCACCGCAAGATGAAGCTACTGGTAAGATTATTTTTTTTTAAATGTTTTGTTTTTATATTTAAAATTATATGATGTTGCTGCGAAGTGCCACTCCAGATTCAACACCTCTTGGCCAGGATGTAAGGGAGTGACCCATCATGCTTTCGCTCCAAGCCAACCTTTCCTGCCGGCGGTGAACCTGCCGAACGGCGAACGAGGCTTTAGCTGCCGATTGATGGCGGTATAACCATCTAAAGCCAAAGGCCGCCTCCGTAGAACAGTGGCTAAGCCGGAGGTCGTGGGTTCCATTCCCGCCTGTGGTCTGGTTGGTGGTAGGGCTTTTTCAGAGCCCGACTAGCTAGCTACCACCCCCACAGGTGAAATCTGCCGCCATAACAGCTTTGACACAAGAAATCAAAGGCACAAAGATCAGGATGACCCTATAGTCTGGCAGCACATTGAGCGACGCTTCCTGGTTAAGTGTCCCTCAATGGAATAGGCCGCAGTGACCGCTTACCATCAGGTGGGCTGCGTGTCTATCTGCCAACTGAAGTAGTATAAAAAAGGCATAGCTAAATACAAAAAGTCGCTGACGGACTGCAGCGTCACCGGGGTGAAAGCTAACGTCCAGCAAACGCCAACTCGCTCTTACGCAGCGTGGCGATTATGGGCAATCCCTCTAATGGTACCAAAATGATGAGCGTTTGGAGAGGCCTATGTCCAGCAGTGTACTCTAATAGGCTGATGATGATGATGGGCCGGTCAGTGTGACATCCTCAGGATGACTTTCACAAAATAACAAGTTTGATTTTGGATTCACGACTTTTGCAGGTTTTCATGACGTTGTTGCTGATCGTGGCCTTCAGCGTGGCACTGCCTGCCAACAGTGCCAACAGTGCCCCGGCGGCACAGCCTGCCGACAATGGCCCTTATGGCCGGGGTAACTGGGGTAAAACAGCAGGTAAGAATCATTCTTTATTTACAGTTAATGAATTGCTACCTAGCCGATTTTCGACTATAGCGATCAGCTTTACAATCAACCAACCACGCAGGATATAGTAAACTGATCAAGCATTTAACTGGCACTTACCAAGAAGCATCAATGTGCTGCCATAATGTAAACGATTTCGATCTGATTGTGGTAAATGGCAAAATAAATTAAAAATACACATCAGTTCGACATTATAAAATAGAAATTTACTGCTGTCGTCTATCTGCTAGCTGGTTTCAGTGAAGAAAAAAAAAATACAATTATTTTAAGTGCATGTACATATCTCATTATAAATGAACTGAAAAGTTTTATGAGTAATAAATTGTCTTTAAACCTAATTTGCTGTCAACTGTACCACGGATAGTAGGTACAGTTGACAGCAAATCAACCTACCCAATAAGTATTATTTTTGAAATCGAACTTTATGCGATTGACATCAAGCTGAAAATTGGTTGTAGAATTTTGTTCCACCGAAAACTTACGTTCCATTTCCTCAACAGGACCTTCCGCCTCCACGAACCCTCCAGATCTGGGTGACGTAGTACAAGATACATCTAGCTCCGTTGGGAAGTTCGTAAATAGGGTGGTATAGAAGGCCCCGACCTCTCCCAACGAGGCATCCGGCGACTGGGACCACGTATTGTTCAAGCCATACAGTACAGTCAAATGAAAAAGTTTTATGCAAAAATATTTATATTAAATATGATTTACTCGTGACCTGAATTTATTTTATGCGCTTAGCAATAGATTAAGTTAGCCCATTCTAAGGTCAGCCCATTTTAACGTACGTTTTAAATATTATTATACACATAAAATTTAATTCAGACCAAAAATAAGCGTCTTAAGACGTTATTTTCTATTGACTATATGAAAAAACAAAATCATAGCAAATAAATACACCTCCAATAAGGTCATGATGCCCTAGTACCAAACCAGTATCCGTTTTATAAACGTGGTAACCAAACTTTTTAAATTAAGTTCCTAAAATAAGGCTACTAAATAAGTAAAATCGTTGGTATAATAAAGTAATATAACTTTTATCTACATCCATACCATAATATGTCTATTTTATAGTCAGGAGCGATGAGCAAACGCCCTACATTTAGATATAAGTATCTGTGGCTGCATCGTAATGTTTACATTTTAGTATCGGTAACCGATACTTTAATTACGTTCAAATTTCGAACGTCTTCTTAAAAGTAAAAATTAATGGATTTGAAGCTAACATATGTAAGCAAAACATCTTGATGTATTTTCAAAGGTACCAGGAGAGCATAACCGCAGCGTAACTATTCATTAAATCAAAGAGTTTGAAAGACGCGAGCTAGCCTAGCTTCTTGTTCTTCTCTGCTCTCCTGGTACTACGGATTATATTCCACGCGGTTTCACATCGATCCTGACTTTAAAATAGACATTTATCGTATGAATGAAGATAAAGTTATGTATGTGACTGTACATAATTCGGCATTAAAATACTCATGTGATCCTTTTATGAAACTCACTTCGTTCGTTTCATAAAACCACATTCGTATTTTCATGACCCTCATTATGCAACAGTCACATAAATAACTATTGTTAGACGAATAATTGGTAGAATCGAATTACACATCACTATGGTCACCGCGTACGGTGCCCCGCACTAGCCGAGAGATGACAGATAGAGATTTTACCGCGCTTGCAATGTTTATCGCCGATTAAATAATTCCTAATATTGTAAAAGTATAATAAATTGTAATTAACAAGAGAAATGCATTTATATCTAAAACTATAGTAACACGGATACTGG
Source organism: Mecyna flavalis (assembly GCA_949319885.1). Classification (NCBI taxonomy): domain Eukaryota; kingdom Metazoa; phylum Arthropoda; class Insecta; order Lepidoptera; family Crambidae; genus Mecyna; species Mecyna flavalis. The sequence goes on along the minus strand of OX439420.1, from coordinate 8,336,505 downwards.
TATTATTGTACTAGGGCAACATAACCTTATTGGAGATGACGTATTTATTTGTCATGCATTATTTTTTTCAAAGGTAATACAAACTGTAGCTTTAAATCACTTTGATAATCTATACAGTTGATTCGTCATCAAAAATCCATGACATATTAATACATCTCCAATAAGGTCATGGTGCCCTAGTACATCTTTAAATTATTTACTTTATTTTTTATGAGTTATTTATATTCTTGATGTCTGTACTATTTACAATATTTCTGATTCGGGACGAAAAGGGGATTGAATAGGAATGTGGGACGAAATGGGATTTTTTTGGAATATGGGACAAAACTTTGGGACGAAACAGGAATAAATCAAAATTATATTCATAAATTGTATTTAATGTAGATAATGTTATGTTTAAATGTTCACTAATGTTTTTATTATGTTTTATGTTAATGTCAATTCTATGGGTCCTGAAGCCTGAAATAAACATATTTTATATTATTTTTTTTTTTTTTTTTTTTTTTTTATTTATTTATTTATAAATGATGGTCAATCAGTTTATTTTTTATTTTTCGTTTAACATTTTTTTGTTTGACTGTACTAGTTTTGGATTTTACTAGCTTTGGTCCCAGTCCCAGAAAAATTATAAAATTAAATCAATCCGGCAACTGGGACCGCGGTCCGAGTTGATTGCGGTCCCAGTCGCCGGATGCCTCCTCCCAACGACCGACAACAGGACAAGTAGAATAGAATAGAAATATTCTTATTAACCACACACAATGCATCAGGATATATTAGACAGCAGCAATAAAGCAAAAACAATACTACTTTAAAAAAGAGAAATACAAAAAAATTAAGTATAAGCGTGACCAAAGGCCCAGTTTTAGCGTAAGATAATCATCATCAGCCTATTACGTTCCCACTGCTGGGACACAGGCCTTATCACAATTGTGAGATGGTGTGGGCCATACTCCACCACGCTGGCCTAGTGCGGGCTGGTGGAGGGGTGCGTAAGGCAAGTGACCAACCTTAATGTCAGACAGATCTACATTAAATATCAGCCGGGACTAACAGCTTGACGTGCCTTCCGAAGCACGGAGACGCTCGAAACAAATGTCACCGAATGTGATCAGAATGGTCACCCATCAATTAAACGACCGCGGCGTGGGTAGCTTGACTTTCGTTATCGCTAACAAACCACTGTCACAGCTGCGCCACGAGCGCCTCACTAAGCGTAAGATCACTAAACTTGAAATCAAAGGCTCGAAGATCAAAAGAGCCTGTGGCAGCAAATTGAGCGACGCTGCGGCTCATAGAGTAACTTATACTGGCTGCGGCTGCTGGGCTGGTGTCTGTCTAAACTGAGTATAAAAACAAGAATACGTCACGACTCTGCAGTGAGTGGATAGTAGGACAAGAACTCAGAATCCTTGTCACCAGTTGTCGAATTAACTTGAATAATATTATTTGCTATAAGTAATTATTTTTTAATTTGTAATTGGGTGGATCTTCAGAAAAGTGCTCTCCGCGTAATTTCCACGGCATTTTTGAAATCGCTAAATTATGATGAATTGCACAAATATTCCGAAAGCTTGTGCAAATTTAAACAACATATTAAAATTCGCCACGTACGGGATCTATACTTTTGCTAAAAAAAAAAGGAGAAAATTGGCGGCCCATGGAAATTACAAAAAAGGCCATGGAAATTACCCAGCAGATTAAATTTAGCTAAACACCACGTCAAATATGAAATTAAGCCTTGATATTAGTTAGTTAGGGTAGTATAAAGATCTACATTGTATTAAAACCATATTTAGCCAAAATAGTAGCTTTATTACAAAACTTACTTATGACTAGCCTTCCACCCGCGGTTTCACCCGCGCGTAACTTCTTTTTTCAAATATTCCCCCCTTTCCCTCTACATTTCCGGGATTAAAAGTACCCTATGTTCACCGGGGATAGTGTAGCTATCCAACAGTGAAAGAATTATTCAAATCGGTTCAGTAGTTTCGGAGCCTATTCGATTCAAATAAACAAACATGCAAACAAACAAACAATCAAATCTTTCCTCTTTATAATATTTTGTTTAGACACTCAAAGTAGGAACATGAAAGTGATATAACTGTTATCAATTAAATTTCTTATACATTAAAATTGTTCCCATAACATTATACTTATGGATAAACATAATAGTAAACACAAAAAAAATAACAAATTGAATTTTTATAAAATAAGTCTTTTCATCAATCAGTTTAAGTCTTCAATTTAATTATTGAAATTCTTTAAAAGCGTTGCTTAGTTTGAACTTTGAGAAAGTCTTTGATTCAATCGAGACCTAGGCAGTGCTGTAGTCTCTAAAATGGTGCCAAGTGGACTACATGTCTATCGACGTATTGAAGTACTTATACCAAAACGCTGCATATCGGTTCGATTGCAAAACCAGAGCTCAAATCCTATCCACCTAGAGCGAGGTGACAGGGATATGTAATTTCTAAACTGTTTACTGCTGTGCTGGAGGATATTTTCAAGCCTCTGGATTGGCAAGGATTCTGTATTAACATCAATGGCGAGTACCTTACACAGCTACGTTTTGCCGACGATGTAGTTCTCATGGCCGAGACCATGGTGGATCTGAACACAATGCTCGAAGATCTTAGTAACGTGGAAACGTTAAGAGTTGGTCTTAAAATGAATATGGACACGACGAAAATTATGTCGAACGTCCATGTTGCACCCGCTCCAGTTAGCATTGGAAACGTTACGCTTGAAGTTGTTGACCATGCCTATGCATAATAAATGTTTACCTGGTCAGGCAGTTCAGTTAGGTAAGTCCAACTTCGAGAAAGAGATCTCTTGACGAATCCAGCTCGGATGGGCAGCGTTTGGGAAGCTACAGAACATATTCGCATCCAACATACCTCAGTGCCTCAAGACGAAAGTCTTTGAACAGTGTGTGTTGCCAGTGATAACATATGGAAGCGAAACGTGGTCATCCACTATGGGTCTCATAAGAAGCCAGGTCACACATTGGGCAATGCAGAGAGCTATGCTTGGTGTTTCTTTGTGCAATAGAGTCAAAAATCAGGAGATTCGCAGAAGAATGAAGGTAACCGACGTAGCTCGAAGAGTTGCTCAGTTAAAGTGATAGTGGGCGGGACACTTAGCCCGCAGAACCGATGGCCGTTGGGGTAGAAAGGTTCTGCAATGGTGTCTTTCAGTGCGACCGCGCACTGGAAGACTTTCAGTGGGAAGGTCCTTTACTAGCTGGACTGACAACCTTGCCAAGGCCGCCGGAAACCGCGGGATGTGCGTGGCGCAAGGACCGATCAGTGTGGAGATCCTTGGGGGATGCCTATACCCAGCAGTGGGCGTCGTATGGCTGATGATGATGAACTTAAAAGAAACAAGGTAATTTCCATGGGTCTTACGTAATTTCCATGGTGTTTTATCCATGGAAATTACACCATGGAAATTACAAAAAAACATATATTTTGAAATAACTTTTCATTGAAAAGATATAACCAGCTAGTTTTTTACTGTCCATCTACATTAAGGAGCTAGGTATTTTACCTCAAAACCCATTTACCAAAAGTAGTACAATTACATTGAAAAAATGTGTCACGGGAATGCCGGAAAACTGTGAACCAAAATTTTTAAAATTGAAGAACGTACTCCAGCGTCCAAAGCGCAGGAACCAGCGACATGGCCACTTCACCTGCTTGATGCAGGGTAACTGACGATTCGAATACACCTATCAGGGTTCGCCTACGCCTGGCCAGCCCTGAGCAGTGCCCCTCGAAAGGCGCGCCGCGAAAATCTTGCTAAGCGTGTGACATATATACTTATGACCATAAAATCAAAAGTTTCCTTCCAATTAACTTAAAATTTGACCAGTATGTAAACTGATTTATCTATTTTATATGTGTGTAAAAAACTGGTTAAAAACGTGGGTGGTTTAAAAAATATGTGCGATTGTTCAGAAGTCGGCGCTCGTGTGACACGTAAAAAACGTGCAAAATTCACCGGATTTGAGGTGTTGATGGTGAATTACTCAGATCTTCGTAGTTTTTAATCAAAGAAATCTAAATGACCTGATGCTTAATGAAATGAAGAAACGTTGCAATAATAGTTTTTATCGTAATAATTTATTTTAATAGGAGATATGAGTCTGTGACACTCAGAAAATCCTTTTCCAAGAAGTAGCCAATTGTTAATTTGTAATATTTAAAAAAAAGGCAAAACTGTTGAGTTTCTTGCGGCACTTCTTTCCTCAACAGGCCATTGACGTCGAAGTGCTGGTAGGGAAAAAAAGATTGACGTGCAAAAGTACCTATTTTTCTAAAATGTATTTGCAGAATAAATTATTTCATTAAGTGTTAATCTATGTATAAGGTATTTAAGGACTCTTAATATTTTGTAATCTTAAATTGTTCCTAAATAAACTATTATTTAAACAAATAATTTTTTATTACTTTAATTTGAAAACTCTACAGTAGTGGTTTTCAATTATTAATTTAATATTTTTGGAGATTATTCTCACAACGCCATCTAACCCTAAACTAAAATAGCTTACTCTGGGTGTCAGACGACGGATAAACATTACTTACCTACAGTGGCGGATTAGCCATAAGGCTGAGAAGGCTTCAGCCTTGGGCGGCGGATTTTAGGGGGCGGCAAATTTGTCCCAAAAATTTTTTTTTGTCTTACAGAAATAAAAAATAAATGAATACCCAAATGTTATTAGATTTCACCACATAACTGAACCTGTCAAAGTGGGGAATTTGACGTTTTTCAATCTGTTATTACATTTTTTATAGTTGTAGTCATTATTTGGAGTGCGGTGCGGAAGCGAATGACGATCATTCGCTATCCCGTTGTCCTAGGTGAACGACAAACGCGACAACGCGACGCGACGCGGCGTAACGCGAAAATATCAAATAGTCGTTGTGTATGATAGTGTCCTACGTTTTCGAGTTAGTGAGTTTGCGACGAATGCGGACTTGTTTTTTACACGACAAGACGCGACGACGCGGCGACTTAAACGAGTTTCTGTCCAATTACCAATTAAATGCAAATATCTGTAATGCTAACGAAGTATTTAAAATTAGGATTTGTATAGTAACAACACAGTATACTTGTCCATAGTAAACAGTACTGAACTGAAATAGGAGCGAATCCGATACATTTGCCGCGTATGTCGCTCTAACGGGCCTCAGATGAAACAGGACACTAGCCGCGTGAGTATTGGTCACTTTTCGTCGCATCGCGTCTCGTCGCTATTGTCACTATTTTCGCGTCCTGTTCATCCTGTTCACCTAGGACAATGGGTAAGAGGGTCAGGGAGGAAATGCAGATTCTGTCACACAAGCGACGAAACACCTCTGCATATACTCACGGACTGCGAGCCATTGATGCACAAACGTAGCCTCATTCTGGGGAAGCACATGCTACAACCAGAAGAGGCTAAAGATCTCCTCCCCAAGAATATCCTCCTCTTCATAGAAGAGGTTGGGCTTGGAGAGGAACTGTAATCTAAGTGGCGTTCAAAATAGATCAAAATTGGTCGCAGTGATTGTGGAAACACTAAGCCGCTATTAATAATAAAAAAAGAGGGTCTGTCTGGCCGAAATGAAAGCGCGGGGAGCGGTCGGGTCGCTGATGGAGCTGAACGTCACGTTACGTGTGGCAGCATTGACTTCGGGGGCAAGAGAGAAAGATATTGATTTTCAAACCATATATCTTTTTTTGTCAACCATTATTATATCAAAAATTAGTAAAAGTATTCTTATATAGTTTATCGTATTAGAAACTGTGCAGTTATTTTTGGAATCCAATGATGTTAAAAAGTCAGTATCTTGCTTACTAGAGATTCGTTCTATTCGGTTTGCCAAATAACCAAATAATAATTTAAATTTAAAAATCTTTGGTATCGAGAAATAACAACTATGTTCCAGGAATTTCCGGTACTGCACAAACACTAAAATTCTAGTAAAAAAATCGATTTAAGACTGCGTGTGAGGCGCGCGAACGCAACCACGATAAAAGTACGTGCGATTCGTACTCGAAAGTAATCGGCCGATACTATTCGGCTGGTCCACAGTCGCTGAGCAGGCAATGGAAAAAGTTATGATCGGCTCCGAAATAAGGTGATCCGGCAGAGAACCCAAGTCGCCGGCTTTGCGATCTGAATTGGCAATGGGATCGCTATATCAGCCAATAACCGTTGGGGCAAACGGATTCTAGAGTGGACACCGTCTCTCGGTAAATGTAGTTTAGGAGGCCGAAGGCCGGGTGGAGTGACTATTTGCGTAAGACCTGACAAGAGCTAAATACGAGTAGCCAAGGATCCATAATATAGGCGAGTTTTGTAGAGGCCCATATCCAGCAGTAGACTTAGGTCCATATTAATTTTTTGCCAACTATTCACATCTGGATGCTGCTAACCATGTGCCACCATCTTCCTCGTTGTGAATCAACATTTGAGTTAACTAAAATTCGTCAACGAGAGGTGCTTAGATTCGGTGAACAAAGCGAGTGGTCCAGATGGGATATCAGCGAGGCGTCTTTCCATTCTATACAATGCCAGAACGCAGCCATAGGAAACTGCTCGAGTATATATTGTAAATAACTTTTTTACTAAGTTCTTCCAATCCATACAAGAGTAGTACGCAAATAATCGCGTATACTTCGTAGTAACGAACAAGTTTTTCTTGTTCCATAATATACAGCGGCAGTGCGCATACGGACTAATCGTGTATATGTCGCGCAGGCAATTTGTTTTATTCCGCCGTTTACATACGGCGTACTGAGAGAAATTAAGTAAAAAAAAAACACATCGGAGGCGGAAAGCGACTCGGATGGATGTAGGTTAGAAGGCTAAGGCGGGAGCGAAGCGAAGCGGAGCTCCCGCCTTGGCCTTCGTGGTTATTTTTTTTTAAACCTGAAAAAAAAAATGCTACAAAAATAGAATACTAGCAGGCCGGCCTTCAACAACCACCGCGACAAAAAATGGAAAAAGGAAACACGACCTAGCATTACATAACTTAATAATATTAATAATGCTCGTTGAAAAGAACTTTTTAATCAAAATAATTATGAATAAGTAATTGTTTTGTTTTTATTTCTACCTAATAAAGTTAAAATAAAATTCATATTTTATTAAAAAACAAGACTGAACACTTGTCAAGTGTAAGTAAGTTTGTAGTATAGTTTGGAACAAAGACGCGAGAATCCACGATACAAACTATACACGACCAGTACGCAAAATTCGTGTATGCATTGTAATAACAGAGTTAAAAACAGCAATACAATATATACTCGAGCAGTTTCCTATGGCTGCGTTCTGGCCTTGTATAGAATGGAAAGACGCATCAGCGAGAGTATTGCGGAGTAGTACACCCGAGCTGTCTCCAATCTGAGTGTTAGTTCCAAAATCGTGGAACTGGAAACTTGCTATGGTGCAGCCTGTGCTTTAAAAAGGTACCCGTGCTGACCACTCAAATTATCAAACAATAGCCATAACCTGCCAATTTGTTGAGCTTTAAATCCACTAAAACGTGGGTTTGTCTAGTTTCCACCAATAAGAGCGCATTTAAGCTGCCTTCCTCTTTTTTCGTGGTGTATAGGTCCCTTTATTAGAGCGACTACAGCTCCTTAATATGGAAATATCTACCTAATTTTGGGAGCTGTATAGAGTCTAAAAAGCTCGGCATCCATTCCAGAGTCAGGCACTACTTCACTGCGGAACAGCTCCTAAACCTTTACAGAGCTCAAGTTCTTTCCTGCATGGAGTATTGCTGCCATCTTTGGGATGGTTCTGCTTGTTACCAGTTAGCTGCCTTGGACTATATTGCGTGCAACGTGCAACTCTAGCAGCGTGCAAAGAGACTTATCGGTGACGATGCTTTGATTGAGAGCCTACAGAGCCTCGATCATCGAAGGAGGATTGCTTGCCTCTCCGTCTTTTACAGACTTCACTATGGCGAGTGTGCTTCTCAACTGCACGACTTGATTCCGCCAGCTCCGTTACAACCGAACGAATAGACTCAGACAGAGACTCCATCCGTATGCAGTCGAGACGAGAGACGGATTTGCTTCGTCTTTTTTGCGGCGGACTACGCGGGATTTTGCTATGCAAGCGCGCTTCATCGTTGATTTTTTTAACTTATAATATATCATTAGGCAACTTTGTGGTCAAGTGCTGGCTTAGTTCAAACATCCTTAAAATAATAACGAATTGTTGAAAAGAATCAGTACCGAAGTATCGGAAATTCCCGGGAGTTCGAAAATCCAGTTCGCTTACGGTACTGCAAGCCCTCTAGTATTTATTGATTTCATGGATTACATTACATATTTCGAAGTTTAGAAAATTTACTAAACTGGTTTAGAATAAATGTTATTAGTTTAGATTTACTGGACAGGTTTAGAATGACTGTCATAAGTTCTTATTTTTTCAAAAGTTATGATGGGTATCAAAATACAGAGGTCAAAAGGGGCGGCAAAATTTGAATAGCCTACTGGCGGCAAATGTGTTAATCCGCCACTGCTTACCTACTTTTTTGTACATAGGTACGTATTATACGTTATTATTAGTATCGAACGAAACCGCTTCTTTAAGTATGATTTCTCATCCACTACTTGGTCTAAGAATTGGCTGCATTTATTCAAATATGAATAGTGGTGCAATATGGTACAATGTGGATAAACACAGGTGTAAAAAGACAACTAAGTGACGTTGGCATAACTTCATAAATAAATGGAGGTAAATACTTTATGGGTAGTATTTAAACGAGTGACTGGAAATTAAAGTTTTAAGTGACAAAAATAATGAATTTAACTTATAGAATTACTAAGTGAGCGACTGACTGCGAGCGACGAGAAATAAACAAAACAACGACTTACAAACATTCATTTGAGCGACTCAAAACACTCATTTGAGCCACCCAAAATACAAGCAAGCACAGCAACAAATGGTCAATGGGCAACACAAAACGAATGGTCGTTTCTGTGCATACTTGCATTTCAAGTGTTAGACGAATACTTGGTAGAATCAAATTACACATCACTATGGTCACCGCTTACGGTGCTCCGCACTAGCCGGGGGATGACAGATAGATTTTACCGCGCTTGCAATGTATAACGCCGATTACTTATTTCCTAATAATGTTAAAGTTTAACAAATTGTAATTAACAAGAGAAATGCATTTATATCTAAAACAAGTAACTCAAATTAATGTTCCAAGTCACTCAAATGAATTTTTGTAAGTAAATAGGGGGATTGGTGTTAAAAAAAAATAACGAAGGCTTAGTGCCCCCGCGCATTAGGCGGCCGCGGTAGCTGCGATTCATCTGCGACCACGTAGCGAACGCGTATTGAGTCGCGATGTTTCTGCTGGCCGCGCGGCCAATACGTGGTCGCTGGCCGCTGGTCGCCTAGAGTCACGGAAGAATTAGTTGGCCGCAGCGACCTGGCCGCGCGACCTGGCCGCCTCTATATCCATCCGAGTCGATTTCCATCTCCGATCGTTCCTGTTTCTCATTTTTGTGATAGTTGAGCCATGCTGTATTACAGCACGAATGGGCCGGCTCGTCCGGGGAAGTACCACCCTCTCACAAGGCCGGCAACGCATCAGCGATGGTGTTGCAGATGTCCATGGCCGGCGGTGATTGCTTACCATCAGGCGACCAGCTGGCGTGGCCGGCCCGCGGCCTCTGCATAAAATAACCATGTGCTAGGTATAATAGTTCACACGTACGATTTTTGCGTACTTAGCTTCTAAAGTAATGACATAAACATGAATGAAATGAAATAATTTACTCCACAAGTAGATTTCGAAGAAACTATTATAGCCTGAGACATTATGGGCGGTACCGATAGCTTTAGCCGCGTAGACACGACATCTACGAATTTTTAGAAAGTAATAAATAAATTGTTGAAAATGTTTTTACAGGATTGAAAGGTTGAAGTGTAATTTTTTTCGAACACAGCTCGATCATCGACATTTTTAAATAATAAGTAGAGATGGGCCGACTATTCGCCGACTAGTCGGGAAAGCCGACTATTCGGCACCATTCGCCGACTATTCGGCAATGCCGACTAGTCGGCAAAATACTCCGACTATTTGGCAAAATTTATAGTATATACCTAATATATTATAATATTATTCAGCACCTTCAATATTAACCACTCAATCCCGAACCGGCACTCGGGTGCCGCGTAACAATAGATTTTCTATTGTGTCTGGTGATCCGGGGCTTGAAAGATTAACAAAGAATGTTCTCACGCGCGATTTCTTCTTCGACGTTTCGTGACAATTATGGTTATTACATTGGCTTAAGGTGCTAGGTAATTTCTTCAAGTGGCCAAAATCAATAAAAAAACAATAAGATGTCATTCATTATTGCTGTCTGTCAGAGTGTGATGTCAATTGTCAACCGTGGCTTGTTACTATTGGACATTGTGAGTTATTTGTGAGTATAACCATAGCAACCAAGTGCTGCTATAACCATAGCCAGTGTGCTGCTCCAAAGCAGGTTTTTTATTTTTTTGGTCAGGCTATTAGTTTCCACTAGGAAGCGATTGTTCGAAGTTACCTCCCAGGGGTGTTTCATAGTGTTTTACAGGGTGTAAGTCCCAGGGGTGTTTCATAGTGTTTTACAGGTGTCTATGCGAGCGAAAGTCATCTAGTGTTGTATAGTTTTTTAGCGATTGAGAGGAAAATTAGAGTTTCTTGCCGGTTCTTCTCAACTGTCTGAAGCCGGTGGTAGAGTCGTTCATTGACGATTCATTCGTTTTTTTTTTTGAGTTTACTTAAATAAACAACAAACAAATAAAAAAAAAATTAAACAAACATGGCAGGCCATGTTCAACGGCCTGTGTGACGAAAAATCCCGAACACCAGTAGACCGCGTGACTTTTTTGTCGATATTTTCCGCAGCAGAACGCTTCACCTTTAGTAGTACTATCGATTCATGCAAGTATTTTTTTATTTGTTTTTTAAGTTTGAAGGGAAAATGAAAATCAAATGTTATTAAAAATGTAGTTAGTTAATCATTATCTTTTTGATAAGCGCGAAGGGCAATTATTCCGGGCCGGTGACTGTCCGCTACGCAGCTATTACTATTGGTTTGAGTTTCGTCTATCACAATCGTAAAACTTTTGATTTGACTAAAAAAACTTCATTTATCTATTGTACTACTAAGACTCATTTTACTGCGGCAAAACAACGACTAAAACGTCACGCAGTAATAGTCGGGCCACTGCCGAATAGTCGGCCGACTATTCGGCAATTTAAAAGCCGAATAGTCGGCTAGTCGGCTAGTCGGCAAATACTATAGTCGGCCCATCACTAATAATAAGCTTCATGATTAAACTAGTACCCATCATTCCCTGGCCCAGCTGGCGCATAGAAAAATTTGAGCTGGGGCGTCCCGTTGCTATAGGCGTTGCCTATAATCGCCGCTTGGTGGCGCTGTCGTCGCGAGTAATACGACATATTATATACCTATATCCCACTGCAGAGCAAAAGAGTTTAGTGGGTAGTGGGATGAAAATAGTCCCGAGTCCCACACACAGCCGCAGCCTGCGGTTAATTAAGGTGCATCAACGCATACTCCTCCGCAATAAGAAATGGTCTATACAACAGACAGACAGACAAATACTTTGATATTCACGACACCCATTCTTCGTATTCGTTTTGACGTGACAACATCTTATAATTCGATGGAGCCGCTGCACGCACGAAAAAAACATGACTCATGCGGCGTTACCTCGCTCTGAGGCTCCCCAAATAAGGCCCGTAACGCACGTTGCGTTTGTCGTTGCGTTTGCCGTGGATATTGGATATCATGTGCAAATTGGTTTTTGTGGTGGTATGAGGTAAATGATAATGATAACCAAATGTTTAAATATAATTAAATTTTATTTATATTCCATCAGTATTTTCTTATGACGTTGTCACGTTCAACCATCGTCAGTAAACCGACTTAACAGACAACCGATTTTAATGGATCGTCTGGGTCTGCCTCCCTTACTCTCTATGTACTTTGCAGCATAAGTTTCGCAAAAGGTGGCAGCCATCTTTCACGCAGCTGCGCTGCTAAGCATGGTGTAGTGGGGGGAGGTATGTATTAATAAAAACGAAATAGAATATGAAACCGAACAGAAAACCATAACATATTATGAGAAAGGAATATTAGGAATATAATTTGAATAATGTAATACGACCTTAAAGTACTTAAATATAAAAACCCGAAACCTATCTAACCTACATACCCCCTGTATTAGTCATAAGTTAGAAATAGTAAAAGGAAGATTTCTTTAATAAAAAGACAGTATTTATCCATCATCGGTGCGTGTTATTTCTCTCCGCTCGTCCCCACATTGCATAATAAATGTTAAATAAATAAAGTATGTACAGTCAAAAGCACGTCAGATGTAACACTTTGGACTTTGTACCGCTCTTATGTCGGGGGCATAAGCGCTATTATCGAACTGCAAGTGTATACCGTGATGTGTTGTTGACCGTACCATATTAAAATGAATATTATTATAAGAGTCGACTATGAATAAAAAATATTAAATAATGAATAAATGAAACGTGTATACGTATTAAAATAATAAAGGTACCTACCTTAAGCGATTTATTGTAATGTGAAGTGACTGGCCAGTCCACTAATCGAATGAATTAGTGAAATATTCAAATGAGCCTATTGAATTGTATTAGTGAAGTGAATTAAAATATTATATTTTGACTACAAATAAAAAGGACAATGACTTTTTAAGAAATGGAGGAGTTAAGGATTATTAAATTTTTAAATACAAATAATAAAGAAAGAATTAAAGATCATGTTTAAAGGATACGTATGTAAAGTGAAGTAGCTATAAAATGAGTTATTCAATGAGGACTTTATAAAAAGCAATAATAATAGCTTTATAATTGCAATGGCCAAAACTTTTATTTAGAGCAAGAAACTAGCTGCGCTGAGCTAACTATGAGTAAACCTACTTCGCGATGCTTTGTACGGTCTCCTCAACGGGTTATTCTCGAAACTCTCCAACATTTCCCTTCTAACCTCTTTCTTTGGATCGTCTCGAGATAGGAGGCCTATAAGCGGGCCCCTTCGCCATCAGCCTACATCTGCGTTAATGCCCAGCTACACATTGGTCGGGCCTCCGACACTCACTCACCAAACGAAGCTCAATAGCAATGTTGCTTTTCATACGTCAATCTTTTATGAGAGGATGGTGCTTCCATTCTACTGACAAACAAGAACTGTTTACAGCATAGAACATAATGCAACAAAGCGTTAAAATACATAAAATGACATGAAAAATATTTTCTTTTCATAAATATTAATATAATAATAATCCCTTCGATTATTTGCTGTTCTCGATCTTCTTCTTCTTCTGCCTTGCCTTATTATTCCCATATTATTTGGGGTCGGCACTCCTTATACATTTTCGCCACAAGGCTCTTAATTGGGTCATATCCGTATCAACTTTAGCCGCTCGCATATCATTTCGTATAGTCGTCATTCAAGTCGTCGGTGGTCGTCCACGGCCCCTCTTTCCCTCCTCCATCTCCAGCACTCTTCTCGTCATGTGACTTTCCTCCCTTCTCATTACGTGGCCGTACCATCTCAAGCAGTTCTCATTTGCTGTTCTCGATGTGACAGAAATAGGAACAAATGTGCAGTTAGATCAACAAAAACAACACAATCCTTGTTATTGTTAGTTCAGATGTGTTTTCTTTGTAAGCCGCCCTAAGTAATTGTCGCTTTGTCTTTACCTTCGACTCAAAGCCTCTTGTGATGAGATCCTTTGTATATAAGAGCTGGGGGCCAGAGCAATACCACACTCGACCATCCACAACGCCGCAAGATGAAGCTTATGGTGAGATATCTAGTTATTTCTCTTATTTTCCAAGTGCATTATTGGAATTGTCTTTTATAATTCACTGTTAAAAATGATCGGTACTGGTTAAAACTCCACGCTTGGTGCGAAGTGATGATCATAAACCCAGATAAAAAATTCCGACACAAATTTTGCTGGATTTAATTGTACCCAGGACCTCGAGATCAGGTATGGTATTCAAACCATATGACCAATAAGAGGCAACACATAATAATTCTTTTTCTGTGACGTTTCCAAAACCAGCTCGTGGGTGGGACACATTCACCATACAGATTCTGATAGTCTTCTACCAATGATAGAGTTATTAGGTTCCAACAAATGTTTATCTGATTCTGCTTTACAATGCATTGGTGCGCCATCTCGATTTTGCTTTCTATGTCTGGAGTCCCTTTTATAGCGTAAGCTCTCAGAGAATTGAAAGCATTTAGCGTGCGTTTACCAGGCACTTAGCATTTTTGAGTAGTGAATTCTCACACCGTCAGCCTTACGAAGAGTGTCTTGTTCTATTTAAGTTGACCAGTATACGTGATAGAAGAAAGATTGCGGACATCTGTTACCTCTACAAAGTTCTGAATGGCCATCTGACTCTGAAGAACTATTGTCGCGTATATCTCTATCAATTCTGTATAGATATCCTATTAGGCATCGCATTACAAAACTTTTCGCTGTTCCTTTTGCTAGTACTAATCTTACTAATATTATAAATGCGAAAGTCTGGATGTTTGGATGTTTGTTACTCAATCACGCCTTAACGGCTGAACGGATTTAGATGAAATTTGGCACACGTATAGTTTATAACCCGGAATAGGACATAGGCTATAAAATTCCTACGGGAAACGTCTCATTCCCGCGGGAATAACTAATTTTGAAACTACTGAACCGATTTGAATAATTCTTTCACTGTTGGAATGCTACATTATCCCCGGTAAACATAGGGTACTTTTGATCCTGGAAATGTGGGGGGAGGGGGGGATATTTGAAAAAAGAGATTACGCGCGGGTAAAACCGCGGGCGTTCATTAATATGTATGATGTGGCTGTACTTATTAAATAAATAAAAAATAAATAATAACCGGTTTTGGGGCAGTTGCTCAAATATGGACTTGCCAAATCCTGGATGATGGCTCAAACATCGTTTGTACAGTCAAAAGCACGTCAGACGTAATACTTTGGACTTTGTGCCGCTCTTGTGTCGGGGGCATAAGTGCTATTATCGAACTGCAAGTGTTAACCGTGATGTGCTGTTGACCGTACCAGATTAAGATAAAGCACTTTGAGAAGAATAGAAATATGATACTCACAGAGACCATACAAGGGTTTGCACACATTTGGCATCACGGAATCGCAAACACACCAAGTTTTTTTTTCTTTTCTATTATCCAGAGAGAAGAGTCTTTTACTAGAGTGAGAAAGAGAATCTTGCCTGTGATTTTACTTTTTGAAAAAATATACTTCTAAATAAATACACTCAAAGATGACTGACTGACTGACATAGTGATCTATCAACGCACAGTCCAAACCACTGGACGGATCGGGCTGAACTTTGGCATGCAGGTAGATGTTGTGATGTAGTGACGTAGGCATCCGCTAAAAAAGGATTTTGATCAATTCCCACGGGAACGGGAACCACGCAGGTGAAACCGCGGGCGGCCGCTAGTCTAATATATTTGTGTAATCTTGTTCCAGATCCATTCTTCGTTGCTGCTGACACTGACTCTGCTGGGCGCCACGCTCGCTGCGCCATTTGTCGGCAATTTGCCGGTGGGCCCCGAATCTCTTCCCAATCTTTCTTCCGGCACCAACCCGAACCCTAATTCAGGTAATCTTTTACTCAATAAATAAAACAACTTAAGCGGATAAAAAATCAGTTTAATTACTTAAGTTTTGCTTTTGCATTGATGTAAGCAGTCATATCGTCGGGTTTTTATAGAAAAGTTGTAAATTTCACCTGTGCTTGCGCACGATAATATACTCGACACTCTTATATCCTGCATAAGTAGTTGGTTATTCGTGAAGATTAGCCGCCTTAACAGAAAACTCGGCTAGGAGGACATTATGGATTATCTTCGAAGCATAAAAAATGGTTTTCGATTTATCCGCAGCAGGAGGACCGCCAGCGTTGACTCCCAACGCTCAGAATGCCGCAAACAAAGGCACGGATTTCATTATCAACCTATCCAACTTGCTGTCATCCGGGGGCGGCCTGATCCCCACCGTGCTGGGCGCCTTGGTGCATGCGCTGGGGGCCCTCGGTCCGGGCCTGGCGCAGGACGCGCCCCCTTCCAACAACCCCACAGGAACTCTCCCGAATCCTCAACCAGAGCCAGGGCCGCTTCCAAACCTTCCTGGCTCGGTCCCAGCCCCTTGCCCAGGTGGCCCCGACCCGGGCAATTTGCCGGTGGGCGCCGGATCTCCCCCCAAGCCTGCTTCTGTCACCAACCCGAACCCTAATGCAGGTAATCTTTCATGCAATAAATAAAACAACTTAAACGGATAAAAAAGCAGTTTATTTACTAAAGTTTTACTTTTGCATTGCTGTAATTTGCGAATTTATGCAAAAAAAAAGGGATCGCACATCGTGTATTACTCGTATATCCTGCATAGTTGGTTGATCGTAAAGATTGGCTAAGAGGACAGTGCATCAGGGATGTTTGCAACTTTGCAGAAGCGCAGGTAGACTGCTTCTACGCAACTATGCGAAAGCGGTGCGCTTCCCTGGTGCGCAGGGTTCAGGCAGCTCTAACACCATCCTATCTATGATAGCGAGTAGACTGGATTGCTGCTGTGCAATTTCTGCTGGAATTCCACAGATAATATAATTTTAAATAAAATAGAGTTGTACTACTAACATAATTTATTTAGAATAAGTCCTTTGCAACTAACAAAAGTGAGTCATAACGAGTCATAGTGAGACTTTAATAAATAGATTTATTATTATTATGTACATATTTTTAATCTCCACTCTGTCCGGCAGGGTGGGTAAGACCTATTCTTATTATTATTATGGATTATCTTTAAAGCTTAAATAAATAAATAAAAATAAAATGTATTTGATGCAGAAACAAAGTCCATAGTGTTAGTAACAATTAATAATCTTAAAAACTATGTCAGTACAAAAAGGTAAAAAAGTAAAAGATAAAATAAATGGTTTCCTATTTATCCGCAGCAGGAGGACCGCCAGCGTTGACTCCCGAGGCTCAGAATGCCGGGGACCAAGCCAAGGATGCCGCTATCAACTTTTCCAACGCGCTGTCATCCGGGGGCGCCCTAGTCCCCAACATACTGGGAGGCGTGGGGGAGGGCGTGGGGGCCCTCGGTGCGGGCCTGACGCAGGACTATGCTATATACTAAGGGTTCCATACGATGAGTGAGTAACTTAAGTACTTTGTAATCTGCCTTGTAAGAAGGTTTAAATAGCTAAGGCAATTACGTTGTTAAATTAAATACCTATTTGATGTTTTAAAAACGTTTTTCTTTCTTGTTTATTATAAATTAGACTTCTCCGCTGCCTTAATAATGAGAGTATCTCAAGGATCAACTTTGGGGCCACTGCCATTCTTGATCTATAAAAATAAGCACAATATTGCCGAAGATCCGAATATCACTGCTCGACACTTGGGTAGACTTAGTAAATAAAGACGTCTAACAGACGGATGGTCACGTCGAATGAAAGACATGGTATAAGTATATACCTTTGTTTTGTCTTGTCGTTCTAAATGTTGTCTCAAAAGTCACAATTAATGCTATCGTGTCCGTGTCTTAAGTTAAGATATTGAAGGTCATAAAAATAGTTTTTTTGCAAATATGTAATATATAAAGTTACTTAGGATACCAAAAACTTTATTTTTATAAATACATAAGTACATAATTAAACATTAAAGAACCCAGACCGACCCAGACTGATAAAATATAGACAGATGTTTGTACGCAACCGCGACTTCTAGTGTGACCCATCATTATTGAATGCTCCAAGAAAAGGCTGCATTGATTCAATATTATGTTAAGTGGTGAGGGACGGTTCAATAAGAATAAACACAGGTGTAAAAAATATGCTACGTGACGTAGGCATAAATAGATACATTACTTTATTTTTGTCTCATGTTTTCGATCTTTGAGCGTAACATATAGTATATAGACTAGCCTTCCGCCCGCGGTTTCACCCGCGCGTAATTTCATTTTTTAACCGACTTCAAAAAAGGAGGAGGTTACATATGTTCGACTGTATGTTTTTTTTTTTTTATGTATGTCCGTCGATTTCTCCGTCAATTGTGGACCGATTTAAATAATCCTTTTTTTATTTGAAAGTGCATAGTTCCGAGGTGGTCCCATTGTCACCATGTCAAGATCTGATGATGGGATCCCGGAAAAATCAAGGGAAAACCTCAAATTTTATAGGCTGCGCCTACGCGTTACTTGTTTTTTCTGAAGCCATTCAAGTTTTTGCGTCCGATAGACATCATTTTATGTTGATGAGCTGATAATGGAAGGTACAACTCCTTAACGGTTAGGAGTTAGGGGATAATTCTTTCAGTATTGTAGGAATATGTGGACCGTTAGTTGTATTTCATGTACTTTTGCAGCTAAAATGATGATGGAAAGTACAACTCCTTAACGGTTAGGAGTTAGGGGATAATTCTTTCAGTGTTGTAGGAATATGTGGAACGTTAGTTGTATTTCATGTACTTTTGCAGCTAAGCTGATGATTACCCGGGGATGGGCTGGTCACTAGCCAATAAGGTTAGCACCGGCTCGTCCTAATTCGGGTGTGAAGGAGAAACCGGGGGAGTGTAGTGGGTAGCGGACGCTTCGGTCTCGCTCGAGTCCCACACACGGCCGCGGGTCTAGCTAGCCTGCGGTTATGGTGCATAAACGCATTCTCCTCCTACCCATGGTGCTGAACACTTAAAATATACCTAATATTATTATCAAATAATACAATTCTACTCGTATTTTCGCTATCATTATTATGGAAGAGTTTTACTCACTACCTACGTGTTATTCACACTAAAAATAGAAAAATAAACAAACTTTTAAAAAAAAAAATTAAACCGACTTCAAAAAAAAAAGAAACAAAAAAACTACCTAAAAAACTGAAAAGCAAAAAATAATTTTAATAAGACATTCATCAAATGCGCTTATTGTCTAAGCCTATTAATTAAATTGTATTTTACGTGCTAGGTAGGTACCTACTAATCTGTTTGAAGTCGGTACCAAGCCAAAGGTAATAAAAAATGATATATAATAATATTATGTATTATAAAGGGTTACTTATTAATCCGCGGACGTAGGTACGTAATCTGGGTACCTACTATTTGGCTTGGCACCGACTTCAAACAGATTAGTAGGTACCTACCTAGCACGTAAAATACAATTTAATTAATAGGCTTAGACAATAAGCGCATTTGATGAATGTCTTATTAAAATTATTTTTGCTTTTCAGTTTTTTAGGTAGTTTTTTTGTTTCTTTTTTTTTTTTTGAAGTCGGTTTAATTTTTTTTAAAAAAAGTTTTCAAATATCACCCCCTTACACCCACATTTCTGGCATCAAAAGTACCCATGTTCACCGGGGATAGTGTAGCTTTCCAACAAGGAAAGAATTGTTTAAATCGGTTCAGTAGTTTCAGAGCCTTTTCATTACAAACAAACAAACAAGCAAATCTTTCCTTTTTAGGGTTCCGTAGCCAAATGGCAAAAAACGGAACCCTTTTGGATTCGTCATGTCTGTCTGTCTGTCCGTCCGTATGTCACAGCCACTTTTTACCGAAACTATAAGAGCTATACTGTTGAAAATTAGTAAGTAGATGTATTCTGTGAACCGCATTAAGATTTTCATACAAAAATAGAAAAATAATAATAAATTTTGGGGGCTCTCCATACATAGAACTGAAACTCAAAATATTTTTTTTTCATCCAACCCTTACGTGTGGGGTATCTATGGATAGGTCTTTAAAAATGATAATAAGGTTTCTTTTATCATTTTTTTCTAAACTGAATAATTTGCGCGAGAGACACTTCCAAAGTGGTAAAAAGTTGGTCCCCCCCCCCCGTAACTTCTAAAATAAGACAACGATAAATCTAAAAAAAATATATGATGTACATACATTATTATGAAAACTTCCATTGAAAATTGGTTTGAATGAGATCAAGTAATTAGTTTATAAATTTTTGGGGCTCCCCATACTTAGAACTGAAATTCAAATTTTTTTTTCTTCAAACCCTTACGTGTGAGGTATCTATGGATAGGTCTTTAAAAATGATAATAAGGTTTCTTATATAATTTTTTTCTAAACGGAATAGTTTGCGCGAGAGACACTTCCAAAGTGGTAAAATGTTGGTCCCCCCCCCCCTGTAACTTCTAAAATAAGAGAACGATAAAACTAAAAAAAATATATGATGTACATTGCCATGCATACTTTTATTGAAAATTGGTTTGGACGAGATCAAGTAATTAGTTTTTTTTAAATACGTCGAAAATCGTAAACCGCAATTTTCCTCTCATTCAATCAACTCAAATATAAAAACATCGATCAAACTTACAAAGAACTACAAGAACTTTTATATTATGATGATACTTGCTGCTACTGAACCCTTCATGGGCGAGTCCGACTCGCACTTGGCCGGTTTTTATATTTAATTTAATTTAAATTCATTTAATCAAGTGACCAGGACTCATTTTTGTTAGTAGTTGCACAATTATAAATTCTGATCAATTAAAAATATACATTAAAAACTAGAAACATATTATTATGTTAGTAACAGAGTTCTTAAAATCTAGTGTTAGTAGAAATACAATTATTTGATCAAAAGGGTCATATTTAAAAATTAATAAAACATTGAGCAAGACTTAGTATGTAAGAAAGAAAATATAAAAATAAAATATGTCAGAAATGTACCAGATTAAACATTCTATATACTAATATTATAAAGAGGAAAGATTTGATTGTTTGTTTGTTTGTTTGTTGGTTTGTTTGAATTGAATAGGCTCCGAAACTACTGAACCGATTTGGATAATTCTTTCACTGTTGGATATTACCGACTAGCTTTCTGCCCGCGGTTTCACCAGCGCATTGCCATGATCTCTTTTTTCAAATATCCCGCGGGAATGAGACGTTTTCCGAAGGAATTTTATAGCCTATGTCCTAATCCGGGTTATAAACTACACGTGTGCCAAATTTCATCTAAATCCGTTCAGCCGTTTAGGCGTGATTGAGTAACAAACATCTAAACATCCAGACTTTTGCATTTATAGTATTAGTATAAATTAGTATAATACTTAGTATAATATTAGTAGGTATAGTGACACTACCACCGGCTTCGGAACATTGTTATGTATCGAGAAGAACTGGCAAGAAACTCGATACCTAGTTACTCATTTCAAAATTTGATTGTTTGGGGGGGGGGGGGAGGAGTAGAAAAAAGAAATTACGCGTGGGTGAAACGTAGGCGACCGCTAGTATAATATATTTAAATAAATAAATAAAATAATAAATATCTCTGGACATTATTCACACAGCGCCATCTAGCCCCAAACTAAGCATTAGCTTGTGCTATGGGTGCTAGACAAGTTAGACAACGGATAAACATTACATAAATACTTTTTTTTTTGTAAATACATACATATTATACATAGAAACACCCAGACCGATACAAACAGACATGTTCATGCACACAAATGTTTGTACCGTGCGGGGATCGAACCCGCGACCTCTGGTGTAATAGCCGACTTCTCGACCATTACACCAAATGGCTCGTCAAATTTATATAATTATTATAGTTATAAAAGCGAAATACTGATTAATCACGAGATCTCAGAAACTATAAGGGCAACCTCACCTGCAAGTGGTACATCCAGCTGCTAAACGAACGAGGTAATGGCGCTAGCTTTCCCTGGGGGTTTGCCGCTGAGGTTTGGGGCCCAAACGGCAGTCGCCTTAGTAAGTGCCAAACTGGCCAAATCAAATGGTGTTAAAACAGCACTTGGTACAGAGGGCGACCGCCAGGGACCGGAACCACTTACCCTTAAAGGGGTATTTGATTGGGTATTTCATAGACTTGTTTTCAAAAACCCTATAAAATCGATAATTACATCGTCGACTTAGTCTAGCTAAAGGCTTACCAAATCAATTGAGTTAATTCGGGAAGCACTAACCGAATTCGAAAACCCCATTGAAGCTTACCCATTCATATGGGTTTTATAAGGCGCAATGCACTTAAAGAAGAAAAGAAGTAGAGAGAAATCAACAGTACGAGTGCGGAAAAGAGATAAAAATAAGATGAAAAGAGATAAAAATAAGGTAAAAAGAGATAAACATATTATGGTGAAAAGAGAAAAACATAGGGTAACCCTATGATGCGGTAAGTGCTTAAATTTAACCCAGTATAATTGGGTAAGCGCATCAGAAAGTAGTTAACCCTATTCAAAAGGGTTTCCAAATCGATAGACTAACACTATCAATAAGTTACCTTTTTATTTGGGTAACATTTCAATAGGGTTTCCCTAAAAATAGGCTTAAGCAAATAAAGGGCTTTTCCGGTCCCTGGCGACCGCATAAAGACGCGCGGGAGGATCGCGTAGCTCCCGTGACAAGTTTGCGGGTCACGTGCGGACCCGGCCGAAGACGTTACCAACCAGAAAGATCCGCTTCGCGACGTGGAACATTGGGACGCTGACCGGACGTGCGAGGGAGCTAGCCGACGACTTGTTCCCTCTCGCAGGAGACTCGGAAAGGCAGCAGGTGGGAATAAACCCAGATCCCGGGCTATCGGAAATGGCTACAAGCTGATCTACACGGGTGCACCATCTGGGGAGAACAACGTGGCCGTGGTGCTCTCAGGCTAATTGCGAGGCGATGTGTAACTGGCTTGTTCAGGACAGAATATACTCGGAGAAAGAAGACTAATTAATAAAAATGCAATTGCGTAAATAATTATAAATAGGCAAGCTTATTTATTAATATAGATTAGGTGTATTGCTTATTTGTCCAGTTGTAACATTGGTGTCAGACGTCCTAATTGTCATTTTTGACCTTATTTTTGAAATGATATCTTATTATTGTTAGTCCTAGGTTGAGTATATAAGAGTCAGAGAGCCTAGGTTAAGTCAGTTCCACAATCGAATTCACACACCACCGCAAGATGAAGCTACTGGTAAGAATTATTTTTTTTAAATGTTTTGTTTTTATATTTAAAATTATATGATGTTGCTGCGAAGTGCCACTCCAGATTCAACACCTCTTGGCCAGGATGTAAGGGAGTGACCCATCATGCTTTCGCTCCAAGCCAACCTTTCCTGCCGGCGGTGAACCTGCCGAACGGCGAACGAGGCTTTAGCTGCCGATTGATGGCGGTATAACCATCTAAAGCCAAAGGCCGCCTCCGTAGAACAGTGGCTAAGCCGGAGGTCGTGGGTTCCATTCCCGCCTGTGGTCTGGTTGGTTGTAGGGCTTTTTCAGAGCCCGACTAGCTAGCTACCACCCCCACAGGTGAAATCTGCCGCCATAACAGCTCTGACTGTGTTCCGGCAGTATTAATGTGGGAGCCAGTACACTTGAAATCAAAGGCTCGAAGATCAGATGAGCCTACAGTCTGGCAGCACATTGAGCGACGCTTCCTGGTGAAGTGTCCCTCAATGGAATAGGCCGCAGTGACCGCTTACCATCAGGTGGGCTGCGTGTCTATCTGCCAACTGAAGTAGTATAAAAAAAGGCATAGCTAAATACAAATAGTCGCTGACGGACTGCACCGGGGTAAAAGCTAACGTCCAGCAAACGCCAACTCGCTCTTACCCAGCGTGGCGATTATTATGGGCAATCCCTCTAAGAGCCCGTTCACACTAGTCGTAAGTCGCTTAAGACTAAAAGTCGAATGCTCTGGTCACCATACACTTAGACTAAAAATCGCGTCTCATCCAATGTTAACAGCTCCATACAAAGTTTATGGTGACCAGAGCATTCGACTTTTAGTCTTATGCGACTTACGACTAGTGTGAACGGGCTGTAATGGTACCAAAATGATGAGCGTTTGGAGGGGCTTATTTCCAGCAATGTGTATGTGTATGATGATGGGCCGGTCAGTGTGACATCCTCAGGATGACTTTCACAAAATAACAAGTTTGATTTTGGATTCACGACTTTTGCAGGTTTTCATGACGTTGTTGCTGATCGTGGCCTTCAGCGCGGCACTGCCTGCCAACAGCTCTTTTCAGGATGACGATGACGATGACGATGACGATAAAGAGTTTATACCAATTCCGGTTCCTATCCCGGGCCAGGGTACCCCGGGCCGGGGTTACTCGGGCCAGGGTGGGTACCCCGGTGGTGTCCCGGGCCAGGGTACCCCGGGCCGGGGTTACTCGGGCCAGGGTGGGTACCCTGGTGGTGTCCCGGGCAAGGGTTACAAACTTTCCCCGTTTGAACCAGCAAGTAAGAATCATTCTTTATTTAAAGTAAATGAATTGCTACCTAGCCGAATTTCGGCTACAGCGATCAGTCTTTACAATCAACCAACCACGCAGGATATAGTAAACTGATCAAGCATTTAACTGGCACTTACCAAGAAGCATCAATGTGCTGCCATAATGTAAACGATTTCGATCTGATTGTGGTAAATGGCAAAATAAATTAAAAATACACATCAGTTCGAAATTATAAAATAGAAATTTACTGCTGTCGTCTATCTGCTAGCTGGTTTCAGTGAAGAAAAAAAAAAATACAATTATTTTAAGTGCATGTACATATCTCATTATAAATGAACTGAAAAGTTTTATGAGTAATAAATTGTCTTTAAACCTAATTTGCTGTCAACTTTACCACGGATAGTAGGTACAGTTGACAGCAAATCAACCTACCCAATAAGTATTATTTTTGAAATCGAACTTTATGCGATTGACATCAAGCTGAAAATTGGTTGTAGAATTTTGTTCCACCTAAAACTTACGTTCCATTTCCTCAACAGGACCTTCCTCCTACAAGGGCCAGCCTCAAGATCTGGGTGACGTAATACAAGGTTCATCTAACTCCATTTGGAATTTAATAAAGGGAACAAATTAAATGACCACCAAAAAACACAATCGTTACCCAAACAGCCTCATCCAAAATAAATATAATATGTACAAATAAACGAAACCTGTACCAAAATATTTCGGGCTATTTAATTCATGCCTGCACTACAAAAACTTTTCGTACCTAACCCAAAAAGGCCACGCTTGCACCAAATTTTAACTAGCAAAGTTTTGTGTCATTCTTACCCAAATATATCATTACGTTTGCCATAAAATGTATTCATATAACCAAGTATATTAAATTGATTGATAAGATTTGTGTTAGGTTAGGTTAGAACTGCGACCACTGAATTCTACCCATTTTACTTGGTCGGGACAGAGAGAAAAAGATTTTGTTTATTTCCTATCAATCGTCAAATGGTATAATTATAGTATCGGTAAATCTTTAGAACTTCATTTATATTTTTTGGGTATACAATGATTTTTGTACGCATTACTTTAATTTATTAGGATAAAAATAATATGTAAAATATTTGGATAAATTTTTTAAATACGATGCGAGTTCAAATTTGGTGCACACGTGGCCTTTTTGGGTAGCTCAGCGATTATTCTGACGATACTTACGTTTTTTAGGTTAGCAGACTTAACGTTTATTGGTGATCATTTCGTAATAAAATGGGGATTAAATTCTGGTAAGTACCTACTTAGGATTTTTTGGGCGTTATATTTCATTATATCTGGTGGTTGCATAAACCTAAGCCTTTAATAAAATGGGGTGGTATAGAAGGCCCCGACCTCTCCCAACGAGGCATCCGGCGACTGGGACCGCAATTAACTCGGACCGCGGTCCCAGCAGCCGGATTCATTAAATTTAATAATTTTTCTTCCGGCGACTGGGACCACGTATTGTTCAAGCCATACAGTACAGTCAAATAAAAAAGTTTTATGCAAAAATATTTATATTAAATATGATTTACTCGTGACCTGAATTTATTTTATGCGCTTTGCAATAGATTAAGTCAGCCCCTTAGATATGTTATTATTCTAAGGTCAGCCCATTTTAACGTACGTTTTAAATATTATTATACACATAAAATTTAATTCAGACCAAAAATAAGCGTCTTAAGACGTTATTTTCTATTGACTATATGAAAAAACAAAATCATAGCAAATAAATTAAGTTTCTAAAATTAGGCTACTACAAGTCTGTTTCAAACACGATGATATGCCTGACACATCCATAGAACGTAAATGTTTGCGTTTAGGAAAATGTTGACTTCGATATAAATACAAATTTGAATAATAAAGAAATAGATCAACACTAAATACTGTACATTAATAACGATTTAATAAGAGTCGTGGTGTTTTTTTTCGGTTTAGAGAAGTTTTATGTACATTTTTCTATAAAATATAAAAATTATATGAGACGTAACAGGTTACGTTCTATGGTCTTTTATACCAGAGATGTGACTTAGGTTTTATTATTAATCGATAAAAATCGTGAATAATCGAAACTATAAGTTAAGGGAAAGAATAGTGGAATATTCGTAAAAAAATATTGTATTATGTAAAATAATACCGTCAATTTAAAATCGATGTTCACAATGTACAAAACTAACACGTTACTATTTATTGACCGAGTGAGCGAAGCGAGCGAGGGGTACAAATCATTTTTGTATGTACATATAAAGGTATGTATGTTTGTTCCGCGAAAATTCTCGAACGGGTGATCTGATTTAGACGAAAATGTAGGAATAGTTAATAGAATTTTTAAGTTTGTTGACCATCGGTTTAGTAGTTTTTGTAATATTCACGTTTTTGTAAGAAAATAAATAATTGTATTTGAATTCTCTGGGTCTGGGGAAACTAACTGTACGGTTAATATTAATTCAGATTTAGCTTTCCTGTCCGCTGCCTTCCAGGCTGCTATGTGCGTATCGGCATCATTTGGTCTTGGCCTTTCTCCACTTAAATACTCCCAGTAGTCGTTTCGTACAAGTAATGCCTCTATCTGTACCTTCCAACTGTCATAGTTATCTTTTGTTAATAATTCAATACTTACATACATTCGCAGACATGATTCGGTCGTACCCTTTTTCAAATAATTTTCGATGACTCCTTTCTTAGTTACATGTACCTACTCACTCTTTATTTTCGCTGGTCCTGGGCCCATAACCTTTGTAGGGGTAAATATCAGATAACACAGTTTTAAAGAGAAATATTTATTGTACATAAATAAGAAAAAAAAAGTATCAGCCTATTAATATCCCAATGCAGGGCAAAGGCCTCCATCCTTGAAATCAAGTTATCGCTACAATGATGGGTATTGGCTTTACTTACTTATATAAGAAATTAAACTCCACATACGATTCAAACATTATATTCTATCCTTGTTTACAATGGATTACTAGTTATTTACAATGTTTCTAACACGAACACCCGATTATTCATTAATCTCTATTTTTTCCTATGTCCCGCGTCCTGTTCCCCCAAATTGAATGACGTGCCGCCATTTTCCAATGTTGCCACCCCTTTTTTTTTTAAAGTAACACAGTTGGCTAGTGATTAATTGTTTGTGGTAAATCAATTATTTTGTATTTTTAAAATATTAAACCTTACACTCGTCCATCCTGACCTACGTGTATGTCCCCATACACGGTTTCAGGACGGATTATTATCAATGATATTTTAATAAAATATAATAATCTACCTTACACTCGGCGGGGTGGCACTAACAAGATTCATAAATTATAATTTAATGTGGGTATATGAGGTTAACAACATTTTATACGTAACAACAATGAATAACATACCATAATCTTATGAAACAACAAACATAATGATCACCAACTCCGTTAATAATCCCGTAAACCCATCCAATTCCTACAGGATCATTTAACATCATTCATGACCGTAAACCCATCCAATTCTTACGGTCAAGATGACAAATCAAGATAACATTGCGAACCCATCCAATTCTCGCAATATTAAATCATGCTAACCCATCCAATTCTAGCATGAATCTCCGTAATTAACCTAAAGGTACTTAGTATTATTTCTTACTAACCCATCCAGTTCTAGTAAGAATCTCCGAAATGAACATTCAACAACAATTTCATACTAATTAAATGCTCCCTTAATTACTTATTTACAAAATATACCGTAATAGTACATTATGCATTATTAATCCCAAGTACAAATATCAATACTTTTAACTGATTTATTATTCATAATTACACAACAGTAAACAAATTAACCTTAAGTGCATGTCCTTATGCACAATAAAAATATATAATCTCTGTGAACCCATCCTTTCTCACAGACAGATTATATCCTTCATCATTGTCAAAAGTTGAATAAGTTCCATTTGCAAACCCATCCATTCTTACAAATGGGACCCATTTCTAACGGACCGCCTCGCAACCCTGATCACAAACCCATCCATTCTTGCCACCAAGGCTGCGATGCGACAAAATTATGAACCCATCCATTCTCATAATTATGTCAACGTTCCGTACTTATTAACCTAAGTGCATGTCCTCATGCACAATTAAAATACATAATCTCTGTGAACCCATCCATTCTCACAGACAGATTATACCCTTCATCATTGTCATAAGTTGAATAAGTTCCATTTGCAAACCCATCCATTCTTACAAATGGAGCCCATTTCTAACGGACCGCCTCGCAACCCTGATCACAAACCCATCCATTCTTGCCACCAAGGCTGCGATGCGACAAAATTATGAACCCATCCATTCTCATAATTATGCCGACGTTCCGCCCTTATGAATGAATGAATACATTTATTTCAACCATCAAGGACACACACAATTATATAAAATAAACAAACAAATTTCAAATGTTATAAAATCACACATTAAATCGAATTTCACAAAAAAAAATGTCACAAGCAACACATAAAATTCAAAATAACACAATAAATTACAAATAATATACAATATAAGAATAAATTAAAAACAGATTAAAATTGCAATTCGAATAAAACAATGTCAAAAAGATGTCAATTTAAACTTAAATGTCAAATCAAATTCATTGCAGTTTTACTCTGACAATTTGTTTACTTGTCAGTTTATGGACCATAGAACAATGGTTCACGTACAGACAGTCAAACCCACGCGAGAACATTTCTAAGATGGTATTGGGGCTGCCCTAAACCCTGCGGTTTAAGGATGAGCAGCGCTTCCTTAACGTTGTGTAAAAGCAATCGACACCATACTCAGCAACCATCCAAGAAGCGCTGCCTATTTATTTATAATTAAAAATATAAACAAATTAACATTTTAAGGTTCAGTAAAAAAAAATGATTACAACCTATAATAGTATATCGTATTGTAATAACCGGGTGTTCTTTAAAACTTCAATTATTTCATATTACGACTAGCTAATATAAAATTATACCGAAATTATTTTCTATTTCATTCTAATAATAAGAATCTTTAATACACCACTTAATTAATTACTAAAAGGAAACTAAAATGCACATACAAAACAAATCTTTTCACTGATATTTGGTTAAAATAAATGCACATTTCTCTTTATGACTTATCATCTTATTAAACACATGATAGTCTTATTCATAGGATAATTATTTTTCATAAAGATATAATTTATTAATATCAATCATACGATATTCTTCATCGTAACATAGTTATTCTCCATTGGGCATATCAATCAAATGATATTTCATATCAAATTCATATCAAACGCCCTATTCATATCAAACCTACTACAATTTGGACATATCATTCACATGGAAGTCCTATGTATATCAAAGTTATTATCAATTTGAACATATGAATCACATGACAGACCTATTCATATCACATCTATTACAATTTGGACATATAAATCACATGATAGTTCTGTAACTGATATAATGACTATAAATAAGTAAAAAAAAATTAGAAAAGATGACTTTGTCTCTGACCTTGCCTCTGACCTTGTCTCTGACCTTGCCTCTGACCTTGTCTCTGACCTGGTCTCGACTTCGTCTCTGACTTCGCCTCTGACTTCGTCTCTGACTTCGTCTCTGGGGTCTATTCACGGAGCGCCGAACGCAGCCTCGTTCCCATCCTCCTGAAGGCCTCGCCGTCGCGCTCGCTCGCTCCATCCCCCTCTCCACTCCAGCAGCCCGTCGAATCCCGCGAGGACTGCGACGCTCACCACGACGCCTCCGCCGACGCTCGGGAGCAGCGCCGCTGCGGGTACGGCCACGACCGCGTCCGCTTCCATCCCCGTGTCCTCGCCCTGGCTCAACGCGACCGGAGACGCTCACCACGACGCCTCCGCCGACGCTCGGGAGCAACACCGATGCAGGCGCGGCCACGACCGCGTCCGCTCTCATCCCGGTGTCAAAGCGACCGGATGTCTCCGCGAGACCGAGAGTCACCTTGTCTGAAACTCGAAACAAAACAACTATGTACATATTCAATACAACACGCGACAATTACCTAAGTAAGAGCTTCTGTTGTCCATTTAAAATACAAGTTTTAACTTAGTTAAAAATAAGGATAATTCAAGTTCCATAACTCATCAGACCGTAATAACATGTTCAACGCAATGCCTAACGTCGTTCAGGTTTCAAAATAATACATACGACATAAATCTCATTGCTAAAAAAAAACGTTACCAATGGGAATATAAATCCATGATATATTTCCTACAAATTACTAGAACGAAGTCTTTGAGTTAAAATATAAAGGTATTTATCTGTAAACTAGCCTTCCGCCCGCGGTTTCACCCGCGCGTAATCTCCCCTTTCAAATATTCCCCCTTTCCCCCAAATTTCCAGGATCAAAAGTACCCTATGTTCACCGGGGATAGTGTAGCTTTCCAACAGTGAAAGAATTATTCAAATCGGTTCAGTAGTTTCAAAATTGATATTCCCGCGGAATGAGACGTTTCTCGTAGGAATTTCATAGCTATGTCCTATTCCGGGTTATAAACTATACGTGTGCCAAATTTCATCTAAATCCGTTCAGCCGTTTAGGCGTGATTGAGTAACAAACATCCAAATACCCAAACATCCAAAAATCTAAACATCCAAACATCCAGACTTTCGCATTTATAATATTAGTAGGATTATCAGGAGGTGCTTCATAGAAACAAATATTGATATGAATATATACTTTTAAACTTCTAACATTTTCAAGTATAAGGCACGCCCGGTGTATTGGTTTATTATAGCTGGCTATATGCTGTTATATGATTGGCTTTCATTTATAGACTTAAATGTAACACAGAGATACATGTTCAGGTCTAGACGCCATCACAAAGTGTGCACAGTGTTGCCAGTAATTGACAGATGCCTCACTTAATCAGAGTTGTGTCATACATGCTCACAACATCTCCCCTATTAGACAAACATTATTTTCAATTTTACAGAACCGACTCGACTTTTAACATAAGCTCTTGACGACAAGGACTACTTAATTTAAATAATTCAACAATAAGACTATATAGTAGACTTGACTTAAAGACTTTATACCAATAAAACCACATACTGGACTTGCAGTCATGCAGTTAATATGTATGTATTTACATTAATCAGTCATTGACAGGAGTCACCAAAAAAAATCTTTTATATAACTTTTAACTCTTACATACATATCATCCCAAATCCCACAATATATTAGACATAACTTTGTCATATAATAACATTCATACGACAAAACATTATAATACCTCACAGTCAGTCACCACCAAAATGTTTACTTAACTTTTATATTTGTCTATTACATTATACACTCATAAAAATCCAACCGTCTTGGTGGTCCTACAATTTCCCTACACCCAGTGTGCATATTAACCGGAGCTGTATGTTCTTCCATAAATGGTACTACCATATCAGACCTAGGAGACATCCCAATATTTGAACTCTTGTGTGATACAGTTTGAGGAGACTGTAGCGGCTTTAAAACATGCTGTCTATTCCTCCTTCGTATAAATCCATCTGACACTTCAACTGTATAAAGCCTAGGCTGTTCAAATTTGTTTCACCTGGAATCCATGGAGTATCTGGCATTTTCTTAATATATACTTTATCATCTTCTTGTAGTCTTGGTAATAATTTAGTCTTTCTGTCATGGTAGTATTTTATTATATTCTTATTTTCTTCCTTATTATTATTATTATTTTCAAAGATTATTTTCTCCATTTATAAAAATGGGCGATACCACCGTATGCGGGCGTTAGCCAAGCATAACGGCATTGAATGAAGAAGAAGAGTCAGAAGAAAGGAAATTTCGTGTGATTCTGCATGTGTTTAAAATTGTATTAAATTAACTGTTTTAATCGGAATGTTGAGGGCTTCCAGGCTTTTATTTAAAACTTTAGGAACTATGCCAGTTGACGATATGACTATTGGGAGAACGTAGACAATTTGTGCCTGCCATTGTCGGTTCAGCTCTATGGCAAGATCATGGTATTTGGTTATTTTTATTTTTATATATACAATATATTAATATATAATATTAAATATAATATTAATATATAATATATTATATTCTTGAAATTTGACAATTCTTGGCTTGGTAGTTGTGTTCTAAGTGAATGTAACATTAACAATTGTGCTGGAGAAAGTAAGTTTCCTCTAGGTGTATTCCCCATTCAAAAATAAAATTCTTTAACTTTGCCTAATTAAATGGCGGTCCATTGTCTGAGAATAACTCTACTGGTATGCCATGTCTACTAAATATATTTTTAAGACAAACCATTACTGTTTTGGCATAAGTACTTGCCACTGGCATTAATTTCAATATAATTTGAGTAATAATCTTGTACAGTCAACGGCACATCACGGTAAACACTTGCAGTTCGATATTAGCACTTATGCCCCGACATAAGAGTGGTACAGAGTCCAAAGTGTTACATCTGACGTGCTTTTGACTGTGTTATAAATTTATAATCTATAAAATCAACACCAACTTTTTCCCATGGAAGTAATGTTACATCATGTGGGTATGACTGTTACTGACTTGACTGTGACTGACTCCTTGTAGCTTTATGATACATTACTTGACTTGAATTTGACTCCTTTTGACTAATATTATTTTCTGACATTTGCATGTTTGTAGTATCCACACAAAAACTCTTTTAATTAAACCAATTTCTGAACAAGAAAGTTTACCTAGTACAGTTGGAAAATTCACATAAATATAAATAAAAATAAATAAATTAAGACTAATTAAACTAAAATTTAGATTCCAAGTTTTGCTGACCTAGGACATCTAGACTATTGCCAGTGTATAACTAAATTTCAACATCAGTTTTAGACAATGAATTCTTAATATGAAGTGAATCATAAACACTTTTTGACATAATATTGACATCACTACCTGTATCGATGATACAATTTATTTGCAAGTTATTTATACCATACCTACTTATATTAATTAATTAATTGTCCACTCACCTTGACATTGACTTAGATGACTGAATATACTTCACTGACATATTTTCTTGTATTTGTAGACTTGGATCTCGACTGACTATTCTCCTCTTTTATTTGTTTGAGTTCGAGGGAACATCTTAATTTTAATTCTAGGTCTGCCGCAGTAGCCCTCCTAGTCATCATCTTTGAAGATATTGCACCAGTGCTCATGCTAGAAACAGAAAATGAACTTTAAAGCAACTTTTCTCGTTTTACCAGGCTGTGGAGGGTAGATATTTTTCTTATTTTACTTTCAGAATATAAGCTATAATTACTAGAAGTAAATGTATTAGAATTTAATAGAGAAATAATTTATAGTGAAAGTAAACAAACTCTTGCAATTAAGATAACCTACAAGGGAAGTCTGTATGTAACTCATTACTTTAATAGAAACTATTTATTGAATTTTATATTCCAATATTGATAAACTTTAAAGAAATAAATAAGAATGAACACATCATATAATACTCCCCAGTAAATCCGTTGTTATAAAGTATCCAGTTTGACCACCAGCGATCAGTTTTGTTAAAAATTTGTTGTTTATCCATTCATTGTGGATCTGATAACACTTGTTCTTGATATTTTGTGTATTGTTATCACTTATTTTCCATTTTAATAACTTTGTCCTCCTACAAGTCCTTGTAGTTCATCTGTTTGGCTTCTGGACGCCACCAAAGCTTTTGCCATTTCTTGTCTAGATTGAGTTGATCTTCCATTAATAATTTTTCTCCTAAGTAGTTATCTAGGTATGTTATTCATATTGCAGATGAACATGTTTTTTTTTTTATAAGCCGTTCCTGTAGCTGTCCAATCCAAGGTCACAGTTTTACGACATTAATTTTAGTATACAGGCAAAGTCTTATAATGATTCATTATCGGCTTGTTTGTGCGTTAAGAAGTTATCACATTGAGGTTGGTTTTCGGAGAGAAGTGACTTTGGAACAAATTTATAAATTCGTCATCATACCTGATTTCTTCTTCATTTTTTTTTTTTAAATGTATTGAAATACCTCCACGCCTTTTCGTCTATTGAGTGTAGACACAGAAGCAATTTTCTGCCATTAGATTTATGTACATAAAATATAACCTACAATAAAAACGCCGGCGCGGCATGGGCGCTGCACATCCCACTTCTGAATTATAAGAAATTAAACTCCACATACGATTCAAACATTATATTCTATCCTTGTTTACAATGGATTACTAGTTATTTACAATGTTTCTAACACGAACACCCGATTATTCATTAATCTCTATTTTTTCCTATGTCCCGCGTCCTGTTCCCCCAAATTGAATGACGTGCCGCCATTTTCCAATGTTGCCACCCCTTTTTTTTTTAAAGTAACACAGTTGGCTAGTGATTAATTGTTTGTGGTAAATCAATTATTTTGTATTTTTAAAATATTAAACCTTACACTTAAAACCGACACAAAGTTAGCTCGACCCGGGAATTGAACCCAGGACCCCGAGATCTCGGCACGGTACCTAAACCACTAGACCATTGAGGCGTTTGAACATAAATAATAACTGGAAAATATTTGTTTTATTGTCTTTACACTCTTACAAATATTTTCCAGTTATTATTTATGTACAATTAATATTTCTCTTTATAAATGTGTTATCTGATATTAACCTCTACACTAGCTAATATCAAAGTAGAAAAAATTTAAATTTATCATACATTATAAATCTATACTTAGAATCGATTGTCATAAGCACTAAGATATAATCGATAATCGATTGGTTATGCAGGTTGACACATGAGGTCACGTCTCTTTAATTGTCAAAGATGAGGTGTCACCCATATCATCGTGTTTGAAACAGACTGTAAATAAGTAAAATCGTTGGTATAATCTATACTTCTATACTTATACTTATTACTTATTTACTTATACTTATACTTATTTGATTGTTTGTTTGTTTGTTTGAATTGAATAGGCTCCGAAACTACTGAACCGATTTGGATAATTCTTTCACTGTTGGATAGCTACACTATCCCCGGTGAACATAGGGTACTTTTGATCCCGGAAATGTGGGGGAAAGAGGGGGATATTTGAAAAAAGAAATTACGCGCGGGTGAAACCGGAAGCGTCGGAAGGCTATGCATGCACCATTACCGCAGGCTAACTAAACCTACTGCAGCCGTGTGGGGCCTCGAGACTAAAGCGTTCACTACCCACTAAACTCCCCCGGTTTCTCCTTCACAACCGATTGGGACGAGCCGGTGCCAGCCTGGGTGCTATTGACTAGCCCATGATTGATAGTAGTGGCCTTGCTTTTTGCGCCGGGGATCCGTGATGTCATGTTTGTGATACCTTTTTTTGGTCAGGAAAGGCTGTTACGCACCAGCCCGGCGTCCCTGACAAAACGAATGCCGGACACACCCCCCCCCCCCCCCCCCCTGCTAAAGCCGGGGGTCACTCAGGGACAGAGGTTCGTCCCGAGCGGTGTGTCGGACTCGCACTTCAGCCCTACCAACTAAAACCTGACGATAAACCTCTCAGCGCAGTGAGGGGGAATTTTTTCACTGTTGGATAGCTACACTATCCCCGGTGAACATAGGGTACTTTTGATCCCGGAAATGTGGGGGAAGGGGGAGGGGATATTTGAAAAAAGAAATAACCCGCGGGCGGAAGGCTATAATATAATAAACGCGAAAGTTTGTAAGTATGGATAGATGGAGTTTTGTTACTCTTTTACGTAAAAATTACTAAATGGATTTCAATCAAACTTTACAGTAATATAGCTTATACATCAAAACAACACATAGGCTACAATTTATAAAGATATTCCCGCGGGATAACGTCCTATAGTTCACGCGGGCGAAGCCGCGGGCGGAAGGCTAGTAAAGTAATATAACTTTAGTAACACGGATACTGGTATTATTGTACTAGGGCAACATAACCTTATTGGAGATGACGCACTATGTGACGAAAGGCCGATCTAGATGGACAAAAAGGGTTGATTCAAATCTATAATAATACTAGCAAAAGCGATAGTCGACAATCTGGAGGTCACGATTCTGGTGATAATTTTGTGCTAGTACCCTCCAATAAATTAATAAATATTTTTAAAGTGTCATTACGGGTGGAATTCATAATGAAATCATTCACTTTTCTGCATTTAGTCTGTCGCCATTTCAAAGTGCTTATAAAATTAATTGTGCTAAAGTTAGTGATGGATCGTGAAGTTGATGGTAAGAACTACTATTTTTATTCATTCACATTGCAAATAACTTTACAGTTGCCGAAAATATAGCTGTTGGATGTGATCGATATAACATTTTTAATGCGAACTTTGTGTTTGTTGGACCTGAAACTACATTCTACTTAATGCACCATGGCTGCAACTTATTTATGTAGTAGTCTCATTCATATTATATTGCTCAAAGTAAATTAGAAAGTGCGGACTGGTGCGGAACCTTGTCAATATTTTTAGTAAAGCTGATGCCAAGATTTTTTTTTTTTTCAGAAACCGTAATATTTATATCCCGAAGGGAGTTTTACGAACAATGGGTAAAATATCCCAAAAATAAAAAAAATAAGCGCTTGTATGAATATATTTCGATGAAATACGAAACTTACGACGTAACGGAGGAGTCTAAATGAATTAATTCAAGTTGTGTCATGGGTTAAGTTAATGTCATTATATTTCTATAAAAAAATATCATTCTGTATTTTTATTTACTCATCCTTTATTTATTTTTAATCGCCATACCGAATTCAGCTTTGTTTTTCTTCTTAGAAAATTGTCTATTTTAAGCTGACCTCCTATCACGTAGTAAATCTTTATAAACGTGTATCAACGTATACTGGTTTTTGTATTATAGCGTTAAATGTACTAAAACTAAATGCAATTATGACTGTTTTTGCTATATATAGTCAAATCATCAATAGATACCGCCTTTAGAGCTAATTAACATTGTCAAATAATATTGTCCATCTAGATCGGCCTTTCGACACATAGTGTGACGTATTTATTTGTCATACATTATTTTTTTCAAAGGTAATACAAACTGTAGCTTTAAATCACTTTGTTAATCTATACAGTTGATTCGTCATCAAAAATCCATGACATATTAATACATCTCCAATAAGGTCATGGTGCCCTAGTACATCTTTAAATTATTTACTTTATTTTTTATGAGTTATTTATATTCTTGTACAGATGTTATCAAGTCGCAAAATGGCCTGTGACTAGGCTTGACGACTAATATCTACATAAAATATCAGCCGGGACTAACAGCTTGACGTGCCTTCCGAAGCACGGAGACGCTCGAAACAAATGTCACCAAATGTGATCAGAATGGTCACCCATCAATTAAACGACCGCGGCGTGGGTAGCTTGACTTTCGTTATCGCTAACCATAGAAGTAGTTTAATCTATGTCGCTAACAAACCACTCTCACAGCTGCGCCACGAGCGCCTCACTAAGCGTAAGATCACTAAACTTGAAATCAAAGGCTCGAAGATCAGAAGAGCCTGTGGCAGCAATTTGAGCGACGCTGCGGCTCATAGAGTAACTTATATACTGGATACTGCGGCTGCTGGGCTGGTGTCTGTCTAAACTGAGTATAAAAACAAGAATACGTCACGACTCTGCAGTGAGTGGATAGTAGGACAAGAACTCAGAATCCTTGTCACCAGTTGTCGAATTAACTTGAATAATTTTATTTGCTATAGTGACATAAATTGATTTTGTAATGTAATTATTTTTTAATTTGTAATTGTTAATTTGTAATATTTAAAAAAAAGGCAAAACTGTTGAGTTTCTTGCGGCACTTCTTTCCTCAACAGGCCATTGACGTCGAAGTGCTGGTAGGGAAAAAAAGATTGACGTGCAAAAGTACCCATTTTTCTAAAATGTATTTGCAGAATAAATTATTTCATTATGTGTTAATCTATGTATAAGGTATTTAAGGACTCTTAATATTTTGTAATCTTAAATTGTTCCTAAATAAACTATTATTTAAACAAATAATTTTTTATTACTTTAATTTGAAAACTCTACAGTAGTGGTTTTCAATTATTAATTTAATATTTTTAGAGATTATTCTCACAACGCCATCTAACCCTAAACTAAAATAGCTTACTTTGGGTGTCAGACGACAGATAATCCACTACTTGGTCTAAGAATTGGCTGCATTCATTCAAATATGAATAGTGGTGCAATATGGTACAATGTGGATAAACACAGGTGTAAAAAGACAAACTAAGTGACGTTGGCATAACTTCATAAATAAATGGAGGTAAATACTTTATGGGTAGTATTTAAACGAGTGACTGGAAGTGACAAAAATAATGAATTTAACTTATAGAATTACTAAGTGAGCGACTGACTGCGAGCGACGAGAAATAAACAAAACAACGACTTACAAACATTCATTTGAGCGACTCAAAACACTCATTTGAGCCACCCAAAATACAAGCAAGCACAGCAACAAATGGTCAATGGGCAACACAAAACGAATGGTCGTTTCTGTGCATACTTGCATTTCAAGTAACTCAAATTAATGTGGCAAGTCACTCAAATGAATTTTTGTAAGTAAATAGGGGGATTGGTGTTAAAAAATAATAACGAAGGCTTAGTGCCCCCGCGCATTAGGCGGCCGCGGTAGCTGCGATTCATCTGCGACCACGTAGCGAACGCGTATTGAGTCGCGATGTTTCTGCTGGCCGCGCGGCCAATACGTGGTCGCTGGCCGCTGGTCGCCTAGAGTCACGGAAGAATTAGTTGGCCGCAGCGACCTGGCCGCCTAATGCGCGGTCACGCTAAGCCCTATATCCATCCGAGTCGATTTCCATCTCCGATCGTTCCTGTTTCTTATTTTTGTGATAGTTGAGCCATGCTGTATTACAGCACGAATGGGCCGGCTCGTCCGGGGAAGTACCACCCTCTCACAAGGCCGGCAACGCATCAGCGATGGTGTTGAAGATGTCCATGGGCGGCGGTGATTGCTTACCATCAGGCGACCCGCTGGCGTGGCCGGCCCGCGGCCTCTGCATAAAATAACCATGTGCTAGGTAAGTACGTTCGTCAGCGTTAACGGTCACAAAGACAGACAAACCTTTGACAGTCACGCACGACACCCATTCTTCGTATTCGTTTTGACGTGACAACGTCTTATAATTCGATGGAGCCGGCTGCACTACGAAAAAACCTGACTCATGCGGCGTTACCTCGCTCTGAGGCTCCATTTAAGATGGCCGCCAAATAAGGCCCGCAACGCACGTTGCGTTTGTCGTTGCGTTTGCCGTGGATATTGGATATTATGCGCAAATTGGTTTTTATATGAGGTAACGACAATGACAATGTTTACGTATAATTAAATTTTATTTATATTCCATCAGTATTTTCTGATGACGTTGTCACGTTCAACTATCGTCAGTAATCCGACTTAACAGACAACCGATTTTAATGGATCATCTGGGTCTGCCTCCCTTACTCTGTACTTTGCAGCATAAGTTTCGCAAAAGGTGGCAGCCAGCTTTCTCGCAGTTGCGCTCCTAAGCATGGTGTAGTGGGGGTATAGACCGACAAACCTATCTGTTCCGGTGGCGGCGTCGCTACTGTCTATTTAGAACTGTCATTTAAAATCGTTTTTGCATTGCATTTCACGTAGTTCCAATTTTGGCCATCGGAACAGATAAGTTTGTAGGTCTGTAGGTATGTATTAATAAAAACAAAATAGAACATGAAACCGAACAGAAAACCATAACATTTATTATGAGAAAGGAATATTAGGAATGTATTTTGAATAATGAATATAAAAACCCGAAACCTATCTAACCTACATACCCCTTGTATTAGTCATAAGTTAGAATTAGTATAAAAAGGAAGATTAAAAGACAGTATTTTATCCATCATCGGTGCGTGTTATTTCTCTCCGCTCGTCCCCACATTGCATAATAAATGTTAAATAAATAAAGTATGTACAGTCAAAAGCACGTCAGATGTAACACTTTGGACTTTGTACCGCTCTTATGTCGGGGGCATAAGCGCTATTATCGAACTGCAAGTGTATCAGTATACCGTGATGTGTTGTTGACCGTACCATATTAAAATGAATATTATTGAGTCGACTATAAATAAAAATATTAAATAATGAATAAATGAAACGATGGTATACCTATTAAAATAATAAAGGTACCTACCTACCTTAAGCCATTTATTGTATAATGTGAAGTGACTGGCCAGTCCACTAATCGAATGAATTAGTGAAATATTAAAATGAACATATTGAATTGTATTACATAGTGAAGTGAATTAAAATATTATATTTTGACTACGAATAAAAAGGTCAATGACTTTTTAAGAAATGGAGGATTTAAGGATTATAGTTTTTTTAAATACGAAAATTAAAGAAAGAATTAAGGTAAAGTGAAGTAGCTATAAAATGAAAGTTATTCAATGAGGACTTTATAAAAAGCAATAATAATAGCTTTATAATTGCAAAGGCCAAAACTTTTATTTAGAGTAAGAAACTAGCTGCGCTGAGCTGACCTATTTCGCGATGCTTTGTACGGTCTCCTCTACGGGTTATTCTCGAAACTCTCCAACATTTCCCTTCTAACCTCTTTCTTTGGATCGTCTCGAGATAGGAGGCCTATAAGCGGGCCCCTTCGCCATCAGCCTACATCTGCGTTTATGCCCAGCTACACATTGTTCGGGCCTCCGTCACTTACTCACCAAACGAAGCTCAATAGCAATGTTGCTTTTCATATGTTTTCATACGTCAATCTTTTATGAGAGGATGGTGCTTCCATTCTACTGACAGACAAGAACTGTTTATAGCATAGAACATAATGCAACAAAGCGTTAAATAACATAAAATGACAAGAAAAATATTTTCTTTTCATAAATATTAATATAATAATTTGCTTTTCTCGATGTGACAGAAATAGGAACAAATGTGCAGTTAGACCAACAAAAACAACACAATCCTTGTTATTGTTAGTTCAGATGTGTTTTCTTTGCAAGCCAACCTAATAGTCGCTTTGTCTTTACCTTCGAGATCAAAGCCTCTTGTGTTGGTATCCTTGGTATATAAGAGCTGGGAGCCAGAGCAAACCACACAATCACCACAACGCCGCAAGATGATGTTTCTGGTGAGATATCTACCTAGTTATTTCTTTTATTTTTCAACTGCATTTTTGGAATTGTCATTTGTAATCAACGATAAATTCGTTGTTTGTAATTCACTGTTAAAAATGATCGGTACTGGTTAAAACACCACGCTTGGTGCGGGGTGGTGATCATAAACCCAGATAAAAAATTCCGACACAAATTTTGCTGGATTTAATTGTACCCAGGACCTCGAGATCAGCTATGCAATTCACTAAGCGACACTCGTTCGATGCGCTCACGGCTGAGATCACGGGTGTGTCAGCCTTAACATCGTTCGATGTTTTCACGGCTTTATAAATTGGTATTATCTAAGCTCAAATAACTCGCCGTCGATCTGTCGGCTTCGTGAACAACCTTTCATACAAGAATATGTCAGTCAAGTGTTTCCTTATCACACCGTTCAAAGCCTTGCGGCGCTAGTATCCTACAGCGTTGAAAAAGTTCTTAAAGAAAACCAAAATGACTCTCACCGATGACACAGCCGCGGCGACTAAGGCTTTTAAGACATTTGCGCTTAGTGAATTGCACTGCAGGTATTCAAACCATATGACCAATAAGAGGCAACACATAATAATTCTCTTTCTGTGACGTTTCCAAAACCAGCTCGTGGGTGGGACACATTCACCATACAGATTCTGATAGTCTTCTACCAATGATAGAGTTATTAGGTTCCAACAAATGTTTATCTGAATCTGCTTTACAATGCATTGGTGCGCAGCCATCTCGATTTTGCTTTCTGAGTCTGGAGTCCCTTTTATAGCGTAAGCTCTCAGAGAATTGAAAGCATTCAGCGTGCGTTTACCAGGCACTTAGCATTTTTGAGTAGTGAATTCTCACACCGTCAGCCTTACGAAGAGCGCCTTGTTCGATTTAAGTTGACCAGTTTACGTGATAGAAGATAAATTGCGGACATCTGTTTCCTCTACAAAGTTCTAAATGGCCATCTGACTCTGAAGAACTATTGTCGCGTAAATCTCTATCAATTCCGTACCTATAGATATCCTAGGCATCGCATTACAAAACTTTTAGTTGTTCCTTTTGCTAGTACTAATCCGGTCATAAATCTCCTTTGGCACGAATTTTAACTGAGTATAATACGACAAGTGATAAAATTCCTGATTCGGATATTATTGGCAATACTTAGTTTTCCGAAATTTAAGGCATTAATCTCGGAGTATCTATCAGGCAAATAGCCTGAAGTGTACTCTCAGATTAATCGATTTGCTCAATAATTGTACCCTATTTATTCATAAGTGCTATGTACGCCGTTGTTTTGATGCATATCGGAACTGTTTCTTTTTGTACAATGATATAAAACAAAATTGTTTTTGTACCTTTTTACTGTAATTTATTAATATTTATATCATGTGGCTGTACTTATTAAATAAAAAAAATAACAGAGGTTTTGGGGCAGTTGCTCAAATATAATAAATGGACGTAAAAATAAATATCCTAAAAAAAAAATATCTTAGGACAAAAAATTAATAAATAATAAATAAATGATACTCACAGAGATGACAGAGACCATACAATGATTTGCACACATTTGGCATCACGGAATCGCAGACACACTAACTCAGCACACTAAGTTTCTTTTCTTTTCTATTATCCAGAGAGAAGAGTCTTTTACTTTAAAAATATACTAAATCTATGCTTTTACTAGTGAGAGAGAGAAACTTGTCAAGTGATTTTACTTTTAAAAAAAATATACTTCTAAATAATGACTGACATAGTGATCTATCAACGTACAGCCCAAACCACTGGACGGATCGGGCTGAAATTTGGCATGTAGGTAGATGTTGTGACGTAGGCATCCCGCTAAGAAAGGATTTTAATCAATTCCCACGGGAACGGGAACCTTGCGGGTGAAACCGCGGGTGGCCGCTAGTCTAATATATTTGTGTAATCTTGTTCCAGATCCATTCTTCGTTGCTGCTGACACTGGTTCTGCTGGGCGCCACGCTCGCTGCGCCATTTGTCGGCAATTTGCCGGTGAGCCCCGAATCTCTTCCCAATCTTTCTTCCGGCACCAACCTGCACCCTAATTCAGGTAATCTTTTACTCAATAAATAAAACAACTTAAGCGGATAAAAAATCAGTTTAATTACTTAAGTTTTGCTTTTGCATTGATGTAAGCAGTCATATCGTCGGGTTTTTATAGAAAAGTTGTAAATTTCACCTGTGCTTGCGCACGATAATATACTCGACACTCTTATATCCTGCATAAGTAGTTGATTATTCGTGAAGATTAGCCGCCTTAACAGAAAACTCGGCTAGAGGACATTATGGATTATCTTCGAAGCATAAAAAATGATTTTCTAATTATCCGCAGCAGGAGGACCGCCAGCGTTGACTCCCAACGCTCAGAATGCCGCAAACAATGGCAAGGATTTCATTATCAACCTATCCAACTTGCTGTCATCCGGGGGCGGCCTGATCCCCACCGTGCTGGGCGCCTTGGTGCATGCGCTGGGGGCCCTCGGTCCGGGCCTGGCGCAGGAC
Source organism: Mecyna flavalis (assembly GCA_949319885.1). NCBI lineage: Eukaryota > Metazoa > Arthropoda > Insecta > Lepidoptera > Crambidae > Mecyna > Mecyna flavalis. The sequence continues at coordinate 8,292,526 of OX439420.1, read as the reverse complement.
GCGCCCCCTTCCAACAACCCCACAGGAACTCTCCCGAATCCTCAACCAGGGCCGGGGCCGCTTCCAAACCTTCCTGGCTCGGTCCCAGCCCCTTGCCCAGGTGTCCCCGACCCGAGCAAATTGCCGGGCCCCGAATCTCCCCCCAATCCTGCTTCTGTCACCAACCCTAACCCTAATGCAGGTAATCTTTCATGCAATAAATAAAACAACTTAAACGGATAAAAAAGCAGTTTATTTACTAAAGTTTTACTTTTGCATTGCTGTAATTTGCGAATTTATGCGAAAAAATGGGATCCCACATCGTGTACACTCGTATATCCTGCATAGTTGGTTGATCGTGAAGATTAGCCGCCTTAACAGAAGACTCGGCTAGGAGGACAGTGCATCAGGGATGTTTGCAACTTTGCAGAAGCGCAGGTAGACTGCTTCTACGCAACTATGCGAAAGCGGTGCGCTTCCCTGGTGCGCGGCAGGTCTAACACCATCCTATCTATGATAGCAAGTAGACTAGATTGCCGCTATATTAACCGTTGCTGTGCACTTTCTGCGGGAATTTCACAGATAAAATAATTTTTAAATGAAATAGAGTTGTACTACTAACATAGAAAAAGTGAAATAAGTCCTTTGTAACTAACAAAAGTGAGTCATTGTTACTTTAGTAAAATTTATTATTATTATGTACATAATATTTTTAATCTCCACTCTGTCCGGCAGGGTGGATAAGACCTATTCTTATTATTATTATGGATTATCTTTAAAGCATAAATAAATAAATAAAAATAAAATGTATTTGATGCAGAAACAAAGTCCATAGTGTTAGTAACAATTAATCTTAAAAACTATGTTAGCACAAAAAGGTAAAAGATAAAATAAATAGTTTTCTATTTATCCGCAGCAGGAGGACCGCCAGCGTTGACTCCCGACGCTCAGAATGCCGGGGACCAAGCCAAGGGTGCCGCTATCAACTTTTCCAACGCGCTGTCATCCGGGGGCGGCCTGGTCCCCAACATACTGGGCGGCGTGGGGGAGGGCGTGGGGGCCCTCGGTGCGGGCCTGACGCACGACTATGCTATATACTAAGGGTTCCATACGATGAGTGAGTAACTTAAGTACTTTGTAATCAGCCTTGTAAGAATGTTTAAATAGCTAAGGCAATTACGTTGTTAAATTAAATACCTATTTGATGTTTTAAAAACGTTTTTCTTTCTTGTTTATTATAAATTAGACTTCTCCGCTGCCTTAATAATGAGAGTATCTCAAGGATCAACTTTGGGGCCACTGCCATTCTTGATCTATAAAAATAAGCACAATATTGCCGAAGATCCGAATATCACTGCTCGACACTTGGGTAGACTTAGTAAATAAAGACGTCTAACAGACGGATGGTCACGTCGAATGAAAGACATGGTATAAGTATATACCTTTGTATTGTCTTGTCGTTCTAAATGTTGTCTCAAAAGTCACAATTATTGCTATCGTGTCCGTGTCTTAAGTTAAGATATTGAAGGTCATAAAAATAGTTTTTTTGCAAATATGTAATATATAAAGTTACTTAGGATACCAAAAACTTTATTTTTATAAATACATAAGTACATAATTAAACATTAAAGAACCCAGACCGACCCAGACTGATAAAATATAGACAGATGTTTGTACGCAACCGCGACTTCTAGTGTGACCCATCATTATTTAATGCTCCAAGAAAAGGCTGCATTGATTCAATATTATGTTAAGTGGTGAGGGACGGTTCAATAAGAATAAACACAGGTGTAAAAAAAATATGCTACGTGACGTAGGCATAAATAGATACATTACTTTATTTTTGTCTCATGTCTTTAAAATGGGGATCCCTTTATTTCGCATAACTTTTTTTGTCATAATTTAATTTGGCATACCGAGTTTGGCATAATTTTTTTTTTCATAATAATGTTTTGTCATAATAAAATTGTCCTTTCGGATACTGTTTCATTAAGCAACAATATCGTTTAGACTAATGCGTTTTGTCTTATTTTGATTCGCGTAAAATTTTTAGACATATTGATTTTTGGCTACAAGTTATTATTGTGTAACAGATGGTAATTAAATTGCAACAATTGTCCCCACATTTAAAGGGTTCCCTATTTTTACGCATAGGTTTTTTTGTCATAATTTAACATGGCATACTTATTTATCCTATTAATAGTTACGCATAATATTCTTTTGGCATAACTTTAAAGGCATAATTTTTTTAGGCATAACTTCTTTAAGCATAATAATTGTAAATCAAGAACCGCTCGACCGATTTTGTACAAACTTCACATAAACCATATCTACTAAATAGTCCGAACAAAGCCTAAACATTTGATTTGGATAGGTGAGCCCGTTCTTGAGTTATAAAATTACAACGAAAAGTGGCATTAATTTTTATTAGATATAGTGACTCTACCACCGGCTTCGGAACATTGTTATCTATCGAGAAGAACCGGCAAGAAACTCGATGTTACTCATTTCAATCTATACTAATATTATAAAGAGGAAAGATTTGATTGTTTGTGGGGGGGGGGAGTAGAAAAAAGAAATTACGCGCGGGTGAAACCGCGTAGGAGACCGCTAGTATAATATATTTATATAATTATTATAGGTATAAAAGCGAAATACTGATTAATCACGAGATCTCAGAAACTATAAGGGCAACCTCACCTGCAAGTGGTACATACAGCTGCTAAACGAACGAGGTAATGGCGCTAGCTTTCCCTGGGGGTTTGCCGCTGAGGTTTGGGGCCCAAACGGCAGTCGCCTTAGTAAGTGCCAAACTGGCCAAATCAAAATGGTGTTAAAACAGCACTTGGTACAGAGGGCGACCGCCACCCCCCCGATGGGCCATCACCTTGTCGCGGTGGGGGGGCTTAGTAGCCGGGTGGGCTCCGGTGAACTAAGAGTGGCCAAGTGGGCGGACCGTCGAAACAGACAGGTCTGCCTGCGACACGAGGGGAGCGGACAGTAGTCATTACTGTCTGCTCAGCGCGCCCTCGGGCGCGAGGTGGGGGCCGCGGTGCGCAACCGGTTGGAGGGGGCCGGTGTTACGTTGCCGTTCCCCCCTGCGCATCGGCGGCCCAAGCGGGGCCACACCGCAGAGGTTGTGGCATGGGGGAAGTACAGGGGGCCAGTTGGCCCCCCGTGTCGGGCGGTAGCAGCTGCCAAGTGCTGCTCCCCACCCTCCAAAGTGGAGAGTGCGAGGGATCCGCTGGTAGTGTCACAGATGCAAGGCTATGCCGATTCCTGTGACACTACCATTAAGGCGTCTGTTGGGCACTGTGGGGTTTAGTGGGTATACCTACCCCTCGGGTAGGAGAGTCCCACATAACCCTCTGACGGGTGGGGTTGTCGCTTCTCGCCAGCACCACCCGGCCGAGGGTATGCGTAACGCATTCCCCACATTAAAAAAAGAAATAAAAAAAAAAAAAAAAAAAAAAAAAAAAAGAGGGCGACCGCCAGGGACCGGAACCACTTACCCTTAAAGGGATATTTGATTGGGTATTTCATAGACTTGTTTTCAAAAACCCTATAAAATCGATAATTACATCGTCGACTTAGTCTAGCTAAAGGCTTACCAAATCAATTGAGTTAATTCGGGAAGCACTAACCGAATTCGAAAACCCCATTGAAGCTTACCTATTCATATGGGTTTTTTAAGGCGCAATGCACTTAAAGAAGAAAAGAAGTAGAGAGAAATCAACAGTACGAGTGCGGAAAAGAGATAAAAATAAGGTGAAAAGAGATAAAAATAAGGTAAAAAGAGATAAACATATTATGGTGAAAAGAGAAAAACATAGGGTAACCCTATGATGCGGTAAGTGCTTAAATTTAACCCAGTTTAATTGGGTAAGCGCATCAGAAAGTAGTTAACCCTATTCAAAAGGGTTTCCAAATCGATAGACTAACACTATCAATAAGTTACCTTTTCATTTGGGTAACATTTCAAAAGGGTTTCCCTAAAAATAGGCTTAAGCAAATAAAGGGCTTTTCCGGTCCCTGGCGACCGCATAAAGACGCGCGGGAGGATCGCGTAGCTCCCGTGACAATTTTGCGGGTCACGTGCGGACCCGGCCAAAGACGTTACCACCAACCAAAAAGATCCGCTTCGCGACGTGGAACATTGGAACGCTGACCGGACGTGCGAGGGAGCTGGCCGACGACTTGTTCCTTCTCGCAGGAGACTCGGAAAGGCAGCAGGTGGGAATAAACCCAGATCCCACAAAAAATGGCTACAAGCTGATCTACACGGGTGCACCATCTGGGGAGAACAACGTGGCCGTGGTGCTCTCAGGTGAATTGCGAGGCGATGTGTAACTGGCTTGTTCTGGACAGAATATACTCGGAGAAAGAAGACTAATTAATAAAAATGCAATTGCGTAAATAATTATAAATAGGCAAGCTTATTTATTAATATAGATTAGGTGTATTGCTTATTTGTCCAGTTGTAACATTGGTGTCAGACGTCCTAATTGTCATTTTTGACCTTATTTTTGAAATGATATCTTATTATTGTTAGTCCTAGGTTGAGTATATAAGAGTCAGAGAGCCTAGGTTAAGTCAGTTCCACAATCGACTTCACACACCACCGCAAGATGAAGCTACTGGTAAGAATTATTTTTTTAAATGTTTTGTTTTTATATTTAAAATTATATGATGTTGCTGCGAAGTGCCACTCCAGATTCAACACCTCTTGGCCAGGATGTAAGGGAGTGACCCATCATGCTTTCGCTCCAAGCCAACCTTTCCTGCCGGCGGTGAACCTGCCGAACGGCGAACGAGGCTTTAGCTGCCGATTGATGGCGGTATAACCATCTAAAGCCAAAGGCCGCCTCCGTAGAACAGTGGCTAAGCCGGAGGTCGTGGGTTCCATTCCCGCCTGTGGTCTGGTTGGTTGTAGGGCTTTTTCAGAGCCCGACTAGCTAGCTACCACCCCCACAGGTGAAATCTGCCGCCATAACAGCTCTGACTGTGTTCCGGCAGTATTAATGTGGGAGCCAGTACACTTGAAATCAAAGGCTCGAAGATCAGATGAGCCTACAGTCTGGCAGCACATTGAGCGACGCTTCCTGGTGAAGTGTCCCTCAATGGAATAGGCCGCAGTGACCGCTTACCATCAGGTGGGCTGCGTGTCTATCTGCCAACTGAAGTAGTATAAAAAAAGGCATAGCTAAATACAAATAGTCGCTGACGGACTGCACCGGGGTAAAAGCTAACGTCCAGCAAACGCCAACTCGCTCTTACCCAGCGTGGCGATTATTATGGGCAATCCCTCTAAGAGCCCGTTCACACTAGTCGTAAGTCGCTTAAGACTAAAAGTCGAATGCTCTGGTCACCATACACTTAGACTAAAAATCGCGTCTCATCCAATGTTAACAGCTCCATACAAAGTTTATGGTGACCAGAGCATTCGACTTTTAGTCTTATGCGACTTACGACTAGTGTGAACGGGCTGTAATGGTACCAAAATGATGAGCGTTTGGAGGGGCTTATTTCCAGCAATGTGTATGTGTATGATGATGGGCCGGTCAGTGTGACATCCTCAGGATGACTTTCACAAAATAACAAGTTTGATTTTGGATTCACGACTTTTGCAGGTTTTCATGACGTTGTTGCTGATCGTGGCCTTCAGCGCGGCACTGCCTGCCAACAGCTCTTTTCAGGATGACGATGACGATGACGATGACGATAAAGAGTTTATACCAATTCCGGTTCCTATCCCGGGCCAGGGTACCCCGGGCCGGGGTTACTCGGGCCAGGGTGGGTACCCCGGTGGTGTCCCGGGCCAGGGTACCCCGGGCCGGGGTTACTCGGGCCAGGGTGGGTACCCTGGTGGTGTCCCGGGCAAGGGTTACAAACTTTCCCCGTTTGAACCAGCAAGTAAGAATCATTCTTTATTTAAAGTAAATGAATTGCTACCTAGCCGAATTTCGGCTACAGCGATCAGTCTTTACAATCAACCAACCACGCAGGATATAGTAAACTGATCAAGCATTTAACTGGCACTTACCAAGAAGCATCAATGTGCTGCCATAATGTAAACGATTTCGATCTGATTGTGGTAAATGGCAAAATAAATTAAAAATACACATCAGTTCGAAATTATAAAATAGAAATTTACTGCTGTCGTCTATCTGCTAGCTGGTTTCAGTGAAGAAAAAAAAAAATACAATTATTTTAAGTGCATGTACATATCTCATTATAAATGAACTGAAAAGTTTTATGAGTAATAAATTGTCTTTAAACCTAATTTGCTGTCAACTTTACCACGGATAGTAGGTACAGTTGACAGCAAATCAACCTACCCAATAAGTATTATTTTTGAAATCGAACTTTATGCGATTGACATCAAGCTGAAAATTGGTTGTAGAATTTTGTTCCACCTAAAACTTACGTTCCATTTCCTCAACAGGACCTTCCTCCTACAAGGGCCAGCCTCAAGATCTGGGTGACGTAATACAAGGTTCATCTAACTCCATTTGGAATTTAATAAAGGGAACAAATTAAATGACCACCAAAAAACACAATCGTTACCCAAACAGCCTCATCCAAAATAAATATAATATGTACAAATAAACGAAACCTGTACCAAAATATTTCGGGCTATTTAATTCATGCCTGCACTACAAAAACTTTTCGTAACCCAAAAAGGCCACGCGTGCACCAAATTTTAACTAGCAAAGTTTTGTGTCATTCTTACCCAAATATATCATTACGTTTGCCATAAAATGTATTCATATAACCAAGTATATTAAATTGATTGATAAGATTTGTGTTAGGTTAGGTTAGAACTGCGACCACTGAATTCTACCCATTTTACTTGGTCGGGACAGAGAGAAAAAGATTTTGTTTATTTCCTATCAATCGTCAAATGGTATATACATAGTATCGGTAAATCTTTAGAACTTCATTTATATTTTTTGGGTATACAATGATTTTTGTACGCATTACTTTAATTTATTAGGATAAAAATATGTAACATATTTGGATAAATTTTTTAAATACAATGCGAGTCCAAATTTGGTGCACGCGTGGCCTTTTTGGGTAGCTCAGCGATTATTCTGACGATACTTACGTTTTTTAGGTTAGCAGACTTAACGTTTATTGGTGATCATTTCATAATAAAATGGGGATTAAATTCTGGTAAGTACTTAGGATTTTTTGGGCGTTATATTTCATTATATCTGGTGGTTGCTTAAACCTAAGCCTTTAATAAATGGGGTGGTATAGAAGGCCCCGACCTCTCCCAACGAGGCATCCGGCGACTGGGACCGCAATTAACTCGGACCGCGGTCCCAGCAGCCGGATTGATTAAATTTAATAAATTTTCTTCCGGCGACTGGGACCACGTATTGTTCAAGCCATACAGTACAGTCAAATGAAAAAGTTTTATGCAAAAATATTTATATTAAATAATATGATTTACTCGTGACCTGAATTTATTTTATGCGCTTAGCAATAGATTTAGTCAGCCCATTCTAAGGTCAGCCCATTTTAACGTACGTTTTAAATAGGGATGTATCCGATACCGATACCGATATATCGGCGATACTTCGGGTTTGCCGATATATCGGTATCGGCGATATTTTTATGGCCGATTCAACGATACTTTTTATATTTCGCGCTTTAAAAATGCAATGTAAACGTGTTGTCCCATCTATTTCGTTGCAGACGAGGCACGAACTAACTATGCTAATGCTATTTAAGTACCTGTAATCCTAGATTATGTACCCACTATGTATCAAAATTATGTGAGAGAAATAAAAGCATTATTATTATTATGCTCGGGGAAACCCCGCGCTTTATTCAGTGTTTCGTTTCGCCCGCCCGCTTTGGCCTCGCACTCGCACATCCATCCCATTTCGCTAGGTTGAATGTTGTTGCGCGTAGTATTTTCCCATGCAAATAAGATTAAGAATTACATATCGTAATAGTTTGTGTATTGTATATATATCATTTATAATATTATTAATTAATTGCGTTTTATTTATTCTACCTTCCTTTTTGAATTCAATAAGCGTATCGGTATCGGTATCGCCGATATTTTTATGAGAGTATCGGTATCGTATCGGCAAAAAGGCGTATCGAGGCATCCCTAGTTTCAAATATTATTATACACATAAAATTTAATTCAGACCAAAAATAAGCGTCTTATGACGTTATTTTCTATTGACTATATGAAAAAACAAAATCATAGCAAATAAATACACCTCCAATAAGGTCATGATGCCCTAGTACCAAACCAGTATCCGTTTTATAAACGTGGTAACCAAACTTTTTAAATTAAGTTCCTAAAATTAGGCTACTAAATAAGTAAAATCGTTGGTATAATAAAGTAATATAACTTTAGTAACACGGATACTGGTATTATTGTACTAGGGCAACATAACCTTATTGGAGATGACGTATATATTTGTCATGCATTATTTTTTTCAAAGGTAATACAAACTGTAGCTTTAAATCCCTTTGTTAATCTATACAGTTGATTCGTCATCAAAAATCCATGACATATTAATACATCTCCAATAAGGTCATGGTGCCCTAGTACATCTTTAAATTATTTACTTTATTTTTTATGAGTTATTTATATTCTTGATGTCTGTACTGTACTATTTACAATATTTCTGATTCGGGACGAAAAGGGGATTGAATAGGAATGTGGGACGAAATAGGATTTTTTTGGAATATGGGACAAAACTTTGGGACGAAACAGGAATAAATCAAAATTATATTCTTAAATGATGGTCAATCAGTTTTTTTTTATTTTTCGTTTAACATTTTTTTGTTTGACTGTACTAGTTTTGGATTTTACTAGCTTTGGTCCCAGTCCCAGAAAAATTATAAAATTAAATCAATCCGGCAACTGGGACCGCGGTCCGAGTTGATTGCGGTCCCAGTCGCCGGATGCCTCCTCCCAACGACCGACAACAGGACAAGTAGAATAGAATAGAAATATTCTTATTATCCACACACAATGCATCAGGATATATTAGACAGCAGCAATAAAGCAAAAACAATACTACTTTAAAAAAGAGAGATACAAAAAAATAAAGTATAAGCGTGACCAAAGGCCCAGTTTCAGCGTAAGATCATCATCATAAGCCTATTACGTTCCCACTGCTGGGACACAGGCCTTATCACAATTGTGAGATGGTATGGGCCATACTCCACCACGCTGGCCTAGTGCGGGCTGGTGGAGGGGTGCGTAAGGCAAGTGACCAACCTTAATGTCAGACAGATGTTATCAAGTCGCAAAATGGCCTGTGACTAGGCTTGACGACTAATATCAACATTAAATATCAGCCGGGACCAACAGCTCGACGTGCCTTCCGAAGCACGGAGACGCTCGAAACAAATGTCACCAAATGTGGTCAGAATGGTCACTCATCCATTAACCGACCGCGGCGTGGGTAGCTTGATTTTTATTATCGCTAACGAACCACTGTCAAAGCTGCGCCACGAGCGCCTCACTAAGCGTAAGATCACTAAACTTGAAATCAAAGTCTCGAAGATCAGAAGAGCCTGTGGCAGTATATTGAGCGACGCTGCGGCTGCTGGGCTGGTGCCTGTCTAAACTGAGCCAGCATAAACACAAGAATACGTCACGTCTGCAGTGAGTGGATAGTAGGACAAGAACTCAGCTGAATCCTTGTCACCAGTTGTCGAATTAACTTGAATAATTTTATTTGCTATAAGTGACATAAATTGATTTTGTAATGTAATTATTTTTTAATTTGTAATTGTTAATCTGTAATATTTAAAAAAAAAAGGCAAAACTGTTGAGTTTCTTGCGGCACTTCTTTCCTCAACAGGCCATTGACGTCGAAGTGCTGGTAGGGAAAAAAAGATTGACGTGCAAAAGTACCTATTTTTCTAAAATGTATTTGCAGAATAAATTATTTCATTATATTGTGTTAATCTATGTATAAGGTATTTAAGGACTCTTAATATTTTGTAATCTTAAATTGTTCCTAAATAAACTATTATTTAAACAAATAATTTTTTATTACTTTAATTTGAAAATCTACAGGTTTTCAATTATTAATTTAATATTTTTGGAGATTATTCTCACAACGCCATCTAACCCTAAACTAAAATAGCTTACTTTGGGTGTCAGACGACAGATAATCCACTACTTGGTCTAAGAATTGGCTGCATTTATTCAAATATGAATAGTGGTGCAATATGGTACAATGTGGATAAACACAGGTGTAAAAAGAAAAACTAAGTGTCGTTGGCATAACTTCATAAATAAATGGAGGTAATTATACTTTATGGGTAGTATTTAAACGAGTGACTGGAAGTGACAAAAATAATGAATTTAACTTATAGAATTACTAAGTGAGCGACTGACTGCGAGCGACGAGAAATAAACAAAACAACGACTTACAAACATTCATTTGAGCGACTCAAAACACTCATTTGAGCCACCCAAAATACAAGCAAGCACAGCAACAAATGGTCAATGGGCAACACAAAACGAATGGTCGTTTCTGTGCATACTTGCATTTCAAGTAACTCAAATTAATGTTCCAAGTCACTCAAATGAATTTTTGTAAGTAAATAATAATAATAATAATAATAATAATATATTTATTCCTCACCATAATCATACATTGTTAAGTACAGTCATTCAATATTACAGTATTTAGTTTAAGCTAGGTGTTGCATAACGTAAGACTATGGTGGGCTGACACCTGAACTAAGACAAGTCTTGTCAAATAGGGGGATTGGTGTTAAAAAATAATAACGAAGGCTTAGTGCCCCCGCGCATTAGGCGGCCGCGGTAGCTGCGATTCATCTGCGACCACGTAGCGAACGCGTATTGAGTCGCGATGTTTCTGCTGGCCGCGCGGCCAATACGTGGTCGCTGGCCGCTGGTCGCCTAGAGTCACGGAAGAATTAGTTGGCCGCAGCGACCTGGCCGCCTAATGCGCGGTCACGCTAAGCCCTATATCCATCCGAGTCGATTTCCATCTCCGATCGTTCCTGTTTCTTATTTTTGTGATAGTTGAGCCATGCTGTATTACAGTACGAATGGGCCGGCTCGTCCGGGGAAGTACCACCCTCTCACAAGGCCGTCAACGCATCAGCGATGGTGTTGCAGATGTCCATGGCCGGCGGTGATTGCTTACCATCAGGCGACCCGCTGGCGTGGCCGGCCCCCGGCCTCTGCATAAAATAACCATGTGCTAGGTATATTAGTTCACACGTACGATTTTTGCGTACTTAGCTTCTAAAGTAATGACATGAACATGAATGAAATGAAATAATTTACTCCACAAGTAGATTTCGAAGAAACTATTATAACTAGCCTGAGACATTATGGGCGGTACCGATAGCTTTAGCCGCGTAGACACGACATCTACGAATTTTTAGAAAGTAATAAATAAATTGTTGAAAATGTTTTTACAGGATTGAAAGGTTGAAGTGTAATTTTTTTCGAACACAGCTCGATCATCGACATTTTTAAATAATAAGCTTCATGATTAAACTAGTACCCATTATTCCCTGGCTCAGCTGGCGCATAGAAAAATTTGAGCTGGGGCGTCCCGTTGCTATAGGCGTTGCCTATAATCGCCGCTTGGTGGCGCTGTCGTCGCGAGTAATACGACATATTATATACCTATATCCCACTGCAGAGCAAAAGAGTTTAGTGGGTAGTGGATGAAAATAGTCCCGAGTCCCACACACAGCCGCAGCCTGCGGTTAAGGTGCATCAACGCATACTCCTCCGCAATAAGAAATGGTCTATACTATACTATACTACGTTCGTCAGCGTTAACGGTCACAAAGACAGACAAATACTTTGACATTCACGACACCCATTCTTCGTATTCGTTTTGACGTGACAACGTCTTATAATTCGATGGAGCCGGCTGCACTATAAAAAAACCTGACTCATGCGGCGTTACCTCGCTCTGAGGCTCCATTTAAGATGGCCGCCAAATAAGGCCCGCAACGCACGTTGCGTTTGTCGTTGCGTTTGCCGTGGATATTGGATATTATGCGCAAATTGGTTTTTATATGAGGTAACGACAATGACAATGTTTACGTATAATTAAATTTTATTTATATTCCATCAGTATTTTCTTATGACGTTGTCACGTTCAACCATCGTCAGTAAACCGACTTAACAGACAACCGATTTTAATGGATCGTCTGGGTCTGCCTCCCTTACTTTGTACTTTGCAGCATAAGTTTCGCAAAAGGTGGCAGCCAGCTTTTTCGCAGTTGCGATCCTAAGCATGGTGTAGTGGGGGTATAGACCGACAAACTTATCTGTTCCGGTGGCGGCGTCGCTACTGTCTATTTAGAACTGTCATTTAATATCGTTTTTGCATTGCATTTCACGTAGTTCCAATTTTGGCCATCGGAACAGATAAGTTTGTAGGTCTGTAGGTATGTATTAATAAAAACAAAATAGAACATGAAACCGAACAGAAAACCATAACATTTATTATGAGAAAGGAATATTAGGAATGTATTTTGAATAATGAATATAAAAACCCGAAACCTATCTAACCTACATACCCCTTGTATTAGTCATAAGTTAGAATTAGTATAAAAAGGAAGATTTCTTTAATAAAAAGACAGTATTTTATCCATCATCGGTGCGTGTTATTTCTCTCCGCTCGTCCCCACATTGCATAATAATTTAAATGTTAAATAAATAAAGTATGTACAGTCAAAAGCACGTCAGATGTAACACTTTGGACTTTGTACCGCTCTTATGTCGGGGGCATAAGTGCTATTATCGAACTGCAAGTGTATCAGTATACCGTGATGTGTTGTTGACCGTACCATATTAAAATGAATATTATTGAGTCAACTATAAATAAAAATATTAAATAATGAATAAATGAAACGATGGTATACCTATTAAAATAGTAAAGGTACCTACCTACCTTAAGCGATTTATTGTAATGTGAAGTGACTGGCCAGTCCACTAATCGAATGAATTATTGAAATATTAAAATGAGCATATTGAATTGTATTAGTGAAGTGAATTAAAATATTATATTATGACTACGAATAAAAAGGACAATGACTTTTTAAGAAATGGAGGAGTTTAGGATTATAAAATTTTTAAATACGAATAATAAAGAAAGAATTAAAGATCATGACAATACGTATGTAAAGTGAAGTAGCCATTGATAGTGTATTTAAAAAAGAGGTAGATACCGCACTAGCGCTCGAAAAATGCTCCGCTCATATTGTGTTAATTGACACAAATCATTTTAGACGCATAATGTCAACGGTTGGTGAAGCACATAGATTTAGTATATCTCGACGGATCAAATTCTAATCGCCGTGCGTCAAAGGATGGCATATCTACCTCTTTTTTAAATACACTATCAATGGAAGTAGCTATAAAATGAGTTATTCAATGAGGACTTTATAAAAAGCAATAATAATAGCTTTATAATTGCAATGGCCAAAACTTCTAGCTGCGCTGAGCTAACTATGAGTAAACCTATTTCGCGATGCTTTGTACGGTCTCCTCAACGGGTTATTCTCGAAACTCTCCAACATTTCCCTTCTAACCTCTTTCTTTGGATTGTCTCGAGATAGGAGGCCTATAAGCGGGCCCCTTCGCCATCAGCCTACATCTGTCTTAATGCCCAGCTACACATTGTTCGGGCCTCCGTCACTTACTCACCAAACGAAGCTCAATAGCAATGTTGCTTTTCATACGTCAATCTTTTATGAGAGAATGGTGCTTCCATTCTACTGACAGACAAGAACTGTTTACAGCATAGAACATAATGCAACAAAGCGTTAAAATACATAAAATGACATGAAAAATATTTTCTTTTCATAAATATTAATATAATAATAAGCCCTTTGACTATTTGCTGTTCTCGATCTTCTTCTTCTTCTGCCTTGCCTTATTATTCCCATATTATTTGGGGTCGGCACTCCTTATACATTTTCGCCACAAGGCCCAAGGCTCTTAATTGGGTCATATCCGTATCAACTTTAGCCGCTCGCATATCATTTCGTATAGTCGTCATTCAAGTCGTCGGTGGTCGTCCACGGCCCCTCTTTCCCTCCTCCATCTCCAGCACTCTTCTCGTCATGTGACTTTCCTCCCTTCTCATTACGTGGCCGTACCATCTCAAGCAGTTCTCATTTGCTGTTCTCGATGTGACAGAAATAGGAACAAATGTGCAGTTAGATCAACAAAAACAACACAATCCTTGTTATTGTTAGTTCAGATGTGTTTTCTTTGTAAGCCGCCCTAAGTAATAATTGTCGCTTTGTCTTTACCTTCGAGATCAAAGCCTCTTGTGATGAGATCCTTTGTATATAAGAGCTGGGGGCCAGAGCAATACCACACTCGACCATCCACAACGCCGCACGATGAAGCTTATGGTGAGATATCTAGTTATTTCTCTTATTTTCCAAGTGCATTATTGGAATTGTCATTTGTAATTCACTGTTAAAAATGATCGGTACTGGTTATACTTAACACCACGCTTGGTGCGAAGTGATGATCATAAACCCAACCCAACGTATCTCTGTCAATACCTCTTGCCGTACTGATCTTTTTTTGTATGACGACATTCGCCGTAGGAATGGGGATTTCACGCAAATCGAATTTCAATGTTTTCAATGTTTGTATTTTTCAAGTATTTTTTGACACAGTGAATTGTGAAAATAATGTACAGGCGATTAAGAGTAACCCCCCTGGTCTAAATAAAAGTGTTCAATCAAAATGAAATCTTAAAAAATATTTTACAGTCGAGTCTACTTGAAGCTAGACACTTACAGCGCAATTCTGAATCTTACGCGTGCGGCATAAGGACGGTTTTATTTTTTTTGAATACCCCGTCATTTATTGGATTAAAAAAAGGTATTTGTCTTTTTATGGAATGTCAGAATAATATTGAAACTAGTGCCAAGTCTGTTGGTGGGTGGGGACAGAGCCCATACAATTTCTTGCGTTGTCCTTTAAATCATTAATCTCGGAGTACATACCTATCAGGCAAATAGCCTGATGGGTACTCTTAGATTAATCGATTTGCTTCATAATTGTACCCTATTTATTGATGAGTGC
Organism: Mecyna flavalis; assembly: GCA_949319885.1. NCBI lineage: Eukaryota > Metazoa > Arthropoda > Insecta > Lepidoptera > Crambidae > Mecyna > Mecyna flavalis. The sequence continues at coordinate 8,277,450 of OX439420.1, read as the reverse complement.
TATGTACGACTGTTTCTTTTTGTACCTTTTTACTGTAATTTATTAATATGTATGATGTGGCTGTACTTATTAAATAAATAAAAAATAATTAATAACAGAGGTTTTGGGGCAGTTGCTCAAATATAATAAATGGACTTGCCAAATCCTGGATGATGGCTCAAACATCGTTTGTACAGTCAAAAGCACGTCAGACGTAATACTTTGGACTTTGTGCCGCTCTTGTGTCGGGGGCATAAGTGCTATTATCGAACTGCAAGTGTTAACCGGTGCTGTTGACCGTACCAGATTAAGATAAAGCACTTTGAGAAGAATAGAAATATGATACTCACAGAGACCATACAAGGGTTTCACAGTGTATTATGAACCCCATTTTTGTTGCATGTGCTTTTTTTTCCAGAAATTGAAAGTTTTTGTCATTTTAAGCACACTAGTAAAACTCCGGCATTGATATGACGAATAGTTTTTGAGAAAAAAAATTCAAAGTTAGCGTATATCCGGGTCCGGAAAACAACAAAATTAAATATTGCGACAAAATTAAAATATATTTCTAAATTTTGATTGCGTCTATCAAACAGACATAAAATACCAGATATATCTGCAAAATTGGGTCCTTCTACCTGCAATGCATAACGAAATATAACATATTTTGTCATTTTTCTTTATAATTTTTTTACTCCTCCATAACGCTGTATTAGCAGATGATTCGTAGATAAATCGAAACCTTGGAAAGACCACTACCCATGGTATTTATTTCGTATGCTAATTCAGCGTTATGTAAAAATAATCAGTAATTTTAATTTTTTTCCAGGGTTGTCACCTTCCTATATCCGGATATTAATATTTTTTTCAAATCAAGAATCAAATTAATTTATTGAGTTTAGCCTTATCGATACCAGAAATATGAATTAACGTAAGGGACAAAACACTGTTTTTCAGGAGAGCCAAAAAACGATAAAAAAAATTTAAATCTCTCTATAACTTTTTACTGTCTGCTTCAATTTTAATTGTGTCTAGAGCAAAGTTTCTTAGAATTTCCTCTTCTTTCATGCTATGAACGAATAATTTAGAAATACCCAGTGGTTAAAAAAATAGCATGTCCCTTACATTAAAAAAATACGTTTTGTTGTACCTTACGTTGCTAATATTTTATTTGTAAACCGTCAAGCATAACGTAAGCAGCAAGAGAAATAGAAAATTATACGAAATTCTATTGTAAAGGACTTTTACAGTGTTGCAATTTGATGTAACTATAGATTATAATATACTAAATTTAGAGTATTTTAGTACCATGCAAATAGGTTACACTGGTCTACATCAAATTTGCCATTACATGAAAATGTACTATATTGATTGTATTTCACTCACTGAATATAAATATATAAGTAAAAATTCATAGTTAGCTCTTATTGTGCAACTGTGCTATATAAAATATAATAGCGGGTAGCGCGATAGTTTTACCACATTAATGATGATAATTCAAAATAATTAGAGATTAACTGCGGAAATTTTATTTTTTCATATTTGTTTGTTACTTCCAACGCTGACTGTGTTTTGTTCAACAGTTAAAACGTGAAATTGTTATCGTTTTTTGACATTTTTTGTGAAAAAATGACATTTTCCATTATGTCCCCCAAATGTGTTAATAGTGCAGACAATTTTTGCTACAATATGTGGTAAGGTGACCCATATTAACCAAAGATGCTCAATTACTCAACGTTTAGAAACTGCTCACTTCCATTATTTTGGAATTAAAATTAAAAACCAAGACAAATCGTACCACATTTTATTTGCACAGCTTGCTCCACAAATTTGATTAAGTGGCTAAACAAAAAGAAACGTTCATTGTCTTTTAGTGTGCCAATGATGAGGAGGGAACCTACCACTCATGCGAATGACTGTTACTTTTGCTTGACTCCATCCAGTATGGTATATCAAGAAAAAAGACACGAAACGTGGTATACCCTTATGTAGCCTCTGTGTCGCGACCTTGTACCACACGGAATCGATTTACCTGTTCCTCGACATCCCGAAGAGTACCAGCAAGATTCTGAAGAAGAGATAATTTCAATGGAAGTTGACTACAATGAGCCTACAACCACACAATCGTCACAGTTTGTGGGTCTCTAAAAATTCATTTTCTTCATTCTCATCTTGATTTTTTCCCTTCTAACTGCGGTGATGTAAGTGTCGAACATGGCGAATCAAGATATCTCGACAATGGAAAACATATACCAGGGCCGATGGAATGCGTCAATGGTAACGGACTACTGCTGGAATTTGAGAAGAGATACCCCTAACAGCGATTACAAAAGATTAACGAAAAAGAAGCGAAAATCTTAATTAAACACGTTTTAATATTATGTTAATATTTCAATATTCCCAATTTTATATAAAAAGTAAAAAATAACAATAAATAAATATAGTTTTTTTTTAAATAAATTATTTTGTACTTTAACATGTTACTAAAAGTCAAATTTTGTATATTAGGTATATTTCCAAAATAAGAGCTAATTAAAAAAATATATCTGTGTTTTCGTATTCAGTTACCTCAAAGCAGTATAAAAATATAGTATTCAATTGATGGACACACAAAAAGTAAAATTTTGTAGACCAGTGTTATTTGCATGATTAAATGTTAGTTTCAGCCTAGCTATCGCAGATTTAAATGAAATTTAGGGAGACAAAAATAAAACGATTTATTATTAAAAAAAATTTTATGTTCGACTTTTATGTCTGCGTAATTATTATAAATTCAACACACTAATCAGTCTATTAAACTTTTTGTTGAGTTTAAATAAATGTCCTAAAATTAACAATGTTTAAATAAATGTCCTAAATTATTAGCAGTCTTAGACATCTTTTACTTATCAATTAAAAATAATAATTTGACTTTATGATCTGTTTTAATTAGGAGTCCTATGACAAACTCTGTAGTTTTAATAATTACGTATCATTGGCTTTAAAATCAGAAATTAAATTTAAAAAAATCTCAGACTTAATCAAACAGTCTTTTTATTAAGTAATGAATGAATGTACTGAAAACGAAAGACAGATGAAAAAATATTTTTGTCTGAAATATGAATGAATAAAAAAATATAAGTGATATTCATATTAATATTAGAAATATATATTACTAGGGTCGCCCTCGCGGTTTCACCCGCGCGTTTGTTTTTTTTAAATTATCCCCCCCTTTCCCCCATCAAAGGATCATATGTCCGTATCCTGGTTCGAAGCTACCTCTTCACCAATTTTCAGCCAAATCGGTTCATCCGTTCTTGAGTTATAAATAGTGTAACTAAGACCACTTTCTTTTATATACATAGATTGCAAGATTAAATAATTAGGAATGGGCAGACTGATTATGATGATAATATAACTATTGGTAAATTAAACTTTTTTAATGGTGAAATTGAAGTGGTTAGAATATGTAACTTTTTCTATTTAGTATTTTATCTATGTGTCATTTCGGGTATCTTTAACTGGGGTTAAATTAAATTCTTAAAAAACTCTAATCACGAATTAAAGTAAGGGACAAGGTAAGGGTGTAAATTATTGAACACTATTGACTTACTTTATTTTTCAGAGAAAAAAAAATGTTAACGTCTGTTACATCATTTTTTCTTGGCATAAAACGTTTTACGCAGGCCAAAAAATCTTACTGTAAGGGACATTTTTTTAACGATAGAACTTTTTTAATAACACCAATCGATAGAGCAGAAAATTCTGAATCCAATGATATATATAACTCATTTTCGCCAAAATGTCCCTTACGTTAATTCATATTTCTGGTATCGTTATACAAGCACATATGAACGGTCTGGAACGGCTCCATGATGCCTCGCCCCCGTTTCTCCATGCTACGTGTAATGACATGGGGTTTTAGCTTTCACCTAACGAGGGCGGACTCCTTCCCATGTCACCACCATAGCATTTCATCGAAATAGCGACAAACAGTACATTAAAATCTATTCGAGTCAATATTAATGGATTTGGATTAAACTGTCACTATTTGCTAAGTGAAACAATACATAAACCAATTAAAATATAATCATCGCTAGCGCTCTTTTAGGTTTAGAGAAATAAATATACAAATACGCGTACATAAAGACTACATACAAAGATACATACATACATGTGTAAAAACATTATTAATAACCTCCTTTAAATGAATTCGGTTAAAAATCAAGATTAAAAAGAAGTAGGAATGAGAAATTAATATCCCGAACGACAATTTTAAAATAAAATGATACTTATAAAAATATATTATCTCATGATCCGGATTCTAATCTCTAGTGACAACCCTAGTACCAAAATATCCGGATAAAAATTGAAATGCCCATTACTTGTACATAACGCTGAATTAGCTTACGAAATAAATACCATGGGTAGTGGTCTTTCCAAGGTTTCGATTTATCTACGAGTCATCTGCTAATACTGCGTTATGGAGGAGTAAAAAAATTATAAAGAAAAATGACAAAATATTGGATATTTTGTTATCCATTGCAGGTAGAAGGACCCAATTTTGCAGATATATCTGGTATTTTATGTCTGTTTGATAGACGCAATCAAAATTTAGAAATATATTTTAATTTTGTCGCAATATTTAATTTTGTGATTTTTCAGACCCGGATATAAGCTAACTTTGAAATTTTTTTTCTCAAAAACTATTTGTCATATCAATGCCGGAGTTTTACTAGTGTGCTTAAAATGATAAAAACTTTCAATTTCTGGAAGAAAAAGCACATGCAACAAAAATGGGGTTCATAATACATTGGCATCACGGAATCGCAAACACACCAAGTTTTTTTTTCTTTTCTATTATCCAGAGAGAAGAGTCTTTTACTAGAGTGCGAAAGAGAAACTTGCCATGTGATTTTACTTTTTGAAAAAATATACTTCTAAATATTATACTCAAAGATGACTGACTGACTGACATAGTGATCTATCAACGTACAGCCCAAACCACTGGACGGATCGGGCTGAAATTTGGCATGCAGGTAGATGTTGTGACGTAGGCATCCGCTAAGAAAGGATTTTGATCAATTCCCACGGGAACGGGAACCTTGCGGGTGAAACCGCGGGCGGCCGCTAGTCTAATATATTTGTGTAATCTTGTTCCAGATCCATTCTTCGTTGCTGCTGACACTGTCTCTGCTGGGCGCCACTCTCGCTGCGCCATTTGTCGGCAATTTGCCGGTGGACCCCGAATCTCTTCCCAATCTTTCTTCCGGCACCAACCTGCACCCTAATTCAGGTAATCTTTTACTCAATAAATAAAACAACTTAAGCGGATAAAAAATCAGTTTAATTACTAAAGTTTTGCTTTTGCATTGATGTAAGCAGTCATATCGTCGGGTTTTTATAGAAAAGTTGTAAATTTCACCTGTGCTTGCGCACGATAATATACTCGACACTCTTATATCCTGCATAAGTAGTTGATTATTCGTGAAGATTAGCCGCCTTAACAGAAAAATCGGCTAGGAGGACATTATGGATTATCTTCGAAGCATAAAAAATGGTTTTCGATTTATCCGCAGCAGGAGGACCGCCAGCGTTGACTCCCAACGCTCAGAATGCCGCAAACAATGGCAAGGATTTCATTATCAACCTATCCAACTTGCTGTCATCCGGGGGCGGCCTGATCCCCACCGTGCTGGGCGCCTTGGTGCATGCGCTGGGGGCCCTCGGTCCGGGCCTGGCGCAGGACGCGCCCCCTTCCAACAACCCCACAGGAACTCTCCCGAATCCTCAACCAGGGCCGGGGCCGCTTCCAAACCTTCCTGGCTCGGTCCCAGCCCCTTGCCCAGGTGTCCCCGACCCGAGCAAATTGCCGGGCCCCGAATCTCCCCCCAATCCTGCTTCTGTCACCAACCCGAACCCTAATGCAGGTAATCTTTCATGCAATAAATAAAACAACTTAAACGGATAAAAAAGCTGTTTATTTGCTAAAGTTTTACTTTTGCATTGCTGTAATTTGCGAATTTATGCGAAAAAATGGGATCCCACATCGTGTACACTCGTATATCCTGCATAGTTGGTTGATCGTAAAGATTAGCCGCCTTAACAAAAGACTCGGCTAGGAGGACAGTGCATCAGGGATGTTTGCAACTTTGCAGAAGCGCAGGTAGACTGCTTCTACGCAACTATGCGAAAGCGGTGCGCTTCCCTGGTGCGCGGCAGGTCTAACACCATCCTATCTATGATAGCAAGTAGACTAGATTGCCGCTATATTAACCGTTGCTGTGCACTTTCTGCGGGAATTTCACAGATAAAATAATTTTTAAATGAAATAGAGTTGTACTACTAACATAGAAAAAGTGAAATAAGTCCTTTGTAACTAACAAAAGTGAGTCATTGTTACTTTAGTAAAATTTATTATTATTATGTACATAATATTTTTAATCTCCACTCTGTCCGGCAGGGTGGATAAGACCTATTCTTATTATTATTATGGATTATCTTTAAAGCTTAAATAAATAAATAAAAATAAAATGTATTTGATGCAGAAACAAAGTCCATAGTGTTAGTAACAATTAATCTTAAAAAGTATGTTAGTACAAAAAGGTAAAAAAGTAAAAGATAAAATAAATGGTTTTCTATTTATCCACAGCAGGAGGACCGCCAGCGTTGACTCCCGAGGCTCAGAATGCCGGGGACCACGCCAAGGATGCCGCTATCAACTTTTCCAACGCGCTGTCATCCGGGGGCGCCCTAGTCCCCAACATACTGGGCGGCGTGGGGGAGGGCGTGGGGGCCCTCGGTGCGGGCCTGACGCAGGACTATGCTATATACTAAGGGTTCCATACGATGAGTGAGTAACTTAAGTACTTTGTAATCTGCCTTGTAAGAATGTTTAAATAGCTAAGGCAAAATTACGTTGTTAAATTAAATACCTATTTGATGTTTTAAAAACGTTTTTCTTTCTTGTTTATTATAAATTAGACTTCTCCGCTGCCTTAATAATGAGAGTATCTCAAGGATCAACTTTGGGGCCACTGCCATTCTTGATCTATAAAAATAAGCACAATATTGCCGAAGATCCGAATATCACTGCTCGACACTTGGGTAGACTTAGTAAATAAAGACGTCTAACAGACGGATGGTCACGTCGAATGAAAGACATGGTATAAGTATATACCTTTGTTTTGTCTTGTCGTTCTAAATGTTGTCTCAAAAGTCACAATTAATGCTATCGTGTCCGTGTCTTAAGTTAAGATATTGAAGGTCATAAAAATAGTTTTTTTGCAAATATGTAATATATAAAGTTACTTAGGATACCAAAAACTTTATTTTTATAAATACATAAGTACATAATTAAACATTAAAGAACCCAGACCGACCCAGACTGATAAAATATAGACAGATGTTTGTACGCAACCGCGACTTCTAGTGTGACCCATCATTATTTAATGCTCCAAGAAAAGGCTGCATTGATTCAATATTATGTTAAGTGGTGAGGGACGGTTCAATAAGAATAAACACAGGTGTAAAAAAATATGCTACGTGACGTAGGCATAAATAGATACATTACTTTATTTTTGTCTCATGTCTTTAAAATGGGGATCCCTTTATTTCGCATAACTTTTTTTGTCATAATTTAATTTGGCATACCGAGTTTGGCATATTTTTTTTTTTCATAATAATGTTTTGTCATAATTGTCCTTTCGAATACTGTTTCATTAAGCAACAATATCGTTTAGACTAATGCGTTTTGTCTCATTTTGATTCGCGTAAAATTTTTAGACATATTGATTTTTGGCTACAAGTTATTATTGTGTAACAGATGGTAATTAAATTGCAACAATTGTCCCCACATTTAAAGGGTTCCCTATTTTTACGCATATGTTTTTTTGTCATAATTTAACATGGCATACTTATTTATCCTATTAATAGTTACGCATAATATTCTTTTGGCATAACTTTAAAGGCATAATTTTTTTAGGCATAACTTCTTTAAGCATAATAATTGTAAATCAAGAACCGCTCGACCGATTTTGTACAAACTTCACATAAACCATATCTACTAAATAGTCCGAACAAAGCCTAAACATTTGATTTGGATAGGTGAGCCCGTTCTTGAGTTATAAAATTACAACGAAAAGTGGCATTAATTTTTATTAGATATAGTGACTCTACCACCGGCTTCGGAACATTGTTATCTATCGAGAAGAACCGGCAAGAAACTCGATGTTACTCATTTCAATCTATACTAATATTATAAAGAGGAAAGATTTGATTGTTTGTGGGGGGGGGGGGAGTAGAAAAAAGAAATTACGCGCGGGTGAAACCGCGTAGGAGACCGCTAGTATAATATATTTATATAATTATTATAGGTATAAAAGCAAAATACTGATTAATCACGAAATCTCAAAAACTATGTATAAAGGCAACCTCACCTGCAAGTGGTACATCCAGCTGCTAAACGAACGAGGTAATGGCGCTAGCTTTCCCTGGGGGTTTGCCGCTGAGGTTTGGGGCCCAAACGGCAGTCGCCTTAGTAAGTGCCAAACTGGCCAAATCAAAAATGGTGTTAAAACAGCACTTGGTACAGAGGGCGACCGCCAGGGATAGGAACCACTTACCCTTAAAGGGGTATTTGATTGGGTATTTCATAGACTTGTTTTCAAAAACCCTATAAAATCGATAATTACATAGTCGACTTACTAAGTCGGACTTAGTCTAGCTAAAGGCTTACCAAATCAATTGAGTTAATTCGGGAAGCACTAACCGAATTCGAAAACCCCATTGAAGCTTACCCATTCATATGGGTTTTATAAGGCGCAATGCACTTAAAGAAGAAAAGAAGTAGAGAGAAATCAACAGTACGAGTGCGGAAAAGAGATAAAAATAAGGTGAAAAGAGATAAAAATAAGGTAAAAAGAGATAAACATATTATGGTAAAAAGAGAAAAACATAGGGTAACCCTATGATGCGGTAAGTGCTTAAATTTAACCCAGTATAATTGGGTAAGCGCATCAGAAAGTAGTTAACCCTATTCAAAAGGGTTTCCAAATCGATAGACTAACACTATCAATAAGTTACCTTTTTATTTGGGTAACATTTCAATAGGGTTTCCCTTAAAATAGGCTTAAGCAAATAAAGGGCTTTTCCGGTCCCTGGCGACCGCATAAAGACGCGCGGGAGGATCGCGTAGCTCCCGTGACAAGTTTGCGGGTCACATGCGGACCCGGCCAAAGACGTTACCACCAACCAGAAAGATCCGCTTCGCGACGTGGAACATTGGGACGCTGAACGGACGTGCGAGGGAGCTGGCCGACGACTTGTTCCCTCTCGCAGGAGACTCAGAAAGGCAGCAGGTGGGAATAAACCCAGATCCTGGGCTATCGGAAATGGCTACAAGCTGATCTACACGGGTGCACCAACTGGGGAGAACAACGTGGCCGTGGTGCTCTCGGGCGAAATGCAAGGCGATGTGTAACTGGCTTGTTCAGGACAGAATATACTCGGAGAAAGAAGACTAATTAATAAAAACGCAATTGCGTAAATAATTATAAATAGGCAAGCTTATTTATTAACCCTTTCCCCGCCACGCTTGTTTTCGAAAATGGTGCCCCCCCACACGCCACGACCATTAAAAAAAAAATTCCAAAAAATTATTAGGTTATACTCAACTCATTCAGGCAAGTAAAAATACAACGTTTCTTGATCATGTTTTTTTGTCTGATATATCAGACATTGGCGTGGTGGGCACGAAAATGGTTTGTCTGATATATCAGACATTGGCGTTGAAAGGGTTAATATAGATTAGGTGTATTGCTTATTTGTCCAGTTGTAACATTGGTGTCAGACGTCCTAATTGTCATTTTTGACCTTATTTTTGAAATGATATCTTATTATTGTTAGTCCTAGGTTGAGTATATAAGAGTCAGAGAGCCTAGGTTAAGTCAGTTCCACAATCGGCTTCACACACCACTGCAAGATGAAGCTACTGGTAAGAATTATTTTTTTAAATGTTTTGTTTTTATATTTAAAATTATATGATGTTGCTGCGAAGTGCCACTCCAGATTCAACACCTCTTGGCCAGGATGTAAGGGAGTGACCCATCATGCTTTCGCTCCAAGCCAACGTTTCCTGCCGGCGGTGAACCTGCCGAACGGCGAACGAGGCTTTAGCTGCCGATTGATGGCGGTATAACCATCTAAAGCCAAAGGCAGATTTTTTTTGATACCACATCAGTTGGCAGACACACGCAGCCCACGTGATAGTAAGCGGTCACTGCGACCTATTTCATTGAGGGACACTTCATCAGGAAGCGTCACTCAATGCGCTGCCAGACTGTAGGCTCATCTGATTCTTCTCTTCGAGCCTTTAAATTCAAGTGCGTTATGAGAGTGTACATAAGGGAATAGGGGAAAGGTGTAATAGGGAGGGCACATATGCTTGCGCGATCACTTATGCACTATAAAATATCTCGTAAAGATTGGCCGTCGTTGCCGAAAACTCGGCTAAGAGGACATTATTCAGTATATAAACGAGCATACTCTCTCTTAAAAGGCGGGCAACGCATCGGCGATCCCTCTGGTGTTGCAGATGTCTATGGGCGGCGGTGATTGCTAACCATCAGGCGCCCCGCTGGCTCGTTTGCCGCCTCTGGCATAAGATTTTTTTTTGTTGAGAACAGTATTTTACTAAAGTAAAAAAAATACTTAATCTGTATTTTTTTTTGCAAAAAAATTAAAATCTATAATTTTATTCCAGATCTTTTCTTCGTTGCTGACACTGGCTCTGCTGGGCGCCACGCTTGCTGCGTCCTGCGATCATGATCCCTGTGATCCTAAGTCGAACCCCCCTCCTGTGCCTGTTCCAAAACCTCCTGTCTCAGGGACACCCCCAAACACTAATCCTGGACAAAACCCTGGCACGGGCACCAAACCGGACCCTAATGCAGGTAATCTTTTACTCAATAAATAAAACAACTTAAGCGGATAAAAAAGCAGTTTATTTAATAAAGTTTTGCTTTTGCATTGCTGTAAAGCAGTCATGACCGACCCACTATGAACGAAATGAACTAGCAAACCGGTCAACCGGTAACATTAGCTGTAGCAAGAGACCGAAAAGTCATGACGTACAAAAGTTGGATACCAGATTTCCACATTAATTAACGAGCGATTGCTCCTACTGAGGAGCTTCCTCTACATGAAAACTAGTCCAACACTTTTGTTTTGCTTATAGATAGATAGATAGATAGATTTCTTTATTTGCATAAAACATGGTACATTTTAAGATCTTATAAATACGAGTAATATATAATTTAATTGATTCACATTTTTTTGAATTCAGATTATATAAATAAAAAGTAGTCAGTCATTTTGGAAGTCAAAAGTATAGATTCTAGTACGTATAATGTCAACCTTAAAATTAAAAAGTAAAATCAAAATTAAAAAGTAAAATAAATTAAGTGTGTATAGTAGGGTAAGAGGTACAATTATTGGCACTTTAAGGAATTTCACAACTTTAAAGGCCTGTAGAAAATCAGCCAATTTAAATATCGACTTAAATTTGATTTCGTATGATTCTTTATTTATTTGAGAATAGATTTAAACGGGTTGATAGTTAAGAAATGTGTTAGAAATACGAAAATTTCCGCAAAATATGAAAAAACACCGAAAGTCACTATTGTTGGCACCCTAAAGTACAAATATTGGCATAGAAAAATGTACAATTGTTGGCAGTGCCAATAATTGTACACGTGACCGTGCCAATAACTAATCGGATCGCCTGATAGTGATGGGAAAAGTGAAATCTATATACTTACGAGTAGTACGAGTACCTATACAAATAATTTGCCGTTCGTTATAGGCGTTAAAACTAGAGAACGGCTGAACCGATTTGGCTAATTTTGGTTTTGAAATGTTCGTGAAAGTCCAGAAAATATTTAAAAATGTGAGAAAATAGAGGAATTAGACGTAGGTCTTGCTTGGCGGTAATTGGAACGCCAAGCACACCACGTGGGGCTCCCCCGCCCTCGAACAATCCGTTCGGCGAGGACCTAATGTCCTGGGCACTCAGATTGGGACTAGTGATCCTCAACAGGGGGAGCACGCCGACCTGTGTGAGGTCGTCGACATCACCCTGGCCACCTCACATTTGGCGGGCCGCGTCACCCAGTGGCGGGTGGCCGACGCGGAGACCTTTTCGGATCATAAATATATCCAATTTGGTATCTCCGTAGGCGGCCGTGGTACTCAAGTCCAACCGAGGAAAACATACCGAATGGACGTAGGTGGACAAACTCAACCCCCCAAGTACAGCGACATTGCTGGCTCTTATATAGTCGGTATTAGCCACTTGAACTTGACCGAGGAGCAAATGCGGCTGATACAGGAGGCTATCAAGGCTTCAACAAGGTGGTAGATGCTAGCCTCAGGGGGGTACCGAAATTCTTGGGTTTTGCCTACAAGACCGGCTGGATATTGGCGACTGCACAAACCAGGGAACCAAGGACTGGCTAGAGGGCTTAATCCGAGAAACGGAACCATGGCCCGGTGCAAAGCTCTCTATTATACCAGAGAGTGAACTGCCCAAGCCAAAAGTTGGGACCGCATTCTGCCCCGGAGCAATTTATGCTATGGGTGCAGAATGAATATCTCAACCCAAAAGTTTGGAGGGTTCTCCACACGAAGGAGGAAGCGACAGGATCTATTGTGACCTTATCTCTCGATGACCAGTCTGTGGAAGCCCTCAAAAACAACCGTGGAGAGGCCAAATTTGGTGTGAGGACAGTTGTCTTCAAAATCAAAGGAGGCCAGGAGACGGAACCCCCAAAAGTGGCGAATCTACCGCCCACCACCAGCAGCGTAAAGGAATCGAAGAGGAGAGCGTTGAAACCCTCGGGAGCCTCCAAAGGCTCCCAAGGCTTAAAGCCTCCCCCTCCGAAACCTAAGGCCGTCGCGGGACCCTCATCTGAGGGTACCCAAAGGGCCCAAACGCGACTGGGAGGGGGAATTTAGCGGGAGCGCCGAAGGTACCAAGGGTTTTCCATGATATATGTAGATAGGTAGCTCACTTTTTATTAGCTGAGTAAATATACAGTCGTTTTAAGTCGCCGTGTAAAAATCTACCTATTAGTAGGACTTATAATGCTTTAATAAATAAATTTTACAAAACAGTGGCACATCACTATTAGAATTTCATAAAAGCTGATACAATCATTGGCACCCTTCGAGGTACAATAATTGGCAGTGCCAATCGTAAAAAAAGTACAATTATTGTCACTGCTAAAATTTGAAACCACAATAGATAAGAAGACAAGTAGGCATTTTATGAATAGAACTTTCGAGACTGGTTAAAACACAATCATAACATTAACAGCGATTTTGCAAAACCGTATTTCAATAATTGGCAGGGGGTGTCAACGAACTAGTTCTCCATACAAACAAAATTACAATTATTGACACCCCCTAAAAGTTTTTTTCTAACAAGATTTACGATTGTATTTGCTGCAAAACCCACTATTTAACATCTTATTTAACTAAAAAACATTCACTGACCAGAAATTATCTACAAAATAAAAAGTAATAAGTCGTTAAACTTACCCTGCATTCACAAATTTTCTTAAGGAATCACGCACAAACTGGTTTCTCTCGGGACCATGACCGAAAAGAATTTTTTCTAGTGTTGTCAGTTGTAATTATTTAAAAACTACTATTTAGTGTTGTAAATGAATAATTGAACTTTTATTCTAAATTTTTAGTTTATGGATTTTTGCCACGAAAAGCTTAATATTTAAGTTTAAAACCCAGAGTGCCAACAACTGGAGGGGGGCCAACATTAGTATAGTTTACCCTATAGCCTGAAATAAACGTTTTGAATTGAATTGAATAGTCTGGCAGACTGATCGCAAAAATTACGACAAAAAAAAACATTCTGAACTATGCGCAAGTTTTTTATGATGAATTAATGAAGTGTGTTATGTGGTGTGGATGCAATAGTCGAACCAGACCAAAGAGTTATAGGGGGGGGGGGGGGGGGTAGGTAGGTAGGTTAAGAAAAATAACCTGCGGACGCTACAAACAAATTACAATAAAATTGTATGACAGTACAGTTGACGGCAAATCAACTTATCCAAAAAGTCTCAATTATAATATAACTTTGTGCGATAGACATTCAGCTAAAAATTGGTTGTAGAAATTTGTTCCACTGTAAACTTACGTTCGATTTCCTCAACAGGATGTCCCGACAAGACAGACCCCAAGGGTGCCGACAAGGATGATAAAGATCTGGGTAACGTATTAAAAGTTCTCCTTTGCAACCTTGGGAAGATAGGGTGAATTGTTGATTTGTATTGTTGGTTTTTATTGCTTGCCCATCACTATTACTCGTTAGGCGTCTCATTAACACAGTGCGGCATGGCAAAATGTTTCTCATGAAATCAGGGTAGTACATTTTCTCCTAAATCTGGGGAAGTACAAATCAGAATTAAAAACGATTTATGCTGTAGAAACTACTACATATTACCTACATTTAAAAAAAAAGAACACACAAAAATGTTTTAATTTCAAATAGTTATGACCTCTTGAATCTATTAACTAATGTGAACAAATGATGTTCATGACGCACCGCAGTGGAGTCCTGCGTGAGAATCATGGAGTTCATGTCGCACCCTGGGTAAGTTCAGTAAATTTGGTGCCGCAATCAACGTGTTAATTTTTGAAATAGAACTTTATGCGATAGACATTCAGCTAAAAATTGGTTGTAGAATTTTGTTCCACTGTAAACTTACGTTCGATTTCCTCAACAGGATGTCCCGACAAGACAGACCCCAAGTGTGCCGACAAGGATCCTAAAGATGTGGCTGACATACTAAACTTAAAAGCTACTTTAAAAGATCTCCTTTCCCTCGGCGGTGGGAAGCTAGCAGATAAGACGATATAGAAGGCCCCGACCTCTCCCAACGACCGACAACAGGACAAGTAGAATAGAATAGAAATATTCTTATTATCCACACACAATGCATCAGGATATATTAGACAGCAGCAATAAAGCAAAAACAATACTACTTTAAAAAAGAGAAATACAAAAAAATTAAGTATAGCCTCTGACTAGGCTTGACGACTAATATCTACATTAAATACCAGCCGGGACCAACAGCTTAACGTGCCTTCCGAAGCACGGAGACGCTCGAAACAAATGTCACCAAATGTGATCAGAATGGTCACCCATCCATGAACCGACCGCGGCGTGGGTAGCTTGACTTTCGTTATCGCTAACGTAGGTACCACAGCTGCGCCACGAGCGCCTCACTAAGCGTAAGATCACTAAACTTGAAATCAAAGGCTCGAAGATCAGAAGAGCCTGTGGCAGCAAATTGAGCGACGCTGCGGTTGTTACCGTCAGGTGAGATGTGCGCCTGTCTAAACTGAGCCAGCATAAACACAAGAATACGCGTCTGCAGTGAGTGGATAGTAGGACAAGAACTCAGCTGAATCCTTGTCACCAGTTGTCGAATTAACTTGAATAATTTCATTTGCTGTATGTATGTGTTAATCTATGTATTTAAGGACTCTTAATATATTGTAATCTTAAAGTTTTCCTAAATAAACTATTATTGAAACAAATAATTTTTTATTACTTTAATTTGAAAACTCTACAGTGGTTTTCAATATAATTAAATGAATAATTATTGATTCAATATTTTTGGAGATTATTCTCACAACGCCATCTAACCCTAAACTAAAATAGCTTAATTTGGGTGTCAGCAGACGACAGATATTACTTACCTATTTTTTTGTACATTTATTATTATTATACGTTATTATTAGTATCGAACGAAACGCACTACTTGGTCTAAGAATTGGCTGCATTTATTCAAATATGTATAGTGGTGCAATATGATACAATGTGGATAAACACAGGTGTAAAAAGACAAACTAAGTGACGTTGGCATTACTTCATAAATAAATGAAAGTAAATACTTTATCTTTGTCTCATTTCTATGAATGTGTACAATTGTTGCACATTAATTACTATCTGTTAGATAAAATCAATATCAAAATATACTATACATAATAAGGTACATTTAAGTAAATACATATTATACATAGAAACACCTAGACCGATACAAACAGTCGAACCCGCGACCTCTGGTGTAAAAGCCGAAAGATGGCACCTATGTATGGCATTCTTGTAATGACAACTCTGTAATAGGGTCGCTCGTCTAGCATATAGCATCACCATCAGGGTTGGGTCCCGAGGCTTAATGGGTAAACTCCGCCCTTTCTTTGATGCGGAAGTCCCACACATAAATATCACCGTTTGCCCCCATTGGGGAGTAACGGTATGTAACGTTAAAAAAAGGACAACGTCACGTGTGTTTTACAGTACGAATGGGCCGGTTCGTGCGGGGAAGTACCACCCTCTAAGGGTGTTACCAGACCAATCGATCGATCGTCGATCGAGCTGCTTGATCTGCCAGTCTTATGCGTTTGCGTCTCCGTAATATTAGGACAAGCAACATCGTACTGGCCAACAACAACGCGTCCTCTTGTGAATACATTTAGAAAAAAACTGATTGAATATAGCCGGAGTTAATATCAACGTCGACCGGTGCCATCGACCGGCAATCGATCGATTGGTCGAGCGGTACCTATCTGTCGATCAATTAAAGTTACCAGACTAGTCAATCAACTTCGATCGACGTTGATCGATGCAGTCGATCGACGATCGATCGATTGGTCTGGTAACACGATGGTGTTGCAGATGTCCATGGCCGGCGGTGATTGCTTACCATCAGGCGACCCGCTGGCGTGGCCGGCCCGCGACCTCTGACTAAAAAGAGCCGGCCTATTCGTACTGTAAAACAGCATGGCCCTGCCACTACAAAAATCTATAAAAGCAAAATAACACTGACTGTTTTATCACGAAACCTCAGAAAGTCTTACCATAAATATGGATTTTACAAAACTGGAGGAGTTGACTTCTAAGGGAGTGAAACGGGTGTTGAAAGTTCGTATGAAAGTCCTATATTTTTGGAGTAAGGGACTTTATGTATGCTCTACTTATATTATAAGAGTGAATGTGTATTATTGAATAATGATGTACCTAGCTTCAGTTCAGAACATGTCTGTTTGTATCGGTCTGGGTGTTTCTATGTATAATATGTATGTATTTACAAAAAAAAAGTATTTAAGTAATGTTTATCCGTTGTCTGGCACCCATAGCACAAGCTAATGCTTAGTTTGAATTATTCCGATCTGTCACCCTTGCCCCTGCTTTGTCCCCTTGGGGTGACAGATTGTGGGGTCAGATGGCGCTGTGTGAATAATGTCCAGAGACAAGGGCGTCGCCAGGGGGGGGCAGGGGGGGGGGCAGCTGCCCCCCCCTAGAGATCCAATGTAGCTAGCCGCAAAGCGATCAAAGTGCGAGCAATTGACTTCCTTACCTATTAATAAATTCCGCATCGCATGACAAAACGAAAATGATTTCACAAGGAATATTGTGGAATATTGTAGAAAATATTGAAATATTCAAAATAACATTAAGATTTTGAGATCCGTTTTTAAAATCGCCGCCATTTTCATCACGGCTATATCAGATTCAATAAGCAGCCCCAAAGGAAGTGGACGTGGCAGAGCCCCGACACTATGAAGGAAAACGAGATCGACTTCATCTTGGCAGACAGGCGGCAAATATTTAGAGATGTCTCCGTGATCAAGCGATCACAGACTTGTCCGAGGCACTCTGAATATCGACTTTTGAACGCGTCCGTTTGATGAAGTCTTGACTCCGGCCACTCTGCTCCAATCCATGATAGGATCGCAAACATTCCAGTCGAACCTGGAGAACCAATTTGTTGCCTTGGAAACCACAATTGACGTTGCCCGAAACCTTTAAAATGTGGTTCGAATCCTCAGGGAGGAAGGTAGGAGATTTTACAACATACGGCGCAAAGGCAGGAACTCGAAACTTTCCGCAGGGACTTTAGGGCTAATGGAGGCACCGAGGCAATGCAACGACGTGAAGACGCACACGCCACTTCGCCCGGAAAAAGAGCTCTTAACCGGGAGGTAAATAAACGTGTGCGTTACGACCTCCGGTACTGTAATACTCTTTCGTTCGAAAGAGTTATAGAGAAAATCGGGGATCTAAGGTGTTCGTTCAATGTAACGAAAGAAGCGAGCGAGCTCCAAAACTTGATGCTGTCCTGTTTGAAGGGAGAACTCCAAAAGCGTGGAGTAGGAGTGTGGTCGTCCTGTTCTTCAAAAAGAGGGACAAAAGCCTGCTGAAGAACTATCGACCCATTTCCCTTCTAAGCCACGTCTATAAGCTATTCTCAAGAGTGATCACGAACCGTCTTGCGCGAAGATTCGACGAGTTCCAACCACCGGAACAGGCTGGGTTTCGGAGCGGATACGGCACCATAGACCACATCCACACTATGCGGCAGATTATACAGAAGACCGAAGAGTATAATCAGCCCCTGTGTCCAGCATTTGTGGACTATGAGAAGGCCTTCGACTCGGTAGAAATCTGGTCCGTTCTGGAGTCCCTGCAACGTTGGCAAGTAGACTGAAGATATATCCAAGTGATGAGATGTCTATATAAAGCAGTCACCATGTCTGTCCAAGTACAAAAACAGCAGACAAATCCTAACCATTGCATCGAGGAATGAGACAAGTGGACGTCATCTCCCCGAAATTGTTCACAAATGCAATGGAGGATATGTTTAAGATGCTGAACTGGAAAGAACGTGGCATCAACATAAATGGCCAATACATCTCGCACTTGCGATTTGCAGATGACATCGTCATAACGGCGGAGACGCTGCATAACCTACAACAGATGCTGAATGACCTGGCTGATTCTTGTTTACGCATCGGCCTACGGATGAACTTGGACAAAACCAAGGTCATGTCAATGAACAATCATGTCAATGTTCGACCGGAACCGATTGCGATCCAGGACGATTCCTTGAAGTTGTTAAAAAATATGTGTACCTTAGGCAGTCCTTGCAGTTGGGTCGAAACAACTTTGAGGACGAGGTGAATAGAAGAATTCAGTTGGGATGGGCAGCGTTTGGGAAACTACGTCGAGTCTTCTCATCGCCGATCCCACAATGCCTAAAGATGAAAGTCTTCAATCAGTGCGTCCTACCCGTCATGTTATACGGAGCCGAAACGTGGACACTTGCGGCACGAATAGTCCACAAGTTTAAAACCGCTCAGCGGGCTATGGAAAGAGCCATGCTCGGCGTTTTTCTGCGGGATCGCATCCGAAATGAGGTAACTCGGCAGAGAACCAAAGTCACTGACATAGCCCGCCGGATCAGCCAGCTGAAGTGACAGTGGGCTAGCTATATCAGCCTTAGAACCGATAACCGTTGGGGTAAATGGGATCTAGAGTGGAGACCGCGTTTCGGTAAGCGTAGTGTAGGACGCCCTCAGGCCAGGTGGAGCGATGATCTGCGCAAGATGGCTGGCAGGAGCTGGATGTGACTAGCCGAGGATCGATCAGCGTGGCGAGCATTTGGAGAGGCATAATTATGTCCAGTAGTGGACTGTTACAGGCTGATGATGATGGATGATGGATAATTATTAATGTGATTTCCTATACTTACCCTAACAGGGTCTTGCAATATATTTATAGAATAGTACTAAGTGTTAGGCTAGCTTAAGTCTCTATGTACCTATACAAGTGCAATAATTGGTAAATAAATAAATAAATAATATTATGGCCCCATTGCAACGACCCCCCCCCCCCCCCCTAGCCCTGTATAACCGAGAGGTTGGTAAGGCCATGGGTGGTGGTGGGATTTGCCCCCCCCTTAGCCATAAGCTGGCGACGCCCTTGTCCAGAGATATTTATTTATTTACCGTACGAAGTCGCGGGGAGCCGCTAGTACATATATATTTTTCAATCTTTGCCAAGCAAATCTGACGCTATATCATTAATAATAATAAAAACAATAGAAATGTATTTGTTCAGTTGCGGCTTCGGTGCTAGAGTCAAGTTATAGACTAAATAAGTATTTAATTCTATGAGTCAAGTTTGTAAGGTTAAGGCCTTTACAAACAGTTCACTATTGAAGCCCTTCGTACCTATATAAGGGCGGGGCGCCAGGGCAGAACCACACTTGATTTCACAGGTACATCATGAAGCTTCTGGTAAGTTCTTTGTATTATTTTATTCTGTAGTGGTAGAGCCATGCTGTTTTACAGTACGAATGGGCCGGCTCGTCCGGGGAAGTACCACCCTCTCACATAACACCAGCGTGAAATACGACATTTAAATATACATTTTAGTAATCAACAAATTCAAGAATCCTGTCAAACATCATTTTTTGGGTATTGTGTTGGACGATAAATGCTCGTGGGCTAATCATATCGATAAAGTCTGCAATAAGGTGAACTCTTTTGTGTATGCACTATGGCGACTGACCAAAATCACCAGTGAGGGAGTTGCGGTTCAGGCTTATCATGGATATGTGGGTAGTATATTGAGATATGGTATTGTTCTGTGGGGAAACTCGTGTCATATCAATCGAGCGTTTATAGCGCAAAAACAATGCGTTAGAGCAATTTGCAATGCAGATTCACGAACCTCTTGTAGACCCCTCTTCAGGAAGCTAAGCCTTCTGACAGTTCCTTGCATGTACATATATGAAATGTGCATGTTTGTGAAAAAATATCCTAATTTATTTAAAACGCGAATGGAAACGTACAGGTGTAGAACAAGACACCCCCATAAACTTATGCTAACTCCAGTAACAACAGAGCTTTACAGTAAAAATAGTTCGATACCAGAAATATGAATTAACGTAAGGGACAAAACACTGTTTTTCAGGAGAGCCAAAAAACGATAAAAAAAATTTAAATCTCTCTATACCTTTTTACTGTCTGCTTCAATTTTAATTGTGTCTAGAGCAAAGTTTCTTAGAATTTCCTCTTCTTTCATGCTATGAACGAATAATTTAGAAATACCCAGTGGTTAAAAAAATAGCATGTCCCTTACATTAAAAAAATACGTTTTGTTGTACCTTACGTTGCTAATATTTTATTTGTAAACCGTCAAGCATAACGTAAGCAGCAAGAGAAATAGAAAATTATACGAAATTCTATTGTAAAGGACTTTTACAGTGTTGCAATTTGATGTAACTATAGATTATAATATACTAAATTTAGAGTATTTTAATACCATGCAAATAGGTTATTTGCATGATTAAATGTTAGTTTCAGCCTAGCTATTGCAGATTTAAATGAAATTTAGGGAGACAAAAATAAAACGATTTATTATTAATATTTTTTTTATGTTCGACTTTTATGTCTGCGTAATTATTATAAATTCAACACACTAATCAGTCTATTAAACTTTTTGTTGAGTTTAAATAAATGTCCTAAAATTAACAATGTTTAAATAAATGTCCTAAATTATTAGCAGTCTTAGACACCTTTTACTTATCAATTAAAAATAATAATTTGACTTTATGATCTCTTTTAATTAAGAGTCCTATGTATGACAAACTCTGTAGTTTTAATAATTACATAACATTGGCTTTAAAATCAGAAATTAAATTTAAAAAATCTCAGACTTAATCAAACAGTCTTTTTATTAAGTAACTGAATGAATGTACTGAAAACGAAAGACAGATGAAAAAATATTTTTGTCTGAAATATGAATGAATAAAAAAATATAAGTGATATTCATATTAATATTAGAAATATATATTACTCTTGTCGCCCTCGCGGTTTCACCGCGCGTATTTTTTTTTCAATTATCCCCCCCTTTCCCCCATCAAAGGATCATAATATGTCCGTATCCTGGTTCGAAGCTACCTCTTCACCAATTTTCAGCCAAATCGGTTCATCCGTTCTTGAGTTATAAATAGTGTAACTAAGACCACTTTCTTTTATATACATAGATTGCAAGATTAAATAATTAGGAATGGGCAGACAGATTATGATGATAATATAACTATTGGTAAATTAAACTTTTTTAATGGTGAAATTGAAGTGGTTAGAATATGTAACTTTTTCTATTTAGTATTTTATCTATGTGTCATTTCGGGTATCTTTAACTGGGGTTAAATTAAATTCTTAAAAAACTCTAATCACGAATTAAAGTAAGGGACAAGGTAAGGGTGTAAATTATTTAACACTATTGACTTACTTTATTTTTCAGAGAAAAAAAAATGTAAACGTCTGTTACATCATTTTTTCTTGGCATAAAACGTTTTACGCAGGCCAAAAAATCTTACTGTAAGGGACATTTTTTTAACGATAGAACTTTTTTAATAACACCAATCGATAGAGCAGAAAATTCTGAATCCAATGATATATATAACTCATTTTCGCCAAAATGTCCCTTACGTTAATTCATATTTCTGGTATCGAGTTATCAAATTAATTTTATCGACATTGTTTATGTTTATTTATATTTAAATGTTAGTATTGTGTATAAAAATTCTAGTATTAACAATAATTCAAAATGTATTGTATAATTATAAATTTCATATTAATTTGATACATATTGTTTAATCTTAATATAATAATAATAATCTTAGTCAATCTTATTCCAACTAAATTTTTCGTCTGTCTTATAAGATACATCATGGAGATACATTGTATAAACCTGTACCAACTTCATTTACCTGTGATGACGAATAAAAGTATATTCTATTCTATTCTATTCTATGGCAGTGAAAATCTTTAACAGACTGAGTGACGACATGAAGTCTTTACCTATGGGCATGTTCAGGGGAAGACTAAGAAGATGGCTCATATAAAATTGTTTTTACTCTGTTGACGAATTTTTTGACTTTTTTAAAATGTAATCATTATTATTGACATTCTCCTCTTATTTATTAATTTAATTATGTAATAAAATAGTAAAAATATATTTTGAAATGTAATTATAATACACAAAAATTTGCATGCCAGGTACTGGCAAAATGTGTGAACTTTAGTTTTTAAGATCACCATGTACCACATTTTTATGCAAATAAATTGAATTGAATTGAATTGAATTGAATTGAATTGAATAATAGTGATTACTTACTTACTATTTTGTTTCGTCTGGTTTTTGAGAGTGCCGGAGGCCCACACCCCCGACGCATCAGCGATCCCTCTGGTGTTGTGGATGTCCATGGGTGTGGTGATTGCTTCAGGCGGCCCGCTGGCTCGTTTGCCATCTCTGACAATAAAAAAATATCATTCTGAAAAAATTCACTACTCGTCTTGATTGTCCCATCCAAAGATATTCGGATATCAACAGTCATTGGACGTGATAATGTCACTTGAAATCTTAGCTGCTACCCTAGATTACTAATTCTATGGCTGTTACACTATTAAGTGAAAATTGTCCTATAACATATTAACAAAACTACGGATACTGTTAAATCTGAAATAATTAATATTTATTTATTTAAACAAGGGATAATCTTTTACCGGAGGTAAATTTATCGGAACCGAAGTCGGAATCGGAGTTTTTAAATTTGATTTACCGGAATCGGAATCGGAGTGAGATGACAGAGGCAGATGTGACAAATTTTTATTGAAGGACAAATAAAAAAATCGTTCAATAAAAAAAATTCATTTTAATTATATTCAACAAAACAAATTCGCACAGACAATGAAAAAATCAACATGCTAACTAAACAACAATTTTAATCAAAAGCATTAACTTCAAAGTAGCGTATTGCTATGCTTCGAGCTTCGACCTCCGCGATTAAAACCACCGATTTAAAAGTGGTTAGGGCGCAGTTCGTTTCGAAGCCGAAATCGTACTGAAAACTTGTAATAATAATAATCGGAAGTTCCGACTTAACGGAATCGGAATCGGAGCTCCGTAACATCCCTGATTTAAACATTAACGCTAACAGAATGGGTAATGGGTATACATCAAATATTATTATAAAAAACCCGTATAGTATCTTCAATCGTCGAATTTCGTCGGAAATTATATCTAAAAATGGGATAACTATCCTACTAAGTACCTAATATACGAGATGAAATTTGGCACACGGATAGTAAGTTTATAACCCGGATTAGGACATAGGCTATAAAATTCCTACGGGAAAAGTCTCATTCCCGCAGGCGGGATATTTGAAAAAAGAAAATATGCGCGGGTGAAACCGCCGGCGGAATGCTAGTGTTAAAATATATGTGTGATAACATTTACCAGCATAACTTTTGTCTTGCATTGTTTCAGCTTTATTCGACGTTGTTGCTGACGTTGGCCATGTTCGGGCCCGCGCGAGCGCATTCTAAACCTAACAATAACCCTGCCCCGAACCCAGGTAATTCACCCTCGTTTTATAAGGACTTAACTCGCCAGAGAGAATTTTCTACGGCACTTTGAACGGTTTGGCACAGTTGGCAGACAGGCACGCAGCCCACCTGACGGTAAGCGGCCACTGCGGCCTATTCCATTTAGGGTTGCCATCCAGGTTTCCCCGGATTTGTCCTAGTTTAGAGGGCATCCGGGGAGCGTCCGGGGAAGGTTTCATTTGTAGACAGAGTTTTAAAAAATAAATAAATAAATAAAATTTGGGCCGCCTGCGAGACACGCACTATGCTCGCACGCCACGATGTTTTTTATTACATTGAATATGTTTAAAAGATCTTGTTGACATGTCCGGCTTTCGGACTCTAAAATCCGGGGTTTTCACGCGTCTTGTCCTGTTTTCCAAATTTTAGAGATGGCAACCCTAATTCCATTGAGCTTTACTTTACTAGGAAGAATCGCCTAATGTGCTGCCAGACTGTAAAGGCTCCTCTGATCTTTGAACCTTTCTTGGTCAGATGGCAGATGCTCCAATGTACTGGACTTGCCAAGCCCTGGATCATGGTGCAAGCGTGCTAGATCGGAACCAAACGTTTGGAGAAAAATATTTACAGCAAGCCACTGATCAAACTTTACAAATCTGATAAATTCCTGCAACCAATTATCATCTTAATGTCCATATTTCAAGTGAAATTTTTTGTCAGATTTGCAAAGGTTGATTCGTGGCTTACCGTACTCAGTTTCATGCAATTAATAATTGCTCTCAACGAATTTAAATTCGTTGATTGCTCTACTTTAATTAACTTCACTTTGCTTTACTTTACTTTTGCCCCCAGAACCCCTGACCCCCAACGCGATTGAGGCCGGGGACGACGCGAAGACAGCCTTCATTCACTTGGGCAACGTGGTGTCCTCCCTGGCGGCTCTCCTCGGCCCCCTGCTGGGCGCCGTGCTGCAGGCCCTCGGCGCCCTGGGTCCGGGCCTGGCGCAAGACCCTCCCCCGGCTGACGAATAAGGGTTGTTGAAGCTTATGTTACCTACTAGAAAGTAATAAATTGTAATAAAACAAGTTATATTCTTTTATTTATATTCCCATTTGAATCGGAATCAATCTAATTCAGGACTGGTAACTTTTTTTTTATTTATTTAAAACTTCTCGCATAGCGATCATCCTGAGTATAAGTAGGGTAAGAGGTACAATTATTGGCACTTTAAGGAATTTCGCAACTTTAAAGGCCTGTAGAAAATCAGCCAATTTAAATATCGACTTAAATTTGATTTCGTATGATTCTTTATTTATTTGAGAATAGATTTAAACGGGTTGATAGTTAAGAAATGTGTAAGAAATACGAAAATTTCCGCAAAATATGAAAAAACACCGAAAGTCACTATTGTTGGCACCCTAAAGTACAAATATTGGCATAGAAAAATGTACAATTGTTGGCAGTGCCAATAATTGTACACGTGACCGTGCCAATAACTAATCGGATCGCCTGATAGTGATGGGAAAAGTGAAATCTATATACTTACTATTACCTATACAAATAATTTGCCGTTCGTTATAGGCGTTAAAACTAAAGAACGGCTGAACCGATTTGGCTAATTTTGGTTTTGAAATGTTCGTGAAAGTCCAGAAAATATTTAAAAATGTGAGAAAATAGAGGAATTAGACGTAGGTCTTGCTTCTTGCAATTTATGCTATGGGTGCAGAATGAAGATCTTAACCCAACAGTTTGGAGGGTTCTCCACACGAAGGAGGAAGTGACAGGATCTATTGTGACCTTCTCTCTCGATGACCAGTCTGTGGAAGCCCTCAAAAACAACCGTAGAGAGGCCAAATTTGGTGTGAGGACAGTTGTCTTCAAAATCAAAGGAGGCCAGGAGACGGAACCCCCAAAAGTGGCGAATCTACCGCCCACCACCAGCAGCGTAAAGGAATCGAAGAGGAGAGCGTTGAAACCCTCGGGAGCCTCCAAAGGCTCCCAAGGCTTAAAGCCTCCCCCTCCGAAACCTAAGGCCGTCGCGGGACCCTCATCTGAGGGTACCCAAAGGGCCCAAACGCGACTGGGAGGGGGAATTTAGCGGGAGCGCCGAAGGTACCAAGGGTTTCCCATGATATATGTAGATAGGTAGCTCACTTTTTATTAGCTGAGTAAATATACAGTCGTTTTAAATCGCCGTGTAAAAATCTACCTATTAGTAGGACTTATAATGCTTTAATAAATAAATTTTACAAAACAGTGGCACATCACTATTAGAATTTCATAAAAGCTGATACAATCATTGGCACCCTTCGAGGTACAATAATTGGCAGTGCCAATCGTAAAAAAAGTACAATTATTGGCACTGCTAAAATTTGAAACCACAATAGATAAGAAGACAAGTAGGCATTTTTTGAATAGAACTTTCGAGACTGGTTAAAACACAATCATAACATTAACAGCGATTTTGCAAAACCGTATTTCAATAATTGGCAGGGGATGTCAACGAACTAGTTCTCCATACAAACAAAATTACAATTATTGACACCCCCTAAAAGTTTTTTTCCAACAAGATTTACGATTGTATTTGCTGCAAAACCCACTATTTAACATCTTATTTAACTAAAAAACATTCACTGACCAGAAATTATCTACAAAATAAAAAGTAATAAGTCGTTAAACTTACCCTGCATTCACAAATTTTCTTAAGGAATCACGCACAAACTGGTTTCTCTCGGGGCCATGACCGAAAAGAATTTTTTCTAGTGTTGTCAGTTGTAATTATTTAAAAACTACTATTTAGTGTTGTAAATGAATAATTGAACTTTTATTCTAAATCTTTAGTTTATGGATTTTTGCCGCGAAAAGCTTAATATTTAAGTTTAAAACCCAGAGTGCCAACAACTGGAGGGGGGCCAACATTAGTATAGTTTACCCTATAGCGGGGCTCACTGGCAAAAATCTGGGCTTTAGCAAAACGAATGTAACGGTTGGGCTGGCTTCGTTCGACCCATTGAAGAAAAGTAGATTTACTAAAACTTACGGTGATGCCACACGGGCGCGTTGCGCTGCGCTGCGTCGACGGAGCGTCGTCGATGCGTTATATTTCATACAAATTGAACGGCCATGCCACACGGTCCGTTGTGGCGACGCGCGTCGCCGTAACGCGTGTACAACGCACGCGTAGCCGACAGACGAAGCGGGGGGAGTGGTGCAGCGCTCCGACGACGGAACGACGACGCACGCGTCGCAGTATGGTTTTTGCAGTCTTATGAGATAGCGGTGCGCCCGAAGTACATAAATCATCATGAGTGTTAAAGAAATTGACGTGGACTACCTAATCGTATTTTTTTTTTTTATCCAACAACAGTTCTTCATATTCCTGAAGAAAAAACTGTCCATCCCTATTCCTCAATGCAATCATGGGACAAATCCAGAATCTTCTTGTACTTCTACGTTTGTTTCGCCGATGACGTAGTAACAGCAGCAGCAATGCACGTTTGTTGCGGTTAGGGATTGCAATCCGGATAATCCGAAATCCGAAAAATCCGGATAAATCCGGATTTTCCAGAGTTTTTTTAAATCCGGATTTTAAAACTCAAATCCGGTTTATTCGAATTTTAGTTTAATGAATATTATTGTTCTAATATAAAGTAAATATATATAAATAAAGATATATTGTCCTAATAATATCTTCAAATTTTCAATCAAAGAAGAGTAATAGGTATATTACCTACTCTAACGCGCACCGGGTTCCGTACAAACCTGTAGGTATATACATCACAGGTAGGTGATGAAACTAAAGATGTAAGGTCTTTTTTTATATTTGGACTAAGCTAGCACTTGACCACAAAGTTGCCTGGTTGCCTGATGTTAAACAACTATGCGGTCTACGATGGAGCGCGCTTGCTTAGGAAAAGCCCGTTAATTCTGGCCTTGAAGAGCTCCAAGTTGTATTGTGTAGGAAAGACAGATCTCGGCAGAGAATTCCACCCCCACGCAGTCCGTATCAAGAAAGATGAAGCAAATCGCTTAGTTCGTACGCGCGGTATCCCCACTGTATACGGATGGAGTCCCTGGCCGAGTCTAGTAGTTCGATGATGGAACGGAGCTGGTGGAACCAAATTGTGCAGCTGAGCAGCACACTCACCAAAGTGGAGTCTATAAAATACGGAGAGGCATGCAATCCTCCTACGATGATCGAGGCTCTGTTAGCTCTCGACCAGAGTATTGTCAACGATAAGTCTCTTCGCACGCCGCTCAATAGAGTCCAAAGCAGCCAGCTGGTATCGAGCAGAACCATCCCAAAGATGGCAGCAATACTCCATGCAGGAACGAACTTGAGCTCTGTAGAGGTTTAGGAGCTGTTCCGCAGTGAAGTAGCGCCTGACTCTAGAAAAGATTCCGAGCTTTTTAGAGGCAGATGCTGCTACAGACTCTATGTAGCTCCCAAAGTTTAGGTTGGAAGATAATACCATACCAAGGAGCTGTAGTCGGTCAGATAGAGGGACAGAAACGCCACGAAAAGAGGGAGCCAACTCAAATGCGCTCTTCGCAATTTTTCCTTTATCTGTGCTATAAGACGCTGCTTCGTAACAAATTTCAAGATTCTGAGTCCACAGTAAGTAGGTCTTGATTCCCTTTCGAGTTTCGAAAATTTGCCACATTATCCGCTGTATCTTTTGATTGCGTTGTTTTAGTAAAATGCTGATTTTGAATGGTTTATCATTTTTATATAAGTTTTTATAAAAATCCGGATTATCCGGATTATCCGGATTTTACTCAAAGAAAAATTTAGATATCCGGATTTGAAAAAAATCAGGATTTTGCAATCCCTAGTTGCGGTCCATTGTTGTTCACAAACTAAACCTAAAATCAACGCAGACAACGCACGACGACGCACGACGACGCGTGGACAACGCAGCGCGTTGCGACGACGCATCGGATCGTGTGGCACCCATTCCGTCGAGCGCTTGCGGTGCGTCGACGCAGCG
Organism: Mecyna flavalis; assembly: GCA_949319885.1. Lineage (NCBI taxonomy): Eukaryota > Metazoa > Arthropoda > Insecta > Lepidoptera > Crambidae > Mecyna > Mecyna flavalis. The sequence continues at coordinate 8,248,234 of OX439420.1, read as the reverse complement.
CAGCGCGTCCGTGTGGGATCACCGTTACGAAACGGTTATAATAAATATGAAATGAAATGACCGCCTCCGTGGAACAGTGGCTAAGGTATAAAAACCCGAAGATCGTGGGTTCGACTCCCGCCTTGAGTCGCCATCAAATCAAACGGGATCCTGCAAAAAACTGGACTGCCCGTGTGAAAGCGCTGTCGGCCGACTCCCAGCAGCAACACCGGTTGCCACGTTCGAAATTTAAATTTCAGTTCGCCACTTTGCGGCTCACTCAGTCTGCCGCTAACAGTTTGCCTACTGGGGACGCAACCTTAAGATAACACCTAACCAATTTTTATTATGAAATTAGAATTACTAAAGCAAACTAGTAAGTGTAACACCCGTTACAGGTCCAGGCAAACATCTTGAAATCGGGTAGGGATTGAGTAGAACGCGAATTTTGAGATGTGTGCGCGCTATTAGTCAGAAGCAAACCCTGTCTTTGTAAGAGTATGGAAGGAGCAAAACAAATTTAGGACTGGGGAATAGGATTGGGGAGGAGGGAATGGAAGGGAGATTCGGGTCTCCGGTACTCTCACTGGGTCCGGCCGTTATGCCCCCATTCCGGGTTGCCCCAGCCGGCATGCCCCCACATTTAAAAAAAATTGTTTCAGTTTGCCGTTAAACCGTGGGGGCATACCGGCCGGGGGCAACCCGGAATGGGCATAACGGCCGGACCCCTCTCTCTCACCAAACGGAGGGCAATTAAATAGCATAGCTATTACAAATAAGTCAAACTTCTGGTAATTGTAGGTGTGTTAAAAAAAATTGGTTGCCTGTAAAGTCGGTATACGGGCGAAAGTTTTACGTGACAACGACTTTTTATGTCTGTCTCTCTCGCTCTTAGGCGGGCTAACCATGCCCGAGTGGAAGGGACGCGTGCCTCTCACTCGCTCTCATTGTGAGCGCATAACGTGAGCGGAGCGTAACGCAGTTTCTTGAAGTGTCACCCGGCAAACCAATTTATAAGACGTTGTCACGTCAAAATTAAAACCACAACATAAACTAACATACATTTAATCCCACCCTACCACTAGATATTATCTGGTTGTATTTAACTGCACATCAAAAAATACTGATTGTGCATTGTGCATCAAAAAATACTGAATTGCTATCCTAACCTAACCTTTAGCATACTTAGTTTAAATACTGTGCCTTTGGTGTGCAATCAGTTATTTTGATGTACATTTCAGTATTTTTTTGATGTACACTTAAAAATATCCCGATATTATCGCTTCAAAGGACACAGGGCACGCCGGGCAGCTTGACGACGGGGGGGCGTCTTAACAGAGGGGTTTCTTAACGTGGCGTTTCTTAACGTGGGGTTTCTTGACCGGAAGCGAGGGGCAGGGAGCGGTGGGCTTGCCTTTCCCAGCTGTGGCGACCGCAGTGGCCGCTGCGTTCTGGCCTGTTGCAGAAGCCACGGCTGCAGCTGTGCTTTGCGGTCCTGCAATAAAAAACAACCATGATTATAATTTTGAGCCGTTGCAGCTCCCATTGGAGTCATCCCGCCATCTCGTTGTTTATGCCTTCCATTTTTCACTTGGATTGGAATTCAATCAATGCCATAAATATTAGTGCGCTCCAAATTATTATTTTAAAATGCATAAATAAATAAACTTTATAAATCCATGCGACAGACAGGTCAAGGAGCCAGCCTAGTTCCACTTGGGATTTGGAGCGCACCGCGGTTTTATGTTTTTGCCCAGTGGGATTTATATGGCTAGCAAAAAATGGTTGAAAAGTCGTCTTCTTCGTTTTATGAAAATGGCAAGCCAATGAACAGATGTAACACCTGGTGGTAAGTGATCAAAATCGCCCAAGGACTTTATTGTGGTCAAAAGCGTACCCCGCCTTTGAAATACGGGAGAAGGAAGAAAGGTTGTGTGGAAGCTTGAAATCAAAGGCTCGAAGATCATATGAGCCTACAGTCTGGCAGCACATGGAATAGGCTGCAGTGTACACTTACTAACAGGTGGGCTGCGTGCCTGTCTGCCAACTGAAGTAGTATAAAAAAAAGTGAACGGTTTCAAAACGGTGTTAGTTTACCTTGAGCAGCGGCAAGGGCAGAAGAGGCCGCTGGGCCGCTGTCGGCGGTGGCGCCCGCCAATGCGTCGTTGCCTTCTGCCAGAGCGGCCGCCACGGCCTCTTGCGGGGCCGCCACTGCGCTCGACGCGCACACCAACAGACAGATCTGGGGAATACGAGTCACATAAATTCTTCTTAGTATACAGCGTGCTATGTAACCCGAGGGACATATTTAAGGAGAGTGTTCAGAATCCGATTTAGAGTACAATTCGCTATAAAAAATATATCCTTAATTTTTTTCATAATTATCCTAATAATTTATGTATGCATGAACTACCTAAAAATCCCGTGTGCTGAGCGGCCGGTTACGCCCCAAACTCAAATTGTACGCGAGTACAATTTGAGTCGTACTTGAACGAGTGCACGAAATAGGTACTGTGAAGGGAAGAGTGGCACGTTACGCGGATTTTCAGGTTTCGACTAAGGTTATTGACAGATATTTACCCGAGTTTATATTAATTTATACTTATTTTGTTATATGGAAGCATGAACTATTTGGGGTTTAAGTATGTCCCTCGCATTTCCTGTCATACTGTATAAAATCAACATCCCGGCCTCTCATCCTTTTTCTCACTCATACTAAGTACCTATCTTGGAGCGCCTTTAAAGATCTTAATATAAAATAAAAAGCTACAAAATCTCACCATAAACAATTTCATAGTGCAGGCCGGTGCAAGCAGACGCAGTGAGTCGTTCCTTACCCTCAGCTCTTTATATATACAATGAGTAGAATAACTATACCTACCTGTTGTTGCAACAAGAAAGTGTTGCACGTCATTCGAAGCATCTGAGCAAACCATTAGTAGACACCTGCATTAAATAAATAGATAGATGGTGGAAATAATAACTAATAAATTATAGCGCAGATATTGTTTTGTTTTTCAATTTTTTTATTATAATTCTAACGACGACAGGCCATTTTACCTGCACGGATACTGTCTATGTGTGGCGCGGCAGATTTGAGCAGTGGCTAAGTAGGTTTTTAGTGGAACTTAGGAAGACTAAAACTCTGGCTCAAAACTGGAATTGAACTCACGTCACGACCTAAGCTCAGATGTTGATGATGTTTATCCGACTTCAAAAGAAGGGGGAGGTTATCAATTCGACTGTATTTTTATGTGTAGGTCATAATAGGTCGCCATACTATGAATGTAATATGTAGATAGGTATGTAGTATGTGCACACCAATGAAGTTAGTAAATATGGCAAAGACAATTATTAATGACAAAAAGTTAATTCAATAATTAAATGAAAACACATTCATTATAAAACCAACACTAAAAACAAACAAAGTACAGCAAACAACTGTATAAATAATGCTTGGTATATTGTTAAGATGGGCAATAATAGATATTGTATTATTATTCATTTAAAAAAAACACCGTCATAATGTGCAATGTGAATGTGACGTCATAAATTGACTGTTTCTCCGTGGTTTCTTCAAAGGTTCCTGATCTATAAAATAAGGGGACGCTTTTATAAACTTATATAAGAATTTAACAAAAAAAATTGGTAAGATCGGTTAAATATTGTAAGCAGTTTTTTTTATTTAACTTTAATTGATACAAGATCAAAATGAATTGAATGGAATTTATTAGAGCATTTTATAATGATCTAAACTCGTTCGTTATTCAACTTTTAAAGTTATAGGTACGAAGTTTCCCGCTCTCTTCAAGATAAGTGTGCCCATCAAAAAAATCATTGCTATACTTTAAACACAATCATAACGGGCGACTTGTAAAGGTGCTAAAAACAATGGAAATATTAACTATTAACCTATAATATTATAATACATTCGCATTCTTACATAAAAAAAACGAAACAGATGAAACCTCCTTTGATCACAATATTAAATTTCAATTGAACAATAAAAAATCGATTAATCAATTGACAACACTATCAACAAAAAACACATCACTCAAACCGCCATCTTTCTTTCTTTCCGCTTCTGTCATTCTTACGTTCCGTGTGGAATTTTAGGTTAGTTTTAGAATTTATCTGAATTTTACGTGATTTCCTCGGGATTTTCAGTGTTTCTTTATCAGTGCTGACGTGAAATTTTGCATTTCAGATACACAAAATGCAGAACGACGCTGGTGAATTCGTTGACCTGTACTGCCCGAGGAAATGGTGAGTCGTCGCGCTTAGGTTATACCCATCGTTGTTTTTGCATCAAAAACCCAGTTTTGTCTAAATAACTGCGTAAATATTAATCTTAAAAAAAGTCAAAACATCTTAACTTGTTATCTATCCCAATTTTGTGTTTGGAGCTGTCTTTTGTTATAAACATTGCATTGTGGTTTTACCGCGTGTGGGAATAACATATTGTCAAGTCGCATTGCTTTTCCTTAAATTTTTCTCACTCCTTTACAAAAACCAGAGGGAGAGTCATTGTTGCCTAAAAGTTATTATTTATTTATTTACCTACTTATTCTGATGTATTGTCAAATAAAAAAAATCCATTAGGAACTAGACTCCTAGAGCTGCCTATTCCATTCAGAAACACTATCACTGTTCACCCCCAGCTTTGCCCCTGCCGGTGGACAGTGACACAAAACTTTTGAAAATTTGTTGCACTATCCCCAGTGACACTATGACTTGTAAAAGTTAAATTGCTGGAACACATCTGGTAATTATAATGAATGTCCGATTTCAATGTAAATGTTATGCTTCAGTTTTATTATAATAAAATTTGTTTTGTCTACTGCATCCAAAATGTATTTGACGCATATTATTTATTCAACATAATTACATAGACTCAAAAGTAAGTCTTGATGAAACTAGACATTTTCACTCAGGCTGATTTTTCACTTTCATAATTACCTATTATTTTATTACTTATGGTACAATGCACTTTTTCTTAAATACTGGAGTATGTTTCACAAAAGAATAATTAAAAATATACAAATCACTGACAAATCTTAATTTCTATTGTTGTTGTTTAAATGGAAAAAATACTAGAATATGTTTATCATGATCAAGATTGCAAACTCATAATAATAAATTACTCAATTCACATTCTAGCTCGGCATCAAACCGTCTGATCCACGCCAAGGACCATGCCTCGGTGCAGCTGGTCATCGCTGACGTCGACCCGGCCACAGGCCGCGCTGCAGACTCTTCCAAGATCTACGTTGTGTGTGGAGCCATCCGTCGCATGGGAGAGTCCGACGACTGCATCGTGCGGCTCACCAAGAAGGATGGGATATTGACTAAGTAAGTTACAATTATTAATGTTTTGCCAGGCATTTCCTAGATGTTCCATATTATTATATTATTAGGTATTTGTCCACTTGTCCCTACCAGTGTCTCCACTAGTAGAGACAAGTCCACTTTTTTGTCCACTTGTCCCTACCAAGTGTTGTCGGTATAGACAAGTCCACTTTTTTGTCCACTTGTCCCTACCAAGTGTTGTCGGTATAGACATGTCCACTTTTTTTTCCACTTGTCTCCACCGGATTGTAATTAAATGGTTTTGGAGACACTGGTAGAGACAAGTGGACAAACCGACATTATTTCCCCATATCTATGTAATTTGTATTGATTTCATTTGCAAAATAATGTTAATGGAGCTTGGGGAGCTTTTAGTTGGACATAGACATCTCCAAAAGCTCCAAAGCAATGGACTGCGATAGACTGATGATGAATTAATAAATAATATTTTAAAAGTCAAATAAACTGGCTACCAAAAAAAATTGGAACTTCATGGGGAAGCTCTCATGCGTTGGCTGTGATTCCACTGTTCAGTCCTATCTGACAAATCCATGTCATTGATTGGATTATTATACTGCCCCCAGTAGGGGCAGACGTGACTAAAAAGTTTCGGGCTATTCCACTTTCGACTGCCCCTACTGGGGGCAGATTTGGTAGGGGCAGTCGGGAATAATCCTATAAGACCAGAAATGCTTCATCATTTTGTGCTTTGCATATTTTATTACTAATATTGTTTCCTTTTGTTTCAGGAACTACTGATGTAGTATAAGGAGCGTTATTTTTTAAGGAAAAATAAAAAAAAATTACAAAATGTATGCAATCTTTCATTTATTGAACCTATTATTAGTACATGAATTATAAATATAAGACTACACTCGCGGGCAAAATTATGTAAGCACAACTGTTTCTTTTATCCTATTTTAGCATAAAATCAATTTGAGTAAATAAATAACATTGGTATCTTTAGAAAGTCCTTCGGTGAATCTTTATGATACCAATCTCAGTTTTTCACATCAGTTGCTTCTTCAATAATTAAAAAATAAAGAAGCAGAAGTGATATAATAATTTCGCCCGTAAGGATAGATCACTTGACTATTGGGATATGTATGGTCAATAATAATCATTTTTTACATAAAAATTATAAAGAAAAGGGGATTAAAAATATGTTTTGTGTTAGAATTAACAAAATTATCTGTTTGGGGATCTCAATTTTTGACATTTTCTGGGATTTGTGGTCTGTTGGTGAGTGAAGTGTATTGGAAGGACACTGCTCTTTACAACCACCATGTTTCTTGATGCGATTTCTGAAATGCAAATAAAACGTAAATAAGTACTTAACCTGACTTACGTATTTAAACCTATAAGAGCTCTTGACCGCAACATGAGACTCGAGTTTTTTTTGCGCTCGTGTCGTGAGATTCGCGCTCGAATTCTCTTCCGTTAGGTTAGGAGTCTTTCTTTTAAAGAAGGCAATAAAATATTACGTATGTTCAAGAAATAATGTTGTATTGTGGTTTTATAACTGTATTTTAAGTTAATCGCTTCAGGGTACACAGTATTTAGAAGACTAACTTGAGATATTTTTAGACTCTGAGGATTCGAGCTCTTTTTAAGACTCGAGTTTAGTTTTGGTGCTGGAGTCTTCGTGAAAGGACTAAAGCTCTGTTCGACTCAAGACTTTGAGTTTAGTTAATCCACTGAGTCTTTGAAAATTGAGACGAGTCTGTCGAAATAAGACAAAAAGACTCGAGTTCTTTAAACGACGGATGAGATTAGCCTAGCAGCTGCCTACTGTTTGTTCACCATAACTTGTCCCTTAGCCGCTATAATGGTACTATTGTTTGTCACAACTTTTAATCTGTTTATCTACATCCATACCATAATATGTCTATTTTATAGTCAGGAGCGATGAGCAAACGCCCTACATTTAGAAATAAGTATCTGTGGCTGCATCGTAATGTTTACATTTTAGTATCGGTAACCGATACTTTAATTACGTTCAAATTTCGAACGTCTTCTTAAAAAGTAAAAATTAATGGATTTGAAGCTAACATAATGTAAGCAAAACATCTTGATGTATTTTCAAAGGTACCAGGAGAGCATAACCGCAGCGTAACTATTCATTAAATCAAAGAGTTTGAAAGACGCGAGCTAGCCTAGCTTCTTGTTCTTCTCTGCTCTCCTGGTACTACGGATTATATTCCACGCGGTTTCACATCGATCCTGACTTTAAAATAGACATTTATCGTATGAATGAAGATAAAGTTATGTATGTGACTGTACATAATTAGGCATTAAAATACTCATGTGATCCTTTTATGAAACTCACTTCGTTCGTTTCATAAAACCACATTCGTATTTTAATGACCCTCATTATGCAACAGTCACATAAATAACTATTTTGTCAGATTGACAAAGCGTAAAGCTCTGTTTGTTTGGTTTAAAATAAATCATTCCAAAAGTATTCAAAAGTAGTGCAAGGGAGCTTGTGGTGAAGGTGCGGGAATATTGCGACAAAAACCGTAGGCAACGCTGCCAATATAACGGCTAGGGGACTTCTTATCGTGAACGGACTGTACTCACCAGGTCTTCCCGCGGCCGCCGCAGCCGGGCTTGCCGCCGGGCGGCGGGCGGCAGATGGTCTTCTTGTTGCAGGCCGCCGCTGCGCTGATTAGCATCCACCAGAGCCACCACATCGCCCACGCAAGCCCGCCCATCTGACACAACAGATACCATTACCGTCCGTTCCTCAAAAAACACGGATTAACTCGCGAGCACGATTGCTTTAATACATTTAAGGCGCTGCGCTGTCGAAGACAGTATTGTAGGTATGTAACAACGAATTAATATCGTTGGTATTTAAGTGAAAACAAAAAATGTTAGACAAAAGTCGTACGTGCAGGGAGGGCTCATTTCGTATTCGCTGGTGCCTAGTATTGGTAGAAAAACAATAGTGTCAATGTCTGCGCAGAGCCTTATTAGGAAACGAACGCAAGTAATACGTTTAAAAAACCATTTACACACCTGAGAAGAACCTAAAATATTAAATAATGATTGAAAGAGCAGTTTTTAGTTTTAGTGAAATTGCTTTATAAATTGAATAGGCGTTTAACTTGAAAAACACTAAAATCAAACAGTTTAAACTTTAAAGAGCTAATGAGAAAATATGAATTCCAATTTATATGTGCGAAATAAACAAATACGTAAATCGACGGAAAAAAGTTTGCTAACAATTTGCAACGTTATTCAGTTGGTACCAACTAAGTACCAACGTTACGTGATCATTTTTATACCTACTTGGAACTTAAACGAAATCAAAGCTCGTTCAAATCAAAGTTCGTGCGAAGATTTCTTATAAACATAGGCACAGTCATTCAATGCCTGTGCTTATGTTTTCGGGAACTCTCATCTCCCATGTTTTCGGTCAGTTTTTCTTAGGCAGTTTATAAAGGGCGAAGGTCTTCACAGCTACGTACCACGTCTGCTTGGTGTCCAGCCGAGAGTCCTTCGCGTCACCAGTAGCGAGGTTTGCAGCCGCCCGGGCAGCGCGGCGGCCGGCACGCCGGCTTCCGGCCTCCGCCGCTGGCGCCGCCGCTCGCGTTTCCAGTGTTGGGGCCGCCCCCTTTTCGACACGCTAGGGCTCCAACCACCTGTGATCACACACACGTATTCTTAAACCGATATAATCGTCGGGGTTTTGCATCATAGCATTTCGCATATCTGGCACATGACGCTAATATTTCGCGGGCTCTCCACGTAAGATCGTAACGTGACTTTTATTAGAAAACATCAATTAAGTATTACTCCCTATGTAACTCGGTTATCTCCCTGTACCTACTTAGTTTGTATATTAGAACAATATATTATAATAATATAATATGATATATAAGTAGGTACTTAAAATAAATAAAAAATGTCAGTGAGCTGTATAGCCGTCGCTTTCCAAGCGTGATGCGATGTAATTTTCTAATTCTATGTTTGCTCAGCTAGTGATGGAAAACATCGTTAGAAACACTTAACAGTCAAAATATACATCTCGCTACGTCAACCAAGATTTGATCACATATTAGTATTTACAAATTAGAAAAGTAAAGATACTTACTGAAACTAGGTGGTCACACCTAGGTACCTTTTATTCTAAAATATCGTGAGCTTTAAAATCCCACAGCTAAGAGTAACTTTATTTTTTAATTAGGTATGGCTTATAGCTATACCTAGACAGTTTTCGGGTGTGATTTTGAACATGAGGTTAGGTAGGTACTTCTAGGGTTTCCAATAGGTCACTCAGCCACTGTCACCCACTCACCTGTATAAGTAGACAGAGAAGCAACCAAAGTCCTGTTTGTAAATTATTCTTCATATTTGCTGAGTAGAGCGAGAGATGGGTGCACACTACATGTTGTTGTTACTTTTTGCTTTTGTATTTCGCTGGTAATTTTGCTGGTGACATGGCCGAAAATTTCAATTGTTCTGTTTCTGATTGACTGACGGTGAACTTTTTTTCAACAGCAGCCAGTTTTGAGCGGATTTGTCAAAGTTCTGTGAAGTTTGTATTTAGTTGTGGGGAAGAATGAGGTGCTAATACTGCTAGAATATAATCAGCATTGTTATATGAGTATGAGTCCGACAAAAGTAGCTGAAAAAGCGACCTGTGGTGGCACAGTCCACACCCACTTTTGATGTTTTTCTCAGCCGCGTGATCCCCTAAGGGCGTAGGTCACCTATTCTAGAAGACCGTAATCGCTGTCTGAAAAATCTACGAGTACAAAATGATGCTTAGCCTTTTTAGGGTTCCGTAGCCAAATGGCAAAAAACGGAACCCTTATGGATTCGTCATGTCTGTCTGTCTGTCTGTCTGTCTGTCTGTCTGTCTGTCTGTCCGTCCGTATGTCACAGCCACTTTTTACCGAAACTATAAGAGCTATACTGTTGAAAATTAGTAATTAGATGTATTCTGTGAACCGCATTAAGATTTTCATACAAAAATAGAAAAATAATAATAAATTTTGGGGGCTCTCCATACTTAGAACTGAAACTCAAAAAATTTTTTTTCATCCAATACTTACGTGTGGGGTATCTATGAATAGGTCTATTAAAATGATAATAAGGTTTCTTATATCATTTTTTTCTAAACTGAATAGTTTGCGCGAGAGACACTTCCAAAGTGGTAAAATGTTGGTCCCCCCCCCTGTAACTTCTAAAATAAGAGAACGATAAATCTAAAAAAAATATATGATGTACATTATTATGCAAACTTCCATTGAAAATTGGTTTGAACGAGATCAAGTAATTAGTTTATAAATTTTTGGGGCTTCCCATACTTAGAACTGAAACTCAAAAAAAAATTTTTCTTCAAACCCTTACGTGTGGGGTATCTATAGATAGGTCTTTAAAAATGATAATAAGGTTTCTTATATCATTTTTTTCTACACGGAATAGTTTGCGCGAGAGACACTTCCAAAGTGGTAAAATGTTGGTCACCCCCCCTCTAACTTCTAAAATAAGAGAACGATAAAACTAAAAAATATATATGATGTACATTACCATGCAAACTTCCATTGAAAATTGGTTTGAACGAGATCAAGTAATTAGTTTTTTTAAAACGTCATTTTTTTATTTTTTTTTTTGGTGGTTTTACGAACACATTATAGAAAGACGTAGTGTTAAGGGATACTTGAGGCGTCAGGGATTCTGACCAGCTCCCCGAATGACTGGCTGCCTGTGTAGAAACGGATCATCATAAATCGTAAACCGCAATTTTCCTCTCATTCAATCAACTCAAATATAAAAACGTCGATCATACTTACAAAGAACTACAAGAACTTTTATATTATGATGATACTTGCTGCTACGGAACCCTTCATGGGCGAGTCCGACTCGCACTTGGCCGGTTTTTCATATTAAATGTTACTTCACATCATAAGATGTGATGTTCTGTGCCTGATCTGTCTACGGTCGTGCGTGTCGGACTGCTGTCCCACCGTCATGTTAAGAGAGTAAGTGCACCTGTGCTTGCCTGCACTCACTTGTGCTTGTGTGTGTGCATATTATCCTGTGTAGCTGGTTGATCGGAAAATTCGTTAAAAATTCCGACGTTACCGAACAACTCGGCTTGCCTGATGTACCGTACCTTTGATCTACGTATCAATATACCTAACATCTCAATGTACAGTTTTAAGCGTAGCACAGATTTCAACTCAAATTAATGGAGATTTAAAATAACATTTCCCTACCATCCTCTTTACTCCATCATTCAAAGACGCCACCAGTCCTCGACGTCAGCCATCACGTCATTGTCACGCTGACAGCTGTCAGAGATACGCAGCACGAGATGTGGTGCGAGAGGACTGCGCGCGGGCTTCGCCGGCGCCACGGAACCAACATCTGAGTAAGTACACATCCAACTGCCTGTAAATACGCAGAACTACGATAGCTTCTATCGAGTCTCAGACATGTCCAAACGTAATAAGTACTTTTTAATGTCACTTTAGATGGCAGATGGGCACGCAGACCATCCGATGGTAAGCGGTTGCTGGGGCCAATTTCATTGAGGGATACACTGTAGGCTCCTTTTTACTTCGAGCCTTCACATTAGTATTGTAAAACATAGTCAAAGTTAGGTATTATAGGGGCAAGTTTACTTAACTAGCCAGACTGAAGAAATTTACCACCAACAAAATCAATTCGTCCACACTATAAATGGCTCGTGTCTTTGCCTCTTGCCTCTGCCTCATGCCTCTGCCTCATGCCTCTGCCTCATGCCTCTGCCTCATGCCTCTGCCTCATGCCTCTGCCTTATGTCTCTGCCTCACGTCTCTGCTTAATGTCTCTGTCTCTTGTCTCGCCGCAGGCATGTCGCGGTCGTCGTCGGGGTCGTGGTCGCGCGGCGCGACGCCCGCCGGGGACATCATTGACCTGGACCGGTTCATGCGAAGCGCGCGTCCCGACCACCGCGACCCGCAGCGCGCGCGCACACTCGCCAGGTTGCACAATATCAACTTAATATCTCTTCTTACCAATGGCGTAGCGAGGGCGGTCCGCCACGGGTGGCGAGGAGCAAAAAAAAGCAGTAAAATTCTCCTCCGCCCCACGGCTTTGCAAACTGGAGGAGCAAAAAAAGGGCGGCAGAATTGTCTTCCGCCCCGGGCGGCTGACACCCACGCTACGCCACTGCTTCTTACTCCGAGCGTTTTGTACCGGTCTACTAGCCTATCTATTATAGTCAGTGTAGGTACGCAACTATAATTCAAGATTTGGCAAGGCCAGTTATTACAGAGCGAGCCTTATCAGAGAAACCAGACCAATTGGATCACGACTACACAGCGATTTGACTGTGCTGGTTTCCTCACGGTGTTTGCCGTCATCTCCGCGTTAGTGGTGAATACCAGAGGTGATTAGAGGGAGACGTCTTTAGTCCCAGGCTTGGGTGGAGGCAGGTCAACAAAGTCAATAATGGCAGCCTTATTGTACCCCCTCGATGATTCCAACATGAATAAATAAATAGTGAGCTACATCTATGGTCTGGTCGCTGGCTCTCCCTTTCTCGCTCTAAGGCCTCGAATTTCGCAGGCACACGGGCGCCGCTTGACGCGGATTGTCACGAGTTGTCACAAGCGGTGTGCTCCTGTCAAGCCCGTTCAACAAGCTCCCGCCCGCCTCGCTTCCGCGAAATTCCAGGTAGAGGCCTAATTTCCAAGTGTTTGTGTTGGTTGCAGGACCGGTCAGCTGGTGGTGGACGGCGGCAGCCTGGCGCGCAAGGGCAGCACGAGCAGCTCGAGTGCGCGCGCGCCGCGCCGAGACAAGCGCTTCTCGCACGACTCAGGATTGTCTGACGGCAGCTACGCGCGCCGGAGGCATCGACCGCACAGGTGAGGTTATAGATGAAGAAGACTAAACAAGCAAGTGGGCTAGCTAATGGTAGTGATCGCCACTGACCATGATTCATATTTTTTATTCATATAATGGCACTCGTCTATGACCTGCCGTCGCAGACGTGGAAGACCCTAAATAGACTGAGAACTTAAGTCACCCGTTGCAAGGATAACCTGCAGAACTGAGGATACATAGAACGCTAAAAACATTTGTGAGTGTGGTGCCTCCCCACATACCATGGCCCATCTGCTTTCTTATCCCGCGTTCCCTGACACATGTGTTTAGGAAGACTTGTTGCGCGCTAAAAATAATGCTGTCCAGGTGGCGGAAGACTGGTTTGGAATTTTTTTGCCGTTGACTCCCTAAGAAGAAGATGGATACATTTTTTCGGAGGTGATGCTTTTAAATAGGTAAAATATGCCGCCATAACAGCTCTGGCTGTGTTCCGGCAGTATTAATGTGGGAGCCAGTACACTTGAAATCATAGACTCGAAGAACTGATCAGTCTACAGTCTGGCAGCACATTGAGCACGCTTCCTGGTGTAGTGTCCCTCAATGGAATAGGCCGCGCAGTGGCCGCTTATCATCAGGTGGGCTGTGTGTCTGTCTGCCAACTGATGTAGTATAAAAAAAATATACCATAACGAATAAATGTTTTTTTTTCTTCTTCTTTTCTTCTTTTCTTTTCGATCTTCGAGACTTTGATTTCAAGTGTACTGGCTCCCACATTATTAGGTACTGCCGGAACACAGCCAGAGCTATTATGGCGGCAGATTTCACCTATGGGGATGGTAGCTAGCTAGTCGGACTCTGATAAAGCCCTACCACCAACCATACCCAAGGCGGGAATCGAACCCACGACCTCCGTGTTTTTATGACCGAGCGGCTTAGCCACTGTTCCACGGCGGTATCCATCTTTATCTTAGCGAGCGATGGCAAAATTTTTCCAGAATAAATAAATAAATAAACTGCAGGCTAGTGAGACTGCGACCCTGTTAAGGACATTATAGACTCTTCCAGTTTCCCCTTCACAAAGCGACGAGCCGTTGCCCGCTTTGTAGCAATTGACCGGGCTTCTGGCACTCTCTCTCTCTCTCATTCATCAAACGGAACGGAACGCAATAGCAAATCGATTACTGATTATGTACGATCGCGTTCTCCCGCGCGTGATCAATTTTGGGAAAATATACCGTGCACGCGCATTGTACCTTCTTAGGAGCGGCGCTTGTAAACGTGAATATACTGCACAGGATTTTAGCCTTAACGATGATCACGCGCGGGTGACCTCGATAGGGTCTATTCCGATCTTCTACGAAAGAGTGTATTTCCTCAGTCGAGAAGGCCTACTTTGACTAACGGACTGGAAATGTTTACAGCATGGTTCCACCACACTTTTCTACTGGTAGAGTCACTTAATCACTTTGTTACATGAAGTCTTTGAAGCCTAATAAATAAAGAAATGTAGATTTTGACTTAAGGTTCTACCATGGTGTCCTTCAACCAGGGTTAATTGGACGAGACAGTCTGCTAAATTTTTATCGTGACTTCCCCACCGTACCACCGTCCATACCCCCAGTGGTACGGTGGGTCTAAAACCGTACCACTGAACAAATAGGGTTGTGGGAATTGCAATTGAAAAGGAGCATATTTTTTTTAGGTGAATGTCGACAAAACAAGTGAATTTCAGGAAAACAAATGAATTTCGGGGAAACAAATGAATGTCGGGAAAACATTGTTTATTGATCTGAAGTTAAAAATACATTTACGACCTTATCGACATTTACCAAAATAATGGATTTTAATGAACCAGGAAAGCATGCATTTGTTGCTTTTACGTCAACGCTTGCTGACTACAACAACCGTTTACGAAAAAGCAACAAAATTTTAAATGTCAATAAGGTTGAAAATCGCTTGCACCTGTTTTTTTAACTTCAGATCAATAAACAATGTTTTCCCGACATTCATTATCATTTGTTTCCCCGACATTAATTTGTTTTCCTGACATTGACTTGTTTTAATGTTATTAAAGAAACTATCAAATAATATTAAAAAAATTGGGTATGGGCGGTGGTACGGTGGGGAAGTCACGATTTTTATCACATTTCAGCACCGGTGATTATTTTAGCTCTATGATTATACCACAAAAGGAGAAACTTAGGTAATCGTAAATCATTGATTGCTTTCGTACAAAGCAAGTTTGATGTACTCAGTTCTGTTTGTGTTTGACCAAGTGCAGTCGAAATGTGACTCCACAAAGCAATTTGTATTTGCTTTGTGTGTGGTGTGACTCTGAATAATTGTTATCCTTTTGTTCTGCAATTTTACGTATTGACACAGCTCAGAACGTTGAATAATAGAGAAACATCCCGGAAATGATGGGATAACTAGAGTGGTATCGTTAAAATGTAAAAATGTTATTATAAAACGACCGACTTCCAAAATTTGTATTTTACCTAATAATGATAGTTAAAGTTTTGTTTTTATTACTCATTTGTTAACTTGGGATGTAATGGTGGGCGGTTATGAAGGACATTCTGTCCTTGGTGGGCGGAATGTTCACGTCATTTTGTTAAAGGGTTAGTTTAGAAGGTTTCAATCAAAATTAGTTTCATAGTTTGTCAATAGATGGAGTGCTGTTGTTTTAATTCACGCTATCGTTTGGTTTTTTTGATACTATATGCAATACGGATGACAAATATAAATTAACACATTTCATACAGTCCATTGTGGTTTTATTTACACTAAACACTAGTACAAACCTATTCATTTATGATGATGATGATGACACAGCTCAGAATGTTGAATACCTACTACAATACTTATGCGAAGAGGATGTTTTTGGTATTCAAATATTTATGGGTATAATTTTTACATTAACTTACATCACCAAAGGCCGCGGGTTCGTTCCCCGCATGGTACAAACATTTGTGTGCATGAATATGTCTGTTGGTCTGGGTGTTTCTATGTATAATAATAAAATGTAGGTATATCTTTACTGAAGAAAATAGCACCCATAGTGTGTGAATCATGTTCAGAGAGAGACAGAGATATTTATTATCATGGGCTCATGGCATTAGTCTACCGCTACAAATACTGCCTGGAAACAACATCTATTTAGACATAAGTTATAGAGACACACCTCAGAATTGTATAATACATAGTAACTACAGACTGTTGTTATTTGAAATAGACCGGCTCGAAACGCAATAGCAAGTGCTTCGTTTGGTGAGTGAGTTCCAGAGGTCCGGACCCCCTTCTTTCATAAAAAAATAACAGTTACACTCCTGGACACTATCCACACACGCCATCTAGCCCCAAACTAAGCATTAGCTTGTGCTATGGGTGCCAGGCAACGGATAAACATTACTTTAAATATACTTTTTTTTTTGTAAATACATACATATTAAACATAGAAACACCCAGACCGATACAAACAGACATGTTCATGCACACAAATGTTTGTACCGTGCGGGGATCGAACCCGCGACCTCTGGTGTAATAGCCGACTTCTCGACCATTACACCAACCAAGTGGCTCGTCAATTGGTTCGTTGATTAAAAAAAAAAAACAATTGGTTCTTTGATTTTGTCTTCGTGTTAATTATCTTGTTTTATGTGTACTTAGTGTATGTTTCCTTTAAAAAATCTCTGTAGACGCGTGAGTTGCGCGGACGGCACAGCACGACGCGAGGGAGCAGCACGCGCACAACCCGGAGACTCCTCCTCATCCCTGCGCGCGTTCCGCACCGCGTGCGAGCGTGCGTTGCGCGACCAGCAGCAAGCCATCGCGCGCGTGGCGCAGCTGTGCGAGCGACTGGCTGAGCGCAGAGACCGAGTGTCCACGTCTAGCGACCTGACTTCTACCAGCCGGAGTACCCGCGACAAGGACAAGCATAGGGTGAGGTATTGCTGCTCTGCTCGCACTTAGCGCAGCTGTGCAAGCGACTGGCTGAGCGAAGAGACCGAGTGTCCACGTCTAGCGACCTGACGTCTACCAGCCGGAGCACACGCGACAAGGACAAGCATAGGGTGAGGTATTGCTGCTCTGCTCGCACTTAGCGCAGCTGTGTGAAGTGACCGAGTGTCCACGTCTAGCGAGCGACTGGCTGAGCGAAGAGACCGAGTGTCCACGTCTAACGACCTGACTTCTACCAGCCGGAGCACGCGTGACAAAGACAAGCATAGGGTGAAGTAGTGTCGGTCGCTCTGTTCGCACATAGCGCAGCTGTGCGAGCGACGGGCTGAGCGAAGAGACCGAGTGTCCACGTCTAGCAACCTGACGTCCACCAGCCGGAGTACGCGCGACAAGGACAAGCATAGGGTGAGGTATTGCTGCTCTGCTCGCACTTAGCGCAGCTGTGCAAGCGACTGGCTGAGCGAAGAGACCGAGTGTCCACGTCTAGCGACCTGACGTCTACCAGCCGGAGCACACGCGACAAGGACAAGCATAGGGTGAGGTATTGCTGCTCTGCTCGCACTTAGCGCAGCTGTGTGAAGTGACCGAGTGTCCACGTCTAGCGAGCGACTGGCTGAGCGAAGAGACCGAGTGTCCACGTCTAACGACCTGACTTCTACCAGCCGGAGCACGCGTGACAAAGACAAGCATAGGGTGAAGTAGTGTCGGTCGCTCTGTTCGCACATAGCGCAGCTGTGCGAGCGACGGGCTGAGCGAAGAGACCGAGTGTCCACGTCTAGCAACCTGACGTCCACCAGCCGGAGTACGCGCGACAAGGACAAGCATAGGGTGAGGTATTGCTGCTCTGCTCGCACTTAGCGCAGCTGTGCAAGCGACTGGCTGAGCGAAGAGACCGAGTGTCCACGTCTAGCGACCTGACGTCTACCAGCCGGAGCACACGCGACAAGGACAAGCATAGGGTGAGGTATTGCTGCTCTGCTCGCACTTAGCGCAGCTGTGTGAAGTGACCGAGTGTCCACGTCTAGCGAGCGACTGGCTGAGCGAAGAGACCGAGTGTCCACGTCTAACGACCTGACTTCTACCAGCCGGAGCACGCGTGACAAAGACAAGCATAGGGTGAAGTAGTGTCGGTCGCTCTGTTCGCACATAGCGCAGCTGTGCGAGCGACGGGCTGAGCGAAGAGACCGAGTGTCCACGTCTAGCAACCTGACGTCCACCAGCCGGAGTACGCGCGACAAGGACAAGCATAGGGTGAGGTATTGCTGCTCTGCTCGCACTTAGCGCAGCTGTGCAAGCGACTGGCTGAGCGCAGAGACCGAGTGTCCACGTCTAGCGACCTGACGTCTACCAGCCGGAGCACGCGCGACAAGGACAAGCATAGGGTGAGGTATTGCTGCTCTGCTCTGATGAAATCGTCGCGATCGAGTGTCCACCTCCAGCGACCTGACGTCTAGGGCTAGATAATTCTATGGGGTGAATAACACCATGGCCCCCCATTATCTCGTGGCGACGGTGAGGAAGTACTGGGAGTTTAGTGGGTAGTTCCTCTGCCAGTGCCTCATCCAACCTAAGGCTGGATGGAGCAGCGGGAGAGACGGAGAGTCCCATATCTTCACCCCAACCACCAACGGGGAGGGTAGTAATAAATGCATTCTCCCAGTATAAAAAAGGGTCAGATAATTCTGTTATTTCTTCAAAATGAGCATACTTCAAGCGTTAAGCGTAGAGATAACAGTTGACTCGTGCGGTACTCGAAGAGTAGGTATCTATGGACCTCTGGAAACCTCAGTCAGGATGTCTTATCACGTGTAGGTATACTAGGTCTGCCATCTCTGTCACGTCTCAACATGACGCCCCTTCTGCATCGTTTTATATTTACTTTTTTATTTTGGTTTAAGTACCGGGCCGAGACTCGGGGTCCTTGGTTCAATTCCCGGGTCGAGCTAACTTTGTGTCGGATTTTTCGGACACTGCTCGGGTATGTGATCAATCACCAATCCGCATTTGGCAAGCGTGGTGATTAAGCCAGTACCCGTCTTTGTAACGATAACTTGATTTCAAGGATGGATGCCTTTGCCCTGCAGTGGGACATTAATAGGCTGATACTCTACTCTACTCTTATTTTGCAGACAGAAGAATGCAAAACGTACAAAATAATAATGACGAAGTTGGACGAGCTGAACCGGCTGTTCGCGGCGCGCGGGCGCAGTCCGCCGGCGGCGTGGGCGGATGCACGAGGCCCCCGGGCGGATGCGAGAGGTCCCCGGGTGGATGCAAGAGGCCCCAGGACGGATGCACGCGCTGCAGACGCACGCCGCGCGCGCGACACGCCCTCCTCTGTGTCCGTGTCGGATAAACTCGTTGCTACCGAACCAGAGCCGGTTGCAAACACCGCGCCCATCAATCAGGTTGTTTTTTTTGACGTGACAACGTCTTATAATTCGATGGAGCCGGCTACACGCACGAAAAAACATTACTCATGCGGCGTTCCAGTGCAAACGAGAGCGCGGAACGAGCGAAAAAGAGGCACAATCGGCCTCCGCGTTCGGCAGCGTTCGACATCTGTCTCTCTCCTACTTGATTGAGCGATGCGTCCGCGTGGACAGCTGCTATACAATAATACATTTGCATGTTTATATGACGTTGTCACGTTCAACTATCGTCAGCAAACCGACTTTACAAAGAACCGATTTTTTTATTGCAATTTGTAACAAGACGAGCAGATCGTATGCGCTGTACCTGATGGTAAGCGCCACGTCTGCCCTTAGACAGTTCAGTGCCAAACAGTAACTAAGCAGTTACTGTCCACCGCCCTGCGCCCGCTACACCGAGACGACAGTTATTAGGTCTCATATACCCTAGGGTTGCCATCCGTCCGGGTTTCCCCGGATTTGTCCTAGTTTAGAGGGCATCCGGGGAGCGTCCGGGGAAGATTTCATTTTGTAGACCGAGTTTTAAAAAAAAGGTGATTTATGACATTTTCAACTGTTTTTTATTACATTGAATATGTTTAAAAGATCTTGTTGACATGTCCGGCTTTCGGACTCTAAAATCCGGGGTTGTCACGCGTCTTGTCCTGTTTTCCAAATTTTAGAGATGGCAACCCTACATATACCCAGTAATTCCACTAATTATTATTATTTAGTTGGTTGTTTATTTAGTTGGGGATTGATAACGAGAGCTCTAACTTTTAGGTTACCTACCTATGCCTAACCCCCGGACCTACTCATTCACACCAGGACTTCCGTCATATACTGCCACCCTAGCAGAGTTTTCAGTTTTTGTCACCAACTGTGTAGGATATAATTTTATTATTCTGTTGCAGTGAGTGCGCTCTCTGTTCTCATCTCTGTTAATTCTTGTTCTGCAATTCTTGTTCTCTTTTTTCACATAATTATAACACCCAGTGTGAAGATTATAGTGTTAAAATTAAATAATACTTAGTTTTCTCATGCATATGTTAAGGTGAACGCGCAACGCGTGACAGAACCGACATGGAAGCCAGAACCAAGCGCGTCCAAGTTAGTAGAGCGCGCGGTGGGCAGCGACCCTACGCGTGCGCGACTCTCCACACTACGCGCCGTCACGCGCACCGCCGCTTTAGACATAGCGCCGCACACGCCTCGCGTGTCCCACACTCCTCGCGTGTCTAACACTCCAGGCGTGTCTCACACCCCGGGTGTGGGGAACACGCTAGATGTGGGGAATACAGGTGTGTCGCAGAAAGCGCGCGCGCCGCTACGAGCAAGAGGCGATTGCCCTAATGTGCTTACTGAAAGGTAGGTACGTAATTTTATGATGGAGATCAGAGATGTTTTTCGTGGGTGTTCAGCAATGAGAGCGGAAGATTTTGAAAATTAAATACAGGAAAAAGTACTTTTACAAATAAATCCCGAGTCCAGAGTGAAAAGGCCCTATTTGGGTAAGCATGTAAGGTGTGGGGTGCATCACACTTATAATCAGTTGAGATTATGGCCAAATGTTCACTCGTTTTACACAAATATAAAAAAAGATCAACATTTACCAACACTTAAAACAAACGGACAAATAAACCGTTCCAATTATTTGCCTTTTGAGAGTTTTAAACCTATAAAGGGAGGAGCAGTAAGAAAGAAGTCATTTTAGAATGCTGTTTCACTGAGCTATAATACCGCGTTTTTCAGCCATTTCCGTTGCTGCTTGCCTTGCCGTACATATTTCCCCGTAGGCCTATATTGATGTGGCAACGTCAGCGGAAATGAGTGTTTACATTGCCGCTTCACCGCTCCTGGGTCTTTACGCGCGAAAAGAAACCACTTGAGTGGCTGCTCGATGACGTCATTTCGCCGGGCGCGCGGGGCGGTCGGCTCGAGCGACAAAACATGTTATATGAGCTGTTTATCTTAATGGTTACGTCTCAAGTGATGTTATTCTGAGAGTTAATGAATGGCGCTATTGAGTGGTGTTTCGTTTGTTCGATTTAACGCTCGTTGCATAAATATACGGACTTGTAAATGTAGGAATGGTACAATCAAGCTGACTATACAACTTTAAAATGGTATATTTTGAAAATAAGATCGATAACCCATTTATTTTAGGGCATTTTAAAATAGTCTAGGCCATAAACTGTCTTATTAAGCAATAAAACCACACATTTACCTATAAAATATATTATTTACAGCCTCACAAACCGAACGAAAAATATTACGTTTGACGAAAATTTTCTACACAAAAAACCAAAAATATTGTATAAAAACATTTTGCCTTTTAGAGCAAAAATATTTACATCATCTGAAAGCTACGTCTTTAAAGTATAACATATATATAAATCACGTCAATAGTTAGTGCAATTTCTGAAAAAACGAATTAATTTAATTACCTAATAACCGGTCAAAAATCTGTGGAATGCATTGAGAAAAAAAATAAAAAAAAATTAAATGCACACTGCCTGCCAGAAATAATACATTTAAAACGTACAGGAATAATTACACTATATAAATTAAATAACTTACCAATAGATTTTGTCTTCTTCACTATAAACACAAACACCATTGTAATTCCAAAAAAAATTGACAATCTGTCATAGAGTACGTCATTTTTAACTTTTTTTTTGCCGTTCTCCGCAACATTTCTAGCATTGGACTACTGGTTACTCGATAAATATATCGGTTTCAAATATCATATCGAGATACTGGCAACAAATACCGGATGATTGCTTATATTTTAGCGAAACGCGCCAACGTTCAAACTCGCTTACCGAAAGGGACATATGTCCCTTTCGAGCACGCGACTGAAATTCGCAAAAAGGGACAAATGTCCCTTTTAGCACAGGACAGGTTCATTGTATTTTAAATTCGACTCTGGGCCATGGATAACGTGGAAATTGTCGCAGCGTCGGCGCTCTGCCTTTTAAGTTTTATTAATTATTTAAATGTTTAAAAAAAAATAGAATTTAAAAGAGACGTCGTCGTCAGAGGAGATGGTGGATGATAGCAATTCATCGTAATAGAACAATGTAAGTATTTTTAAAGATATTAAACGACTGAACGAGAGAGCAACATGTAAACACACGTTGCCGCTCGCATTGCCGCGCTTTGATGTCCGCTAGAAAAACCGCCAAATGGGGGTGAGCGTCAGAACCGCGGGACCACCTCAAAATTCGTCGTAATTATGAATATTGGACCACTCAAGAAATTAGTACTCAATTAGTACTATTTGGTACTTTCATATTAGAATTAGTACTTATATAGTTTTTTATTTATCGAAGTTTTAAAGTGGTCCGCCATCCTGACGTCAGGATGGCGGGACCAATTATGGTTTTACCATTTGCCTAAAACGCTAACGACAATTTGAATATGTAAATATTTAGTACTAAATTAGTACTCTAACATATATTAGTTACAAGTTTATACAATTTATAAATTTTAAGTTATTAAGAATTTTAAAACATAACGCCTGAAACTTTTATCCGAGCAATATCTAGGAAAGCTAACTTGTTTGTTGTACTCTAGGCGCTCCGTAATAATGATATTTATTTATTTCTTTTAATTGCTCATTAAAAATTAATGTTCGAATTCTGATTTAATGTAGCATTAGGGATATTATATTGAAGCTACCGGGCTGTGCTTGTAAATATTCTGCTAAAATCGTGCGTGACTGACATTTAAAATTGTCACAGTAAAACAAAGCTGTCAGTGAGATTACTCCGGTACATTACACTTCTTACATCGGGGTTTGTTTGTAATTTTGTAAACTTTGCTGATCCCGTTTACGTGCTATTTGCCTGATTCGCGATTGATCGACTGGCTATAAATTACAACTGCACAAATGGTGTCATTGAAAGCGCAGTACAAAAACATGCTACTTGGTGCAAAACAATTACAAGTTATTTGTTCGCAGTCGCCGATCACATTGGCCGACTGTTCTTTACTCGTCAGCCGGAAGGTTAGAATTAGAATAAATAATAAGGCAATTTTTAATTTATACAATCTGTATTTAACATTTTTGACCGTATATGATACAATGGGGTATAATTATTATATTACTTTTGACCACTCTGGTTGCAAGGTCGTCGTAGCACTTCCAATTTGATCTTCTATAACAGTGTGCCCGGTAATGTCCCATTCCATCTGATTGACTCGGCGGCACAAACTCTATGACTGATATAACAGTGTATTTCGTATTATTTAAAATAATATTAATGGGAATGTTATTAAGTATTATTTCAGTGTTTGAGCAATACTCAAAAAAAATTGTATCATTTAAAATATATTTAAAACTTTTTACTTTTTAATGTGGCTACATCGTCGAAGCGAGGAGCCTCAACATCCTTTGAGTTCCAAAGGACGTTGAGGCTCCTTAAACAACTTTTCCGGCTAATTGGTACCTAGTTGTATTTTTACATTCAGGCACACCACAGTCATGACTTCCTAGTATTTGGATTGGACATTTTTAAAAGTATTTAGGTATAATTTTGACGGCACGGGCGCCGAACGCTAGCGGACTGAGTGAGCCAGATGAGCGTGTTGTGCGATGACGTCACACCGTCACCGGCGGCGGCAGACCGCGCGTGCGTTTACAACTTGTTTTACTTCTAAATCGGAAACTAATTGACGTGTGTATCGAAGTAATCCTTTCACTAGTATTTTTTATTTTTTACAAAGAATATGGAGTGCTAATAATCAAAATTAGTTAACATTCTTCTTGTACCGTAGAAAAGTCCATACTTTGGATTTATGTTACTGTTCATATTTCTTACCGACTTCAAAAAAGGAGGAGGTTCTATGTTCGCCTGTATGTAATGTACCCGAGTAATCGCACTGAAAGCTTTGTTTTACTGTGACAATTTTAAATGTCAGTCACGCACGATTTTAGCAAAATATTTACAAGCACAGCCCGGTAGCTTCAATATAATATCCCTAATGCTACATTAAATCAGAATTCGAACATTAATTTTTAATGAGCAATTAAAAGAAATAAATAAATATCATTATTACGGAGCGCCTAGAGTACAACAAACAAGTTAGCTTTCCTAGATATTGCTCGGATAAAAGTTTCAGGCGTTATGTTTTAAAATTCTTAATAAATTAAAATTTATAAATTGTATAAACTTGTAACTAATATATGTTAGAGTACTAATTTAGTACTAAATATTTACATATTCAAATTGTCGTTAGCGTTTTAGGCAAATGGTAAAACCTTAATTGGTCCCACCACTTTAAAACTTCGATAAATAAAAAACTATATAAGTACTAATTCTAATATGAAAGTACCAAATAGTACTAATTGAGTACTAATTTCTTGAGTGGTCCAATATTCATAATTACGACGAATTTTGAGGTGGTCCCGCGGTTCTGACGCTCACAAATGGGGGATAGCCGGGCAATGCGAACGGCAACGTCAAGGCAATGGAAATGACCTGATTACATTCTCGCGTTTCCCAGTTTATTCCCCATGTCCCTGCGCGTTGCCGCGGCAATGGGCTGAATGTAAACGCGGTATAAGAATAAATAGAGAGTACTTGCGATAGAAACTCGTAGCGAGTGTTAGCTCTTATAAGTCTTGTCTAAGCACTATAAGTTTGTCGCAGTGTGGTGAACCGGGAGTCTAGCAACGAGGACGATAGCTCGGACGCCTGCGACGCGCGCTGCGGCTTCGATCTCGACAACCCTGTGCATGTAAGACACACTTTTTACGAAAAGGAGAATGTTTTCAAGAGGCATCAAAGTACATGGAAATACGGACATGCATGCGACACAGAAATTTTGCCACCTCCGTAAAACATTAGTTTAGCTGGGCATATAGGGTTAGTAATAGGACATTTTCTCCGAGTCGTGTTCTTCGGTCCGAATGGTTAACTACTGAGCTCAGAAAGTACCTATATCAAACACATTTAAAAAGTTTACGTTATCCAGAACAGTTATGTTTGATTGATGAAAGAAGATTGCATGTGTCCGCCATTCCTAAATGGATTTTCAGACACGCATTAGTTCTAAAAAATCCACTTTGCTGAGAATTCTGAATCAAGGATTAAAGTGGACATGAAAGTGCACAAAGATCCATCAATGGATCTTTGCGATGGATTTTAGTGGACTAAGGGGGAATCTGCCACCATAATAGTTCCGGTAATGATAATGTCAAAGGAGCCCACATTGAGGCAACACATTGACTGCCGCTTCGTGGCCTATTGTCTCTCAATGGAATAGGCCGCAGCGGCCGTTTACTATCATTTAACGCTAGTGGATGTGGACAATGGAAGACAGGCACGTAGCACCGTGGGCTGCGTGCCTCTGTCTTCTAAATGTAGCGTTAAACTTACCTCTTATGCTACGGCCACACTATCGCGATAAATTGTCGCGATAAAACAATGACGTTAAATTAAAAAACTAGACTCCCAATCACGCTCAAATATTGTCCGAAGCAAAAGTCTGCCCACCCGACTATTGGGCAGAGTTTTCGTTTAGTTGTATACAATTGACATTAAACACTAACTGCCACGAGATATGGTGTTAATTTGAACGAATGTGTTAATGTCATTTGTGTCAACGCCGCTCGGACGTTTTTTGAGGAATTTTTCTTAGAGATTGGGTGTCTAGTTGTATATTGAACGTCATTGCGATAAAATCTTCTTGTTCGTTCTACGACGAAGTGCTTGGCCACATCTTCACTACGTCGCGATAATTTAGAACGTCGCGATAATTCAATTCGTATGAAACGCGCAAAGTGTGGCCAACCGCACGAACTTTGTCGCGATAAAACCCTTTGATGTGCGGTAAAATACCGACAGCGTCGCGACAACGTTTGTTGTTTTTGGCTAGATGTATCGCGACAACGCATTATCGCGATAATGTGGCCGTAGCATTATACAAATGTCAAAAGCGATATCTTGATTCCAGCTATACGCGCAAGCGAAGCGCCTTCAAGCGCTGCACGCGACGACGCACGTGGGCGGGTCCCGCGGCGGCAGGGGCGGGGCTTGCACTGGGGGCGGCGCGCGCGGGCCGGGGGGCGGCGCGTGGCGCGGCTGCCTGCGCGCCGTGCGCCGCTGCCTCGCCGCGCAGCTGTGCTGTCCCGTCGCCTGGACGTAGCATACTTGTGTAGTAAATGTGTTCGATGAATATTGATGAGTTTTATTTACAAAGTTGTTATTCATCATCTTGTTTTCCATAAGTAGCCCTATATCTCGGGGTCTAAAGTAAAATTCCCGGTTCGAGCAAAAAGTGTTGGTTTTTTCGGACCCAGGTCGGGGAATGAACCGGGTTTGTGATCACTAATCCCGTTTCTTCCACTAGGATCCCCCAGCATTTAGAAATTATGTGACGCCTTTTTAGTACACTGTGCACTGCAGCGAATGTGAATGGCTAGCTCAGCTTACAAAGGATTTCGGGAAAAATAAATGGTAACAATCCCCAACGGATTTTAATCGGGTTTATTCTAGGGACACCCTGGGGGATCCAAACGGGGGGCTAAAGTGGAATTTACGGTCGTTCCCACTCTGTCGACCTGTTCTTTGTTTCTGTCTAGTAACTTCTTCCTCCAGAGTTCTATTTGGAAATGGCAAGGTGTTGTCAGCGGGAAGAGCCTTGCAAGGGGCAATGGGACAATATTATTTAGTAGAAAAAATATGAACGCCGAGAGCCAAAGAATTTAAATATCGTTGCCGAGAGCATGAAGCGTTACCGCTTTGCGGCTAGCGACATTTGATCTCAAGGGGGGGGCCTGCCCCCCCTGCACCCCCTTGGCGACGCCCTTGGTAAGGTTGTGGTATTTCCATTGCTTATTCGAAAAAGATCCACTATGCTCTATACCTACTTCAATTAAGTCAGTTTATCTTTTTTTAACGATTTCCAAAACAGACAGTATCTATAGCTGCCGGCAAACTTCTTGACGCTTGGTCTACGGAGTGGGGGAAAGTTCGCGCATTGTGCACTGCGCATGACCAATAGCGCGCGCGCATCTCAAAATTCGCATTCTACGCAATCCCCACCCGATTTCAAGATGAACTCGTAATAATTATGAGTACTGTCAATGGTGTTGGTGTTCTATGTAAAATGTAAACACATACCCATGGTTATTGTATACAACATTCTATAACAAAAACATTCTAAATAGACTACTTTGTTTAACTAAATTGTTTCGATACTGTTTTGATTACATTTCTGTGCCATGTAGATAAATATGTAAATAATAGAAAGAAGTGGAAGCAATTCCACTTCTTTCTATTATTTACATATTGCGCAAGCAAATGGTATGAAATTTAGAATAAAAATTAAAACAATAGTTCGTATTAAATAAAACAACTTTAATCTTTTCAACGCCAATGTCTGATATATCAGACAAACCATTTTCGTGCCCACCACGCCAATGTCTGATATTAGGGAATGGTCCCGGGAAATCCCGGTCCCGAAATTCCCGGGAAATCCCGGGATTTGGCGACGACTAAAATACCCGGGACTCATGACCTCGTCCCGGGACTTTCGGGACTTTCGGGACTAAGTAAAGAGCTCTATTTTAAGTGAGATTTTAGGCAGATTTGCAAAGGTTGATCCGTGGCTCACCGTTCAAATTAAATTGCAATTAAAATACTGAAAATAATAAACGTTAGATACTAGATTTTAGATTACCTCGCGATTATTCCTCAATTTTGTAAAATGTGTACTATGTGCAGGAAGTTATCGGTTAATTTCGAATTAATGTTATTGTTTGCATCATGTTGCGGCTCCATTTATCGAGAGAGGAATTTTAAGGGCAGTAGTAATGCTCCAAGCTGGGGCTGCCCAACAGAGTATTGTTGAGGAGATTGACACAAGACAAAAGTTATGGTTACGTTATCGTGATACTGGTGAAGTGGCTGAAAGACACCCAGGCGGGAAGCGCATAACCACTCAACGAAAAGATCGATTTTTGCTAGTTGCCGCGAGAAGACAACCAAATGTTACGGCCATGCAATTGGTTCAGAGGCTCCAGCCAGAGCACCAGTTGCTTGTGAGTGACCAAACTGTGAGGAAGAGGTTGCATGAAGCTAGCCTTCATGCCCGCAGACCGTTTCGTACTCCAGCACTACGCAGAAGAAATCGTAGACGGCTAGAGTGGGCTCGTGAACATTTGGTCTGGGAAGATAACTAGTGGTCTGTGGTGCTGTTTACCGATGAGTCCTAGTTCGGTCTCCATCCCGATACACATAGAGTACGTGTTGGCGAATTCCTGGACGTGAGAGCCGCTCCCACCACCCTCAGGAAGTCCATCCACATTACGACGGGACAATTATGGTTTGGGCAGGAATTCATGTTGATGGAAGAACACAGGAACGGATCAGAAACACCATGACGGGTGAAAAATGTCGTAAAGAGGTGCTAGTACCAATAATCTACCCCCATCGACTACAAATGGGCCAAGAATACACGCTCATGGACGATAACGCCCGTCCGTACACAGTGAGAGTGTTGACGAGCTGGGTGCAGGAGCACGACGAATTGGTCTTAGGTAGGCCCGCTCAATCGCCTAATCTAAACCCCATAGAACACGCGTGGGACATGCTCCAAAGAAGGGCTTTGAGGAATTTCCCTGCAATTAACATTGCGGCGGAAGAGCAACTTTTTATGCATCTTAGCCAGACCGGAAAAAAAATGAAAAACACTTGCAGGACCGTTATTAACGTCATGGGTGGTTTTACTTACTAGTGATTTTTCACACTACTGTTAGAAACAGAATATTTTTTCTTATTTTTCACTTTTCTTTGAGAACCACATTCATTGTTAGTTTACCATTATTTCAAATTTTTTCTTTATTTGAAGAATTTTTTTTATGCCAAATAAAACAGTTTTCTTTTATTCTGAAGTGTACATACTCTAATGGGCTTTATAAAAATATATTGTTGTATGTTATTTTTAATAAATTTTTAGTTAATTGAGTTTATACAAAATATTTCTAGACAGTGTTTATGTGTGTATTAAATTGTAATAAATACTCGTGTAGCGAAAGCGTGTAGAAATCCAGCGTTTTATTGCCTCGAAAACGAATAAATATCACATTCTGGTAAAAATCCCGAAAGTCCCGAAAGTCCCGGGAATCCCGGTTCCTTTATCAGGTCGTCCCGAAATTCCCGGGACTCAAATATGGCACCGGTTCTTCATTCCCTATCTGATATATCAGACAAAAAAACATGATCAAGAAACGTTGTATTTTTACTTGCCTGAATGAGTTGAGTATAACCTAATAATTTTTTGGAATTTTTTTTTTAATGGTCGTGGCGTGTTGGGCACCATTTTCGGAAAAAAGCGTGGCGGGGAAAGGGTTAAACGTATAAAAACTATAAAAGAAATAGGTACATAATATACTTTAAAAGAAATCACTACAATGCAATGGTACGTTGGTAAACAATAAGCCAAGTTTTAATACATACGAGTAATTTGTTTCAAGTAAATTGCCTGGTCTAAATTATTTGTAATTTGTTAGTAAATCCTCCGCATCGTCGCTGTGTCCCAGTCGTCAACCGTATTACTGTTTTTATTTATATTTATATCATGTAATATGTACCTATATTTTGTAAGTTCATAATTATTATATCTATAATAATAATATATTATTTCTTTTGTTATTTACGTTCTTTGTTAACTGGCGCTAGACACTATTTCTTTTTTACTTGGCTCAAAGGTTGACTGGTAGAGAATGCCATGCGGCATTGAGTCCGCCTTTTGTACCCTATGTTGACTTGATACCAATGCGCTAATATTGTAATTGCGAAAGTATCTGTCTGTGTTATGATATCCGTTACAAGTCGTCGCAACGAAGCAACGACCAACGACTACTCCGTTATCGGAACATTATCCTGGGACAAAAGTAGCCTAGTCTTTAACGTTATTTTGTTTTAAATTTAGTATTTAACAAACGCACCACTAGTCTTTATGGTATACATACTTACACTTTTATGAGAATATTCGCAAGAAAATTTAGTCAAATGTTAGAATTAGTTACTTAATGATTAAAATTTGTTTTCATCGAACATATTCCAACCTTATAGGATCGTCGATCGGTGAAAATCTCATCACCGCAATTCAGATTTACGTATACACCATCTATTGGTACGTTCGCCAACTAACTTATTTGCTAGTCAATAACGCCATCTATTGGTACGTTTGCAAACTACATTATTTACTTTACAACTCAATATTTTAACTATTAAAAATTATATAAGTATGGAAAGAAATAATTAAAATTACCAGCAAAACTTGTCTGTCGCACAGTCGTGCACCAAAACTGCATATTTGCACACCTGCACTTAGTTTAGTGACACTTCTTGCTTAAGTTTACACGGCCTTTAGACAGCAGCAATATAAAAGAGCTACGCGGTAGTTTGATTACAGTAATACTTCGACTATCTTAAGCTTCAGCTACCTTCTCTACAAGCACAATGAAATTCGCTCTGGTGAGTCAGTTTTTTTTTTCCATATTTTTTTTTGCAATGTGTAGCAAGACGAGCAGATCGTACACCTGATAATAAGCGCCACGTCTGCCCTTGGACAGTTCAGTGCCAAACAGTAACTAAGCAGTGACTGTTCGAACAAATAAGTCAGTAATAAACAGTCTGCAACATGGGAGAGCCATGTGTAACCTTTCTGTTATGCGACGAGCCATTTGGTGTAATGGTCGAGAAGTCGGCTATTACACACAGAGGTCGCGGGTTCGATCCCCGCACGGTACAAACATTTGTGTGCATAAACTTGTCTGTTTGTATCGGTCTGTGTGTTTCTATTATAAATGTAAGAACTTTCAAAAAAAATAATATAAGTAATGTTTATCCGTTGTCTGGCACCCATAGCACAAGCTAATGCTTAGTTTGGGGCTAGACGGCGCTGTGTGAATAATGTCCAGAGATATCTCTGTATTTATTTATTTCCATCAACAGTTCTTCATCGCTGTACTAGCCGCCCTCGCTATGGCTTTTGCTGCTCCTCGAGTTCCAGGGGATGACGTCCCAGATGCTGAAAGCTTCCCGAGCAGCTTCCAAGAAGTTACCATATTTATGAGTGGAGAACAAGTCCCAGGTATGCTATCTCTTCTCTTTCTCCATATTACCAGGTGGTAGGTTCCTGTACTGGGCCGTCTAGGTGGGTACCACCGCAGTGCCAGATATTTTGCCGTGAAATAGAAGTGTGTCAAGCACTTCTAAACTAGCACAGAGAGACTAGTTCGGGACTAAACGCTCGAGAAATAAAGATCACAGGTCCCGTCAAACTTCTTGAATATCGGGTGGGGATGCACAGAACACAAATGATACGCATGCGCGCTATTGGTCAGAAGCATACCTCTGACCATTTCAATAGCGTGCGCAGGCGTTCGGGAGATTCACGCGCGCTATTCGTCACGCGCAAGTGCACATGCGCGAGTTTTCTCCCTCTCTGTCGTCCGATGTTCAACAAGTTTGCCGGTACCTGTACATTACATTCATTGAAAGGTTTATTTAACTTTAACTTTCTTTCTCTTGCAGGCCTTGCCAGCGGCTTTTTTTAAATAATCTACCACAACAACACGCCAAATTCAACAATAATAAAAATAATGAAAATACCCCTGCTTAACAGACAAGGGTGATGGTGTTTACCCCTCACCATACCACAACATCACAGGTGATCCGTTTTCTTGTTTGCTTTTTTAAATAGAAAATAAACAACTCGTTCTTTTTGTTTAATTTTAGCTTTAATTAAAATCTTATTTATCTATTGTGTGTTTAATTTCTATCCCCGGCCCAGCTAGATTTTTTTTTTACTACCTACTTCAGTTGTCAGACAGACACACAACCCACCACTGCGGCCGGCTTAGCTTTAATAGTAATGTCCTCGTCGAGTTATTGGCTACGGCGGCTAATCTTTACGATCTACCAACTACCTAGGTACTTACGCAGAATATATTTATAGTCTGTATTATAGTGTATTTAAGTAAGTTCGTAAGCACATGTGTACTCCCACTCTCGTAACACGGTGGGATAGCAGTCTGACACGACCGATCCTCCTCCTCGCGTCGGTCTCCTCAATGCTGAGGGTCGTGATCACCCTGCTGACGGAGCACTTTGTTGCGAATTATTTGTCGACATCTGCCTCTGTCCGATGCAGAGCGTAGAGCATCGTGGACGGAAGGTCCGAGGGTAGTGCGAATTTGGTCACTCCATCGCATTGGGGTCCTTCCTCTTGGTCTCTTACCCTCGATTTTACCGGTGATAATTAATTTCTTCAGGTTGTCAGGATCCTTTCGTGCAATGTATCCGAAGTACTCGAGGATTCCACGTAGGAAGATGGTAGAGAGTCTGGTTTTGACGTTAACCTGCTGTAAAATCGACACATTGGTACGGTGTGCCGTCCAAAGTATGCCTAGCATTCTCCTCCAGCACCACATTTCAAAGGCAGATGCCTTTGAAATGTGGTGCTGGATCCGGCATCGGTCGGCTTTCTTTAAGGTCCATGTCTCTGCACCAAACATGAAGATAGAGAATACTAGCGTTCGCACAAGGTTGCATTTGGTTTTCATGCTGATGGTCCTGTTCCTCCATATCTTCTCAAGTTGTGAAATGGCGCCTTTTGCCATAATATACCAATTCTTCGACAAATTTCTCCTTCGCAGGAGCCGTTGTTGTGGATTTCAGAGCCCAGGTATATGAATTTGTTTGAGCTCTAGCTTTCCAGTGCGAACCACTACCATTAATTTTGTTTTAGATTTGTTAATGGCAAGACCCAGTTCGGCGCTGACGCACTCCATTCTGCCTAACAGTTCGTGCATCTCGACCTCGTTGGCTGCCAACGGTGTTGTGTCATCGGCATAGCGCAGGTTAGTGAGCTTACGCCCACCCACGTTTACTCCCCCGTTCCAGTAGTCGCAAGTTTTGCGTACGATGTACTCGCCATACACGTTGAAAAGGATCGGCGAGAGATTGCAGCCCTGCCGTACTCCCTTTTTAACCCTAGATAACTAACCTTATTTTACATCGCTTATTACTAACCTTCGTCGTTTCGGCTACGCCATGTAAAAGGGAGGTTTCTAAGGGTTTATGGAATCAAAATATATTATGTGTTTTACTTATTTATTACAATAATCATTTGTTAACATAGATATAAGTTTTTTATTCACTAAAATCACATTTTAATTACTTTAACAGTCTTTTAATTGAGACCAGAAAAAATACTGTATGAACATTTTTGGTTTTTTAAATGCTTAAATCTTATTAACTAGAAAAAACAAAGACTCAAAAAAAAATTAAAATATTAAAATTAAGTAATAAAATCAACAAAAGAAAGAAACATTTTATAAAAAAAACTATTAATTTATACATTTGTGACAAATGTCAAGTTTGTGTTCGCCAACAGGGATTTGTTGCACTTGGTGCAACAACTCTTTGTCATTCTTCGCCTTGCGGAGGGGCAAATTGCACAAATTTTTCTTTTTTTAGCGACAGGGAGACTAACTGCATCTTCTCTTTCAACGCTGAAATAATTATAACACCAAAAAATAATGAAAAATAAATCTGCAAGTGTAATACTTTACTGCGTTAATACTAACCTTCGTCGATTCGACGACTCATGGTGGCTGGAACGGCGCACACAGGGCCACTACACAAAAAACATACCCGTGCACCGCGCGAGCTGTGGGTCGACTGAGATTAGCTGGAATTTGAAATGTGTACGACGACGCACTCAAAATTTAGGGTTAGTAGTCGATTCGCACGAAAATAATTCGCACGAAAGTGCGAATCGACAACTTTCAAAAATAACATTATTTTTAGTAGTCGATTCGCCCGAATGAATTTTGATCGCGTGCGAGTCGACCCCTTTAAGAATTGATAGTAGGCGATTCGCACTTTTGCAATATTAAGTGCATAAAAAAAAAACAAAGTACAGTCGTGTACAGGAAATCTT
Source organism: Mecyna flavalis (assembly GCA_949319885.1). NCBI lineage: Eukaryota > Metazoa > Arthropoda > Insecta > Lepidoptera > Crambidae > Mecyna > Mecyna flavalis. The sequence goes on along the minus strand of OX439420.1, from coordinate 8,213,741 downwards.
TATAATAATATTAACCTATTCGCTGTCTATATACCTTACAGCATGCAGAATCAATTAAATTTCAAATGTTATATTTTTTCGGACAGGGAACATGTTAAATTATAAACTAATATCATTAAGCGTTAAATTATATTTGATAACTTTAATATTAAAATGACACCAAAAACTTTTTAAAAAAAAAATTAAACCGACTTCAAAAAAAAAAAGAAACAAAAAAAACTACCTAAAAAACTGAAAAGCAAAAAATAATTTTAATAAGACATTCATCAAATGCGCTTATTGTCTAAGCCTATTAATTAAATTGTATTTTACGTGCTAGGTAGGTACCTACTAATCTGTTTGAAGTCGGTGCCAAGCCAAATAGTAGGTACCCAGATTACGTACCTACGTCCGCGGATTAATAAGTAACCCTTTATAATACATAATATTGTTATATATCATTTTTTATTACCTTTGGCTTGGCACCGACTTCAAACAGATTAGTAGGTACCTACCTAGCACGTAAAATACAATTTAATTAATAGGCTTAGACAATAAGCGCATTTGATGAATGTCTTATTAAAATTATTTTTTGCTTTTCAGTTTTTTAGGTAGTTTTTTTGTTTCTTTTTTTTTTTGAAGTCGGTTTAATTTTTTTTTTAAAAAGTTTGTTTATTTTTCTATTTTTAGTGTGAATAACACGTAGGTAGTGAGTAAAACTCTTTCATAATAGTGATAGCGAAAATACGAGTAGAATTGTATTATTTGATAATATTAGGTATTCATTAAGTGTTCAGCACCATGGGTAGGAGGAGAATGCGTTTATGCACCATAACCGCAGGCTAGTTAGACCCGCGGCCGTGTGTGGGACTCGAGACCGAAGCGTCCGCTACCCACTACACTCCCCCGGTTTCTCCTTCACACCCGATTAGGACGAGCCGGTGCTAACCTTATTGGCTAGTGACCAGCCCATCCCCGGGTAATCATCAGCTTAGCTGCAAAAGTACATGAAATACAACTAACGTTCCACATATTCCTACAACACTGAAAGAATTATCCCCTAACTCCTAACCGTTAAGGAGTTGTACTTTCCATCATCACCTTAGCTGCAAAAGTACATGAAATACAACTAACGGTCCACATATTCCTACAATACTGAAAGAATTATCCCCTAACTCCTAACCGTTAAGGAGTTGTACCTTCCATCATCAGCTCATCAACATAAAATGATGTTTATCGGACGCAAAAACTTGAATGGCTTCAGAAAAAACAAGTAACGCGTAGGCGCAGCCTATAAAATTTGAGGTTTTCCGTTGATTTTTCCGGGATCCCATCATCAGATCCTGACATGGTGACAATGGGACCACCTCGGAACTATGCACTTTCAAATAAAAAAAGAATTATTTAAATCGGTCCACAATTGACGGAGAAATCGACGGACATACATAAAAAAAAAAAAAAAAATACATACAGTCGAACATATAACCTCCTCCTTTTTTGAAGTCGGTTAAAAATTAGAAACAAATATGTATAAACGTATTACGTAAAGCGTGTAATAAATAGCGCTCTCACGCTTATTACACTGCAGGGTGCGGGCGGGGTGCGACGAAATACCCTGCTCCTCACCCCCCTAGCTGTTAGCTAGAAGCACGGCGGCAATAAGCCGACCAAAGCTCAAGTCGGTATCCTTTGGTTTCTATGACTCATCAAATAAGTATGTCCGGGGCGAGAGCTCTGATCAAAACAATGTACCTCTCTTACAAACTAAAAGTAATTATCTCACTCGCTGGCGCGAATATTAAAAAAAGAAATTGTACCTACGTGAATAAATAAAATGTTATGATAAAATTATCAAAGTATTCGTATAAGTTGTAAAAAAAAACAGACAAGCAATACATATTTGTTTTGTTGGGGACTGAAGGAAACAGGTTTTTTCCAAGAAGGTTCCTTTATTCTTCTTCTTAATCCTATCTTGATGGTCGTACACTAAGGAATGATTTTTTGACCAACCCATATCGCTTAAGTACCTCGGAGCAATACCTTAAAGAGAGCCCCGTTAAAATTACACAATTTCGCTTGCATTTTCACTATGCAAGTTGACATTATTTGCTTATTACTATAATTTTTCCAATTAGAATATACATGTATCTTACATCGTTCTAAAGTTCGCGTTAATTCTAATTAGAAAACATAACTTACATATTGATTACAACAATTTTTCTTATTAGAATCTTATCTCTAAGTAAAAAGTTCTTCTTACAAAACTATGATTCTTACACATTCTATGCTTAATACCTATTACAGTTCTTACGTAACTAATTGGATTTATATTTATTTCACTTATTTACAATAAATCCTACGTAACAAAATAAAATTTAACCTAGTACAAGCATAAATTTAGATTTTGTCTCCGCTGTCCTTAACACGTTTCTAATTTTTGGTGTCATTTTAATATTAAAGTGTTCAAATATAATTTAACGCTTAATGATATTAGTTTATAATTTAACATGTTTCCTGTCCGAAAAAAATAAAATATTTGAAATTTAATTGATTCTGTATGCTGTAAGATATAATTATGTTGGTGACAAGTCTGAAAGGGGGGAACACCAACCTCGTCTCCTCAGTACCAAGCCGCATGCACGTGCCGGGCCCGGCGTAGTGGTGTCCAATTAATCACCAGCAGACGTTGTTTCATATCGAAGGATCCATAGGGGTAAATACACAGTTTCTGGATTGCACTAGCACACACTGATTGTCCTGACCAACGCTAAATTGGTGGTCGAATTAAAGTTCACGTAAAAACACTGGTGCTGTTGCGCGCACGCTAGGCGTTGAAATGCTTTGGTCTGGTAACAGACGCTCTGCCGTGATGATCGCTCACGGCAGTTCACTTGGAGGGTTCACATTGAGGGCCAGATGCGTACTGAATATGCCGTGATGATTCGCTCACGTCATGTCACTTCGAGGGCCGTAGGCGCACTGAATATGCCAGCCAATATGGCGGCGTGACGTCGAATAGAAAAGGGTTCCCAGTGAAAAAATATAAAATTACCACTAGGCAAATCCCTTCCAAATTGTGTTGTTTTATCCCAATTAAAAACAAACAGAAAAATAACTATTTCGGTACGAAACATATGTTAATAAATAATATAAATATTATAAAGATTTCCTGTAAACGACTGTACTTTGATTGTTTTTTATCCACATACTGCAAAAGTGCGAATCGCCTACTATCAATTCTTAAAGGGGTCGACTCGCACGCGATTAAAATTCATTCGGGCGAATCGACTACTAAAAATAATGTTATTTTTGAAAGTTGTCGATTCGCACTTTAGTGCGAATTATTTTCGTGCGAATCGACTACTAACCCAAAATTTATACCACTTTTTTTAAGTCCGCGTCGTCGTTTTGACGAAGGTTAGTGATTTAGGGTTAAAACTACACGACCGATAAGAGAGATCAAAATGAAAATATCTAGACACGCGGTAGCGTGTCAAGCCAAGTTCAAGCAAAGGAACGTGCTAGCCAGCGCCAAGTGTATATTTACACGAACCATTTGGTGTCGCTTTTGACCCTTCTATAACTTAAAACCTGTTTGTAGATAATTATAAGACGTATAGAAATAATTAAAATTACCAGCAGAACTTGTCTGTCACACAGTCGTGCACCAAAACTGGGCATATTTGCACAGATGCACACACACAGGAAAGTGACACAGGTTAGTGACACTGGCGCGGCCTCCAGACAGTGCAGCAATATAAAAGAGCTACGCGGTAGTTTGATAACAGTAATTCTTCGACTATTTTAAGCTCCAGCTACCTTCTCTACAAGCACAATGAAATTCGCTCTGGTGAGTCTTTTTTTTCCATATATTTTTTTTGCAATGTGTAACAAGACGAGCAGATCGTACACCTGATGGTAAGCGCCACGTCTGCCCTTAGACGGTTCAGTACCAAACAGTATCTAAGCAGTTACTGTCTGGCACCGCCCTGCGCCCGCCACACCGAGACGACAGTTATTAGGTCTCATAGGTATAATACCTAGTAATTCTATAGCTTCAGTTTCCCCGAAACACAGAAGTGCTTCACACACTTCTTTTTCACGGGAAAATATCTGGCACTGCGGTGGTACCCACCTAGACGGCCCAGTACAGGAACCTACCACCTGGTAAAAATAAATAATGTCCGAGTTTTAGACTTTGGCGGCCAATCTTTCGATCAACCAACTACCTACGCAAAATATGTTATACTTAGTGCTGCAGTGAGTGCTATATAACGATATAACATTGTAATAACCAGGCTTGCCGAATTTAGGATCATAGCCGAAGCGGACCCTGAGCTCCATACTGAATGCGAACAGGAATACGCTGAGATGATGATGATAATGTGTACAGGTACCGGCAAAGATCTTGAAATCGGGTGGGAATTGCGCAGAACACAAATTTTGACACGCCTGCGTGCTATTGGTCAGAAGCATACCTCTGACCAATAGCGCGCGCGGGCGTAGGGAAATTCGCGCGCGCTATTGGTCATGCGCAAGTGCACATGCGCGAAGTTTCCCCCAGTCCGTCGACCGATGGTCAAGAAGTTTGCCTGCACGTATAATTGTTTGAACAAATAAGTCGTAATAAACAGTCTGCAACATTATAATTGATATAATAATATTAAAATATGATTTATTTGTACATTATGATATTTTATCCATAATATTCTCCTTTCCTGATCCTGATCCGGGTTTTGTCCTATTTCCTTCTATAATACGTTTCCCAACATTTCAAACATCGACAGTGGCTAAAGTACAAACCGTACTTGTAAAGACAAAAACTAAAAAAAGACATTGTTTAGCCACGTGTAACTTTTCTATTTCCATCACCAGTTCTTCATCGCTGTACTAGCCGCGCTCGCGATGGCTTTCGCAGCTCCTCAACCTGACTTCTTCTCAGGTTTTGACAAAGACTTTCCTGGTGGAAGTAGCTTCCCAAGCTTCCCAGGGGCTGACCAAATAGAACATGCAGAACAATTCCCAGGTATGCTATCTCTTCTTTTTCTCTAAACGGTTTAACCCAAATTGGATGGTGGTAGGAAGGTTTTCAGAGTAGGACTGGCTAGCTACCACCTCCACAGATGAAATCTGCCGCCATACTTGTTTTTAGATGTATAGCTAATTGGTTATTAGGCCTGGAAAACATAAACTGAATGTTTATCCAAAAAGACCAGATAAACTACAAGAATATTATAAAAATGTAGCCCTAGCAAAAGTTTTTGGGTGATTCTGATTCATTTTTTGCTACGATATTAAAATCGAAGATCTAGAACATCTGATGTGTAACTCTAAGAACTCACTCAGCATAACTCAGATACTATAACTTAATATAGGGATGATATCTTAGCAAAAGTTGTTCAGTCTGATGAACATATTTTGCTGAGAGAATAAAAGGGTATGAAGATTTTGACTTTTTTTCAAAACAGCGTTCACTTTTCAAAAATGGATATTTAGTATCAATAAAAACATAAACCCTCATATTACAAAACATGGTTTAGAAATGTTACCGTACTACACTTACGCCTAAGACTAAAGCAAACGCTATAAACGAAGGTTTACGTCATTTCGAGTACTATCAATGGTCTAAAGTTAGACCCACGTAAGTCGGCCGATGCCCCTAGTTTTACAATGGTGCAACGTAAGGGACGTAGCATCAGTCACCCTCACTCTGCCGGCCCACAAAGTGCCTCTTCGCGCCATGTTTGAAGGACCCTATGTCATAGGAAGGAGGGAATACATGCGCTGGACTATTCCATTTTTGGAGGTGCGAAAAAGAAGCGAAGTCACCGAATAATCGAATTTCTTTGTGCGTGATGGAATAACCGAAACTCTGAAATGGTGACTCCGGAGAGCAGCGCGCGTACTCCTATGGAGGAAGGGAGAAGAACGGATGAGGTCAAAGAGTACATTCATTGAAAGTTTTATTAACTTTAATTTTCTTTATCTTGCAGGCCAAGAAGAAAAAGACGTTTCCGGTAGATTCAATGGCGCCTTTTAATTAAATAATCTGCCACCACAACACGCCTAAATTCAACAATAATAAAACAAAAAAAAAATACCCCTGCTTTACAGACATGGGTGACGCGGTGTTTACCCCTCACCATACCACACCATCAGGTGATCCGTTTTCTTGTTTCCTTTTTAATAGAAAACAAACTAGATCTCTGTTTAATGTTTGATTTGAATAAAAACTTATTTATCTATTGTGTGTTTAATTTCTATCCCCGGCCTAGCTGGTTAGGTTTAGTAATAATGTCCTCGTCGAGTTTTCGGCTGCGCGGCTAATCTTGGGGGCTTCGTCGTTTGACCCCGGTCGCGAATACACCGCGGTGTCAACCGCACAAGGACTCTTTTTGAATTGGCCGATAGACACCGCGGTGTCAAACGGTGAACAACTTTTTTCGACTTCGTCACCGACACCGTGACACCGCTGTTATTATTTATGTACAGATAAAGACAAAATTGCATCGAAATAAATATCCCAATATAAGTGTCCGTTTTATGTAATGACAACTTTGTCCCATAGGCCGCACCAATAGAACACTCGTATTTTAGCTCTTCACTTCCAACCACTATCAGCCACTTTGCGGATATGGTCACTTCATCTAGCTACATTTCAGCCTGATAATACCAGTAAATTATTCTTATGTTGGTATTTGTTTTGTAATAAGGAGGGTTTTAAAAAATAGTCCGGACTTAGTACCTGTACTAACTGGTACAGTTCTAAACCTGTTTTAGCGATGTTTTTTGTAATAAGAGGGACAATGTTCAATAGCGCAATTGTGAAAAAATATGTAGAATCTCAAGCTAACGAAGTCGCAATAAGAAGTTAGATAGATAGATACTCTTTATTGCACAAAACACTTTAGGACAAACATGTAACATATAATAGCTGTACAATATAGGCGGACTTATCGCTAAACAGCGATCTCTTCCAGTCAACCTTAGGAAAGAGGAAAGTATGAAAATAGATTGATTGACAGAAATAAAGGGCAGTGCAAGACAGAGAAAGAAAATATTTATATATAATATATTTGACTCCAGACTCCTCTAATAAATACACATAAATACTTAGACATACATATTATACATAATATATAAGTATATAAACATACATATACATATTACACATACATAAAGTAAAATAAACACAATAGAATAATATCAGATTTACGGATATCACACAAAAGAAAACATTCAACCAGGATAGACCATGAAAATGACAACACTCAAGCAATAGTCAAGGGAGAGAAAGAAAGTAGGATTTAACACGAGATTTAAAAATTGGAAGTGTCTGAGATTCACGTATAGAAAGGGGGAGAGAATTCCAAAGACGGATAGATTGAACAGTGAAGGATTGGGAGTAGAACTCAGTGGAGTGAGGTGAAAAGACTAGATGTAACTTCCGGGATGAACGCAGGTCAAGACCTTTGGTGGATTGCAAGAAATGAAACCGCTCTTTAAGATAGGGAAGAGATAAAGGGTTAAAAAGAATGGAAAACAATAAGCCAAGAACATACAGATCACGGCGACGTCGTATCGGAAGCCAGCCAAGCTGAGCTCGGTATTCAGAAACGTGGTCGTACTTACGAAGGCCAAAAATAATGCGTATGCAAAAATTTTGCAGTCGTTCAAGCTTATTAAGTGAAGCTTCACAAAGATCTAAATAACAGCAGTCGGCGTAGTCAAGTAAAGGTAGTAAAAGGGCCTGCACTAAAGCAATTTTGGTGGGTATAGGCAAAAAGTTGCGCAGCCTATTAATCGAACCTGCAGAAGCAAACATTCTCCTGCTCACCTCCTTGATTTGCACATCCCACGTCAAAGTACAATCTATAAATACCCCGAGGTTTTTAAACCACTCGGCTACAGGCTAACTGGACACCGTCAAGCATGATAGGTTAGGTTTAGGAAGTTAGTAATAATGGAAAATTTTCTCGACTAAACAAACATGAAAACTAAGTCAATGGTGTTCTAAATTAATGTACATACCCATGGTTTTTGTATTAAATTAAATATTCGATGACGAAAACCCGTTCTATGAATAGACTCTTCTTTGTTTAACTAAATTATTTCAATACTGTTTTGCTCACATTTTAACTGTACCATGTAAATAATACGAGTAAAAAGAAATAGAATTGCGTAAATGGTAGGTATGGAATTTAGAATAAAAATAAAAACAATGGGACGTAGGTAATCAACAAGCCAAGTTAACCAAGTTTCAATATATAATTTTTTGAAGTAAACTTTTCAAATAATTTTTCTGGTCATAATTATTGTTTATAATTTTTTAATAAATCCTCTGCATCGTTGCATCGTGGCTTACGTGTCCCAGTCATTAACCGTATTTGTACTGTGGTGTATGTTGTATATATATTTTATTTATAATATATTTAATTTATATGAAAGGACCAACGAATTTAAATATCGTTGGAAAGGACAAACAAATGCTTCTATTTCCATATGCCATGCCATCGGAACATTATTCCGGGCCAAAAGTAGCTAAGTAATGTTCTTTCGCAGTTAGTCTATGTCTATATCGGTATATTTTTTTTTATTTAATCTTTGACAAACAAACCACTACTTTCTAATATGCTATACACTTTTATGAGACTATTCACGAAACAATAAGTCAACAATTAAGTTACTTATGGTTTGTTTTCATCGAACATATTATTCCAACCTTATAGGATCGGAGAAAACCTCATCACCGCAATTCAGATTCACGGATACGCCATCTATTGGTACGTTCGCCAACTAAATATTTTGCTAGTCAATAACGCCATCTGTTGGTACGTTCGCAAACTAGATTATTTACTAAACAACAGTAACTCAACATTTTAACCAGAGAGAAAATTTTCTTGTTTTGTGATTTTAACTATTGTAGATTGAATAATTATGGATAGAATTAATTAAAATTACCAGCAGAACTTGTCTGTCGCACAGTCGTGCACCAAAACTGGGCATATTTACACAGGTGCACTAGAGTCACTTCTAGCTTAAGTTTACATGACCTCCAGCCAGCAGCTATATAAAAGAGCTACGCGGTAGATTCATTACAGTCATTCTTCGTCTATTTAAGCAGCTAACTACCTTCTCTACAAGCACAATGAAATTCGCTCTGGTGAGTCATTTTATTCATACTTACCTACTTACAATTTCATAACTAAGTTTTAGGTTTTGGCGACCAATCTTACGATCAATCAACTACGCAAAATATATTATAGAGCTGCAGTGAGTGCGCAAGCACAGGTGGAGTCCTCTATTTCCTCACTCTCATATATTATAACACGGTGGGCCAGCAGTCTGACACGACCGCGAGAGAAATCAGGCGCAGCACCAACGGCTTAACGTGGATAATCGATACTACTTACCAATGCACTTTATTCTAAGCAATAAACAAACATAATAATTATAATGACTGTGTAACTGGTTGTGGTAAGAGCGTTGGGCTCTAGAACCCGGAGGTCAGACAGACAGTACGAATCCCGCGGGGAACATTAACTACTTTGTGTTATTGACTTATTGTTTCCAGTTTGGTTAGGACATTGCAGGCTTGAATAACCTGAATGAACTTTGGGAGCTACATAGAGTCTGTAGCAGCTTCTGCCTCTAAAAAGCTCGAAATCCTTTCTAGAGTCAGGCGCTTCTTCACTGCGGAACAGCTCCTAAACCTCTACCAATCTAGGATCATAGCCTAAGCGGACCCTGAGCTCCATACTGGATGCGATTAGGAATACGCTGAGATGATGATGACAATGTGTACAAGTCCCGGAAAAATATCTTGAAATCGGGTAGGGATTTCGCAAAACACGAATTTTGAGATACCTGCGCGCTATCGGTCAGAAGCATACCTCTGACCAATAGCGCGCGCGGGCGTTCGGGAGATTCGAGCGCGCTATTGGACATCCACAAGTGCACATGCGCGAACTTTCCCCCACTCTGTCGACCGATGGTCAAGAACTTTGCCGACACATTATATTGTTTTATGATATTATATCCATAATATTCTCCTTACTTAATTTCTTCTATAATACGTTTCCCAACCTTTCAAACATCGTCAGTGGCTAAAGTACAAACCGTACAAAGCCAAAAACTAAAAAAAAAGACTGAAAAAAAGATTTTTCAGAGTCTGACTGGCAAGCTACCACTCCCACAGGTGAAGTCTGCCGCCATAATTGTTCTGGCTGTGTTCCGGCAGTATCAATGTGGGAGCCAGTACACTTGAAATCAAAGGCTCGAAGATCAGATGAGCCTACAGTCTGGCAGCACATTGAGCGACGCTTCCAGGTGAAGTGTCCCTAAATGGAATAGGCCGCAGTGGCCGCTTACCATCAGGTGGGCTGCGTGTCTGTCTGCGAACTGACTAAGTATAAAAAAAATGGCTAAGCCACGTGTAACTGTTCTATTTCCATCAACAGTTCTTCATCGCTGTACTAGCCGCACTCGCGATGGCTTTCGCTGCTCCTCAACTTAAAGATTTTACAAAAGGCATTCCAGGTGGTGGAAGCCTCCCAAGCGACCTCCCAGTAGGGGCTGACCAATTAGGAGGTGCAGGACAAGTCCCAGGTATGCTATCTCTTCTCTTTCTGCAAACGTTTAATCCCAAATTGGATGGTGGTAGGAAGGTTTTTATAGTAGGACTGGCAAGCTACCACCTCCACAGGTAAAATCTGCCGACATATTTTTTTTTAGTTATAATTTTTGTAGTTATTAACTAATCCTGGACAACATAAACTGAATGTTTCACCAAAACAGACCAGCTAAACATGAAGAATTATAAAATTGCGCCTTAGCAAATGGGTGAATCTGATTAGCATTTTTTGCTATGATATTAAAATCGAGGATCTAGAACATCTGCTGAGTAATTCTAAGAACTCATCTATTTTTTTTTTCTTAGCCAATTTGATCCCACTGCTGAGCAAAAGCCTCCCCTCCTGTCCGCCACATCTCCCTACTATGTGCCAGTTGCTGCCAGCCGGGCATAAAGGCGTTTAAGTCATCCCGCCATCTCCGCCTAGGCCTGCCACGCCTTCGGTGTCCATCACATGGAACCCAGTCAGTGGCTATTTTCGCCCATCTGTTTGGATTCATGGGCAGACGTGGCCAGCCCAGTTCCACTTTAGCTTAGCCGTCTCTGCCCCTACATCTGTTATTTGAGTTTTGGAGCGCAGCATGGTGTTTCGGACTCATCTATACTATAACATATTATAGGGACGATATCTCAGCAAAAGTTGTTCAGCTTGATGAACATTTTCTGCCGTTTCCAGCCGATTCCGGTTCCGATTCTGATAAATCAACTTTAAAAACTTTGATTCTGATTTCGGTTTCGATAAATTTACTTCCGATACATTCCTGGTGTAGTCGTAATCCCAATAATTGGTATGGCACTCGCTGAAATGTAAAATAGCTGGACTTGACATTTCCTGGATCGTGGTGACCCTGACTAGTTCAGGACAAAAAACTCGGAGAAATGAATATTATCTAGTTACATTACATTCATTGAAAGGTTTATTAACTTAAATTTTCTTTTTCTTGCAGGCGAAGTTGCATCAAAAGCAGAAGGACTTGCCAGCGGCTTTTAATTAATTAACCACCATAACACGCCTAAATTACCAATAATAAAACAAATGAAAATACCCTGATGGTGTTTTTTACCCCTCACCTACAGTGATTTGTTTTCTTGTTCCCTTTTTTTAGAAAATACCTAAACTAGGTACTTAGTTATCTGTTTAATTTTTGTTTGAATAAAAACTTATTTAAATCTATTGTGTGTATAATTTCTATCAACGTGTGTATAATTTCTATCAACGGCCCAGCTACGTATTTGTAGTTAGGTTTAGGCGCTGCCCACACGAGGCGGGCCGGTCTTTTTGACCGCGAAGTAATAAAGACCGCGCCTGCCCGTCAATGCCCGCGACTCCCTTCACCTACAAAAATTGCCACGCCGTCAGTGTCTGCGGGTCGGTCTATTTGCCCTTCGTGTGCGTTGGTAGAATAGGATTCTACTTAAGAGAACATAATGTCCTCGTCGAGTTGTCGGGTACGGCGGCTAATCTATACGATCAACCAGTAGTTTTTTTATTATTATTATTAGCGGCTTAGTGTTTCCACCATCACTGCGACCAATTCTGATCTATTGTGAACGCCACTTAGATTACAATTTCTACAAAGAGGAGCCCATTTTAGAGCCACCAGTAAACCAGTTTAGGCTTCCCCGTTCACAGGTCCTGTCACGGTCGCCATGTAATAGCCACGGTAGCCATGTATTGGGCCTCCAAGGCCCCCATGTGATGGCGGTTGGGTTGTATGAGTATCGAGTAGTAAATTAATGATAGTCTAGACTCCTTGAGTGATGTCTATAATATGTCTCTATTATGTCTATCTTGTTACAATAGGTGTGCAGCTTATATACTAACAATGAACGTGCGATACGTGTTGTTTTTTTTATATTATAGGGGGCAAACAAGCAAGTGGGTCACCTGATGATAAGTGATCACCGCCGCCCATAAGCACCCGAGACACCCTCTTGGGGTCGCAGGCGCGTTGCCCGCCTTAAGAGGCGACAGTTATTAGGTCTCATATACCCAGTAATTTCACTAGCTTCAGTGCCCTTTCCCCGAAACACAGAAATGCTTGACACACTTCTATTTCTATTTGTTGTAGATGAGAAATACCGTAACGTATAGGGAAGGTATCTTATCAAGATCACTACGTGACATTCCTTTATTTCGTCCGTCACAGTTCTCCCTGTAGTCACCAGTCACCAACTAATTACGCAGAATATATTATAGTGAGTGCGTAAGCACAGGTGCATTCCCTATTTCTTCGCGGATATAAGTACCTACCTATGCATCTTCACGGACGGGATAGCAGTCTTACACGACCGAAGAGAGATCAAAATCATTAAAATAAGAACTATTAAGCAAAGATGCACAAAATCACACAGGCTTACTCAGTGACTACCACCGGACTCGAAATGTTTCCAAATCTCCTGATTATTTAAAAAGTAAGTTTAAATTTCTTTGTGATTCCCATGACCGTCAACTTCGATCAGCTAGCTCATTGGCGCTCACTACTCCCCTTTATCATACGGGCTTCATGTCCGACTCCTTTACTCTTAATGCTACACGTCTCTGGAATAGTCTCCCTGTCAGTATTAGGAAAGCTCCAAATAAGTTTGCGTTTAAAAGGCAGGTTCGTGATTTCCTGTTAAAAACCTGACGTGGTATTTATTTTCATCTAGGTTTTCACTTTCCATAATTTGAATCATTATTTAGGACATCATCATCAATATAAGGTGTATGTATGTATATATATATATGTTACAGTCAAAGTGATCAATTAGCTATTATATATAATGACTGGTCATTATATATAATAACCAAATTGACTAGACAATGTGATAAATTGATCACTTTATCCAGCTATTATTTATAATAGCTGGTCCTAGTTAGCCAAAGTGATCAATACGTACGTTCCTGACATATAAAGTGTATAAATAGTTGTACAAACTATGTATATGTTACGCTCAAAGATCAAAAACGCTCATTGAGCGGAAAAATAGCTTACAACGCATTGCGGTCACAGCAAAACATCCAACGTAACTGACACACAGAGGAGACTATCTTTTGAACAAAAACAACTTCAGAGGCGAAAATCGACTCTGATGGATATAGGTTAGAAGGCTAAGGCGGGAGCGGAGCGAAGCGGAGCTCCCGCCTTGGCCTTCGTGGTTATTTTTTTTTAAACCTGAAAAAAACTTTTGTGACCACAACGCCTTGTGAGCTATTTTTCCGCTCAATGAGCGTTTTCGATCTTTGAGCATAACATATAGACCATTTGATGATTAATAGTAAATAAACAAAATACTATCTCTCTCCCTGACGAAGTAACATGAGTAGAATTCGGTTCTGGCACTCGCCGGCCGCTGCCGCGGCACGCTCGCTTCGCTCGCTCGGCTCGTGCATTTGGGGTCGCAGTTCTAACCTAACCTAACACAAATCTATCCATTCCTTTAAATTAATAATATTATTTTTTTTAAAAATTACCAGTCAGGCATTGATTTATTACATTGACCAAGTATATGAAGATATTATATATAATGGCTGGTTAAAGTGATCAATTCTGTGTTATTTATCACTTTGACCAAATTGAGTAGATATTATATATAATGGCTAGTCATTATATATAATATCCAGATTGATCACTTTGGCTGTAACATATATATAAATATATATATATATATATGTACCTATATATATAATTATTAATAATATAAGTTAGTATTTGTGTATGTTTATTATTTAATTATCTTGTTTTGGTAAAATTGTGTATCTTTTAGGTTTTTCTTTTTTAGTTTGCTCTTTGCCGCATTTAAGCATTTCGTTTTTCCCAAAGGTTGACTGGTAGAGAATGCTTTTAGCGTTAAGTCCGCCTTTTATACCCAACTTGTGTGGTCAATAAAGTTTTTTTTTATAAATAAATAAATAAATGTTGGTATCTATCCCGAAATTCTGAGAAGTGAGAACCGACATGAAACTCAATAGTTCTTTTCAATCGCCAAAATGTTAATTATTTGACCGATCGATATGGTGTAATGGTAAAAAAGTGGGCTCTATCGGCCTTAACACGTTCACTGCGAAGCCATTTTTTAAGGAATTTCAACCAGTGCGAATGAGGTCTTTTCGAGACAAGTTTGAACTTCTTTTCAGTGCGTATGAGACCTTATCGGCCTCACAAAGTTATGTTTTAAAAAATACCTTAATTCTAGTTCAAAAAAGACAATATTTGCTTGAAACTTTACCATTACAAACTTAAACAGTTGTTCAATCTAAATATAGCTTCGCCTGCAGTTATGACATTTCGTTGTTGAATAAATGAAAAATATAAATATGGCATCTGTTCTGCCTCACATCGCACTGAAATGAAGTTCGATTTGTGTCTCGACTAGTGATGGGAATAAAAGAAAGTTGCAGTGTCGATAATAATACTTATATTTTAAAACATATTAGTTTAAATATTTTTCATTAAAACAGGGAAGCAGTAGGATTTGACACTGAACACAAAAAGTGTCAATGTTTTTAGTGTTTTTTGCAGCCTGACTACTATTTAGCAAACGCCGTAATCAATCATTTGAAACAACTCAATCCTAGGGTAAAGAACACACAAAGTGCAACATTTAAGACATATTATTATTATTTATAAGTTTACTATCGCTTTGGAAAGCCAAAGAGCTTACAGCTGTGATGCTATGTAAATCTATTTACTAAATAAAAGTTAAATTAATTATTTTAAGTGAATATTTAGCAAATAGATTGGAACGTAATCTTTACAAAAAAAAAACAGTTGGATTAAAAAAAAAACTGTAACTCCCTGTGCTCCCGTATCGACACTTATCACAACACTAAACTAGCAGCACTTCACTCTGTGCGGCTATGAGTCCTAAAATTTATGAGGCAGATTTGACCTCACTCCGCACTGTAATTGATTATTTTTTATTCAGTGCGTATGAGACCTATTCGACCTCATGTCTTATCAACTACACAATGGGATTAGATTTCGTAAGAGAATTGATTTTGTTTATTTGTCTCTGTCATACTACTAGGAATATTATCATAGTCGTCCCCCGCACAGAGTGAAAGAACGTGATTTTGACTGTCGCACCAGCAAGAAGTCACGCATGGGGCGTTTCGACCTCATAACGCAGTGAACGTGTTAAAGAGTTCTGATTCAAGATAAAGTGGACAAGAAAGTGCAAAAAGACCCATCAATGGATCGTTGCACCCCCGTTACTCCCCAGCTACGCCCACATTCTCCCTAACAGAAGAGCAAGCTGGGACCGCCGTGTAAGGTTTTTTTTTTATGCCATAAAGTTGGCAATCAAGCATACGGCCCACCTGATGGTAAGCTGTTACCGTAGCCTATGAACGCCTGCAACACCAGGGGTATCACGTGCGCATTGCCGACCAAATAAAAACCTTTTCACGCCCTTTTTGAAGGACCCCATACTATAGTCCTGTGGGAACACCTCGCCGGGGAGCTCATTCCACAACCTTAGCGTACGTGGCCACGTACGCAGTGTATTATGAACCCCATTTTTGTTGCATGTGCTTTTTTTTCCAGAAATTGAAAGTTTTTGTCATTTTAAGCACACTAGTAAAACTCCGGCATTGATATGACGAATAGTTTTTGAGAAAAAAAAATTCAAAGTTAGCGTATATCCGGGTCCGGAAAACCACAAAATTAAATATTGCGACAAAATTAAAATATATTTTTAAATTTTGATTGCGTCTATCAAACAGACATAAAATACCAGATATATCTGCAAAATTGGGTCCTTCTACCTGCAATGCATAACGAAATATAAAAAACGAAATTTTGTCATTTTTCTTTATAATTTTTTTACTCCTCCATAACGCTGTATTAGCAGATGATTCGTAGATAAATCGAAACCTTGGAAAGACCACTACCCATGGTATTTATTTCGTATGCTAATTCAGCGTTATGTAAAAATAATCAGTAATTTTAGTTTTTTTCCAGGGTTGTCACCTTCCTATATCCGGATATTAATATTTTTTTCAAATCAAGAATCAAATTAATTTATTGAGTTTAGCCTTATACCAGCACATATGAACGGTCTGGAACGGCTCCATGATGCCTCGCCCCCGTTTCTCCATGCTACGTGTAATGACATGGGGTTTTAGCTTTCCCCTAACGAGGGTGGACTCCTTCCCATGTCACCATAGCATTTCATCGAAATAGCGACAAACAGTACATTAAAATCTATTCGAGTCAATATTAATGGATTTGGATTAAACTGTCACTATTTGCTAAGTGAAACAATACATAAACCAATTAAAATATAATCATCGCTAGCGCTCTTTTAGGTTTAGAGAAATAAATATACAAATACGCGTACATACAGACTACATACAAAGATACATACATACATGTGTAAAAACATTATTAATAACCTCCTTTATATGAAGTCGGTTAAAAATCAAGATTAAAAAGAAGTAGGAATGAGAAATTAATATCCCGAACGACAATTTTAAAATAAAATGATACTTATAAAAATATATTATCTCATGATCCGGATTCTAATCTCTAGTGACAACCTTAGTACCAAAATATCCGGATAAAAATTGAAATGCCCATTACTTGTACATAACGCTGAATTAGCTTACGAAATAAATACCATGGGTAGTGGTCTTTCCAAGGTTTCGATTTATCTACGAGTCATCTGCTAATACTGCGTTATGGAGGAGTAAAAAAATTATAAAGAAAAATGACAAAATATTTGATATTTCGTTATCCATTGCAGGTAGAAGGACCCAATTTTGCAGATATATCTGGTATTTTATGTCTGTTTGATAGACGCAATCAAAATTCAGAAATATATTTTAATTTTGTCGCAATATTTAATTTTGTGATTTTTCAGACCCGGATATAAGTTAACTTTGAATTTTTGACGTGACAACGTCTTAAATTAGGTTGCGGCTGGGAGTCACTTATGAAAAAGTGTAACGCTCGGTAACGTTACGATGAGTCACCGAACGAGAGAGAGGCCCGCCGAATGCCTTGCGTCTCTCTCCCACTCAACTATGATCGGTCTGCCGCGCGCGCAGCGCGCGGCAGACCGATCATAGTTTATTCATATCAATAAATATTCTACCGAGAAAAAGACGTTGTCACGTAAAATCTTCGCCCGTAAAACCGACTTTACAGGCAACCATTTTTTTTTTCTCAAAAACTATTCGTCATATCAATGCCGGAGTTTAACTAGTGTGCTTAAAATGATAAAAACTTTCAATTTCTGGAAGAAAAAGCACATGCAACAAAAATGGGGTTCATAATACACTGTGCGTGGCAGAAAGTTTCTCTCAAAACGCACAGTACGCGACCATTTTGGTTCTAGTGTGTGTGGATGAATTCCCCGCCGATGGCGAGCTGTGCGATGGTGGACCAATGTTGTCTTCAGACCACCAGGATGTAGTCTTCAGTGCTGCCATGGGGTCACCTTGAGTGGTCACATAGATGATGAAATCCGCAGGAAGACTAGGGTCACCGAAATTCTCCGAAGAATTACGATCCTTAAGTGGCAGTGGGCAGGGGCAGTATCCTTCTTTTATACCACGGCAGTTGGCAGACAGGCACGCAGCCCACCTGGTAAGCGGCCACTGCGGCCTATTCCATTGAGGGACACTTCACTGTAGGCTCATCGTCATCTGATCTTCGAGAATTTGATTTCAAGTGTACATTGTTGCTAGAACGCAGCCAGAGCTGTAATGGCGGCAGATTTTTCCTGTGGGGTAGCTAGGCAGTCGGACTCTGAAAAAGCCCTAACCAGACCCAAGGTGGGAATCGAACCCACGACCTCCGAGTTTTATACCCGAGCGGCTTAGCCACTGTTCCACGGAGGCAGTCATTGGTCCCATAGCGAAGACTGACTGACGGCCGTTGGGGCGGAAAGAATCTCGTGTGGTGGTCACGTACGGAAGCGTGAGGGCCTCCCACAAAAGTTTCGGGGCGAAATAACAGATGGCGATACTTTCTTTGCATAAATGTAATTTGTTGCCTTGAACCTTCAAAAGAGCTCGATCATTCAAAAGAGCTCGAGCCTTAAAAAGAGCTCGAGCCTTCATAATAAATATATTATTTTATTTAATGATATTTTAAATTGTAAATATAAATGCTGTAATTTAATTTTTGAAATTTTGCATGTTAATTTTGTTAACTGAATAGAGACTCATGTAAATCCACTATATAACATCCTATGTAACCAACCTATTCTAAGCAAATAAATACTTTGACTTTGATAAAAGCTCGACCTCTGAAAAAGACTCCCGAGTCGTCGAGCGCCATACAAACGAGGCGAGCTCTAGGCAAAAGGACTCGGACGCCTCGAGCCTTGTACGATCGAGGTCTCCCGCGCGTGATCACTTTTGGAAAAATATACCGTGCACGCGCATCGTGACTTCTTAGGAGCGGCGCTTGTAAACGTGAAAATACTGCACAGGATTTTAGCCTTAAGGGTGATCACGCGCGGGTGACCTCGATAGTACATCACTACTCCCACAAGGTGGACCGATGATCTCATAAAGATCGCGGAAGTCCTCTGGATGCTGGTGGCGCAGGACAAATTGGTTTAAAGATCTTTATCTACATCCATACCATATGTCTATTTTATATTCAGGAGCGATGAGCAAACGCCCTACATTTAGATATAAGTATCTGTGGCTGCTAAGGCGACTACGAAGTGAAACGGCAAAATTTGATGTTTTTGGTTCACTTATACCTTGACCTGAAATACTTACATGTACTAAATCTACCTTTAAAAGTAAGCTTGTTTCTTGTAGAAGATGCTGGTCTTTTTAGAATTTCAAATAAATCAATTTACAATAAATAAACATAACTTTATAAAATGATCTGTCACAAAATATGTAGAATTTTCTGTTCCCAAAATGCGGTGAATATTACTAGAGAAAAAGTTATTCTTATATATAAAAATATTTGCATTGTGATTCCGAAGATGCTCGCTTGCTTCATTTTGGAGCAGACTGTTTATTATCTATTTAATTAATGTTTAATAAAACCGCCTAATTAGTTTTACATAACACACAGAAAGAAAAGTTTGATATTTTAAATTATCAGGCACTATGATGACTTATGTATAGACTGACAAACTTATCTGTTCCGGTGGCCAAAATTGGAACTACGTGAAATGTACTCTAAAACGATATTTTATGGAAGTACTAAACCGACCGTAGTGAACAGATAAGTTTGTCGGTCTATAAGGTGACAGTAATTGTTGCTTGTCAAATCCTAAATGCGGTCAAAGATTTTATTTAAAATATCGTTGCGTGCATTTATGTGATTTTAGAATGTAACATGGGAGGAAAACCCAAAAAATATTAAGTACCTAAGCGGTAAAGTAATAACTCTGGTGCGTCTATGCTTACGAAGCGAGCACGAGCGGCGCACGAGCGGAGCACGAGTCGAACCGTTCTGCTCGCGTGACAAGTGTGGACGCACTCACGAGCCTGCTGCGAGCGCGATGCGAACCTCTTTGTGTTCGTCAAAAACCCGACATTAGGCGGAGCCGTAGACAGAGAAAACTAGTAGAAAAACCGGCACGCGGTGCGAGACAAAAAATTGTGTTGTTCTATCTCTTTCTTTTACATGGTCTATCCGTATCGCCCTCTTTTTCTTGTGTGAATGCGATAGATTTGTCTCAAGGGCCTGACATGATTTGATAGAGTGAGATAGTCTTATTGATATTCCTATATGAGGAAGCAGATAAGAGTGCCATGTTTTTATCTCTATCACCGACCGGACTTTTTTTCATGGTCAGGTTATAGATACAGCTTGGTAAAACTCAAACTTCAATCAAAACAAAGAAATTAAAGGTTTTGTGGATTACTACCTAATTTATTCATAAAATTTGTTATTAATCGAATGTGTAGTGTTTGTGTCTAGCATACATAATGGGAGGGTGTTCAATAATTGGCTGCAAAAGCAACAATCAAAGAAAAGAAGTGGGTGTTACATTTCGTACGTAATTACACTGTTTTATGTATTTTGATCACGTAATTATATCTCAAATCTCACAGGAACCCAGTTTCTGAGCTGAATCATTAGTTATATCATGAAAAACTTGGAAATGGGAAATATCTAAGAAATATTTGTAAATATAACCTCTAAAACATTTGACATGTAAACCGGTAAAATTACGTATTACATATTTACGATAAAAGCTAGCTTAGCATAGACGTCTACTAAAATTAGTAGATTTATAAATTCGATTTCCGGATGCCTACCATACAGAAAAATTACCCCAAAAATTACCCCATATTTCAGGGAATTTTAAGCGATTTAATGTTTCCAGATTTCCGACGGATGATAAAACTCGTGAGAAATGGATAGAAGCAACTGGAAAAAAGAATTGGGTACCACATAATAAATTGTTCTAAACATTTTGATAAAAGAAATGTTTCCGTAAAACAGGCTTCAAACTTATAGACTTAAAAATTGTAAATGTAGTTATAATAAGTTTTCAATAAAGAAATTACCTTTTTTCAATTAAAGTTTATCATTTTATTCCATTAACCACACAATCTCATATCAAATCCTTAAGTGAAACCCTATTTGATCTGATATTGATCGACAATTAATTCGTAATTGTAAACTATATTAAATTTTTTAATAGTTTTTCGTAACTATCAAAAATTCAATATAGTTTATCACAAAAATAGTGGTCGATCGGATCCACTTATTTTCGCGCTTTCGCTTGCGATACTAGTATTAGGGAGTCAAAATATTGACTTTCACTCACTACGGAATTCGAATACTGCAACGTTTCTGACTACATTTGAGGGTAAAATTTTGCGTTCATGGCAGCCCTATATTTTGACGTCATAATAATATGTCTATCTCTTACACCCGGTCGCTTGGTGGGTATAGTTTTCTCTGTCTACGGGCGGAGCACAGTCGAACACGAAACGAATGCTCGAAGGAGGCTCGAAGCGCGCTCGTTCGAGGCTCCAAGTCCGTCCACAGTACACGAATTTTGGATCGGCTCGTGCTCCGCTCGTGCGCCGCTCGTGCTCGCTTCGTAAGCATAGACGCACCATAAGAAAATAAATATTGCAACCGAACCAAATAATGCACAGAGTAGTAATAATATAGAGGTGGCAAATGACTATTCACCACGTGGTCCTCGCATAACAGAATACCATGAAGGTCTTTTACACAGCGGCGTTTGGTAGTGTCCTGTGTGGTTGGGCCCTAGAATTTGCTACATTTTAGGGTAAATAAACTTCCGCCCCTCAGATGATTTCAGCTTATCATTTTGTGGTTGCAATTGGCGTTCCTGATCCGTAGTACACCTAGCAAGTTCACCTGGGTGGACTACGGGGGCACTTGTTCTGACCCATAGTACACCTCTTAGGTATTGCCTACCTCTAGCTACAGCTTTCTTAGCAGCTCTGTAAGAATCGCAGTCTAAAAGAGATTGGGACACTTTCCACTTTTTGAAGAGTTCTTTCTTACCCCGAATCTCCACGGGTTCTAAGTCGTTTCACCAACAAGTCTCCTTGTCAAGCTTACGTCCAATCTTTTTGCCGCTTCGGTCATGGCAGCTTGAATCCTATCCTAGTGGCTCTGGACTGGTTCACTGTCTACTCCGGTGCACAGTGGGTCCTGTTTGGGCTTAACGCACGTCGCACAGATCCCTGACAAGTTGACAGTGTTGAGCCGTGAGACTGGCCCCCGGTATGACCTTGAAATTGGCCAGTTTTCCGATGTGGTGACGTCTGATACGATTAGTTATATAGCCATATCAAAGATAGTTTTATGTTTTCCAGCACTTTCAGCAATCATTAAATATATGAAAATAGCGAATCTTTGAACTTGTATAAGTTGGTTTCGACTTTGGAGCGATCCCATAACTTCCGTGCCATAATAAGTATTGCTTGAAATGGCTAGTTCTAACGATATGTACCATTATTTTTTGTTGGCCGACACTTTGAAAAAAGGGCTAAAATGTATGGAGAGCCTGAATGATTTCCTTTTCAATGTAAAAAGTCCCATATGGACTTACCTTACCTTAAAAAAATCAACACTCGAAAGAAAAATTTGCGGTACGCAAATAAGACCTAATATCGGTTATAAACTCTAGCTGTTGCTATGACGTCGTAGCTAAAATATAATAATTTAATTATTCTAAGCGACGATAATGTAAAATTTACAGAATTTATAATAAATAATTATATGATATACTGCGTGTTTTTTTAGTCGTTGTTTTCCCGCAGCATAACGCTTCACCTTCAGTAGTACTATCGATTTTTGCAAGTTTTTTTTTGAAATTTTTTTTTTTTACTTTTTTTTTTAATTTTTTTTTAGAGTTTGATGGGAAAATGGAAACTAAATGTTAGTAAATAGTAATTTATCATTTTTTTGATAAACGCGAAGTGCAATGACCCCTGCCGGTGACCCTCCGCAACGCAGCTAGTACTATTGGTTCGAGTTTCGTCTATCATAATAGTAAAACTTTTGATTTTACTAAAAAAAAACTTTATTAATCTATTTTACTACTAAGATAGAATCATTTTACTGCGGGAAAACAACGACTAAAATTCCACGCTGTATAGTACGATCGCGGTATTCGCGGTCACCCGCGCGTGATCACCCTTATGGCTAAAATCCTGTGCAGTATTATTATATTATCGCAGTATTATACAGTAACACATTAAATGTTATAATTCAGTAAAAATTAAATTTATTTTTCATTCAAAGAATCCTGAAGAGTTTGTAACCTTGGCGGTCATGCTCGCTAAAATGTGCTTGGGGTGGTGGCGCTATGTGTCCGGTGGTTACATTCCCTCTAATATGGTTGAGTGAAACTACGGCTGGCACATACGTCATACTTGTGCTGCAGGTGCCACCTTTGGGCACTGGTCTTCCAGGGCTCACGGATTTTTCTCGATTATAGTCTCATTCTTTATTCTGTATGGCTTGGTATTCTAAAACTAATCAGTAATTGTAACAAACAAATTGTAAACAAACATGGCGATGAAAAAGAGTAACTAGCGAGTTTCTTGCCGGTGACTTCTCGACTAGATGACAGCATTCCGAACCGGTGCCGGTGGTAGAATCTATTACATCTATGTATATTTATTAGTATTTGTATGTATCGAAATATATTATATGTATTTTTATGTAAACTACTTTTATACTTGAATATTTTAGTTTTTGACGATTCGTAAGTGCTTCTAAGAATGCCTATATGAATAAAGATATTTTTTGACTTTTGACTATCACGTTTACAAGCGCCGCTCCTAAGAAGTCACGATGCGCGTGCATGGTATATTTTTTCAAAAGTGATCACGCGGGAAAGTCCTCGATCTTACCTAGCACGCCTACATACATCATGCATAGTATAATTTATTTTTGTATAAAAAAATAAATTGGAAAAGCAATAATGCCCTCTCTATTAATATTGTACAGCTCTGTGTTACGCTTGTGCCCGTGACGTATGCAAAGGTACGTACATGACAATAGATGGCGCGCGACTTGCAGCCATGGAATTAATATTATCTATATTAAGTTTATGCTTGCAGCAAAATGAGCAAATGTCAATGGCGTCGTATTAGGCCTTATCAAATTTCGAACGTCTTCTTTAAAAGTAAAAATTAATAGGTTTTTTCGATTATCGAATTAGTCGATTAGTAATTGTATGTTCCATTCCTATACATTTAATCGATGCTGAAATAGGGTATTATAGCCTCATTAAAAAAGTGATTTAAATTAATCCTTTAGTGATAATATAGCATGAAAAAATAGAAATATATTTTTTATGTACCTAATAATTAATAAAAACGAGTTTTCATTTTTCAATTTAAAAATTAGCGCGAAAACGCCTCAAATCCTAGGCCGCCATGCTGTGACGTCACTCGCAGTGTAAACATGACGCTTTACTGAGGGAATGAAGTTATTTTCGCCAATAAATAAAGAATTATAGTCCATATCATTGGGGTCTTGTGTCTAAATGTAAGAATACAAGTGTTAAAACGCCGGGAAAGTTATGGATACAAGTGCCAACAGAATTAAAAATGAGAAATACGATGTTGAAAGTAGCATGAAGAGATCCGAAGTCATTGTCCACAAAGAAAGACTAAATACTATTTCTGTAAATATCATTATGATGTAAGTATGCAATATAATAGACCTTTTAAACATGTAAAATTATATTCATAACAAACATTACAAAACTAATATTTCATAGGTTATGTTTTAAAGTGTTTGAAATTTATGTGTAGCTGGAAAACGACATGAAGAATTATATTATATTAAACAAAAATTGGCAGTATATCACTACTTACATAGACGTTTTAACATTTCTCAATTCCGCAGAACAGAAATCGGGATTGCAAGCGAAAAATTTCGCCACCATCCATGTATCTATCCGTGGAATATTAGTGCTTTCTGCTTTTACAAAACCGTCTTCCATGATGTAATTATATTTTAGTGCCGGAATATCGAGAAACGTGATAATAATAACTAAGAAACTTCGAAATAACAATAGTAAATGCAGTAAACACAGTACTTACAAAAACTGAGGTTATTTGTTTACAAGTCGAGTGACGTCACATCGGTAGCCAACATGGCGTACAGCGTTTTCGTCAAATGAAGGACAGATTAAAAAACATTAATTTTAAAATTGAAATATTAAATTTATTTTTCACTTTTATGAATGGAATTTGTTATTATTTGTTTACTTTTTCATGAATCTATCATAGAATCATAATTTTAGTTTTTTTTATTCATGATGTATAATACCCTATTATAACAATCGATTTGAGAATCGAAATCAACTCGAGTCTAGATTGTTTATGGATTTTAAAAACTACAAACGTCATTTATTCAAATTGACCTACAAATTATGACATGATTTTGTACTAATTTGCTCATCGATCCAAAACACTATCAATGATCCTGACTATAAAATAGACATATTATCGTATGAATGAAGATAAAGTTATGTATGTGACTGTACATAATTAGTCATTAAAATACTCATGTGATTCTTTTATGAAACTCACTTCGTTCGTTTCATAAAACCACATTCGTATTTTAATGACCCTCATTATGCAGCAGTCACATAAATAACTATTGAGGGAGGGTTATGTTTAGCAGTGAACGTCTTTCGGCTTAAATGATAATGACGCTTCACAGAACAAACACAAATGTTAAACAGTCGTCATGTGTATCAAACAATGAGATAAATTATCGATGAGACAAAATGTCTACCACCTGCTTGGCGAATTGCGACACGTGAGATTAATTTTTTTTTATTGCTATACCTATCAGTTGGCAGACAAAATAGTTACACCAAAAGGTCGCGGGTTCGATCCCTGCATGGTACAAACTCCTGTGAGTTTGTTGTTTGTCTGGGTTTTTCTATATTGTTGTGTATGGTTTTAGTGAATTGAATATGGGTTAATCTATTAAACGCATGCTGCAATATTTTCTTTCCTCGAGCAGTATTTAATGAGAACATCGTCAATGTATATGTCGCAGTATCATAGTTAGAGCCGAATTATAGTTATATGCCAAGGGTTATAATTATATAACGTAAGATGGTTATAAGGAAGCGATTTATAACTATCGTACGGCCACAATCTAGTAATATGGTTATCTGACTAAACTAATCTAGTTACATAGCTATAAATCTACTAAACAATTAAATAAAACGATTTAATGGTCTTTATTTCTGTTATAATCAACTTTTTTTTTTTTTTTTTTTTTTTTTTTTTTTTTACCCGGGGAATACGTTACGTACCGTCACCCTCCTTCGGGGGGGGAGGGTGGTGTGTGGGACTCCCGCGCCCTGAAAAGGGCGGAGTTTACCCACTAAACCCCGGGGTGCTCCTCCTTGCCTGATGGTGGTGTCCTGGGAATAGACGAGCCTTTACGTCCACAACACCACCGGCAAGCGCTTAGCAGCGCCCTACAAGTCCCTCCCTTGCGGGAGGGGGATGGAAATAGCCGGGAGCACCGAGCCATTTCCATCCGACTGTGGCAGGGATCCGTTCAATGCAGGCGGTGGTGCCCCCGCACCCCCAACCCGCTGATCCCCGCCTGGAAGGGATGAGTTGACGAACTGTCGTCGAGCTCGACCCCTTCTACGCCTGCGGCACAGTGGAGCGGAAGGGTCGTTCTCCCGTTCCCGTTCTGCGGCCTCCTTCTGGGACATAACGGTCTCGCAGAAGGAGGCAACTGCTAGCCAAGCGGCTTTACTTCCAAGCATTGCCTCGACAACACTCGGAAGCGAGAGATTTGGCCCTATTAAGGCCAATAGAGTGGCCCGTTCGGGCGAAAAACTTGAGCACACGGATAATGTGTGCTCAGCGGTATCCTCTGCCGAGTTGCAAGACGCGCATATAGGCGATTCCTCCCTGCCTATCCGGTGCAGGTACTTCCTGAAACTCCCATGGTTGGAAAGTACCTGCACCAAACGAAACGAAAGCCATCTATTGGCCGGCCGCTCTAGCCAACGATCCAGAACAGGACCGATGGCATCTAGTGTCCAACGACCCGATGGCGCAGTCGCGAGATCCTCGGACCAATATCGGACTGCTAAGTCTCTGGCTTTCTGTCGGACCGCAGCCTTTTCCGAGGGCGTCGGGTTTTCGCCAATAGCCTTTTGGGCCACTGACCATTCATAAGACCTAGCCTGTACTAGTGCCTCGAGCTCCCATGGAAGGGTGCCAGCCAAAGCGCATGACGCGGCGAAACTGACCGATCGGTAAGCCCGCGCCACCCTCTGTGCAATGGCCCTTTGGGGCCTTCGTAGATAGGATTGGTTCTCCCTCTTATGGAGGGAGTCCGCCCATATAGGTGCCCCATAAAGGGCCATACTTTTCAGAATGCCGGCATATAATTGCCGGCATCTGTTTCGCGGGCCTCCGAGGTTTGGCATCATCCAGCCCAACGAATCCGCTGCTTTAAGAAGGCGCGTTGACAGCCCGCTAAAATGCGGACCGAACTGCCATCGCGCATCTATTGTTAGGCCCAGATACTTGATCTGAGTCTTAACTTGTATTTGGACTCCTCCAATCACTACATATGCACCTGAGGAACATCGTTGCCGAGGTGCTGGGAAATATATGGCCTCAGTTTTATTTAGAGCCACTTTTAAACCGAGCCGGCTAATGCGATCCGCAACTAGTGAGCCACCCGCAGACGCCAAACGTGCCGCCTCCTTGAAGTTTCTCCCCCGGGCCGTGATTAGCGTGTCGTCTGCATAACAAATGATGCTCATGCCCCGAAGGAGAACACCACGCAACAGCCAATTGAAGCCAATGTTCCACAAGAGCGGACCCAGGACCGACCCTTGCGGAACACCAGATTCGACTCCATGTTGGCCGATTTGGCCGTCTTTGCGGATAAAAACCACCTTCCGTTCTTCCAAGTAGCTCTTGAGGAGCGTCCTCAGATACAGGGGCACACCGTGAAAGCCGAGCGCTTCTAGAATTGTGCTGTGGGGAATTTCGTTAAAAGCGTTGGCGATGTCAAAGGAGATCGCCATCACTCCATTTCCCTTTTCCATCTCTTCGCTTACCAATTCTTTTAAACTGGATAATGCGTCTATCGTGGACCGCCCCTCCCGGAATCCGTATTGTGAATCAGCCAGGTCTGGACCAGTCCTACTCAGGTGATCCTTTATACGAGCGGCGATGATTCTTTCGAAAAGCTTACCGACCTCATCGAGCAAAACAATGGGACGGTAAGCGGATGGGGAATCAGCGGGGCGCCCTTCTTTACGAAGAAGGACCAATTGTCCTTCCTTCCACGGCTGTGGGAACCTCCCGTTCTTGAAACAGGAGTCGAAGAGATCCCGAAACCTTATGTCTGCAACTGTTGCTGCCAAGGCTACAACACGGGCCGGGACGCCATCCGGGCCCGGGGCCGTCTTTTTAGCCCGGAGGCATTTTACTGCTGAATCGAATTCCTCAAAAGTAACAGAAGGAATCACTTCCTCCTCCACGTTAGGCTCCCAAATGGGGGCCATAGTCGGCGGAACAAAATCCGACGCAGGCGGAAAAAGAGCTGGAACGATCCGGTCCAGGAGGGCTGGCTCGAGGGTTTCCGTCAGCGGAGGACCAATTGGACGCAAACGGTTGCGCGCAGCCCGATATGGCCGACCCCATGGATCATTATCAAGACTCTCAAGCATTTGACGCCTACCTTCATCCTTTGCTGCGCCAATGGCAGATTTTAAAGCCTGCTTTGCCTCCTTGTACGATTCGTAGAGGAGGACCTCATTATCGATGTCTCGGATTCTACGACGACGGCTCCTCGTGTAGGCCCTCCGAGCCGCTACACAGTTGGCACGGAGAGCAGCAATTTCATCCGACCACCAAAAAACGGCGCGTCGAGGAGGCGGGCGGCGGGACCGAGGCATACTGGCATTGCATACCTCGGTCAAAATCTCCCGTAGAGTAGCTGCTGAAGCGTCCACGTCTGCGTTGTTAGAGGGAGGTGCGGACCAGTCTTGCACCAGTGTGACCTCCCTTGCGAACGTTTTGTCCAGATGCGTCAGAGCCCACCTGGGGAACTGAGATCGCCCCGAATTTTGTCCTTGAGGACTTGGAGTACTCCGGGTGGAGACCTCCCACCTAATATAACGATGGTCGGAGAGTGTCTCCACCATCTCAACTCTCCATCGGCTCACACGTGCGGCGAGAGCAGGGGTCGCGAACGATACGTCCACCACTGACCCTCCCTGCTGTCGCACGCACGTCTGAGTGTTGCCCCGGTTTAAAAGTGATAGACCACAGTTGGTGGCCCAGAGTTCAACTGGAGGGCCTCTTCTATTACACGAGCGAGTCGGATTTCCCCACGCTGTAGACTTAGCATTAAGGTCACCTGCAACAAAAAATTGCCTAGGAGCAAGGCGACCCATGACCCCCGACAAAACCACTAAAAAGTCCTTAAATTCTTGGAGAGAGCGGTTTGGAGAGAAATATACTCCTAGAATTGCCCACTCTCCCCATGCGGCAGCCACATAACCTGGTCCTCTTTCTATGAGCGAAAGAGGAAGAGAACCCGTAGAAGACCGTGACAATATGGCTACCAAGTCGCTCTGGTCACCCAACCAATGATCATGAATCCAATATGGCTCAGCAACAACCGCTACGTCGACTAACCACTCGGCCATCGCCTGTGACAACATGTCCTGGGCAGACCGGCAGTGGTTGAGGTTCGCCTGTAGGACGCTGCAATTATTGGACATTATTCCGATATCGTAGCGATCTCCATCGGGATTGAGCTGGGCTCAATTGTTTCGACAGCTGGCCGGGTCGGGGCCTTTGCCTTTCCTTTCTTTGGTGGAGGGAGACAATTCCTTCCCCCCATAACGTGGTTGGCGGGCCGACTACTCTCTGCGCAAATTGCACAATGTGCCTTTTCCCTGCAAGAAATGACCTTATGGCCAGCTTTCCCGCAGCGAAGGCAGAGTTCAGCCCGATCAATGGATGACGGGCACAGAGCGCTGGTGTGACCGGTGCCGTAGCACCGGAAACAACGTAAGGGGCGATCCTCCAATGCCCTTACCGAAGCAGAGCTGAAACCGACCCTCAGTTTGCCTCCGTCCAAGACGCTTTTGGCCGCAGAAACGGGACATTGTATGTAGATGGAGCCCATCCCACCACGGCCAGGCCGTATTTCACCCGCTTTTATGGTCTCCGCCGGACAACTACCAATAGCGGCGACCTTAGCCACGACCTCTTCTTTTGTAACGGAATCATCGAGGTAAGACACGACGATTCCGGCACATTTCTGTGGCCTTGTCACTTTGGCTACATCAGACACTACCTCTTTTATTTTAGAGGCAAAGAAATCAGCATTGCTGGCACCCTGCGCACCGGGGAACTCGAATTTTCGCGCCCCTGTCGCCGCCTGACGGCAGCGGATGTGGCCAATCTCTTGGTGCGATGCATCCTCGAGGACCTGACGGGCCCGTTTGAGAACAGACTCGTATGTTTCACCATTCTTTGCCGCCTCCTCTGTGAGAGTCACAACCACAGCTGCTGATTTTGGTGGCACCAATTTGGTTTTCTTCGCTGCAACTGACACCTTTTTCTCTGGCACAACTTTGGTCACTTGAACTTTAGCCTTGTTTGTATTGGCTTTGCCATTTGTAGGACCGGGTATTGGAGGCACAGGGGCCTTTTTACCTCTTCTGCCTCGCTTAACAACTGTCGACCAACCCTCGTTTGCAGGGGTGGTAGACGGTAAAAGCAAACTTTCTACAACCACTGAAGATGTAGGTTCTGCGTTCGTAGTCTTCGCTGTAATAACACGGGTACTAGCAGACCCCGACGTTACTGCCTTAGGTGGTTTTTGTTTGGATACCTTCTGAGACTTGGATTTCTCAGGGGCCCCAACAACCACTGGAGTGCCAACTCTCTGATCCGATGCAAGAGGTGGCCTTACACGTTTTTCTGGGAGAAGACGGTCCTCTATCCCAGCAATGCACGCCCGCGTAAAAGCCCTCTCCTCCAGGACTACCTTCCGGATAATAGCCTCTAGGTCTGGAGCGCCATCATCCTTAGAATGACTCGGCCCTGGATTAGAAGAAGCCGTAGAAACCATTTCTGTGATGGCACCAGCCCTTAGCTCTGCAACTTCTTTCTTCGTTGCTGCCAGCTCAGTTTGCAGGCGATCAACGGTTGCCTGTAGACACAAAGTCTCATCAGAGACAGTACGCCGTGTTAGCTCTGTCACCACCTCTTTAAGGCTTGTAGCCCTGTTTTTTAACCCCTTCTGGAGCGTACCTTTGATGTTGGAGGATTTCGCTGCGATCGTAATGATCTCGGCGACATCCTCCTCCGCTACTCGTACGAGTTCTGCGACCGATTTTGATTCGTAGTCGCCAGTTAAGGTGACTCCGTATCCAGCCTTGGCTCTTGCCTCCCTAGTCTTCCGTTCTTTGGCCGCGACAGCCTCCTCTAGCTCCAGCTGAAGCTGTTCACGTTTGGCGGCGTTGAGTTCGCGTTGTGCGCTCGCCAGCCCAACATAGTGGCTTGTAGTCGGTGGTCGACCCCGACCTCTTTTGGCTTTTGCTGTCCTAGTTTTGGGATCGGACGTTTCCCCTTCTTCCAAGGTGCGTTTACGCGGTCTTAGAAATGCAGATCGTGCCGACACACGGCTGTCATCCGACATGTAAATGGACTCTGTTTCAGAGTCCCCTATGTCTTCCGGTCTAAAGAACTTGCTGCCCGAGACTGACGAACAGCGACTCGAAATGGTTGCAGGTTCCTGAAAAGGAATACTTCCGCGAATCACACCAGAAGGTGTAATTCCATCATCACGTATGGCCGCATCCAAAGATGCGCCAGTCAAAACAAGATCCGCATCAGTAGACACAGAAAGGCCTTCCAAAGGCGACGAGACTGATGGAGCTTTCTCCATTATGTTGTACCCAATGCACAAGGAAGTACGCAAAACGCTGGGAGCCCGCTCAACCTGAAACTGGAGTCACCTCGACAGTCAGGGAGCTGGGGAGAACCAGGGTATGAGTACTCTAACAGCAGTTGGACACAGTTATCGCCTCGAAGTCACAGCTCGCTTTAGCCGCCGGCCTGCCACTCCGTTACGGTGGTCAGGCGCTGTTATAATCAACTTATTGTAACCTACAATTAGTTACATTACAATACTTTTTATTAATAAAACGTGTCAGTCCGAATACGTAATTTTAAAAACCATTTCTTTCATTAATTTAGGGAATAGGTGTTAAAAAAAAAATAACCACGAAGGCTAAGGCGGGAGCTCCGCTACGCTCCGCTCCCGCCTTAGCCTTCTAACCTATGTCCATCCGAGTCGATTTCCGCCTTGGCCTCCGGCCGTTTATACAATGTTTATTACCTCACTAATAATATTAGTCGCCAAGTTATATTTATTACACCTCATCTATAATTCCAAACTATAAAATATTTAGACGCCCGTTAATTTCTTAGTCGCCCCAGTCGATTTATAACTATAGAACTAGATTAGTTTAGTCAGATAACCATATTACTAGATTGTGACCGTACGATAGTTATAAATCGCTCCTTATAACTATCGTACGTTACATAGTTATAACCCTGGCATATAACTATATTACAGCTTTATCTATCTTACTGCGACATATACACGGTAATAAGGATATCTCAACAACTACTTAGAGCCAAATCATATGGAGTTTTCAAATAAATAAATAATATATAAATATCTCTGGACATT
This sequence comes from Mecyna flavalis, assembly GCA_949319885.1. Classification (NCBI taxonomy): domain Eukaryota; kingdom Metazoa; phylum Arthropoda; class Insecta; order Lepidoptera; family Crambidae; genus Mecyna; species Mecyna flavalis. Next base: position 8,180,933 of record OX439420.1, on the reverse strand, counting down.
ATTTATTTAATCACAGTGCCATCTAGACCCAAACTAAGCCAGGGTGGGTGCCAGACAATTACTTAGGTACTTTTTTTTTGTATATACACATATATAGTCCTCCTTGTTGTTGTGATGTTCCCCCAGTAAATAGCCATGAAGTTACACTACAGAAAAGCAGAGAGCAGTATTTCCTGACGGTAACGACTTGACGTTCAAGAAACGAGCGTACCTACTCTCTCAACGCATCAGCGATCCCTCTGGTGTTGCAGATGTCCATGGGCGGCGGTGATTGCTTACCATCAGGAAACCCGCTGGTTCATTTGCCGCCTCTAGCATATAAAAAGTCGAATTGGTAAACTCATTTTCTTGAAATCGGGCAAAAACAAAATTTTCAAAACAACAGGTAAAAAAATTTTCAAAAACATTTCGCCCATTCAGTTTGCACAGTTGCTTCTAGAGGATAATTTTCAGAATATCATGTATGTACGTCAATTCATAAATTATTTGGTTATTAACAGACGGCGGAGGCTTATAAAGAGCTGGCCTTTTGTCGGAAAACAGTTGGCTTCCGAACGACGATAAACAACATGAAATTCGCTCTGGTACGTACGAATCGTGAAATTACGAATAAGTAGATACTTATGGTTTTATTTTTATTAGTTTTCTCGCCGAATTCCGGCTAATTTTCTAAATTAACCAGAGCAAGAACTGCTTGAGGGTTGACCTACGGGCGGGGGTAGCTCCCCAACGCCCGCATTGCACGGGTCACTCGAGCCAAGTCTGGGAGTCACTTTGTTACTCGGGTGGCCCACCCTACTTGAGGCCTCTCGAGCCCCAACGCCCGCATTGCACAGGTCACTCGAGCCAAGTCTGGGAGTCACTTTGTTTCTCAGGTGGCCCACCCTTCTTGATGCCTCTCGAGCCCCAACGCCCGCATTGCACAGGTCGCTCGAGCCAAGTCTGGGGGTTACCTTGTTTCTCGGGTCGCCCTCCCTAGGCGAGGCCTCTCGAGTCGGGGTACCCGGGGATAGGCTGGCTGCTTGTGGCACATGACTGGAATTAGCGCATCCCAATCAGGAAAGGAGTAGCCGCGTAGTTAAGTACTGGGTAGTGGCTAACAAAGACTTAGCGGCAGTGTGTAGTTCGTCCTAAGTAGACTACGCAGGTTTCCCCTGCACACCCAAAAAGGACGGTGCGTGTAGTTCGTCCCAACTTGACTACCCAGGTTTTCCCTGCACACCCAAAAAGGACGACTGGTGTCTGCCTTGTGGCAGCGCGTAACTACAGCCATGTTTAATGGCCTGCCTTATGACGCCATCGCCGGCGATCGCATCTTGTCAGATAGCATGGAAATGTCAAATTGACAACGTTTGCCAAAGCGTCGCCAAGTGAGTAAGGTCCCAGCATACATTTCAATAATAACTGCTTGGATATGGTAGCCTGTAACTTTGCCATGACGTCCTAATTAGTGTTTCCAATCCAAACTATCGATAGTTTTCATCTGAAGACGTATCGATACTATCGATAGCTCATAACCGGCAATACTATCGCGTGTAATTAGATACGATAGTTTATTCTTCGTGACCAACAATACTAGTAGTGATAGTATCGATAGTATTGCTTACATTACACGCGATAGTATTGCCGGGATATGACGTCAACTATCGATAGACTATCGATAGTAGGACTATCGATTGGCAACACTAGTCCTAATGAGGCACACATCAGTGAGCCACTTTATGCCATCTTTAAAAAAGTCTTACTTGAAATGAAATAGAACTTTATGCGATGGACATTAAGCTGAAAATTGGTTACAGGAATTTGACAGATTTGTAAAGGTTGTTCAGTGGCTTGCTGTACCATTAACGAGTTCCATCTCGTAACGTCATCTTGTTTATTTCAGACTTTCTGCCTCGTGCTAGCCCTGGCCTCCGGCGCTCCGAAGCCAGGCTACTTCGGCTGCGACGATGACTTCGAAGACTACCGCCCGCGCCGCCCCCACCGCCGACCGGCTCCCTCCCCCGTCAATGTTGCCAACATTCCCCCATCAAGTGGGTCTTTATCGCCAGTAAACGTGGCTAATCTGCCTCCCCCTTCAACCGGGTCTTTATCGCCAGTGAATGTGGCCAACCTTCCTCCCCCAAGTGGATCATTGACGCCAGTGAATGTGGCGAACCTGCCTGCCCCCGGAGTCGCTCCGACGCCAGTCAACTTCGCCCCCGGACCCGCCGCTAACGCGCCTGCACCAAGTGCACCATCAGGTAAAGTTTTATGCTAATATTACTGTTGAGCTAAAGTCACTTAAGAGCATAAGGAGCTTAGAGAGAGAAAGAGACCCAACGGGGCAGTCGGGAATAATCCCACACTTGACTCAGATAGCAAAAGATCAGTCGCGTCTGCTCGCAACAAGTCTGACTGTTAAGACTTTTTTCAAAGAAGAATAACAATACTTAGAAATTTTAAATTTTAATGTGTCTTTGTTTGTGTGTGTCTTTCGGTTGAGATGATGATGATGATGACACAGTGTGTAAGATTCAGCAAAAATTCCTGGTTATTTGTCCCTCAAAAGCATGTTATGCAATAGGCTAACCGAAAAAGCATAAAAAAGGCTATAGTTTAATAAAGCGCTTGCATAAGTTTTAACCAGCATTCTCACCAAAGCTATTTACACGTCGAACTCTGTAAGAGAGAGTACTCCCATGGTAGAGTCCATTTCGACTGACAGACAGGATAGACTACCACACATAACCCACGGAGTTAAATCATTCAATCTCCACAGGCAGCCCGGCGTTGGCCCCGGGCGCCACCGCGACCGCCACCGCAGTCGCCAACGGAGGCGCCGCCGCCGCCAACGCAGTTGCGCAGGCCGCCAACGGAGCGCCCGCCACTGCCAACGCAGCAGCGCAGGCCGCCAATGGGGGCTCAGCTGTTGCCGACTCTTACGCTCGCTCCACGTAGACCGAGTAAACCACGCCCTATGGACATACCCGTCCTCGCTCGACGTAAACAGCGTAAGCCACGCCCTACGGACATGTACCTTCGCTTTCTCCCACGAGTGGCGCTACAGTACAGTGGGCTTTAATAATATCTAAGAGCTCAAAGTAATCAAATATATCTTGGCATCAAAGGAAAACTTACTTTATTACACTCAAGTAAAGCATGATTTGGAGTGACATAAAATCTTTGAAAGTGCTAGTTAAAGTCTCATAACTCGGTAGTTATAAAGCACTACTTTTCTTTGATGCCAAGATATTTTTTACTGCTTTAGGCTCTTAGATATTATTGGAGGCGGCCGTACAATAAAAGTAAAGGTGTGTCACTATTTCGCTCGAAGTAAACCACGCCTAACGGACATAGCCTTCTCCCTTCTGCTACGAGTGGCGCTACTGTGCAATAAAATTAAAGTGTAAAATTAACAAAAACAGTGATGTACTGGGGCACTGGTCACTGGGTACCTGGGTCACTAAAGTTCAGACATTTTTGGCGGCCATTTCCACCCTGTTTTACTTTTACATTTTTAATTTGTCAAAAATTGGCGGCGTTTGGAGAATTGACGAAATAACTCTACTTTAAGGTTCGCGAAAATAATTAGCCTTTTTAAGAAATTACAAAAACTTTTTCAATATTGCGAACTATATGCCACAACTATGTTTTAGAAAATTAAGTAAATAAACGTTTTGTTATTTAAAAAATATATTTCTTTTAATTATAATAATGCGTTTTTTTTTTTAAATCCAATCCAAATGAATCCAATAATCGTTGACAACCTCCATTTGCACAAAAAATACATCATCAACAACGAAATTATTTATTTCATGTAAGTTCCCATTGTAAGTAAACTTATTTCTTACCAACAACACACGATATGTCAGACTCAAATAAAACACAGCTTTAGTCACGGCAAGTTAATTTTATTAATTATATTTACCAATACATTACGCTAGTTACATTACATCCCGCGGATTCGTCTGCACCCAAGTATAAACATTACAAAACACAAATATACAACACACTTCTATTATTAATTAAAAAAGTAATTGAATATACTACATAAATGCGTAAGAATAGAAAAAATAAGTAAGTATCAGCCTATTAATGTCCCACTGCAGGGCAAAGGCCTCCATCCTTGAAATCAAGTTATCGCTACAATGACGGGTACTGGCTTAATCACCACGCTTGCCAAATGCGGATTGGTGATCACAAACGAAAGCTGCGTTTATGCATGCTTATTTATACTTGGGTATAGACAACGTACCAGTGGTTCCGCAGCGGCCGAGCGAAAGTCAATCTTATTGCGATCACGTTAAAGCTTACAATAGGCCGCGACGGATCCACCGGCTTAACATTAGTATAAATGACATCTCAATGAGATCTTTTTCCACGTCATATGTACAATTTGCATTCGTATCAAATAAAATATTCTACCTTCATCATTGAAATTAAGATGATAAAAATCATTTAATGATAGGTAGTAGCTACATATTTTATCACCACCATTGCCAAACTACCCTCTATTACCACTTAATTTGCATTTAATGACAAATAAAAATTCCTGAAGACATAACAATTTTCATATTTTAAATTTATTAATATATAACGCAGTAATTTTTTACAAATATTGGACAACATCACATAATGCACATTCATCTGACCCCAAAGTAACTTAAGCACTGTCTTGTGTAATGGGTATCAGAAACAACGAAGGTACCACAAATATAAACTTGAACACAAACATCCAGACACAGAACAAACAGAAATGCTGATTGGATAACAAACCTGAGCTATGTTCGGGAAATGCGACGAAAAAATCCCGACCCGGAAATTGAACCCTGGACCCCGAGCTCACGGCCCTGTACTTGAACCACTAAACCATCAAAGCGTTGATATTGTGCGTAAAACTTATCTGTTTCGTTGGCGGTGTCGCTATTGTCGTTTTAGTATTGCCATTAAAATTAAATAACATTTTTGCACTTTTAGCGGTAAAAATATTTTTTTTTTGTCCAAGTGTGCAAAATGTGATCAAAATGTTAATTTGATATTTTAATAATAATAAAATAATAATTGTTTTCGTTGACAAGTTGTAGAATTATAATTAAAATACATTTTTTATAGTAGAATTTCATTTCTCAAACTTAAAAATTCACTTTGGATTAACCAAATAAAATTATGGCATATTTCTAACAACAATAACTGGCAACACTATCCTGTAGCAGTATTTAAAATTGACAATTTCACGTAGTTCCAGTTTTGGCCACCGGAACAGATAAGTTTGTCGCACTATACACAATAATGTATAAAAAAAAAAAACAGTAATAAAATAACAACCTATGTTAAAAATCTCATTAAGATGCCAGCACTACAATTACATCAGATGTCACAGTCAATTATATAAAAAACGCTAATTATACAAAACAAAGATCTCGAGAGAAACGAAACAATGAACTCTCACAAGATCTCCGTTTAATCTCTAATTTCTAGAACACAAAAATTTCAAGCACAAATTGTTAGATTCTCAGAAACTCAGAACAACCTACAATATTTAGGTTTTATATGAAAACTTTTGCACAACAACATTTTTCTAATATTGCCAGCCAGCACTCGGTGTGAAATAGCCTGCGCAATGCAAAAACAAACTTCTCATTCTGTCTTTTTAAATGCAAACATGATGGATCCTGAGATCTTATAAAATACCAATACAATAATAAACCTTATTAGTTAAATTATTTTATAAGGTTTTCGGAGCTTAAAAATTAATGTAAAAATAAAAATAATTTATAAGCTGTTCATAGTAATTTTTGAATATTTTTTTTATGATGGCAGCTCAATTGCTTCCATTTTGTTTTTTGTACGCTATCCCCAAATATTCAAGTAATCATTAGTGTTTTAAGTATTCATTTCCAATGCATTTATTATTTATAAATGACATTTCCTCTAGCCGTTTAATATACTACATATTAAATTATATCACTTTTACATGACAACATTTAGGCAAACTTGCTAAGGTTCTGAGAATACAACAAGATGGCGGTAAGCGTCCATTTTGTTTTGTTCAATGAGTTTCTATGAGTCGACTCGTTTGTTAGGCGGGCGTTATCGGCCGTAACATAATATGCTATGCCTGGCGCATTTGACATTCAATAGGTGTATTCTAAAATGATCCCCAATAAAAAAAATACTACAAAGGCGCTTATTTATCAGTTGGCAGATAGGCACGCAGCCCACCTGATGGTAAGCGGTCACTGCGACCTATTCCATTGAGGGACACTTCACCAGGAAGCGTCGCTCAATGTGCTGCCAGACTGTAGGTTTATCTGGTCTTCGAGCCTCTGATTTCAAGTACTGGCTTCCACATTAGATAATATTGCCGGAACACAGCCAGAGTTGTTATAGCGTGTATATTCTGTTACTTTGGTACAATAATAAGATAATCCATGGCATAAAGTAAACCCTTTAATTTCTCAATTAACTGAGGATCATTTTAGAATACTAACAAAAAGGTAGTGTCCAAGACAAAATCTACCAGAACCGGAAATCTGCAAAGCAATGAGGTGTATCAATTTGTGCTCGCTAGTTGGCGCCACTAGCGTATGAGGTCCTAGCCGCAAACGTCAAAGTTTGTTGCGGGAACAGATTTATAAAGTACCAGCCTTTTTAATGTCATGCAGGGAAAACAATTGACACGCTTACAAAGTGCGGATTGGTGATTACAATACCGAGGTATGGCTAAAATAAATAATACATTTGAATTTGAATTGCAAATAAATACATTAAAATTTGATTTTGAAAAAAAAGGACACAAACTCTGCTCGACCCGGGAACCCCAAGATATATAGATAGCCCGGTACTTAGCCACTAAACTATCTACAGTGTATTGTACCAACCAGACTCGAGAATCGATCCCACGACCTCCATGTTCCGCACACAAATTCTGACAAGAGACATTACGCGGACCTCTCGCGACACTAGCGCCCCTAGCGGCAAATTTACAAACGATAGCTCTCATGCTATTAAAAACCACTGCATTGTTTCACGGCTCGTATCAACAAGGATGAATTCACATTGATATAAAGCACGCTAATCGAAACTCAAGCAAATATAAATAAGTCACCAACAGATGGCGCTGTGCTGCCAAGAGGTAGGGCTAAGGCTGAATCGCAATGTTGAGATTATTTTGTAAATGTATAAAGACCTTAAGACTCTTTACTTCGCTATTTTGAAAATGTCGCAAGTATGTTGTAACAATTTATATTTTATTTAACATAAGCTAAAACTTCAAATTCGTTGTTTCAAAATTAAATTTTGATAATTTCACTTTCGATAGTTGAACTGGAAAATTACCGACCACATCGATAGTGCTGTCTATTGTATCGATAATATCGATAGCGCAAGTAACCAATATTAGAGATAAGCAGCATTAGGATCTATAGTATTAATAGTTTTTTATCACTACTACTTTTAGACACTAATAGAGCTAATAATTCGATAGTGTCAGCACAATTAATTTGACGTCCAACTATTCAAATAATATCGATAGTCAACTCAACCAATGTTGGAGCTAACAGTTCGATAGTCTATCGATAGTCGATTATTGATTATTGAAATTACCTGTCAAATAAAGCCACTTGAAATCATTAAATTGTTCTGTAGTCGGTTGATTACAATTTAACAACTAATCTAACACACCTGCGACATATCCACAAGCAGTTTCAATTAGCGTCTCTCACGTCGTTTCATCCCCTACAGCGTGTCCGGTGGGGGTGAGTGGGGGACAGTCGGGCCGGTGCCGGGTCACGGCGGGGCGGCGTCGCGCGCGGCGGCCGCGGCGTGGGGTCACTGACTGTTGGCCAGCTCGTCCATGCGGCATCTGGAATATAGAAGTATACTTAAATTGGACTTTTTACTTGATACTTAAACTGCCTCCGTGGTACAGTGGTTAGAGCGTTCGGCTCTAATACCCGGAGGTCGTGGGTTCGAATCCCGCGGGGAACATCACTTTGTGTGATTGTTTCCAGTTTGGTTAGGACATTGCAGGCTTGAATCACCTGAATGTCTGAAAAGAATGATGATTCCGTGCTTCGGAAGACACGTTAAGCAGTTGGTCCCAACTATGTTCCAAGTAGGTCTGGTTTCCCTTGTAAGGGTTACGGAGGTCAGATGGCAATCGCTCCATTGTAATAACCAGGCTTGTCAAATCTAGGATCATAGTCGAAGCGGACCCTGAGCTCCATACTGGATGCAATCGGGAATACGCTGGGATGATGATGATGATGACTTAAATTGGACTTTTTTAAGCTATTTAGGGTCGCAGAAAGACACGCTGCGTTTGACGCTGGCTAGCGTAATTCTGTCCATACATTACAGCAAATCTTAAAAAAAAAACGACGTGCGATCTTGACACTGAGGTCCATTATAATACGGCGTATTACGCTGGAGTGGCTATAGACATTTAAATGACAGCTATTTTTTCTGTCGATTTGAAGCGCCCCCAATAGTGTACTGGGAACTAAAATGCCTTCAAATGGACAGCCATTGACATTGACAATGACAGCATTATCGAAGTTTATCTGCGAAAGTCAGCACTATTATTAGTTCCAAGTACACTAACTACTACTCTTAGCGCTAATATGGCGATTTTCAAATCGGATCAAATATTTGGTACCAATCGCCTATCCAGTTGTCTATGGAGATCAGTGGATCTTGAGCCTTCTTATGCGGCACATTGTAAGCGGCCAAACCATGTACTTATGTATGTAAATCAAAATGCTGATGATATTACCTGACAGCCATCTCAGCGACCTCGAGGCTCGGGTAGTCCAGCTCCTTCACTAAGCAGAGGACCGCGGATAGCAGGTTCGAATTCTGCAAGATATTACACCGTTATGAAATCCTACTAATATTATAAATGCGAAAGTCTGGATGTTTGGATGTTTAGATGTTTGGATGTTTGTTTGTTCCTCAATCACGCCTAAACGGCTGAACGGATTTAGATGAAATTTGGCACACGTATAGTTTATAACCCGGATTAGGACATAGGCTATAAAATTCCTACGGGAAACGTCACATTCCCGCGGGAATAACAATTTTGAAACTACTGAACCGATTTAAATAATTATTTCACTGTTGGAAAGCTACACTATCCCCGGTGAACATTGGGTACTTTTGTTCTCGGAAATGCGGGGGGAAGGGGGGGATATTTGAAAAAAATTGATTCCGCGCGGGTGAAACCGCGGTCGGAAGGCTAGTTTTAATATAATTTATCTACATCCATACCATAATATGTCTATTTTATAGCCAGGAGCGATGAGCAAACGCCCTACATTTAGATATAAGTATCTGTGGCTGCATCGTAATGTTTACATTTTAGTATCGGTAACCGATACTTTAATTACGTTCAAATTTCGAACGTCTTCTTAAAAAGTAAAAATTAATGGATTTGAAGCTAACATATTATGTAAGCAAAACATCTTGATGTATTTTCAAAGGTACCAGGAGAGCATAACCGCAGCGTAACTATTCATTAAATCAAAGAGTTTGAAAGACGCGAGCTAGCCTAGCTTCTTGTTCTTCTCTGCTCTTCTGGTACTACGGATTATATTCCACGCGGTTTCACATCGATCCTGACTTTAAAATAGACATTTATCGTATGAATGAAGATAAAGTTATGTATGTGACTGTACATAATTAGGCATTAAAATACTCATGTGATCCTTTTATGAAACTCACTTCGTTCGTTTCATAAAACCACATTCGTATTTTAATGACCCTCATTATGCAACGGTCACATAAATAACTATTTTGCCACTCTCTCTCTGTCTTCTTTTTTAACCGGGGGAGGGGGAGCCGTGGTCGAAAGTGGTGTGGGTGGGTGGAGTTTAATTGCTTAACCATAACAAAATCATTTGTCAAACAAAAACAAAGCAAAACTATTCTGCCACTCACTCTAGCGACAGGCCGCCTCGTGAACCCTCTGTGCTCGGCCATCACGGCGGAGGGGTACTCCCTGTCCCGCTCGCGCGCGCTGTCCCTGTCCCGCTCCCACGCCTCGCCGCCCGCGCCGGCGCGCTGTGGGACTTGCTGGTATGACTCAGATCTGTCAAATAAAAAACCAATTTCAAAAAGTAAAAAAGAAAATTCACTAGAAAAATCAAGTACTTATTACACATTGTATGCAATTTGGTGAGTTGCATTGCACGGGGAACACGTTACTTTCGGGCCTTTTTTTTATACCACATCAGTTGGCAGACCACCTGAGGCCACTGCGGCCTATTCCATTGAGGGACACTTTTTTTTTGAAAAGAAAGATAGAAAGAAAACCACTTCAAACAAAAACAGGAAGCGACGCTCAATGCGCTGCCAGACTGTAGGCTCATCTGATCTTCGAGCCTTTGATTTCAAGTGTACTGGCTCCCACATTAATACTGCTGGAACACAGCCACAGCTGTTATGGCGGCAGATTTCACCTGTGGGGGTGGAAGCTAGCCAGTCAGACTGTGAAAAAGCGCTACCACCAACCAGACCCAAGGTGGGAATCGAACCACGACCTGCGGGTTTTTATACCCGAGTGGCTTAGCCACTGTTCTACGATGGCGGTCGAATAAAGGTCGGTAATAAATAAAGTAACGATGGCTTACCTCTCAGGCCGCTCGTAGTAGGGGTCGTGGAAGAGCGGCAGCTCAGGGCACCGCACTGACCTCTAATATACAAGTACGCTGGACAAATGATACCCTATAAAATTACAGCTCTGTATTGTGCCCATTTGAAGCGCCCCCAATGCGTGGGAAAGGAACTAAATCTGACGTAAACTGCAAAATGGCCGGTGCTTGGTTCGGATTGTCTCCGTGTTTTTAAGTGATTTTGGAGGTTTCACGCGATTAAGCTTGTTCATTGTGTCGTATTAATGTAGTTGATACATAAATAAGTGGTGGTAGTTTATTTTAGTGTATTTTATCTCACTTTCCCATCTCTATTATTAGTTCCGTTCCCACCCAGTCGCCAGCTGCCGTCAGCGCCAAAATGGCGAAAATCAAATCGCCTCACTATGACCCGGCCTGTAAATTAGTCCAGCGTACTTGTATAATAGAGGTCAGTGGGGTACCGGACTCGTGCTAAAGCAGTACTGCAGACAGAGACGGCAGATCTTACCTCTCAGGCCGCTCGTAGTAGGGGTCGTGGTAGTGCGGCGGCGACGCGAGCGGCGCGGGGTACCGGCACTCGCCGTTGCTGCTGTACGCGTACTCCTGCGCACAACACTAACGTTAATACGACTGTTTCTCTTGCATAAGCATCTCTGTTCGTCCCCACTGGCGATAATAAATTAGGATGTATTTTTCTCATTTGTCACCAGTGGTGATAAACCAGTGGCTACAACTGGGAAAGTATGTATACGTCACCACTGGCAACAATCGGTATTATTTTTCCCATTCATCCCCAGTGGTGATAAAGCCAGTGGTGATGACTGGGAATAGACGGATTGGAGAAGGGCGGGAGGGATATGTTGTTATTACATACAATTGTCAACTTCAGTCGGGTTGTATTCATCACTTTTCATTACGTATATGACAGCTGTTACGTCACATTATCACCCTTCCCACACCGCCCTCGACCCCTCAGAAATTTACTCAGTTAAGTGATGCGCCTGTCATGATGTACTATTAGTAAATGCAAAAGCAATATTACAGTGAGTTTGCTTCTTTCATTACTGTGTAATACATGGAAGCTCAGACCAAATAAAAAACCAAGACGGAACCTACCGAACATCGCACTGAAGACAGTTTTTTGCATTCGATGTGTGCGTGCCGGTGATGCCATATGAATTCATATTACCCCAAAGTTATTTAAGTTGTTATAACGTTATTAAATTGTTATAAAATTAATAACGTTATTTATCGAATTGGAATAAGAACACGTTCTCAGGTCACTAATTATTCTGACTTAAGGTAAGGTATAAAAGTAGTGCCGGAAGTATGAAGAAAATAGGAAAAACTAAGTTAAAATAAAACTTACGAGTATTTAAGTTTCGTTTATATTTAGAGTACTAGCCGCGGCTTCGCCCGCGTGAACTATAGGATGTAATCCTGCGGGAATATCTTTATAAATTGTAGCCTAATTGTGTTGTTCTAATGTTAAACATTAAATATAACAATTAATCCTTTAAATACAATTAACATACCAAATTCGATTAGTTTAATAAACTTGGATCTTTATTTGGAAATCTAAAAATGAACGTCTAACATTAAATATAACAATTAATCCTTTAAATACAATTAACATACATACCAAATTCGATTAGTTTTATAACCTTTTAATAATAATCACAAATAACGTTATAACGTTACGTTACGTTGCATGTTACCCAAATAACAGGTAGAAATAATTTTAATTTGCATGGCAACACTTGCGTTGATAACATTTGACGTTATTTGACAGTTGACAGATGGACATCATTTAATTTGTTGTGAAAATATTAGTTTACAATTTGACTTACGTGTGAAATGTGATTCCATCCAGCTTTTTATTTTTTCCGGAATGGTTTTTACACCGTTTCACTACACAACTGGGCATATTTTCAGTGATATTGATGATTGAATGACTCGTGACCCTCGCGATCTGTGATTGGCTGGTGACACGCACACATGTAAAAACTACGTCAGTTTTTGTGTATGTACACAGCTACGTCAGCTTTTTCTGTCTTCAATGCGTTGTTCGTTAGGTTCCGTCTTGGTTTTTTATTTGGTCTGAGCATGGAAGATGATAAGCTTAGCATTTACATGTATTATGTTTATGCACTGGTTGTTCATTGTGTAACTAAATCCTCCACTTTTCATTCATTTTTGGTCCAAATGTAATAGTGCATCTCAGGTCAAGATAAGTTGTTAAATATTGTATGTGTAAGGCTTGAATAAGTGATGTATGGGTGTTGTATGACTTTAAATTAGCTCAGATCCAGAAAAAGTGTAAAGTAGTTGACGTAAACGATATGTATGACTGATGTATGGAGTTTGTGGGTAGATCTTCAGAAAAGTGCTCTCCGCGTAATTTCCACGGCATTTTTGAAATCGCTAAATTATGGTGAACTGCACAAATATTCCGAAAGCTTGTGCAAATTTAAAAAACATATCAAAATTCGCCACGTACGGGATCTATACTTTTGCTAAAAAAAAATGGAGAAAATTGGCGGCCCATGGAAATTACAATAAAGGCCATGGAAATTACCCAGCAGATTAAATTTAGCTAAACACCATGTCAAATACGAATTTAAGCTGTCATATTAGTTAGTTAGGGTAGTATAAAGATCTACATTGTATTCAAACAGTATTTAGCAAACATAGTAGCATTATTTCAAAACTTACTTATGATACTCAAAGTAGGAACATGAAAGTGATAAAACTGTTATCAATTAACTTTCTTATACATTACAATTGTTCCCATAACATGATACTTATGGATAAACATAATAGTAAACATAAAAAAATAACAAATTGAATTTTTATAAAATAAGTCTTGCATCAATCAGTTTAAGTCTTCAATTTAATTATTGAAATTCTTTAAAAGCGTTGCTTAGCTTGAACTATGAGAAAGTATTTGATTCAATCGAGACCTAGGCAGTGCTGCATTCTCTAAAAAGGCGCCAAGTGGACTAAATGTATCGATATACATGTAGTCCACTTTTTACGTCGATACGTATGAGGTACTTATACCAAAACGCTGCATATCGGTTCGATTGCAAAACTAGAGCTCAAATCCTATCCAACTAGAGCGAGGTGACAGGGAGACGTAATTTCTAAACTGTTCACTGCTGTGCTGGAGGATATTTTCAAGCCTCTGGATTGGCAAGGATTCTTTATAACATCAATGGCGAGTACCTTACACAGCTACGTTTTGCCGACGATGTAGTTCTCATGGCCGAGACCATGGTGGATCTGAATACAATGCTCGAAGATCTTAGTAACGTTTCCATATGAGTTGGTCTTAAAATGAATATGGACATGACGAAAATTATGTCGAACGTCCATGTTGCATCCGCTCCAGTTAACATTGGAAACGTTACGCTTGAAGTTGTTGACCATGCCTATGCATATCTCTTCCTGGACAGGCAGTTCAGTTAGGTAAGTACAACTTCGAGAAAGAGATCTCTTGACGAATCTAGCTCGGACGGGCAGCGTTCGGGAAGCTACGGAATATATTCGCATCCAACATACCTCAGTGCCTCAAGACGAAAGTCTTTGAACAGTGTGTGTTGCCAGTGATAACATATGGAAGCGAAACGTGGTCATTCACTATGGGTCTCATAAGAAGCCTCAAGGTCACACATTGGGCAATGGAGAGAGTTATGCTTGGTGTTTCTTTGTGCGATAGAGTCAAAAATTAGGAGATTCGCAGAAGAATGAAAGTAACCGACATAGCTCAAAGAGTTGCTCGGTTAAAGTGATAGTGGGCGGGACACATATCCCGCAGAACCGATGGCCGTTGGGGTGGAAAGGTCCTGCAATGGTGTCTTTCAGTGCGACCACGCACTGGAAGACTTTCAGTGGGAAGGCCCTTTATTAGCTGGAATGACGACCTTGCCAAGGCCGCCGGAAACCGCGGGATGTGCGTGGCGCAAGGACCGATCAGTGTGGAGATCCTTGGGGGATGCCTATACCCAGCAGTGGGCGTCGTATGGCTGATGATGATGAACTTCAAAGAAACAAGGTAATTTCCATGGGTCTTACGTAATTTCCATGGTGTTTTATCCATGGAAATTACACCATGGTAATTACAAAAAAACGTATATTTTGAAATAACTTTTCATTGAAAAGTTATAACCAGCTTGTTTTTACTGTCCATCTCCATTGAGGAGCTAGGTATTTTACCTCAAAACCCATTTACCAAAATTAGTACAATTACATTGAAAAAATGTGACACGGGAATGCCGGAAAACTGGGAACCAAAATTTTTAAAATTGAAGAACGTACTCCAGCATCCAAAGCGAGGGAACCAGCGACATGGCCACCTCACCTGCTAGCTGCGGGGTAACTGACGATTCGAATACACCTATCAGGGTTTGCCTACGCCTGGCCAGCCCTGAGCAGTGCCCCTCGAAAGGCGCGCCGCGAAAATCTTGCTAAGCGTGTGACATATATACTTATGACCATAAAATCAAAAGTATCCTTCCAATTAATTTAGAATTTGACCAGTATGTAAACTGATTTATCTTTTTTAAATGTGTGTAGCAAACTGGTTAAAAACGTGGGTGGTTTTAAAAATATGTGCGATTGTTCAGAAGTCGGCGCTCGTGTGACACGTAAAAAACGTGCAAAATTCACCGGATTTGAGGTGTTGATGGTGAATTACTCAGATCTTCGTAGTTTTTAATCAAAGAAATCTATATGACCTGATGCTTAATGAAATGAAGAAACGTTGTAATAATAGTTTTTATCGTAATAATTTATTTTAATAAGAGATATGAGTCTGTGACACTCCGAAAATGCTTTTCCAAGAAGTAGCCTTGTATGACCTTAAAAAAGTTCAGGTCAAGAGGAGTTGATAAATTTGTGTTTATGAGTGATATATGGGTTATGTATGAGTGGTGTATGAGTGATGTATGGATGTGTATGGGTGCATCACCTTGACGCTGTGCGCGGAGAGCGAGTGCCGCAGCGGCGCGTCCGGCGAGCGCGGCGAGCGCGGCTGCAACCAAACCCTCTCTCATACAAACTCATCCAACACAGTTTACATCCATCCATGAATATTTGCTAAATAGGTAACAAGGTCAAAAGACTAACAAAAAAAAAGTTAAAAAATATTAACGTTAAACCCCATTTGTTAACTGATTAATAAAAATAAATCTAATAATTTCTAAAATGCAGTTAATGTTATTTTTGAACTGAATCTATTCTCTTTGTCTATGATTTCACTATTGAAAAGTAACTATTAAATAAGATTTTTTTTAAGCCAATGTAAAAGAAAGAACAAACAAAATTACAAGTCGCCATTTTCGACGCCTCGGTGGTTTAATGTTTTAAGTACCTGGCCGAGGTCCTCGGTTGAATTGCCGGGTCCAGCTAAAGTTTCTTTTTTGTGGCGACCATTTTGCTATCCTCAGAAAAGCTTATTCTAACCGACAGTGGACAAAATGATGATGTCACATGCATCTACAGACCTACAAACTTATCTGTTCCGGTGGCCAAAATTGGAACTACGTGAAATGCAATGCAAAAACAATATTTAATGACAGTTCTAAATAGACAATAGCGACGCCGCCACCGGAACAGATTAGTTCGTCGGTCTATAATAGCATCTATTTCTTTCCGTTACTGAATGGTAATGTCTCTATGAAGCAGATGGTCCAAACTAATCGAAATACGTGACTACAACCATCTACCAATTAACTATAATATCATTTGTAAAAACTACAAATTAAGTGCCAGTTAAACCATTAAAAGAAAAGTTCGTGATAATTTTTGTGTCATAGAGAACTTAGAGGTGCCGCCTCATTTATAAATTTTCAAAAAAAAATCTTCATTGTTAACTGCCAGATAAATTATTACAAACTGTAACTATAGACCGACAAACTTATCTGTTCCGGTGGGTAAAATTGGAACTACGTGAAATGCAATGCAAAAACGATATTTAATGACAGTTCTAAATAGACAGTAGCGACGCCGCCACCGGAACAGATAAGTTTGTCGGTCTATAATTCTATATCAATGGCGAAACTGACCCTTATAAATGTGTGAACATTGAACAAACATGAGACTATCACAAACAAACTGTCAAATTCCTTTACTAATAATTTGAAATATTGCGATCTTTTCCATGCTACCAAGTCGTTATTACTTTTTTTAAATAAAATGTGTCGTAAAAATTCCCTCAAGCACATTTTGATAGCTGACTGATTACACTGGCCAGAATAATCTAAAAATCGATTACTTATATTAATGTTAGGTTAGGAAAGAGTTCTTGTTAAATTATATTTTTTACATTCATCATTCAGTATTTAATTATTAAGTTGTGATAAAATAAATATCTTTTAACAATTATGTGTTATTGTGTTTTATTCACGATACAAGATTATCATGCCTCATGGAGATGGAACAAATGGCGCCATCAATGTTTACAACAATATACAGCGTGGAATTTTAGTCGTTGTTTTCCCGCAGTAAAATGATTCTATCTTAGTAATAGAATAGATTAATAAAATTATTTTTTTATAGTCTAATCAAAAGTTTTACGATTATGATAGACGAAACTCAAACCATTAGTACTAGCTGTGTCACGGACGGTCACCGGCGGGGGTCATTCATTACCCTTTGCGTTTATCAAAAAAAAAATACTATTTTCTCACATTTGGTTTCCATTTTCCCATCATAATTAAAAAAAACAAAGAAACGTTAAAAAAATTCAAAACAAAAAAATTCCAAAAAATATTACTTGTATAAATCCATAGTACGACTGAAGGTGAAGCGTTCTTCTGCGGGAAAACAACGACTAAAAAAACACGCAGTATAAGACGTAGTCTGTGTTATATCGCTGCGATAAAAATACCTATCGCTCACAACAAAAAAAATATCGATGCCTCATGCCTCAGTTTGCTTCGGGATAGATCTAGACAATATTTACATTTTAATAAATCGATTTCACAAGAATCAACAAAACGCGTTGCGGTCGACAGTGGCGCCACCTATCCTCACTAACTAACTGTGGTTTTTTTAAATAGTTTTTCATTTTGTTAGTGGGTTGTGGTGAATGTGGTGAACGTAGTGATAATGGTACGTACGTCGTAGTGCGAGCGCGTCATGGCGGGGTGCTCGTACCGCTCGTCAGCCTCGGGGGACGCTGCTCGCCTCGTGGGGGACGCTGGGCACTGGACACAACACAATACAATATTAACTTAACGTTTAACTGGATAGGTTCATACGTGTGTGGGTAATATTATGTGGCGTGACAGAGAAATAGTGATGTAGAGTAGACAAGCAGGCGGCCAACGTCTTCAGATGCGTCACAACTTCACAATGCATGGGGTTGTATTTATGCTGCCAATTTTTAGATTGACAGCATCGATACTATCGATAGATAGTTTTATGCGAAACTATCGGTAGTTTGGCGTCACATCAATAGTATCGATAGTATGCTAGCTAGCTACCATTCCCACTGGTGAAATCTGCCGCGATTAAAGCTTTGGCTGTGTTCCGGCAGTATAGTGTTCCAGTACACTTGAAATCAAAGGCTTGAAGATCAGATGAGCCTACAGTCTGGCAGCACATTGAGCGACGCTTCCTGGTGAAGTGTTCCTCACTCAGTAGCGTAGCGATGGGGGGGCGGGTGGCGGTCCGCCCCGGGCGGCACTTTTTAGGGGGCGGCAAAATTTTACAAAAGGGCGGCAGAATTGTCTTCCCCCCCCCCCCCCCCCGCTGCGTGTAAGTTTGCCAAATGGAGGAGCACAAAAAAAAAGGGCGGCAGAATTGTTTTCCGCCCCGGGCGGCTGACACCCACGCTACACCACTGTCCTCACTGGAATAGACCGCTTTACATCAGTTGGGCTGGGCCAAATGAAGTAGTATAAAAAGGTATTGCTTAAAAACTTTTGATACTAGCGATACCATCGGAACCATCAAGTCGATACTATTGATATGATGTTAAACTATCGATACACTATTTAAAAAAAAGTGCACTTAAATAACACAAAGCATCTTAATACAGATATCTATCTATTTTTCACGTTACCTGCGGCGCGTCAGTCCGCGGCGGTTCGGCGGCGGGCGGCGGCTCGGCCTCGGAGCTGTCGCTGCCCTGCGCGTTAGTGCACACGTGGATGCGGTTAGTCATGGACAGACAGACAGATACGTCGACATATTATGTGATAGCACTCGTAAATACATAAGTAATAGGCAGGTAACAAGATCGAACGGATCGGAAAGGTAACTAATTATTTTTAAGAAAATGATGTCGAAAACTATGATACATTCGATGATACTGATACCCATAAAATAGTGTCAAAACTAACTTTAAGATAGCAATGACTAACCCAAATTTTTAGGAAAGCTGATATATTATCCTGTTAGACGAGCAATTGGTTCAATGGATTTGCACATCACTATGTGACCGCGTAAGGTACGGACGGCAGCAGATCAACCTACCCTAATCTGTCAAAATTCTCAATTGAAAGAGAACTCTGTGTGAAGTGAATAAAGCTGGAAATTGGTTGTAGAAATTTGACAGATTGGGGTAGTCTGATGTGCTGGCGACTGTACCTCACACTTACCGGGCCAGTTTTGACATTATTAAATTACCAAGATGGCGCCAGTTTTCGGAGGGAATGCTTATTGTAATTGTTTCCCGATATTTTTGAATGCGCCAACTAACAACATTAGTTGTTTTGTGCGGCATTTTAAGAATACCTGTGTCGTAGAAATTGAGAGAATTGAAAAAAAATGTACTGCCAGCAAAAATACAACAAATGGAAGAATTACCTACTCTGTCTCATGAAGTCATGACAAACTATTGTAAAAATATAAATAAAAAGAAAACTTTACCTACCCCTTGAGTTACTGTTCGATTTTGTTACACATTGTAGAATGTTAAATGGAGAATTAGATTACTATTACTTATCTATATAAATAAAAATGAATTGCTGTTCGTTAATCTCGCTAAAACTCGAGAACGGCTGTACCGTATTCGTGGAAGTCCAGGGAAGGTTTAAACGAAGAGAAAATATGAAAAAATTACGAGGAAAATACTAAAGTACTTAAGTGATACGAAGACCACCGGGTAGTTTTATATAATAATATTAATAATTCAAAATAGTATTTTAACAATGAAATAATGGCCAAGATATCGGTTTTATATTTGAAAATAATATTATGTATTATGAAGATGATTGCTCAATGCATGCTTTATAATTAGAGTGGAACACCAGATTCGCAAAAAACTTTTATTAAAATATAATAATATGATTTTAAAAGCGTAAAAAACTTTTTTTAGTATAAAATATTCAATCATTAAAACAGTTGTAAGAAACATGAAAAGATGCTATCATAACCAAAAAAATATGAATCACACAATAAATAATAATAATAAATGTTTACCATGATTTGGCGACAAGCAATAAAAAGGTGAACATCCCTTTTAGCGAGGAACTTCATAGGCTGCCCACCTACGATAAATCGGTGACCGACTTTTTGTAGGATGACAAATAGAACGTACTGATAGCAATGGAGCAACGCACACATCCTACAAAAAGTCGGTCAGAAATACCATAGAAATAAAATTGGTCACCGATTATCGGTCCTACAAAAATTCGGACGTGGGCGGGCAGCCTAATGTAAACTATTATTGGTCCAACAGCTAAGCCGTCTGCTTCGAATTTCGCGGAAGCGGGAGCGGGCACGCAGGCGCACTGCAGACACCCTTGACAGGATCGCACCGCTTGTGACAGCACGTGACAGCCCGCGTCAAGCGGTGACCGCCCGTGCGCCTGCGACCGCCCCGCTCCCGCTTCAGCAAAATACGAGGCAGAAGCCTTATAGTCCAAAGAGTATCTTTAGATGATCGCTGATCCTGGTGAAAGAAGACAAACGAAGTGATGACTCAAGCCGGCTGCCAGGATATTATTGATGGACCGATCCCCAACAGTAAGTGAAGATACTGTTAACTACTAACCGAACTGACTATGTTCCAAGTAGGTCTGGTTTCCCTTGTAAGGGTTAGGGAGGTCAGATGGCAATCGCTCCATTGTAATAACCAGGCTTGTCAAATCTAGGATCATAGTCGAAGCGGACCCTGAGCTCTATACTGGATGCAATCGGGAATACGCTGAGATGATGATGATGATGACTGTGTACTCCACTGACCGACACCCTTGACGAGGTGTCAGCAACTCCGTGCGACGCTAAGTGGTGGACATCTTGTTGGCAACTATGGTTGTCAGAAGAGGATGGGTGTGCATACCTGGTCCTGCCGGGGGACGGCGCGAGGGTAGAAGGGTTCGGCCTCGCGCTCAGGGCTGGATTCACACGACCGCTGCCGCCTGTACTGTCCGTACGACTCTTGCTGAAATGCAAGAACCACCATACATTAGCGTTTACTTCTTCAAATATTCTTTCTATGGAAAAGCAAGGCAAACGATGTGCCACCTGATTATGACTACAAACAGTGGCTGAGCTACTCAGGTTGTAAAGCCCAAACCGTACATTTTATTCGCGCCTTGAGTCTAATTAGTGGACTTTTTCAGAGTCCGACTGACTATTATAGCTACCACTTCGTCAAGGTAAATCTGCGGCTATAACAGCTCTGGCTATGTTCCGACTGTATTCTTGAAAGCCATTACACTTGAAATCAAAGATCGTAGGAGCCTACATTATGGCAGCACATCCTTCTTCATATAGAGAAACGTTTTCTGATTGAGTGTCCCTCAATAAAATGGGCCGCAGTGGTCGCTAACCATCAGATCGAGTGCCTGTATAGTAGTACGAGTAGCATAAACGTATTTGGTGCTCACCTGCTGTGGGTAACCCTCATCATCGGAATCAGGTATGTGCATTCCGCGACGCATGGCTTCTTGCACCTGAAATACATACGAAAACCATTAACAGACCCTCTACAAATTTTGCCTTTTAGTATTTTATTACTTCATTCTATTAGAAGATACTATTTTTCACCAATGCGTTTATGGGCCATAACCACAGGCTAGACTAAAGACGTTCAAACCAATAAACAATAACCTCCTCCGGTTTCCCCTTCACACCCGAAGGGGAAGAGTCAGTGCCCGGCTTATAGCAATTCCCGTCCCCGTATGACCAGACATATTACATAACTGTCCGCTTACTTCTTCTATTCTACCAAAGAGAAAATTGGTATAATTACCTCTTCTGGGTGGACGGCAACATTGTCTAACTTTTCGAGATTCGGTAGATTCCGTAGGACTGTCATTCTGTATCTGAAATCAGAGAAAACCCACTACTTGAATATCTTCTAACGTTCCCAAACGAAAACTTATTTAGGACAAAATTTTAAGGAATAGCAAACGAGGTTCTGGGGTCCGAATAATAGCGGTATAACCATTTGAATCAAAAGACTTAGCTAAATGCAACAGTCCAGTGAAGACCTGCAGCGTCACTGGGGCGAAAACTACGAGCGATCCTGTGATCGCCAACCCTCATGCCTAGTCTGGCGATTATCGGCGGTTACTCCTCATGATGGCAAAGTGGCGATCGTTTGGTGAGGCCTATGTCCAGCAGTGAAATACAATAGCCTCTTACCGCCTCCGTGGAACAGTGGCTAAGCCGCTCGGGTATAAAAACACGGAGGTCGTGGGTTAGATTCCCGCCTTGGGTCTGGTTGGTGGTTGGGCTTTTTCAGAGTCCGACTGGCTAACTACCACCCCCACAGGTGAAATCTGCCGCCATAACAGCTCTGGCTGTGTTCCGGCAATATTAATGTGGGAGTCAGTACACTTGAAATCAGAGGCTCGAAAATCAGATGAGTCTACAGTCTGGCAGCAAATTTGAGGGACGCTTCCAGGTGAAGCGTCCCTCAATGGAATAGGCCGCAGTGGCTGCTTACCATCAGGTGGGCTGTGTGCCTGTCTGCCAGCCATAGTATAAAAAAAAGACTTCATAATGACGTGATCAGGGGTCCTTGGTCAGGCTACTCACTCGGGGTGCTGCGTGCAGGGGTTCTCGACGAGCCACAGGCTGGTGAGGTTGGGCAGGCGGCGCAGGTGGCGTCATGCCAGTGTCCTCGTTCAGGGATACTCGGTCAGGGGTCCTCGGTCAGGGGTCCTCAACTAGGGCTTCTCACTCGGGGTGCTGCGTGCAGGGATTCTCGTCGAGCCACAGGCTGGTGAGGTCGGGCAGGCGGCGCAGGTGGCGGATCTCGGTCAGGGCTACTCGGTCAGGGGTCCTCGGTCAGGCTACTCAGTCAGGGGTACTCGGTCAGGCTACTAACTCGGGATGCTGCGCGCAGGGGTTCTCGTCGAGCCACAGGCTGGTGAGATCGGACAGGCGGTGCAGCCCGGCGCAGGTGTTGGCCCTCGGTCAGGGTGACTCGTTCAGGGCTTCTCTGTCAGGGGTCCTCGGTCAGGGGTCTTCAACTAGGGCTACTCACTCGGGGTGCTGCGTGCAGGGGTTCTCGTCGAGCCACAGGCTGGTGAGGTCGGGCAGGCGGCGCAGGTGGCGTCATGCCAGTGTCTTCGTTCAGAGCTACTCAGTCAGGGGACCTCGGTCAGGGGTCCTCGATCAGGGCTACTCGGTCAGGGGTCCTCGGTCAGGCTACTCAGTCAGGGGTACTCGGTCAGGCTACTAACTCGGGATGCTGCGCGCAGGGGTTCTCGTCGAGCCACAGGCTGGTGAGATCGGACAGGCGGTGCAGCCCGGCGCAGGTGTTGGCCCTCGGTCAGGGTGACTCGTTCAGGGCTTCTCTGTCAGGGGTCCTCGGTCAGGGGTCTTCAACTAGGGCTACTCACTCGGGGTGCTGCGTGCAGGGGTTCTCGTCGAGCCACAGGCTGGTGAGGTCGGGCAGGCGGCGCAGGTGGCGTCATGCCAGTGTCCTCGTTCAGAGCTACTCAGTCAGGGGACCTCGGTCAGGGGTCCTCGGTCAGGGCTACTCGGTCAGGGGTCCTCAACTAGGGCTACTCACTCGGGGTGCTGCGTGCAGGGGTTCTCGTCGAGCCACAGGCTGGTGAGGTCGGGCAGGCGGCGCAGGTGGCGGATCTCGTGAAGGTCGCGGATCTCGTTCTTGCGCACGTACAGCTCGCGCAGGCGCCGGCAGCCGGCGAAGTCGCCCAACGTGCGGATCTTGTTTATACTGAAACAAGCCATATGCTTTAGTTAAATAATATAAGAAACATTGATGGTCTGTTAAGGTCTTGATAACAAAGTTGTAGACAGTAGCTTATGAGTAAAAACTTTGCTAATGCGCATCGTTTGGTGAGCGAGAGTATCGGAAGCTCTATCCAAACCTAAAAAAATCATAAATTAGATCCTTCCTCTCACTCACACCAAATTCTGATGTTAACTGTCCATGGCTGGTCATGTCACCTAGCTCGTTTGCCTCCCCCTGTAAAAAAACACGAGATAGAGTACATTTGATCGCCCTTTTATGATAAAGTGTCCAAGTTATTCTTATTTCTTCGTTAAAATTGTAGAAGGCCTTGGTTAGAAAACACATTGAGCGATGTATTCTAGTATGTATATCAAAAAAAAATCCACCGTAGTCATTTAACAATTAACAACAAATGCGCTACTTGAATAGTATCGAAAAATTAAGCAATAGTAGAAGTTTTAATAGAAACAAAAAACAAATAAAGGGCATCCTAAAAAAAACAAAGCAATCATACAGAATTATTGCACAACCCGACTCCTTCAAACGAAACGCTTCCGGACGGCGCCGGCGCTGACTGACCAGGATTGGGCAAGCGCGCGCGAGCCCGCCGGTGATTGGGCAACGATAGCCGCGCCACGCTCTGATTGGCCGGCCTTGCGCCGGACTTTAATGCCTACCGGTGCAATTAGTGGAGTACGGTTGACCCTAGAAGGTAACCCTTGACGGTTCGTGGGGTCTGTTAAACCAATTGTTATCTATATCTATACTAATATTATAAAGAGGAAAGATTTGATTGTTTGCTTGTTTGTTTGAATTGAATAGGCTCTGAAACTACTGAACCGATTTGGATAATTCTTTCACTGTTGGATAGGTACACTATCCCCGGTGAACATAGGGTACTTTTGATCCCGGAAATGTGGGGGAAGAGGGGGATATTTGAAAAAAAAAAAATACGCGCGTGTGAAACCGGAAGCGGCGGAAGCACCATAACCGCAGGCTAACTAAACCTACTGCGGCCGTGTGTGGGCCTCGAGACTAAAGCGTCCACTAACCACTAAACTCCCTCGGTTTATCCTTCACAACCGATTGGCACGAGCCGATGCCAGCCTGGTGGCTATTGACCAGCCCATGTTTGATAGTAATTAGTGGCCTTGTTTTTTGCGCCGGGTATCGTGATGTAATATTTGTGATACCTTTTTTTTGCGTCAGGAGATGCTGTTACGCATAGGGCATCGAACCCGGGTTTACACGGACCGAAAAAACCCGGGTTTTCCCGGGTTTTACGATTACAAAAAAACCCGGGTTTGATTTTTTAAAACCCGGGTTTTACGGGTTTTCGGGTTTTTATTTAATAATAATAATAAATAATAAATATCTCTGGACATTATTCACACAGCGCCATCTAGCCCCAAACTAAGCATTAGCTTGTGCTATGGGTGCCAGACAACGGATAAACATTAAGTATATACTTTTTTTGTTTGTAAATACATACATATTATACATACTAACACCCAGACCGATACAAACAGACATATCCATACACACAAATGTTTGCCGTGCGGGGATCGAACCCGCAACCTTTGGTGTAATAGCCGACTTCTCGACCATTATACGAAACGGCTAGTCAATTACTTTTATTTAATACTTTTGTTTTTGTTATTTATTAAGTTCAAGCCACTCGGATCCTCACTACAACAATATTATTAGTCGTGATTCGTGAGGTTCAGGCACAGTAATGATGTCGAGTTCGTTGTCAAACACAACTATCGCCGCCTTGACTGTCCCATCTCCTACTTTAGAACTTTGCAAGACTCTCGCTCCACGGTAATCCTCCATCCTTCGTACCCCTCCCACAGATGGCTCCTGGACCAGCGCGAACGCCCATTTGCGTACGCTGGCCTCCACCGTGAGTTTGGCCGATCTTTCGGTTTTCCTCTGGAGGTTGGCTTGGGCCCCTGCACTGAAAAAACTACTCGGCTATAAATAAACAAGTTGTTGCTATTTACAGCCGAGTAACTCGCTTCGGAGGGAGCCTGCAAAGTTTGTTGCTAAAATTACACAAGTCAACTTTGTTAACGTTGTTGGTAATATAAACCCAGTAAGTTGGTCAAAAAATAGATATCCAAGGTTGGTTGCTTCTAACCTATTCACTCAGTAAACTTAGCAAACCTATTATCTATAGTGAATCGAGTCACTCTGTTAACAATAGCAAATTCAATCGGTCACTGCAACAACTAACTTGGTTAAAGAATAAACACAACTGTCGTCACAGCCAACGTGCTTGGTTGTGTTTAGCAAAGTAATTCAGTAGAATCAATTATTTTGCTTCGTAAAACTAGCTAAGTAGCTTGACTATTTTTAATCGTGTATATTGGGTAGGGACAGCCAACCTACTTTGTTATTTCTACTCAATTCAAATTGGTATATATAGCAAAGTTACTTGGTATTATCAATCGTTTTCATTGGGTAACTACAATTAATATACTCGGCTATTTCTAGTCAATTAAAATTGGTATATTTAACCGAGTTACTTGGTATTATCAATCGTGTTTATTGGGTAACCGCAGCTAAAATACTTTGTTGCAAGTAAGTACCAATTTAAACGACACATATTAAGCTAGCGTGTTTTTTTATATCCCATAATCTATGGTTGATGAGACTGTAAAGCTGAACGTCTTTTACTATGGGACAAACTCTGAAATCGCGGAAAAAATCTGCTGTTTCATACAAAAATTAATAACAAAAAAATCACAATGTATGAAACAGCTGATTTATTTCGCGATTTCAGAGTTGGTCCCATAGTAAAAGTTGTTCAGTTTCACCTAGAATTATGGGATACAAAAAAAACAACTGACCTGTAACTGTACGTAAGGCTTAATATACAATGTGAGGTCAGCTCATGCTGAAAATGTGTAGTTCGATATGTTGTCGTTTATACCATTGTTACTCACTGTGCAGTAGGCAAAAATTTGGCATGTCGGGAAAAAACCAATGAAACGTTCTGCGTCTGTAGTAAAACAACAGATACATATTTTGCCGACAGACCAACCGTAAAGGAACTGAAAGAAAATGATATACATTAATGTTTGTTTTATTCTTTCTTACACGATACATAGTATGTCTGTCGTCACAGATCAAAGGTAACATTTAACATTTCAGGTAACATTACTGGTTAGACTCGTATACTCCTCTTAAATTGTACTTAGTCTTAAAAATATAGCTCAATATTTTTATCTTTGCTGCTTTTCTTGCGCGCCTTTGCCAGTTCAAATATTTTTGGCTCGATTGTGGGGAATTTTTCAGTTATTTCGGTAAATTATTGTCCTTTGTACAGGTTGACAAAATCATTTTCTAGCTGTGAACAAATAAATGAAACAAAAGTAAGTATACAAATATTTAAACTAAATCAGTAAAAAAATCTAAAAACTGAACTCTCCAGAAGATATCCTTCCTACTTTTATTTAATTAAAAAAAGTTGTTGTGTATGTCTACTTACGTTTAATAACTTCAATATATTCTTCCAAACTCCATGCTGTGAGAAGATTTTTAACCTCTTCATCCATCTTTTAGATATAATTATCTAAAATCCTGTTTTCACTTAACACTCGCGCGGTAAAATATCTGCAAAAAAGTAGGTAATTGTTTATTTTTGTCACTTCACTGTTATAAAATAAACAAGGCAAAATTCATAATAATGTTTAAAAGTGGTTTTTATGTGAAAATTGGAACAACCTTGTAGGTGTGAGGCAGCAGCGCTTCAAAAGACGTTCGTCACTCAACTATGATTTAAGAGAAATGGCCGAATTCACAGGCTATGCAGCCAATTCCTTGTTTAGTTTTATCAAGTTACAACTCAATTTTTAATTTCATTTCTTCACATCTTAGCCTACTTCCTTCCAAAAGGGCATCTTGCAGTTTTATCTCGTTTTCCAATTTTTTGGCCTTCAAATGGGCTACCTTGGTCTTCACCTCCCCTAATTCAGTCCATGTTTTGTTTGTTGTAGTGCCAGTGTACGTTCTTTTACGGTACCGCCTCACTTCGGATGTACCTTGTTTATCCTATAATACAATATTGTTCGCATTAAAAAACAAATAAATGTGGAGTACATACATAAAGTCACATCATATCTATACACATAATAAAACAGGAATAATTAAAGTCTGTACATTGAAGATATTTATGAAAATAGGTTCATATATCATATAAAGGGATAGTCAGATAAGTACCTGTAACGTCTCTGTCAAGGGGCTTCGCAACATTGCTGGAGTGTATGTATCCCAATTTTTGAGATTGTTATCCTTCCTAGGACGGTCGAATTCTTCCATTTGTAAACTGTCATTAGCCTAAAAATTGATTGAATTCTAATGCAATCTTATCCCATTGCGCTTGTTTTGCCAGGATACCGCATCACTCTTTTTATTTTCAATAATTTTAAAATATGTGATACATATTTTTTGTAAAACCTCCAACATAATTGTGAAGTTAGGACTTCTTTTTTGGGTGTATCCATAGTATTCTGAAACAGAAAACGAACCTTTACGTTTTGTTTTAAAAATCAAAGCAAAGATCTTTATTAATATACTTTAATTTACAACGATTCTATAAAATCTTTACGCTTGGAAATATTTTTAGGTAAGGTAACTCACACTCACACTATTATGCTTAAATTATAAAATCCACATATAAAATAAACCGTGAAAATACTTACAAATTAATTCTTTTTGGTAACCAATCCAAATACAGTAGATTCAGACTACGGCGGGATTGAAATACGCTTAGAATAATATTAATAACATATTCTAAGGAACGCCATTTTTAAATTAAGCTTCACTAAACATTTCCAATGTTAATTGCCGAGCTGTGCTTATTTACGAATAGATAATTAACTTGTATAATGTTCACTAATGCGTTTATTCAACCAAACACGTATACACTATCAGTTAATGGCAATATTAGTAAAAAATTATGATAGATTCACAGCTCGCGAACGCAGCACGAGAGTAGGAGCGACACATTGAGTAATCGATTCGTGGCTGACTGGCTGCACTGAGCAAGTAAAAAGACTGGAGTGGCGCGGCGGCCATTCTAGCCAACTATGATTGTTTAAAATTAAATAACTTACTTAACAATAAATAGATAAGTATGCTCGTCTATTTTTTACCGAACTACATGTTTATTTTTAACCAAGTATGATTGTCTAAAATCAAATAACTTACTTATCAATAAATAGATAAGTATGCTCGTCTATTTTTTACCGAACTTCATGTTTATTATTAACCAAGTATGATTGTCTAAAATCAAATAACTTACTTAACATGAAATAGCAATGTAATCTGTCTATTTTTACCCGAACTCGGTGTCAATTTCTAGCCAACTATGATTATGTCTAAAATTAAATAACTTACTTATTATGAAATAATAACGTTAGCTTGTCTATTTTTGCTAGTTTTTGTCAGGGGTAAAATTTAACGAGTTGGTTATTTAGAAATAAATAAGTACTTTGTAAATAACAACCAATCATTTTTAGCAATACTTGCTTCTATAATATTAGCAAAGCTCTATTGCCCATTTTAAATATGTCTTGGTTGAATGCAGCCGAGTAATTTTTAACAGAGCTAAATTGGTACTTTGCTAAAGCAAATTTTTTTCAGTGTGCAAATCGTCTGGTAAGGTTGCCTGCCTGTGAACGATTTGAAACCACCTCGTCAGCAGAGTGCCACCTACGCGCGCGCCAGTGCCTCTCACCTTCTTCGCATTTGGCACTCTGAGCTGATTACGCTGTGGTTTGTGCCATCATAACATAACATAACATAACATAAATATTCTTTATTGCACAAAAACAAATAAAAAAATACAATACATCATCATCATCATGCTTGTCCGCAACGCAGTTGTCCACATTTCGGGGTCTGTTCTTTGCAAAATCGCCGCCCGTGGCCATATCCCAAACACATTGAGCATAAGACCAGGAGCGACTGAACCTCGACCCTTCTGCAAGTCTATGTGGACGTACCCCCTGTGCACCAGTCTGTTGTAAATCAAAGGTGAAACCTTAAGGACCACATGGTTATTATGGGGGTTGTGGGCTTTCCTCCTATACTTGACCTCTGCCCTATCCTCCTGTTTTTGCAACCCTCCAAAGATTTCCGTGTTCTGAGTCCTCAGATCTGCCAAGATGTCCTCGTTGCCGTGTGCTAGCACCACATCTTTGACTACCACCAAGGGATCTTGATTGTGCACTTCGTCGAATGAGGGTTAATTCCGCGCGTCTTTTAGCCGTTCTTTAATTTTGTTGCTTGCCTCTTGAGTTCTGCACTCAACTAACTATTACTTAACGGTCCCTCACTTTTCGGACCTTACCACAGTTACCCAGCCGTCTTTTGCGTTTACTGCTTTACGCACCTTCTCGAGCACTTGATCGCATGTTTCAGTATCAACTGTGGAGCTGATAACTAAGGAGTGAAGTCGAGTTGCTCTTTTTTTTGTGTCCTTGGGCGGTGGTGCTGCTACTACGCTTGCATAATTATGTCATGCTGTCTTAGTGGGTCACTATCGTCTCCTTCAGTCTCTCCATCTCCTTGAAGGTGTTCTCAATTTTTTTCTCTTGTTCCCTAAGCATCTCTATCATCTACTTCCCTTCCGTAGTTCCTAACCCTTCGTCAATTTTTCCTACCCCCGTTCCCGATGTTCCCGCAAAATAAATCTCTGCAAGTCTGTGATTTAAAAAAATTAAATTACTTACTAAGTTTTAAGATATTCTGAAGAAAAAATAAATCTTCATCACTTTTTCAAACATTAAAACTAATTTTGTAATTTGCAAAGTACTGTTTCATTTATCTTAATTCTTCCTGATCCTTTATTTTTTGTACTCATTGTAGGAAATCGATAAATAAACGCAGATTAGTGTATTTAAAAAAAATACAATAAAAAGCTCGAAAAGCTCGAAAAAACCGGTCTACCCGGGTTTTGATTTCTCTAAAACCTGAAAACCCGGGTTTTCAAAATTGGACCGGGTTTCGATGCCCTAGTTACGCACCGGCCCGGCGTCCCTGACAAAACGGACGCCAGACCCCCCCTGCTAAAGCCGGGGGTCACTCAGGGACGGAGGTTCGTCCCGAGCGAGCGGTGTGCGGACTCGCACTTCGGCCCTACCGACTAAAACCTGACGATAAACCTCTCAGCGCAGTGAGGGGGAATTCTTTCACTGTTGAATAGCTTAACTATCCCCGGTGAACATAGGGTACTTTTGATCCCGGAAATGTGGAGGGAAGGGGGGGGGGGAATTTGAAAAAAGGAATTACGCGCGGGTGAAACGGCGGGCGGAACTATATATTATAAACGCGAAAGTTTGTAAGTATGGATGGATGGACGTTTGTTACTCTTTCACGTAAAAAAATACTGAATTAATTTTAATGAAACTATACAGTAATAGGTATAGCTTAATACATCAGAACAACACATAGACTACAATTTATAAAGATATTCCCGCGGGATTACATCCTATAGTTCACGCGGGCGACGCCGCGGACGGAAGGCTAGTAAAAAATAAAGTTAATTCATTTATGGAATGCTTTTTACCAAATCTAGCCACCCTTATCTAGTTAATGAACTCATTGACAAGCTAGTTTCGTTTTAATGGATCAGTAAAAAGATCAAACACACAACGGAGTAGTCTTTTGTGTGGTAAGCCATCGAAAGTCCGTCTGTAAGCACTGCCCTTTCACAGAAAACCTACGACAGAAGCGAAGCAGCGTTACTTTGTCACATTGTAAGTTACTATATTGAATCTCTCATGTTACTTTTATGCACGTTACAAGACTTATAATGTGAATTTTTCGAAAGTCCTCCACCGAACAAAAAAAATGTTTACTTAATAATTTTTTTTATTCCATAGTTGTTGAGACGGTAAATATTTATGTTACTTTGCCACAACATAATGTTACTTTTGTAGCTCTCTCATCTAACCCTTTTCGCTCACTGGCAAAACTGGCGTCTGGACAAAATCTTAACTATTGTGCTTCATTAATCGTTTCACGGTGCATAGCCAAGGTTCTACCAAACAGTATTTTTTAAGTAAGCATATTAATAGTCGTGGTCTATCAGACTCTAATTCCCCCGAGCAGGGTTAGTCCAATTGTTTTCGGAGACAATGTATCGCCTCTCCAGGTCCACCTGGAAGAACCAGTGGGCTCTATTGCTAACGGAACAGAGTTCAAACTTGCATGATCACGCTAAGTGGTTAATGATAGCAATGAACTCTGTATCTGCGCAGTGACATGAACCAGGAATGTACTTCAACGACCTTTAATTCTTTTCTAGTAAGAATGGCAAGAACAGATGTTTCAGTCAAAGAAATAAAAACTTAGGCTCAATTCCAGTAGTTTAAAAAATGTATTAATATTATTATAATACCGACCCAAAGTCTACTCCTATAATCAGTTAATTTAAAAATAAAAGTATATAAAAGTACAAAAGACTATATGTAATATAAAAGAAACCCATAGGCTGATCCTCCATGCCTAATAGTGGTGTCTTAAGAGGAAATACTAAGGGCGAGAGAATTGAAAAATAGGTATTTGTAAAATCTATTGCTGTCGCCAACGAATTTAACCTTTTCCACGCCACGCTTTTTTCCGAAAATGGCGCCCCACACGCCACGACCGTTTTGAGACGCATTTATAGTAGTGCGGAGACACTATGTTATCGAGGTTGATTAAAAATGTTAATATTAAAATGATTTTAAACTAATGTTTGAATTAAAATCACCCTATTGTTCAAATATAGAAAGAATAAAACAATTTTGAAATAATTCAGGAGGATATTTTTTTATTTAAAGCGCAAAAATATATCTTAGCGGAATTCCCTTTCGCATCACTATTTGTCTGATATATAAGACTTTGGCGTACCAGATGAAGCGCAGCAGAAGGCATACAGGCTTTATCTAGTTATAGTGATGTGACTACTTCCGGTTTGGGTATCATAATATCGATAAGTTTGTAAATAAATGTTATTAATAACGATAATTGCTATACTGCTACCCCATTCTCGCACCCCCTCGCCCGCACCCTTTAAATAAATCTAAGTCATTCCAAAATAAAAAGTTGTTAGGGCAGGTTTTCAGTGGTGTAGCAATGGCCGGGAGGGGGGGGGGCAGTCCGCACCGGGCGGCACTTTTTAGGGGGCGGCAAAATTTCACAATAAATAATAAAAAATAATAAGAAATAATAATAATAAATATCTCTGGACATTATTCACACAGCGCCATCTAGCCCCAAACTAAGCATTAGCTTGTGCTATGGGTGCCAGATAACGGATAAACATTACTTATATACTTTTTTTTGTAAATACATACATATTATTATACATAGAAACACCCAGGGCGATACAAACTGACATGTTCATTCACACAAATGTTTGTACCCTGCGGGGATCGAACCCGCGACCTATGGTGCAATAGCCGACTTCTCGACCACTAAACCAAATGGCTCGTCAATAAAAAAAATGGAACCATTTTAAATTTTTATCGCAACTATTTGTAGTATAAAATTTAAAGTTGAAGTATCCCTTAATGGAATAGGCTGCAGTGACCACTTACCGTTTGACAATTGAAGAAGTAAAAAAAAAAGGGCGCCAAAATTGTCTTCCGCCCCGAACGGCTTACTTCTACTCTACGCCACTGCAGGTTGCTCCATTTTTGCGATTGATTGCTGACAACGATTCTAGGATATTAAAATGGCAATGCATGGAGGTAAGCATTTCTGTTTTATGCTCTAAATAAATTTTGCTTACATTAACGAACGCTTGCTTATATAAGACCCCGAACACTGTTTGTTGTATGATTTTTTCAAATAATGACTAAAAAATTCGACATTCCATACAAAAATTAATTTCATTTTAGTTATTTTGTATGGAAAGTCTTTTTTTTTTGTCTTATCAAGAAAACTCACAGAACAAATATTGTTCGGGGCGTTACCTATGTATTTCAAGTGAATTTAAATTTAAATGACAATGTTAATCAATTATTTATTAAAAACTACTAACTTAGCTTATAACTGACATTTTTACTTAACGTAATTATTATTAACAAAATATGGATACCAATGGGAGATTTTCTGACAGGCCATTTAAAAAAAAAAGTTTCCAAAAGCTTTACTAGATGGCGTTGAACGAAGTATGTATAAGGCTAGTATTTGTCTATGATCTATTTTTACCTCTGGCAAATGACTTGTGATTGCATAGGTGGAACGGCGCCATCTATTGAGAACTAACAAAACGGGCAAAATCGCCCATTTTATTGTCCGCAATTAACGTTTTTTTTTTTTTTTTTAAAGGTAATTAATAATATTATGTTTCATGAAAATTCTTTTTACACAGCAACAACTATGGGATTGTTGTTTCATTAGACAACATTATTACATAATTATATTGCAGTTACGATACGAATAACACAACTGACACAAAATATTAATTGCAACGAATGTGTCACATTTTAAAAACATATATTCAGAATACCTTCAATTCACATCACTAAATTAATTTTTCTAGAAACATCCATCGTCTCTGACGTCACATCCTGTCTTATATATCAGACTTTGGCGTACGGTGATAATGAAAAGATTCATTACGATAGTGTTGGGAAATACAACTGTCGATAAGTGTAATATAATATAAAAAGTGAGCTGGTTTTGTACGATTTCACATGAAATATTGACCATCTTAAAATAATCTCGTAATAAGGTTATGCTTATTTATGTATCATATTAATTGAAAATATTTACGATTTGAAGTAAATACTGTAGTATTTTGTTTAAATATTATAGTATTGGGTACGTCACTATCTGTCGCATATATATGACTTTGGCGCTGGGCTATTACGTTAAATGTCTCTAAGATGTTGGCCAAAAAAAGGTTTGTTTTGTAAGGGTTTTTAGGGTAAAAAGACGTGAAAATATTCTGCAATTTTAACTTAATTTTATTCTGTACACATTAAACGTTTGAAAATATTCACAAAAAAAGTATTAAACGCATTCAGGCAAGTAAAAATACAACGTTTCTTGATCCTGTTTTTTTTGTCTGATATATCAGACGTTGGCGTGGTGGGCACGAAAATGGTTTGTCTGATATATCAGACATTGGCGTGGAAAGGGTTAAATACCATCAACGTTTCGTAGTCCCCTGATTTCTTCTCCAAAACTTGACCGATTTAACTACTTTTTTCATCAAAAATTAAAGAAAGGCTTTGGCCGTGTTCCTGTTTTCCTTTTTTTTATCTAGTTAAATTAATTTTTTGGATATTTGAACACAGCGGAAATTCTGGTATTTTTTTTGGGTTTTTGAAGGTTCATAACTCTTTTAATTATTAATTTAGGAAAAAAAGGAAAACATAGGGACATGCAAATAGTGGTGATAGATTTTTGGAAAAAAAAAAAATTTCTCTACTGGCATTATCCAGGGAGAAAACAGGGGAATACGTTTGTATGGAAAAACGGCCCTAGTGTTTCCTCTTAAGGACGAATGACCCCAGGGTAGGGTACGTGTGCCCCTGATCCAGGATTTGAAGGCATTTACATTGGTGCGAATACC
Organism: Mecyna flavalis; assembly: GCA_949319885.1. Classification (NCBI taxonomy): domain Eukaryota; kingdom Metazoa; phylum Arthropoda; class Insecta; order Lepidoptera; family Crambidae; genus Mecyna; species Mecyna flavalis. The sequence goes on along the minus strand of OX439420.1, from coordinate 8,145,565 downwards.
ATCTGACCTTCGTGTGTTATTTTATTATTTATTATATTCATTAGTAACTAAATAAATACCTAATCCTTGTAAATTTTTCACACAACTAAATAATCTTATTCTCACACTAAACAATGCCTGTATAATAGTGGAACCACAAAAAGACGGTCGCATTTAATTTTGATTTTATAAACACAAAATAGGTATGAGCCTGCCCCCCTAGACAAGCGGCATTTATGACGTTCGTTATAGCTCAATTTGCGATAGCAAATGTCAAATCCCATACTTTCAACACGTGACTTTTCTATGGCATCTGTCAAATCGCTATTTTAGTTTATACCTACGTGATTTTTTTAAATGAGGAAGCCGCTTGTCAGCTATAGTCATCTAAGAACGACTTCTAGACAGTGCTATATCAGATTAAATGCCTAGATAAGTCCTTTAATAGTCCCGTCAGGAACGCGCTTGAACTAGACCGGGAACGGGAACAGACGGCGAGACGGGTCATGACCTGTCTGTAGGAAATGTAGGAATAAACCTTTTATACACCTTCAGTTTTGCTGGAACAAAAACCCTATAGTATCTTTAAATTGCCGAAGAGAGAAAATGGCTTTTCCTCCAAAAAGGCCCTTTTAACTGTAGCCAGAGTTGGTTGCAGATTTCTCAAAAATTATTCTCAACTCATGTAGGCTTCAGGGATGCACTTATGAATCGAAAATATATCAATGTTACAGAATGACTCTACCACCAGCTTCGGAAAGTTGATATCTATCGACAAGAACCGGCCAGAAGCTAGATTAGGTAAGTACTTAGATACCTACTCTTTTCAACTCCCAAACATTTACAACTATTTATCAAAACATTCTCCCTTTGTCAATCTTTACTAAGTCAATTACTAAGCCAAGAGTTTTCCTAGTCCACACTAATTGTGCTAAGCAGTTTCTAAAGCCAAGTAATCCTACTAATATTATAAACTAGCTGTGCCCGCGACTTCGTCCGCGTGGAATAGTGACTTTTCGGGCAGCATATTTTAAATAACAAATACCGTCCATTGGGTAGCTAAAAATTTGAGTGTTTACCCGTGGTCCCGTTGGGTCGACCCATTAACGGGTCCACGGGTAATTTTCATTCCCCGTGGTCCCATTGCATCAGGGATTGCTTTCCGGTCTTATGATTTTATCGATAGAAAATAAAAACAGTTAAACACAAAACTTTACAGTATGCTTCTCTGTAGATATACGATATGTGACGTATGGCCATCGGGAATGAAAGCATACAGGCTCCTCGGATTGCTAACCCGTGTCAGAGCAACATACAACTGACCGTGCGAGAAACAGCTGATACTTAGATCTACACCCACAACTTTCATCGTCTGACCTTGGGCTTTATTAATTGTCATCGCAAAACATAGGCTGACTGCAAAAAGTGTTAAGATGTGTAAACTAAACGTACAAATTTTATAAAACAAAAGAATTGCTAGAAAAATTAATTAATAACCTGAGCTTATAAACTTGTACTTTCGGTGTTCGGTGATGGAATAGAGCTGGTGGAATGAAATCGTGCAGTTGAGAAGCACACTTATCAAAGTGAAGTCTGTGTAAGACATCAACTTTTCTACGATGATCGGGGCTCAAAAACTTTATGTTTAAGAACGGTTTCGCCATCAATCAGCTGTTCAAAGCAATCGCTTTCACCACATTCTTACATCTCATCCTTCCGTTTTGATAATACAAGTGGTGACTTAGCAACTTAGACTAGAATAGCGATGTTTCGAAACTTGGAGCATCTTGACAGATAGTCTGTCCTACTCCTAGCTCTTTCTGTATAGACATCCTCGATTTTTCGATTGCATAACTCGAAATATCTTCCTAACCAAATTTTCGACTGCGGCGTTAAATTTTTTCAATAAACCAACTAAGCAGAATTTCTTTTTCTCAAATGTTACATTGGAACGATTTTCATCTGGCCTCCGTAACTAGACCAATTGCATCATGGCTGCTATCGACTATGGGGGGTGTTCACTGGGCAGCTTCAGTCCAGACTCCCACACACGGCCGTAGGTTTCGTAAGCCTGTGGTAAAGGTGCTAAAGCACTCCTTTGAAAAAGAGGCTAGTGTGTCAGGATCAAAGCGTGACACTACCCAGTGAATTAACACTTAATTAAATCCCTTTGGATTCCCCTTCACATCCGAAGAAGGACAAGCCGGTGCCATTAAGGCTATTGACCAGCTCATAAATCATCATTGGCAGCCCTTTTTTTATGCTGCTTTAAGCATACCCGCCGCCGGGGGGCGGACAGGTTATGTGGGGCTCTTCGTCTGGGACGCACCGATGACCGAATAAGCTACCCAGAGCGGCATACACCTAAACCTCTGCGATGCTCCCTCATCGTCCATAGTGAGGAGGAGTCACGGTGACTGGCACGAAGCCTATTACGAGAACCTCCCCGGACGGAGCCCGCCTACACGGCGGGCAAGACGCTATATCCCCCCGGCTAAGCTGGGGGGGCGGGGGGCGGATAGGGACAGTCGAGAGCGTCGAACCGTCCCTAAAAGGCAGTGTAGGAGACCGGTGCAATGCCGACGTTGGTCGTTGGTACCCCCTATCGTCGGCAGCCCTGCGCAAGTGTCAATTAGAGCGCGGTCGCTGCTCGTACAAACCGGGCACGCTGTAACAAAGCAAATTTATAATTTGTACTGCTTGGAAACGATGTGGACGGGTAACGCCATCTAGCTGATCAGGAGCGAGTTATTAGCTCGCCGACAGATACCACACATCGATATTGCGTTTATAAAGTTAGTGGAGGAGGCACTGAATCTGCCGGTTTTACAAAAATAATATTATTAAATTAAAAATCTAAATTTATTTCTTATAAATATTATGGTGATTAACCATACATATTTATTTAGTAGATATTTGTTTTGGTAATTCCAACATTGAAATCGGCGAGTCACGTTCCATTGATGGGCATAGAGGTGCGTTTTTGTCTTTGCCTGATGGCTATGATTTTGACATTGGGATGATTTCCACTTCCTCTCGAGACGCGTGGTGGTAGACTCCTAGGTAGGAGAAGAAGGTTTCTCAGGAAACTTGGCCATGTGCGGCCTAATTCATGGAGTGATAAAGTGATCATCATCATCAAAGTACCCTGGTAAGTTCATTTCCGAGGATTTCGAGTTTTGGTTTTATGTCGAAACGTGCTTACCATTGTGTGTCTTTCCAGCACGCTGAATTGTACCCCTGGGCTTGGTGGGTGGAATCCTGCAATGATCCAGCAAGGAGCTGATCATGGATTTCCTAGGTAAGCCGAAAACCAGTGGGAATATCCTGAGAGGAATTCCGTAACGCCTCGTGGTCGTGACGATAAAGTTACTAATAAAAGTCTTTTGTTTCAGGGTTTAAATAATCATCGTTTCATCGATTGTAATCTTGTAATTGTTATTTCATTCTGAAATGAAATAATTTATATTTTTATAAACGTTCCACGTTTATCATTCATCTACGTCTCCGGTCGCTGGCGACTTGGATATATCCTGCTGGAAGATCTGGGCAGACTGAAGTAGCTGAACCCATCCCGGAATGAGGAGCATGGTTGCTTAAACACTAAGAACAGCGTAGCTTCATGGGTCGGTAACCGAAGCCACCACCGAGGTAACCTCCATGTTCTTTTAGCCGTAGACCGAGTCTCCACTCGTCTGGTTAGGATCCTTCCTGCCGGGATGTCAAGGTTGTAATTTTAGTACCTAGAGTATTGAGTAGAATCATTTGAGCATTTGATGTCTGACGAATCGATAACACGCCCTGTGTGTATTAAGAGTCCGTGTTTGAATAAGTGAGGTACGGGTTTCCTACCTCAATATAAATAAGAAAATAACTTGTATTAGTTCAATGGAAATAAATTGCATGATAAGAAAACTTTCTTTGATTTGTCACCATAGTCCCTTTGGTGGTTCGACGGCACACCCATCACCGTCGAGCGGCTAAAGGTGACATACACCTTTCTCTCATTTCTAATTTTTGTAACAAGAATTCCTCGTTACAACGCACCGCGCGACACGGTGCGTGCACAACACACCGCTCTTACTACACGCACACAAATACACTGCGACTGTTACGCAGCGAAAAAACTGCATTGCAAACTACTAGTATCTGCCAATTAGTGCAAGGTTCAATGAGAAGCGGAAATTCAACTCCCAAGGGTGGGAAGAAAGGGAAGTGAGGGGGCTGCTGAGGCATGGGTGCAGCAATTAGGTTGGGTGTTTGAAAAGAAGTAAAAGTTTCAAGCAGCTTTCGTCATACGGTATATTTACCAGGTGGTAGGTTCCTGTACTGGGCCGTCTAGGTGGGTACCACCGCAGTGCCAGATATTTTTCCGTGAAATAGAAGTGTGTTAAGCACTTCTGTGTTTCGGGGAAAGAGCACTGAAGCTCTCGAGCGTCTCGGTGTAGCGGGCGCAGAGCGGTGCGGACAGTAAACTGCTAGTTATTGTTTGTTTGGCACTGAACTGTCTAAGGGCAGACGTGGCACTTACCATCAGGTGTACGATCTGCTCGTCTTGTTACACATTGTATATACGACGTGCATGATGATGATGATGAACTCCTAAGCGGGTAAACAGGGGTTTTAAGTTTTTTTAAGCTAGATCGGTTGCTGGTAGGCACACAGTTCACCTGATGACGAGCGGTCACCGCGGGATTCCATTGAGGGGTAAATAACAGAAAACACCGCTACATGAGCTTCCAAACTTACCATTCTGTAGGTTTTTTTGATCTCTGGACCTTTTAATCCAAGAACTATTTTACGCTGACGAAATCGCTGACGAGTGTAAGTAAATTGTAATGTAAGGCTTTTGAAATATTACAGAGACATAATTATGTCCACGGAGATAGGTATTTCCAACACAATCAAAGGCTCATCGTCTCTTAAACTCCGACCTACTAACTTACAATTCAACAGTTCTTATAACAATCACTGACCCAAATTGAGGCTTTTAACGCAAATCGATCCAGGTGCGTCCACCACAATCCGGATAATTGCCTGAACCAGGACATCGTCTATTAAACAACGCTTTTCACAAGGAAATAGGCTGGCAAGAAGCAGGTCACATATTAATGTTTGATTTTGGTCATTTGGGCCAACTTTGTGCCCATAGGACAGTTTACAATGTTTAAAGGGTTGTAAAAAGATAAACGGTGTAATTTGACCAATCAACCTACGGTGTTGAAACAGTTCAAAGTTGCTTAGCGAGGTATGGAACGTGCTATGTGCAACCTTACTTTACAGTTGTTACAGAGTCACAAATAAACTTAGCTATTTATCAGGAGAGCTTTAGCCATTGCGTTATAATGCCACAAGGGCGAGTGTATTTTTTATTGCAAAACCGATTCTGACTTTATATTTTACAAAGAAACATCTACTCGTATCTTGAACAATTTTGATTTGTGACCCATGCACAACAATAACAATTAAATTGTGGTATTACCTGAGCGCCAAGACCTCGACGTTGGGCATCCGTCGAAGAAGGCTGACATCTCCCAGTTCTGCGCCCCTGTGGACAAAGAAAAACTAATTAGGTAAACATCGTCCATCAATATTGTACGTTCTTAGAACTTCTCTTCTCGCATTTACCACCCGCCTCCGTGGAACAGTGGCTAAGCCAGATGAGCCTACAGTCTGGCAGCACATTGAGCGACGCTGGTAAAGTGTCTCTCAATGGAATACGCCGTAGTAACCGCTTCCCATCAGGTGGGTTGCGTGTCTGTCTAACAAACGATGAGCCGTTTGGTGTAATGGTCGAGAAGTCGGCTATTACACCAGAGGTCGCGGGTTCGATCCCCGCACGGTACAAACATTTGTGTGCATGAACATGTTTGTTTGTATCTTTGGGTGTTTCTATGTATAATATGTACCTATTTACAAAAAAAAAGTATATAAGTAATGTTTATCCGTTGTCTGGCACCCATAGCACAAGCTAATGCTTAGTTTGGGGCTAGATGGCGCTGTGTGAATAATGTCCAGAGATAAAAAAAATGTAGTATAAAAAAGCGGTGGACAAATATCTTGGATCTTCGTGCATACGCTTGCACTTTGATTCCAGATTTGGCAAGTCCGGGACAAAAACGCTTAAAGAAAAGACACTTACTATAGTAGATTTAGGAAACAGCACACCTAATTAAGTATATCAAATAGTACACGTTCATCATATCATTGCTAACATTAGCCCCAGGCATAACAAGCTTGTAGTGCAACCACCAAGTTGATTCTGTGCCAATATCAACCTTATTACAACGCATTACGGTTCACCTGCGCTTGCGCATCGTACCAATACATCGGCTATGTTTACTGTCGTCGCGGCCTTGCGATTAGTCAATTGCGATGCTTATGTCGAGATTTAGACATAATGTATATCCGGAAGTAGGTGTTACGTGACTAACATATGGCATGAGGTTCAGAACTGATCAAGTGATCATTATTATACCATTAGCGGTTTAAGTTAAGGTCATCAAGGCAACTTTTTTTTTTTATACTATGTCAGTTGGCAGACAGACACGCAGCCCACCTGATGGTAAGCGGTCACTGCGGCCTATTCCATTGAGGGACCCTTCACCAGGAAGCGTCGCTCAATGTGCTGCCAGACTGTAGGCTCATCTGATCTTCGAGCCTTTGATTTCAAGTGTACTGGCTCCCACATTATTACTGCCGGAACACAGCCAGAGCTATTATGGCGTCAGATTTCACCTATGGGGGTGGTAGCTAGCCAGCCGGACTCTGAAAAAGCCCTACCACCAACCAGACCCAAGGCGGGAATCGAACCCACGACCTCCGTGTTTTTATACCCGAGCGGCTTAGTCACTGTTCCACGGAGGCGGCGGTTTCTTATTGTTTGTCCTTACTAATTCGGTTTTGAACCTCAGACCAAATAAAAAACCAAGACGGAACCTACCGAACATCGCACTGAAGACAGTTTTTTGCATTCGATGTGTGCGTGCCGGTGATGCCATATGAATTCATATTACCCCAAAGTTATTTAAGTTGTTATAACGTTATTAAATTGTTATAAAATTAATAACGTTATAACGTTATTTATCGAATTGGAATAAAAACACGTTCTCAGGTCACTAATTATTCTGACTTAAGGTTTAAGTATATTATAAAAGTAGTGGCGGAAGTATGAAGAAAATAGGAAAAACTTAAAAATAAAACTTACGAGTATTTAAGTTTCGTTTATATTTAGAGTACTAGCCTTCCACCCGCGGCTTCGCCCGCGTGAACTATAGGATGTAATCCCGCGGGAATATCTTTATAAATTGTAGCCTATGTGTTGTTCTAATGTTAAACATTAAATATTACAATTAATCCTTTAAATACAATTAACATACCAAATTCGATTAGTTTAATAAACTTGGATCTTTATTTGGAAATCTAAAAATGAACGTCTAACATTAAATATAACAATTAATCCTTTAAATACAATTAACATACCAAATTCGATTAGTTTTATAAACTTTTAATAATAATCACAAATAACGTTATAACGTTACGTTACGTTGCATGTTACCCAAATAACAGGTAGAAATATTTTTAATTTGCATGGCAACACTTGCGTTGAAAACATTTGACGTTATTTGCCAGTTGACAGATGGACATCATTTAATTTGTTGTGAAAATATTAGTTTACAATTTGACTTACGTGTGAAATATGATTCCATCCAGCTTTTTATTATTTCCAGAATGGTTTTTACACCGTTTCACTACACAACTGGGCATATTTTCAGTGATATTGATGATTGAATGACTCGTGACTCTCGCGATCTGTGATTGGCTGGTGACACGCACACATGTAAAAACTACGTCAGTTTTTGCGTATGTACACAGCTACGTCAGCTTTTTCTGTCTTCAATGCGTTGTTCGTTAGGTTCCGTCTTGGTTTTTTATTTGGTCTGAGTTTTGAACTACTAAAGGGATATTAACCAGGTAGCTTCGCTCAATGTGCTACGGCATCACTGTAATTGTACTGGCTCCCACATTAATACTGCTGGAACACGGGTATAGCTGTTTTATCGGCAGATATGGGTGATGGCTAGCCAGTCGGACACTGAGACAATCCTACCATTAACCAGACCCACGGCGGACATCGAACCTGTGACGATGATAGTCACGTATCATGACGTCAACGAAAAGGGAAGATCTTCCTCCGAGGTGTCTGTGCTCGGGGACCGCGGCCCATCGTACCGCCTTGGTGTGTTGTATATATGCTAGCCGAGAGAATAATTCTGCTAGCGCGACGCAGGATCGAATATCTAATTAGCTGTCTCAGTGACGAGCGAGTGACGAGTCTCGAAGCCAATGTTTACACGTGCACTTTTCGCTGACTTGCAATCTTGCGTTGTTGTCGTCAGTCTGTCTGTCGTATGTAGCGCATTCCGATAGCCGCTACAAACCCACGAACTCCGTGTTATATGACCCGAGCTTAGCCACTGTTTTACGAAGGCGGTACTTTTGCTCTCATATCATTAGTAAAAGAGGATCACATCTTAAATGCGATAAAATATTAAAGAGCCCTTCAACTAAAAATAGCTAATACGATATAACACCGTGTAGTTTCACTTTCGTTCTGTAGCTGTCGATGACCTGCCTCACTAACTACTGTTACACCACACTCGCTAACCATCGATCACTCACTATACCGCTTCTGCTCATTACATATAATAAATCCAGCAGTGTATACACCACATTTACAGTTTTCCAACTTGCAAGACTAGCAGACGTTCTACTCTACCTATATTCTAAGCTCGGTGACCATCGAACATTTACTATGCAATGTTTGTTTATTTTATAACGTAGTCTAAAACGGTTCTTCCGGGTGGTCAAACTATTTTGTCAAACTGATTTGACCACGAGGAAAAAAATTCCTGTTGGTCAAACTTCTTGAATAGAGTCCCCGTGATCAAACTATTTCGCCAAACTGATTTGACCACGAGGAAAATAATTCCTGTTGGTCAAACTTCTTGGATAGAGTCCTCGTTATCAAACTATTTTGTCTAACTAGGTACTATGAAACGAGTTTAACACCCTCTAAACACGTGTTCCGACTGCTTTGTCCGACTAATCGGAATACGTCAACTTTTTTTTTCCTGCTGTGTCAGACACACTCACCACGGCACAAAAATCCGCCCAACCTTTTTCCATTACTCAACACTTTTTAATAAAGTGTGTGCAAAATCTGGAAAACAAATGAATGTCGGAATATCGTCATAATTTCAGCCGAAAGACGTCCACTGTTGGTCAAAGGCATCCTCAACGAATGAAAATCGAGATCTCTTTCTCTCTCTTTTTATCATCCCTACTTAGACAAAAGGTATATGAGAAAGTGCGTATTTCAAGGAAACATTAAGCGGGGCACGTTCCAACATTTGAAGTGAAATTCTATAAAAGAAAACAAATTATAGCAGCGATAACTATCAAAAACGCATTAACTGTTTTCCGCGAGTGTGACTGACGAGTGGATACGCGTAATTAATGCGCATGCACCCGCTGATTGCAGTCATTACTCGTTAATCATTAAGGTTGTAAATACGTTCGGAAATCGCGATTGCATCATACACACATTTTCTTCCCTTTTCCATCATCATCATTTCAGCCAAAAGACGTCTTTGCTGAACTTACTCTTCCAAGGATTTGGATCTCCAAACCGATCTGTTCTGCATCCAGTGGATAACCGCGACTTTTATGATATCATCGGTCCACCTTGTGAGGGGCCTACCACACGTCTGCGTCACCCGAGTCCACCACTCAAAAGCCTTTACGCCTCGGCAAATAAATTTTATTTTTCGTTAGTAAATGAAAATAAATCGCTACACGTTATCCAGAAGCACTTTATCCCAATCATATCAGAGTAAACTTCAAGCTATTAAAAGAGGTAGAGTATAGTGGATCTTCCACTTGAATCACTTCATGACTTCTGTGCTGTTACTGTCAGTAACTTAGGTCTCCAGAGCTTACCCGGGGATGGGCTGTTCAATAGCCACAACGCTGGCACCGGCTCGTGCCAATCGGGTGTGAAGGGGACCCGGGGGAGTTTAGAGGGCAGTGGACGCTTTTAGTCTCGAGTCCACACACTGCCGCAGGTGAAGCTAGCCTGCGGTTATGGTGCATAAACGCATTCTCCTCCGAAAAGAAAAAAAAAGGTCTCCAGAGCTCAATTGGCAGCAGGAAGAACTTTTTTGCTGGCAACATTACGTTTTCCCTTTATTTACAGAGTCGTCTACGCACGAATGATGCCTCTGGTGTTGCAAGCGTCTAAATCCGACGGTAGCTTACCATCAGGCGCGTTCAACGCAATATTATTAATTAAATAACAAAGTAAAAGTGGCCATCATCGTAGCGTGGGTGGTATGGAAGCGTAGAGCCGGTCTAGGCCGCGGTAAAAACGAAAGTCTCCGCAATATTTACCATCAACCTCGATAGATTATTCAATATTCTATGAAGCGCAGAATTCGGTCCGGATATTAAACTAATGACCGGAACTAATCCGCGTCTGGTCTGATGGAGATGTTGGAGAAATTATTTTCAAATATTGGACTTGAATGTAAATCCTACGAAAGTCTGGATGTTTGGATGTTTGTTACTCAATCACGCCTAAACGGCTGAGCGGATTAAGATGAAATTTGGCACACGTATAGTTTATAACACGGATTAGGACATAGGCTATAAAATTCCTACGGGAAACGTCTCATTTCCGCGGGATATTTAAAAAAATAAAATTACGGAAAGGAAAAACCGCGTGCGGGTTGCAAGTATCTTATATAAATAACCGTCTTCAATGCTATATCAATACAGAAAGTTGTAATGAACACATCAGTGATAATTGAAAACGTGTCGCGAAGTCGCTTCGTATCGCCGTCATCTGTTGCAATATTGATAAAGTGTATCTATCGCGTGCTAATTAAATACGTAGTTTACAAGCAACTTGTGGCATTGCTGTGTTTAGAACTTTGACATAAACATTGACTTAACACTGGCGGAATCAGCAATTCTAATGTGAGAGCCAATTCAGCCAGAACACGTGAAATCAAAGCTCTATGCTCTAAGCCGACTATGCTCCAAGTAGGTCTGGTTTCCCTTGTAGGGTTACGGAGGTCAGATGGCAATCGCTCCATTGTAATAACCAGGCTTGTCAAATCTAGGATCATGGTCGAAGCGGACCCTGAGCTCCTTACTGGATGCAATCGGGAATACGCTGGGAATCATCCCAGCGTATGATGATGATGACGTGAAATCAAAGGCTCGTGGATCAGAGAAGCCTACAGTATGGTAGAACAACCCCTCGCGTGAAGCCGAAGCTGAAAAAAGGGACTTTTGTCTCTTCTTACATTTTCAGCTTCACGCGAGCTGTTTTTTTATGCTAGACTAGCCTTCCGCCCGCGGTTTTACCCGCGCGTTATCTCTTTTTTTCAAATAATCCCCCCTTCCCCCCACATTTCCGGGATCAAAAGTACCCTATGTTCACCGGAAATAATGTAGCTTTCCACCAGTGAAAAAGTTATTAAAATCGGTTCAGTAGTTTTAAAATTGTTATTCCCGCGGGAATGAGACGTTTCCCGTAGGAATTTTACAACCTATGTCCTAATCCGGGTTATAAACTATACCTGTGCCAAATTTCATCTAAATCCGTTCAGCCGTTTAGGCGTGATTGAGAAACAAACAAACATCCAAACATCTAAACATCCAAACATCCATACTTTCGCATTTATAATATTATATTATAGTAGGATATTAGTAGTATTAATTGGCAGACAGACACCTGTGTGTCTGACACCAACACACGCATTAAACGACGCTTCCTTATTAAGTGGAAGAGTCCGCATTAGTACCTAACCTGCCATCGTCAAAATCCGTTAAAACAAATAAAAACTGTAGTAATACTTTGTTGTAAACAATATTTATGTTGTTTTCATGTTTTTGTTGTTTGTGTAGAAGAAAACTCGCGTTGTATACCCAGCTTACGGTAGTAAAAACTTTTGCCATTATTCTTCCACTATTGATTCTACACTCATACTCTGTGTTTACGGTTAGTGGCAAGCCCTCAAGTTCGATGCCTTGCCGCACCTAACCCATAGGGCGTGTCACCACGTAACGTCGCCACTTCACGGAAAAAACACCATCATTCGCCATGGGAAAACCCACCAAACCATTCTCAACCTTCCACTATTGGAACAGGGTTCAAATCACACCAAGCGTTTGTTACCTTATGTTTCCAATGTAAGAGGGTAATTTGAAAAAATGTTCTTTTCAAACCACAGTTTATTATTGCTAAACCATTTTCTACATCAATTTATTATCAACCTTAACTTTTTTGATGTAGAGTCGAAAATCAGTTCATAACATAATTATGCAGATTTAGGATTGATTAAATAAAGAAGGCACAAGGAAATTTGAGTAATAACTAGATTGAAATATGGTTCATTTTGACGGATAACATATGTTTGGGTGCGATGACAAGGAAAGTTTGTAGTACCGACACTGACAGTGAATAGTTCAAGGGTTTCTAGCTTGAGAAGTTAGTTCTAAGGAGTTCAGTTAAGGTAAGATGTAGAATACTTAGTACCTACTCCGTGAATGCCTCCGTTTTGGGGTTCTTAGCTCAAAAACCAGACGGGCGAGAGACGGAGTTGGGCTGGTCAATACCCACAACGTGGACGCTTTAGTCTCGAGAACCCACACACGGCCGCAGGTCTAGCTAGCCTGCGGTTATGGTGCATAAACGCATTCTCCTCCGAGAAAAAAAAGGTCGGACCAAGGGAGTGGAAAATCGGTCATACAAAGTGGCGAACATTGAGATTGGCCAATGTCCAGGAGTGGACTAAGACAGGTTGATGACCAAGATGAGTCCGGGAATTTGGCGGTGAGAACACCCCCGTGTCTCGGAAAGCACACAAAGTCGTTGGTTCTGCGCTTGATCTCTCTTCGGTCGTAACTCGTACCAGACTGATGACCCACCGTGTTATGAGAATGAGGGAATAGGGAGTGCGCCTGTGCTTGCGTACTCAGTCGTGCACGGCTAGGAGGATATTATTACATTTATTGTTATACCTACTTCCGATAGGATTACACAGTACATAGATGCAGTATGATGGATTAAATACATTTACTACTTCATAAATGTTGAGGAACCCCAAGTCCCCAAATAAAAGTAAAAGCAAGCAAGTTGTTATCGTGTAATGCGTATGTAAATAAACCTATTGACACCCATCAATTTAAATTTATAATCTACTAACCTTAATCCGTGTCATTACAACCAATATTGTCAACTGTAGTGGATGCTACGTAAATAAATAAAATAAATAATAACCTCCTTGTCCCCAACCCAGGGTAGTTACACTAGTCAGATGCAAATGAATGTCTTAAAAAACATGCTACGTTCCATATTTAATAGCAAGAAATATTTGCTTTATAGGCTACTTGAAAGACAGACACGTCGTCCACCCGACGACTTCTATGATAGTATCTATTGCATTGAGTGAAGCGATATTAGGAAGTGTGCTGGTCATAGCGTTTAGAAAGACTTACGAGATAATTTTTATTTACTTGTGTTTATTTATACCTGGGTGGCGCTAGCGCTAACAGTCCACTTTACGATAAGCGGCTACCGTCACCTATGGACCTTTGTACCACCAGAGGGATCAAACGCGCAGAGCCGACTGTTATTTTTAAGAAAAACAACGATGGCAGCAAAAGAGAATGGTTCTACCCGCTGCCACCCCATGCCTTTGCCGATTGAGCTCTGGAGACCTTTCTTGATACCTAGGAGAGTCACTCCACTGTGCAGAAAGACCACAGTAAAATGTTATACTGTGGTAGAGTACGTAAAGCACTTCATAGCTGTTGTGCTGTTTCTTTTGGCAACTTAAGCACAGCATTACAATAACCCTTCCTATGTAAAACTGTGACTTAAGTCTCCAGAGCTCTAGCTTTTTTGTTTTTTGGTGACAAAGTCATGTCCGTCGCTGAGATGCCCTTCAGGGCTCAAGCTTTTTTCCTGCTAGCTTTATGTCTTCCTTTCAAATCCAGGGTCAGCTAATCGGAAGTGCTGCCTCTGGTAAAAACGTCCATAGGCGGCGCGATAACCGCTTACGATTAGGCTAGACGCTTGTGCGACAAAAAAGTGAAAATAGGCAACAACAGCAAGATTATACCTACTGACCGCCTCCGTGGAACAGTGGCTAAGCATCTCGAGTAAACCTGGAGGTCGTGGGTTCAATTACCGCCTTGGGTCTGGTTAGGGCTTTTTCAGAGTCCGACTGGCTAGCTACCACCCACACAGGTAAAATCTGCCGCCATAACAGCTTTGGCTGTGTTCCGGCAATAATAATGTGGGAGCCAGTGCACTTGAAATCTAAGGCTCGAAGATCAGATGAGCCTACAGTCTGGCAGCACATTGAGCGATGCTTCCTGGTAGTGCCCCTAAAAAAAATCCCAACCGTGAACTAAGTCAAGTGTATAATTTAAGTAGCCATTTCTGTCCATATTCAAGGGCACAATCATTCTTGTACATTTTTACGCTCCCAGCAACTGATGTGTATCGGACGGTCGTTTTAATATTAATATGAATTGCCTCCATATCGGTTCTGACCTACGCTTATTGATTTGTGATAGCCGACAGCTGTGTGGGAGGATCTTCGGGTGTGGTTTCAAGGGGAATCTATTCTAGTTTTGTGTTCCAGTCGAGGACATTGTTTAAACGTCATTGTTCAATTAATTAAAGCATGGAAGGACTTTAGAGATCACGCAGGTTTGAAATGTACGAATTTTCTATTTTTCTATTCTCCTTTTTATTTGGGACTTGGAAAACACGTAGTCGTCGTTTCCGCGTCTTGTTTTGCATAATTCTGAGAAAATGACCTTTTGCGAAAATGACGTTCTGCTAAATTGACCAATTTTTCCGTTCCATTCCATTTGACCACGACCTCTTGGTTTTAGAGCCCAACGCTCTAACCACTGTACCGCGGAGGCACGTGACGAGCACCAAGGAAGGAATTTCCATCTCAGATGCCCATCATGCCGGAGAGCGTAAGCCAAGTTCCCGCTCTGAGGCGTGACGGGCATCCCCTCTTCGCCCCGCGGCGGAATGGGCAGCCAAATTGTTAACATTATGAAAAAACGTTTCTTAACGATATCTACACCGTGAATTTGGTAACGTTACAAAGCTCTGGTTGGTCATTACCCACAAACACAGTGCCCGTCAGTCGGCACAGAAGCTGCGCAAGCGTCGCGTGCGGCACGCGACCTTCATTGTCCATACTGTCTAATGGAGATTCCATGTCGGTGTCGTGCTATACCGAAAGTAATTCGTGTGCAATAGACGAATTGGAAAAAAGACTTGTCACGTGTTGTATACTATTGATATTAAAGTCAAAGTCAAAGTCAAAGTCAAAGTATTTATTTTGCAATTTGATTTACCAAGAAATTCTTTTGCACGTCATAAACTTTTTTTCCTACCAGCACTTCGACGTGAATGAATGGCCTGCTGTTGAGAAGAAGTGCCGCAAGAAACTCAACAGTTACATATGATAGCCTTTTTTAAATCATTTTGTGTTGTACAATAATAACTTAATAATAATATAATGTCAAATTAATAACAATATAATGTCAACTTAATAATAATATATGTAATAAGTACAATAAATAAGCATAAGAGTAGATGTGCAGAGAAGCAAATGTGTTTCATGTCCACAGAGTCTTGTCATTTAAGTAATCTTCTACTTTATAGTAACCTTTCCTCATAAGGTAATCTTTAATTACGACTTTAAATTTATTTAAAGGTAATTCTACAAGACGTTGTGGTACTTTGTTAAATAGTTTAATGCTCAGTCCAACAAATGACTTTCCTGTTTTATGAAGCCTGATTAAGCGGAAATGTGCACTAAATTGAGCACTTTTTTTTCTCGGTAGAGAAGGCGTTTATGCACCATAACCGCAGGCTAGCTAGACCCGCGGCCGTGGGTGGGACTCGAGACTAAAGCGTCCACTACCCACAAAACTCCCCCGGTTTCTCCTTCACACCCGATTGGGACGAGCCGGTGCCAGCCTTGTGGCTATTGACCAGCCCATCCCCGGGTACCCAGACCTGAGAGGCCTCAAGTCAGGGTGGCGCCTAGGGAGGGCTACCCGAGAAACTAGGTGACCCCCAGGCTTGGCTCGAGCGACCTGTGCAATGCGGGCGTTGGGAAGCTTCCCCCGTCCGCAGGTCAACCCTCAGGCCGGAGAAAGCGTGCTAAGTAAGCTCGTCTTCTCCGTCCTGGACTAACTTGAGCACAAAATTAGGTTTAATGTCCTTCCTTTCTTATTTGCGGAGGAGAATGCGTTGAAGCATCATAACAGCAGATTAGCTAGACCTGCGCCCGTGTGTGGCACTCAGAACTATTTGGTCCCACTATTCACTAAACTTCCCCGGTTCCTCTTCACGCCCGAAAAGGCAGAACCGGTGTCCGCCTTGTGACCACGCAGTCTTTATAAAGACTGGTGCACGGAGAATACCCACTAAACCCCCCCGCGCTCCTGCATCGCCGTCGGCAGCTTCTCTGAGCTAGGACAGACCCTGACAACCAGAGACAAGCGGTAACCATAGCTTGGAGGACATTAAAATAATTGATTGATTTATTTAGGTAGCACTCCGCAAATGGATATCGATGTGCGACCATCAAATAGTAAATACGCATGGAGTATTAGAGTCATAAGTCTCGTGGCACACGCACAGCTCTGTGTGAATATTTCATCGGCCATTACCTGCGCCGCCGCTACCTATCGGAAACAGATTGGCATTGCTTATTTACGATTTGACCTACGAAAGCTTGGAAAAAGACTACAGCAATACCTACTTGAAGGAATAAAATTAAGGGTATATTTTGTGATATCAAAATAATAGCGTGTTGTTTACTTAAGTATTTGAAACATTGAACTACAATATTTGAAACACTTTTTTATGTGACTTCAGATGAGACTATACTTTATCATTAGCATGGCGGTAATAGAAAACATTGTGAGGAAATTCTTTTTTTCCGCGGGGAATGCGGTTATGCCCCATCACCGCAGGCTAGCTACACCTTCGGCCGTGTGTGGGACTCGAGACTGGGAGACGATTGAGACGAGCCGGTGCCAGCCTTGTGGCTGTTGAACAGTTCTAACGTGAGGAATCCTGCATAGCTTATTGATTGACTGTATAGTCATGATCCAATTCACTAGTCCCGCACTTAAGTAATAACTGGACTAGCTGGATCAAGAAGACAGCATCATTAATATCTGACGAATAAACAACAAGGAACTTTTCTGACGAAAACTGGCTCTCTCTTTTATCGCTGGAGCCTCCACAAACAGCCTCGTACCTGTTAGGAGTTTGTGGACTTCCAGTGATCGAGTTTGGTCGGTCAATCGTCAAAAGGCACCGGCTCGTCCCTCCTTGTGTGAAGAGTGTGGGAGTTTAGTTCACAAAAGTCTCGCTAGCCTGTAGTTACGCTGCTTGAAAGCTTCCCTAAACAAAAAAGAAGGCATCAAATCCTAATTACTGCACCAACGAGTCAGAAGGCAGGTCGTTCACTGGCAGCTAAATAGCCCGGCGACTTGGCGGAAGCCCAACTAACCCGACCCAGTTGCCGCTCGCCTGTCACACGGAGTCACGGCGATAACGGCTCTTTACTGACTGACGACGACGAAACCTTCGGTTAACATCTAATGTCTGGTTGAATCAAGAAACAAGAATATTTTTTTTTGTCGGGGGAAAAATGCCATTATGCATACCCCGTAGCCGGGGGGCTACAGGGTTATGTGGGACTCGGGAATATGACCTCTACCCACTAAAAACCCACCCGGTGTTCCCACAGCGCCGTGAATGGGGGTGTAATGGGCATCCGGCAAAAGCCTTTACTTCCATTATACCCCCGGCGCATGCCCGCGTTACGTGGCGGGCCCTACATGCAAGAAACAAGAATTTGATTAACTTTTTCAACCTATATTGTCCCACCGCTGAAACATCGTGAAGAAACCTGCACGATTGAGTACCCACTCATGTGTAGCCATGATCCAATTGGTCTGGTTCCCCTGTCAAGGGTTACGGAGGTTAAATGGCAGTCGCTGCAATGTAATAACCGGATTTGCTAAATCCTGAATCATGGTGCAAGCATTCTCAGACTATTAGATCGGTACGGTCGCTAGGAGAAAGAAATACTGTTCCACAGCTCACATCCTATTTTTTATACCACATCAGTTGGCAGACAGATACGCAGTCCAAGTGACGGTAAGCAGTCACTGCGGCCTATTCCATGTTGGGACAACTAGCCTTATCGCTTTAGAGTCTTTGATGTAAGGGAATATAAGTACAGTTCGGTTATAACGGCTGCTTTCACGTAACTAGCACCTAGTAGCAAGCTAATTGGACTCTGAAAATGTCCGTCTACTGTTAGACGAATAAATCGTTCAATCGATAACACTATATATGGCGTACCCCTCACTAGCCGGGAAGGATTTTGACAGATAAAAAGAGATGGAATTACCGCGTTTTCGGTGTGCAATGTCGAACTCTTGAAAAAGTGTATTTAAATAAGAATCATGAAGGGAAATGTATTAATCTCTAGTAAATCATGAAAATCTGAACCACGACCTAATGCCATCTATAGTAGCCAATTTTCCGCGGAAACGAACCAATGTATGTCATGTTGTCTGATAATAATAATACGGTAAGTCCCTGGGTGCTTAACATCAATGTTGATTACATAAACGGTCCGCACCGCAACAACATGTTCGTGGAGATATTGATTGTGCATAAAATTCGGGCGGGCTTTGAACCCGCGCTACCGGCCAAATACCGCTCGTTGATGGCATGCGGAAGCCGATAACTCCCATATATTATGGGAAAATCAACATTTATTATGTTAAAATCAGACTGAACAAAAGAGCCAAACGTCAAAAGTTTTGAAAAAAAAATAGGAACAAAATTCGATTGGAACGGGGATGAAAATCAATATTTTCTCAACTAGCCTTCCGCCCGCGGTGTCACTCGCGCGTAATTTCTTTTTTAAATTATCCCCCCCCTTCCCCTCACATTTCCGGGATCAAAAGTACCCTATGTCACCCGGGGATAGTGTAGCTTTTCACCAATGAAAGAATTTTCCAAATCGGTTTAGTCGGTAGTTTCGGAGCCTATTGAATACAAACAAACAAACGTATAGAAGTATAGATTCATCTAGGCTTCAGAGATGCACTTCATCATCATCATCATCATCAGCCTGTGACAATCCACTGCTGGACATAGGCCTCTCCAAATGCTCGCCACGCTGATCGATCCTCGGCCACTCGCATCCAGCTCCTGCCAGCCATTTTGCTCAGATCATCGCTCCACCTGGCCTGAGGGCGTCCTACAGAGATGCACTTACGAATCGTCAATTATGAATTTTGCAGTGACTCTAACACTGGCTTCGGAATGTTTTTATCTATCGAATAGAACCGGCAAGAAAACCCGATAGTTACTCTTTTTTAAATCGCTAATATAACATTACAATCGCTTTTTTTAACATAATAATCTTTATAAGAAACATTATTTTTTTCAGTCGGACTGAAAAAACCTACCTTACTATAAGATAACCATTAGCCTAGCAGTCAATTATTTCATGACATCACCAACCTTGGAGGCTTGGTTCTGAATCATTCAGCTTGAAGGACAGGATACCGACTGCCGAGTTAGCCAGACTGACTAATCATTCACAGATAAAAGGATGAAACTAAGCAATTCATTGATAAAAAACTTGACAAGTGCGAGTAAGACTCGCCGACAGAAGTTTCTGTAAAAATTAATAGGTTACGAATAGTTATTTTTCAGTTTCAATGAGAATAAATAAAATATGATTTCAAATAGGCACATCTAGCCTAGATTCGCTAATATTGCGTAGAAATATCGCATTATTGTGCATTCTCTATAATGTGAAGTGTACAAAAGAATTATTTAGACTGATGCCTGCTGCTCAGTTCTGCCTCCTCACAACTTGCCACAAACTGAGGTTTTTTGTAGCGCCCAAGATGGCGTCGGTTTCGGTGGGAATGCTTTGTGTCCTTCTCTTCTCAGTCTTTTTCTACTATCTTTCTGGTGTAGGCCTCGATCCTTTCTTTCATGCCAGTTGCAGTCTCTTCTATCTTGAGCCACTTGTATCCATATCGATCCGGATTCAAAAATAATGCTTTGTGCATTTCCCGATAATTTTATTTTGAATGCGTCAACTTACAACGTAAGTTGTAATGTGCGGCGTTTTAAGAACACTTGAATTATTGTTAAAATGTACACGAAAATGGCAGCAGTAATCCTTATAAACAGGAGTGTATTGCTAGCTACAAAACAAGAAGAAGAAGAACTGAGGTTTTGTGCGTTTTACAAGAGACTTTTTCACTTGCCGAGTCTTGACGGACAACAAAGTGATCCTATAGGGGTTCCATTTCCCTTTGAGGTACGTAACCCTACAAATGGTTTCCCATTTGATAGTCTCAGCGACTTATCATTCAAACAGATTAGAGCACTTCAGTTTAAACGGCTCATTTATCCAATGCACACTGTCATTTACTATTCGACTAGCCCATATATTTGCTCGTGGCTGTTGGGAACTTCGTATTAAGATAGATTAGTGTACACTTCAGTTGGTTCTTATACCAACTTATGACAAATAGCCACTACGAAATTTTTAATGCCTCTGTCGACGACTGGCTGGTTAGGCAGCCTCTTTTCAATAAGAAAACTTATATTTATGTTTGTCATTTTCTGTCACTTCATTCTTCCCTTGACTATTGATATTGCCTTGTGTGTTTGTATGGTTTTTATATGTTATTTCTGTAAATTATCCTATTATATCCCTTTATCCCTTAACTGAACCGCCCTTTTATTTCATGCACACAAATGTTTGTACCGTGCGGGGATCGAACCCGCGACCTCTGGTGTAATAACCGACTTCTCGACCATTACACCAAATGGCTCGTCTCGTCTCGTCACAGAAGACCGAGATCAAGACAAATATGAGTAAAATAAAACAAAAACATAAAACTCGACTCCAAACCAAAAATTAGTAAAAACTTAAAAAGTGATAACACCTTTCGTTTGTTCTTTAATTATTATTGTACAAGTAATACCAGTATTTTTGGAGTCGGTGTCACCCTAGTTAACGTACCGATGTAACCGACCACAAGTACCACAACACCAAAAAAATCTCAACTATTTTTTTTACGTTTTAGTGGTTTTTCTTTTTCATCTAAACATCTTAATCCATTACTCCAAGTATGTCAGAGATGGATGGGATGTACTGCAGTTGAAGGTCATCGGAATCGGGGTAACAGCCGGCCTCACTGCAACGAGTATCGACCTGCATCACAACAACTCGGCCAAGGACGATGCACGTTGCACCTGCACATCACGATACACATCTGATTACTCTTGATTGGCTTTGAATTGGATTCTTTTTTATAAAAGAAACGTAAACGAGTATGTATCTACGACACCTGAGGGCAAGTAATCACTACATTCACTACCCGCCCATTTGCTCTTGTGACTACGGAATTAGGTGCTGTGCCCGCCTATAAGAGTATGGAGGAAGGTGAAGGGTTACGGACACGGGGAAGAAAGAGCGAGAAAGAAAGCGAGAATTAAGACCTCCGACACTAACCCATCAAACGGTAAGCTACTACCTATACAACTTTGTTTTTTTTATACAACATCAGATGGCAGACAGGCACGAAGCCCACCTGATGGTAAGCGGTCACTGCGGCCTATTCCATTGAGGGATACTTAACCAGAAAGTATCGCTCAATGTGCTGCCAGACTGTAGGCTCCTCTGGTCTTCGAGTAACGTACTGGCTCGCTCCCACAGTCCCACTTACACATTATGAAACAAGTAAGGTAACAAACAACATTACCTTACCGTTGTTATAAACGCCAGCTGCATTGATAGAGGCTAAAAGCGGTTGCTACCGAGCGCAGGCACCCGTTACCCGATCAGTCATACAGTTATTGCCATTATGCGATTTACAAATGCATCAGATGCGGCTTTATGACACGCATAATAAATTTAATAGTTATTAAACCTTTCTGGTTCCACATATGGCAGAACGATTTCGAATTGTCAGAATGTCAAACATCACAAGCATTGATCTGACCCCAAAGTAGGTATGTAGCATAAGTTTATGTGTTAGGGGTATTGTAAACAACGAAGGTAGGACCACAAACATACTACACTTAAACATCCAGATACTACAAACACAAATGTTCATCACACAAACATTATCCTGAGTGCGATTCGAACCCACGATCACTAATTTAAGTAATTTACCAAAGGCGTCAAGGCGCCATGTTATCAAATAATAAATATCTCTGGTAAATATCTTTGGACATTATTCACACAGCGCCATCTAGCCCCAAACTAAGCATTAGCTTGTGCTATGGGTGCTAGGATTCACTGGAGGGTAGGCGATGGGCCCACGCGTCGTTTTAGTTTTAAATCTTTTTATTTGTGATCTAGTGCAGTTTAGTGTTGAAAAGTGGTGTGATTTTCATTCAGTAAAGTGCAACGAAGTGTCATAAATAAGAAGATTGAAACAAATTGACTGAATGGACGGGTATTGCGTGTAGTGTGTCTCATCGGTAGATGAGACGCTCTTACCGCAATGGCGTCCATTCCCCCGTGACCTTGAGAGTATCCTCCAGTGTTTCCATGAAGCGTTAAAACATCTTAACACCAATGTTTTAACGCAAGAAGAAACTCCCATAATTACTTGACATTGGCAGAATCATCGCGCCGCAAACAGGCGCGGGATAGTCCATTAAAAAAAAAAAAAAAAAAAATGGGTGCTAGACAACGGATAAAACTTACTTATATACTTTTTTTTTGTAAATACATACATATTATACATAGAAACACCCAGACCGATACAAACAGACATGTTCATGCACACATGCGGGATCGAACCCGCGACCTCTGGTGTAATAGCCGACTTCTCGACCATTACACCAAATGGCTCGTCAAATGATTAAAAACAATGAGTTCAGCAATGATTACGTGTGCGTCCACGTACCGTGGTCCTTTCTTCTAGGCCCAGCCCTTTTTTCAGCCGACTAAATAAGCTACTTTCCACAAAGCTGCATAGTCCACAAAGGCACAGGCAGAAAACTAGTCTTACTTATACATATTATAATATTATAAATGCGAAAGTCTGGATCCTTGGATGTTTAGATGTTTGGATGTTTGTTCCTCAATCACGCCTAAACGGCTGAACGGATTTAGATGAAATTTGGCACACGTATAGCTCATAACCTGGATTAGGACAAAGGCTATAAAATTCCTACGGGAAACGTCTCATTCCCGCGGGAATATCAATTTTGAAACTACTGAACCGATTTGAATAATTCTTTCACCGTTGGAAAGCTACACTATCCCCGGTGAACATAGGGTACTTTTGATCCCGGAAATGTAAGGGGAAGGGGGGATTTTTGAAAAAAGAGATTACGCGCGGGTGAAACCGCGGGCGGAAGGCTAGTTAATAATAACTTGTTACTGATATCACAAGTCGACTTAAGATCTCATTAATAAAATTGATTAACAGCTAAGACAAGTGAAAGCCATAAAAACTCGCGCATTAATTATCCAATCCAGTTCGCATCCTGGTCGCGTGGGAACACAGACAAACATACCTACATCAAAGCCATAGTAGAAATAGTACACAGTATGATATCTTCATCTTCATACAAATGCACCGCGCGCGGGTTGTATGTGTGCGCCATGGTATCCATGCGTCGCCCCACGCACAATCAAATCTTTTTGTTTGCTCTGAGAAACGAGTCGAGATTTTTTATAGGTGCCGGCCAACTTCTGGAATAAACGGTGCGGATTGCGCAGAACACGAACTTTGACACGCCTGCGCGCTATTGGTCAAAAGCATAGCTCTGACCAATAGCGCGCGCGGGCGTTTGGGAGATTTTCGCGCGCTATTGGTCACGCGCAAGTGCACATGCGCGTACTTTTCCCTTCTCCGTCGACCGCTGCTCAACAAATTTGCCGATACCATCGCTGGAGCGATGTAGTAGTGGCGGCTGATCTCCGGGAGCTGCGTGTTGACGACTGGCGCGCGAGCACACAGAATCGGGAAGGATGGCGAAATCTCGTATCGGAGGCCAAGACACACTTCGGGTCGCTGAGCCATCGGAGTAAGTAAGTAAGTACCTATAATACTATGTCGGTTGGCAGACAGGCACGCAGCCCACCTCCTGATAGCGTGTGGCGACGCATAGATACTATTTGCGCTCACATGAAAGCCGCGCGCGGTGCGTTGTATAAACATAGCATACTGTGTACTCTTTCTGCTATGTCAAAGCTAATAAGACGTCTTCACAATGCTCGGTTCCCATGAACTTGAACGGTGATCCGATGTTTTTATTGGAAATTGCATTCGATCCATTTATTTCCCGTAAATCACGATATGAAATCATTTGTTCTTGTTATGAAGAAAGTTTTCAATTCTTTCTTGATTACTCTACCATGAAGATGGCGCTCAAACCTACAAGACCCGCCTGTTGATAAGCGATTAAGTTCGCTTATGGATGCTTGTAACACCAGACCAGAGGTATCGGGAAGGGAAACATAACGTTGGCAGCAAACAGAAGATTCTTTCCGCGCCGAAACTATGCCTATCCTTAATTGAGCTCTGGACATCTCAGTAACTAAAGCACAAAATTTATGAAGTGCAAAGCCCATTATTAAGTCTTCTGTAAGGTGGGGTAGGGTTACATGACCATACGGGCGGCTCATTGGAGTGGAAGATCCATCTATGCTCTCTCTTGTATTGTAAACCGTCTTCCTCACAA
Organism: Mecyna flavalis; assembly: GCA_949319885.1. Lineage (NCBI taxonomy): Eukaryota > Metazoa > Arthropoda > Insecta > Lepidoptera > Crambidae > Mecyna > Mecyna flavalis. Next base: position 8,120,706 of record OX439420.1, on the reverse strand, counting down.
ACAGTAACTCACGCTGCGTAACTGGATCTGTGTAAACACGGCGGAAGGTTGAACGGATCGATAGCGCGGCGCCAGGGAGCTTCCCTGCGATACTCTGCTGTTGCTAAGATCTTAGACCGTATTGCATCAGTCAGAGTTATCTGATTAATATCCAATTTTTTAAGAATACAATATGTTTATAATAATAATAATAATATAACGTTTGTTTCGAGCAACACAATTACAAGTAATTACTGGCTCATATCATAAATACCTTACAGACTAACATACATACAGAAAATATAAAAACAAAATTATGATAAATACAAAAACAAATTAATCAAATTATGCCTTTAGGCGCGCGGTGTCTGTTGGTAGCCGTCCTCGAAATCTTCGGTAGACGACACCCTGCGGCCAGAAGTCCTCCTTCATGAATGTTTCCAGAAGATGGGTCGACACCCTCACCACAAAGGAACTAAAGTTGACTTTATGGCGAGGTTCCAAGCGCTTGACCCTCAAAGTGAATTTGGACCTTCTTCGGACATAGTCTACGACATCTTCCACCTTCGTAGACCAGTGTAATCTGGACACGTACAACTGCGTCGAGCGTATTTCAGGACGCAGCGGGTCATCCGGGCGGGTCGGTGCGGTGCCGCGGTTTATACTATACGTAAGCGCCGAATTCCGAACATCGAATAAAAAGGGCATTTGAGGGATAGAAACTGCACCTAATAGAAGACTTCAGATAAGTAGCACTAGATAATAAGCATAGCTATACCACATTTAAACCTTCATTCATGTTCAGCTCCAAATAAAAGTCATATCAACATAAAGTACCTATATATTCAAATCGCAGCAACACCGATACAAATGCAAAAAGATCGCGTGCACACTCGGCGTAAAGCAGTGCATGTGAGCTCGCATGCTCGCCGTGTTTACCTTCGATTTGGACACACTTACTGGAATCATGTCTGCGGAAAACGCTTCTAAGTTTTCTTGAACAAAATTTATTTCGTATAGCAAATAAAGGTTTACAAATTTTGACTTGCCTTTCTTTCCCCAAGTTTTTCACCCAATTCGTAAATTGGGTTTGGCAAGATTTGGTAAGAAGTATAGGAACAACTGTCATCTGAACTCTAATTGGATCATGGCAACACAGTAACTGTGCCTGTTTCCTCTCGAATTCTCGATATAAACAACCATGAAATATCTTGCGTAGAGTTTTAATAAAACCTATTTAAAAAATATATGACTGTACTGGTGGTTTTGTATTCAACAGTACTTTACTACATTACGAGCTGGTCTGAACATCGGGAAAAAAAAAAACCCGTTGGCCAGAGTAGTCTGACCATCAATCTGACCAGTGGGAAACACTGATGTTTTCCGTTATCACCAAGCTAGTATTACGCACATATAAAAATCCATAGTTGCAGAGATTTGAGCTTTGCACCGCTTGAGAAGCAACGATTGAAATCACTGTGCTGCCACACAGTTCTAATAAAACCCCGTAGGCCGGCAACGCATCAGGGATCCCTCTGCTGTTGCAGATGTCCATGGATGGCGGTGATTGCTTACCATCAGGCGACCCGCTGCGCGCTGGCTCGTTTGCCGCCTCTGACATAAAAAAAAATCGTGGTTATGCTCACCATAACTATTGTTGTTTCCTCCAATAATCACAAAATATTACCAAGACCAATCCAATCAACGATTAAGTACCTGGCCGTGATCTTGGGGTCCTGAGTTCAATCCCCGGCCCGAGCAAAAGTTTTGTCGATATTTTCGAACACAATTCGCGTGGCCGACCAAACCAATTTACAATCAATCGACATTTTTCAAGCGAGGTCATTAAGCCTGTATAATAATAACGGTAAAAAAAACTAAATTATGGAGTTTTTGTTCTACTGAGGGGCATTGATAGGCCGCTACTTTTTTACCAAGATCAATAAATCATGTTATAACGTCAAACAGACCGGCGCTTGCGCAATGCTGACAGAACTCCGCTAATTAGCGGCTGGGGCGGTCGCGTTCACGTAATTCACGAATATTTAATACCAGAACAGAACAGAACCTAAGACAGTAAGGAACCTTAGTAGGTAGTAGAGTCCTGTATCAATACTGTGCCATTATCATCTTCATTTCAGCCGAAAGACGTCAACTGCTGGCTATAGGCCTCCCCCACATTGTCTCACAGTGTTAGTTTATAAGACACTAGCCTTCCGCCCGCGGTTTTAACCGCGCGTAATTTCTTTTTTCAAATAGCCCCCCTTCCTGACCTTCCTCCCACATTTCAGGGATCAAAAGTACCCTATGTTTACCGGAGACAGTGTAGCTTGTGAAGTAATAGGTAGTTCCTAACTGTTGCTATTTTTCTATCGGCTTTGATTAAAAAGTATCTATTATTAATCAAAGTCTATCAGTGAGTATTTGAGTAGTCTCCTGAGCTCAATTGGGCAGGTCATGGTGTCAGCTGGCAGCAGGAAAAACTTTTCTTGGTTGCCAATTTTCTTTTTTTGTGTTTTCCCTTCAAAATATGAAAGGGACGGCAACACGCCAGAACCTCCCATCACGTCGCCTCTAACACTGGTGTTAACTTACAAGTGTCGATAGGCGTCGGTAATGTGCTATATTTCTTTACCGCTACCCTCTCCACTGTGCAGCGTCGAGATACCCCACACTCTTACTTTCTAATAAGATTTCGACAAAAACATTAAGACGAGACGGAAGACTTCCGAGCACCAAATGCGAACAGAAACACATCTAAGTTGCATCTGAGTCAATATCATTGACTGACCCGATTGTGCATTACTTAGTTTGTAACTGAGTCACTGTGACTCTACCACAGATAACAGAAACTAAAGGATCTCTCCCCTATGTGCTAGGGGTGGTGGATCCGAATCTCACCGAAGCCAAACATTGCAATAAACAATTTGTGTTTGTTCTGAATCTGAATGTCTTCTTATGGATTATAAAAACACAGGTTTCGGTTGCACATGACTTTTTGATGGAAATAATACAAAAATATAGTCAAGTAAGTATCCATATTATTTTCGTGTCGCTGACGCCACGAAAAGGTGTAATATTTTTTACATAGTTTTTCTGTTTGTATTTTTTTTGTTTTAGCTCACATCATCAGCTCAAATGTAGGTAAATAATTATAAAAAAGAAATCTTAATCTTCTTACTATACCGTCAAACAAGCACGTATCAACTTCCGATACAGCACGTCACATCACCGCAGGGCGGCAAGGTCGTCCACTCCTGCGCATCGTGGGCGCGGTGATTCACGCGCACGTTGTTTGCTATTCCGCGGGTAAATAAAGCCGCTAATTTGACTCGCAATGCATCCTGTATTAGATAATTCCACGTTTCTTCCTTAAGGAATCGTATGATGTGTGTAGCAGCTATAGAAATGCGCTAGATACGTCAGACTGACGACAACAAAGCAAGATTGCAAGTCAGCGAAAAGTGCTCACAGTCAGTTGAGTCAGACTCTGACTGTCAGAGTAAACATAGGCTTTAAGACTCCAGTCATCCAATCAGTTATTCGATCATGATTCGCGCTAGCAAAGTTATTGTCTCCGCTAGTAAATACAATACAACCAGATGGTACTCATTGGGCCGCGGTCCCCGAACACAGGCACCTAACTCGAAGGAGGGCGAAAAAATATTGTCACTAAAAAAAAATGCGCCATTGCATCGGGCCAGTCGAAAAAATCTCGTATAATAAGTTCACTCATACTTTTATCTCCATAAAAATTATGGACTTGGCTTGGCAGCCGCCGTTTTTTGAAGCATTAAATTTTAATTCACTTCCACTTTCACGGAGAAAGGCAACGGCACGTCATTCACTTTGTTTTACTAATTCATCATTAATCCTCTTGTGAACGATGAGTATATTCTTGCTATAGTCAATTTCAATCGAATATGATACGCTGCGATTACTTCAAAATGTTTTCACAAGCGGGAATGGACATCCTTAGTCCTTATTTGGCAGAGGAACTGCCTTCTCATCTATGATTCAACTTTTCTATTCCATATCGCGGCAGAAAATCACGCAAAATCTTCTATCAGTAATCAATCACACATACAAATGAATCATATTGAGCATTGAGAGGCTGTAGTGACCGACTACATTCAGTGCCTGCCAAAAAAATAAATTAAGTACTGATTGTAGAACTTTCCGACAGGCTAATAGCTACCACTACCACAGTTGAATCTGCCGCCATATAATGTGTGGGAGCCAGTACACTTGAAATAAAAAGCTTGAAGATCAGAGGACCTACAGCGTAGCATTACATTGAGCGGGGTTTCTGGTGGTAAAAAAGCTACATTACTGTAAAGTTACACCTAATACCGTTGGTTTTATCGTGAAAGAGTATTCAAATCATTCTTTGCACTCCCAAAGGCATTTCAGTCGAATTTATATACAAAATTTTAAGTTTCTCAAAAATATTTTTGTTACCGAATTTTAATTAGGTACGTTACATAACACAATACATGTATGTTTCCTCAAAGCACTCAGTATACACGTGCATCCATTGTTTTATTCCAAACTGCATTAGTTAAACAACAATGATTACCTAACGAAACGAGTGGAGTCGCTCAAGGGCGCGTCCGCGGCCCGCCAATGTAAATACTATGTATCACGATGAAAATCTAAATCGCTTGCATTAAACTGTACTTAATAACCGGTCTCAAAGACCGTTTTCATAGCAATTTTCTTAATTTCAAATAGTTTGGATGGTCGGTGATGTGGTTTATTGTGTTAAAAGTAGGCCGCGTGGGGCCGCGGACCGTATTCTTATTAAAGTTCGGCTAAATACCGCGCGATCGCAATCGGATGGGTCTAACAGTTTTGTGACTTCGGATTTAAGATTTATTATACCATGCACTAGAAATGTGCAATGTGTAAAAACGTATACAGTACTTTTTTCGTGATTAAAGGTAGTAATATATTTAATAGAACAACTCAAAACGGATTTACAAAACTCGGTGTTTCGGTTTCTATACAGCAATCGTGATCACAGAATGACTAAGATGATGCGTCAAATATATTCTTAAATTAGATCTGAAAGGACAATGCTCATCTAGTATGAAAAAAAAACCCAGGTTGGAATCAAATGAAAAGTATCTCCAATTATTGGTAATAATATGCAATTAAATATTCCATAGGGGGCATCATCGAAATCAGTGGCGGTATGTGTGAAATTGCTATTCAACTTTTTCAGGGGTCACATAAAGTATCAGTTAAAGGGAGCAGTAAACAGATACAGTTGCGGTTTAAGAGTGTATAAAATGGCTATATCTAACATAATTATATTATTTAATTGTATATTATTATTATTATTCAATAAAATAAAGCGTACCAGTTTGTTTGTTTTTGTAAACACGCTAATCTCAGAAACTACAAGACCGATTTTAAAAATTCTTTCACCAATGGGAAGCTACATAGTTACTGAATAATACGTGCAAAAAAATTTTTTTTTTATATATTTATAAAAAAAATTTTTTTTTTAGCATATATTCAGTAAAGTTGTAGCTTCTTATTGGTGAAAGAATTTTTAGAATCGGTCTTGTAGTTCCTGAGATAAGGGCGTTTCCAAAAACAAAAAACTGTTTCGCTTTATTATATTAAATAATAATAATTATACACAATTATATAATATAATTATGTTATATATTGCCATTTTATACACTTTTAAACCGCAACTGTATCTGTTTACTGCTCCCTTTAACTGATACTTTATGTGACCCCTGAAAAAGTTGAATAGCAATTTCACACATACCGCCACTGATTTCGATGATGCCCCCTATGGAATATTTAATTACATATTATTACCAATAATTGGAGATACTTTTCATTTGATTCCAACCTGGTTTTTTGAGCATTGTTCTTTGTCATACACTATAATTATCCTACCAAAACTGCCTTTTTAACCGACTTCAAAAAAGGAGGAGGTTATATGTTCGACTGTATGTATTTTTTTTTTTTTTATGTATGTCCGTCGATTTCTCCGTCAATTGTGGACCGATTTAAATAATTCTTTTTTTATTTGAAAGTGCATAGTTCCGAGGTGGTCCCATTGTCACCATGTCAGGATCTGATGATGGGATCCCGGAAAAATCAAGGGAAAACCTCAAATTTTATAGGCTGCGCCTACGCGTTACTTGTTTTTTCTGAAGCCATTCAAGTTTTTGCGTCCGATAGACATCATTTTATGTTGATGAGCTGATGATGGAAGGTACAACTCCTTAACGGTTAGGAGTTAGGGGATAATTCTTTCAGTATTGTAGGAATATGTGGACCGTTAGTTGTATTTCATGTACTTTTGCAGCTAAGGTGATGATGGAAAGTACAACTCCTTAACGGTTAGGAGTTAGGGGATAATTCTTTCAGTGTTGTAGGAATATGTGTAACGTTAGTTGTATTTCATGTACTTTTGCAGCTAAGCTGATGATTACCCGGGGATGGGCTGGTCACTAGCCAATAAGGTTAGCACCGGCTCGTCCTAATCGGGTGTGAAGGAGAAACCGGGGGAGTGTAGTGGGTAGTGGACGCTTCGGTCTCGAGTCCCACACACGGCCGCGGGTCTAGCTAGCCTGCGGTTATGGTGCATAAACGCATTCTCCTCCTACCCATGGTGCTGAACACTTAATGAATACCTAATATTATTATCAAATAATACAATTCTACTCGTATTTTCGCTATCATTATTATGAAAGAGTTTTACTCACTACCTACGTGTTATTCACACTAAAAATAGAAAAATAAACAAACTTTTTTAAAAAAAAATTAAACCGACTTCAAAAAAAAAAAAGAAACAAAAAAAAAACTACCTAAAAAACTGAAAAGCAAAAAATAATTTTAATAAGACATTCATCAAATGCGCTTATTGTCTAAGCCTATTAATTAAATTGTATTTTACGTGCTAGGTAGGTACCTACTAATCTGTTTGAAGTCGGTGCCAAGCCAAAGGTAATAAAAAATGATATATAATAATATTATGTATTATAAAGGGTTACTTATTAATCCGCGGACGTAGGTACGTAATCTGGGTACCTACTATTTGGCTTGGCACCGACTTCAAACAGATTAGTAGGTACCTACCTAGCACGTAAAATACAAACAATAAGCGCATTTGATGAATGTCTTATTAAAATTATTTTTTGCTTTTCAGTTTTTTAGGTAGTTTTTTTTTTGTTTCTTTTTTTTTTGAAGTCGGTTTAATTTTTGTTATGACAATTCACTTTGCAGAAAGGCACGCGCTTTCCACTATTCCCAATTTCCCATTGATGGTAGTAAGCGGCCACCTGCGGCCTATTCCATTGACGGACTCATCTCAGATCTTCGAGCCTTGGATTTCAAGTGTAAGCTCTTACATTAATAAAGCCGGAACACAGCCAAAGATTTCCAACAAACAACAATGATTACCTAACGAAACGAGTGGAGTCGCTCAAGGGCGCGTCCGCGGCCCGCCAATGTAAATACTGTATCACGATGAAAATCTAAATCGCTTGCATTAAACTGTACTTAATAACCGGTCTCGAAGACCGTTTTCATAGCAATTTTCTTAATTTCAAATAGTTTGGATGGTCGGTGATGTGGTTTATTGTGTTAAAAGTAGGCCGCGTGGGGCCGCGGACCGTATTCTTATTAAAGTTCGGCTAAATACCGCGCGATCGCAATCGGATGGGTCTAACAGTTTTGTGACTTCGGATTTAAGATTTATTATACCATGCACTAGAAATGTGCAATGTGTAAAAACGTATACAGTACTTTTTTCGTGATTAAAGGTAGTAATATATTTAATAGAACAACTCAAAACGGATTTACAAAACTCGGTGTTTCGGTTTCTATACAGCAATCGTGATCACAGAATGACTAAGATGATGCGTCAAATATATTCTTAAATTAGATCTGAAAGGACAATGCTCATCTAGTATGAAAAAAAAACCCAGGTTGGAATCAAATGAAAAGTATCTCCAATTATTGGTAATAATATGCAATTAAATATTCCATAGGGGGCATCATCGAAATCAGTGGCGGTATGTGTGAAATTGCTATTCAACTTTTTCAGGGGTCACATAAAGTATCAGTTAAAGGGAGCAGTAAACAGATACAGTTGCGGTTTAAGAGTGTATAAAATGGCTATATCTAACATAATTATATTATTTAATTGTATATTATTATTATTATTCAATAAAATAAAGCGTACCAGTTTGTTTGTTTTTGTAAACACGCTAATCTCAGAAACTACAAGACCGATTTTAAAAATTCTTTCACCAATGGGAAGCTACATAGTTACTGAATAATACGTGCAAAAAAATTTTTTTTTCATATTTTTATAAAAAAAATTTTTTTTTTAGCATATATTCAGTAAAGTTGTAGCTTCTTATTGGTGAAAGAATTTTTAGAATCGGTCTTGTAGTTCCTGAGATAAGGGCGTTTCCAAAAACAAAAAACTGTTTCGCTTTATTATATTAAATAATAATAATTATACACAATTATATAATATAATTATGTTATATATTGCCATTTTATACACTTTTAAACCGCAACTGTATCTGTTTACTGCTCCCTTTAACTGATACTTTATGTGACCCCTGAAAAAGTTGAATAGCAATTTCACACATACCGCCACTGATTTCGATGATGCCCCCTATGGAATATTTAATTACATATTATTACCAATAATTGGAGATACTTTTCATTTGATTCCAACCTGGTTTTTTGAGCATTGTTCTTTGTCATACACTATAATTATCCTACCAAAACTGCCTTTTTAACCGACTTCAAAAAAGGAGGAGGTTATATGTTCGACTGTATGTATTTTTTTTTTTTTTATGTATGTCCGTCGATTTCTCCGTCAATTGTGGACCGATTTAAATAATTCTTTTTTTATTTGAAAGTGCATAGTTCCGAGGTGGTCCCATTGTCACCATGTCAGGATCTGATGATGGGATCCCGGAAAAATCAAGGGAAAACCTCAAATTTTATAGGCTGCGCCTACGCGTTACTTGTTTTTTCTGAAGCCATTCAAGTTTTTGCGTCCGATAGACATCATTTTATGTTGATGAGCTGATGATGGAAGGTACAACTCCTTAACGGTTAGGAGTTAGGGGATAATTCTTTCAGTATTGTAGGAATATGTGGACCGTTAGTTGTATTTCATGTACTTTTGCAGCTAAGGTGATGATGGAAAGTACAACTCCTTAACGGTTAGGAGTTAGGGGATAATTCTTTCAGTGTTGTAGGAATATGTGTAACGTTAGTTGTATTTCATGTACTTTTGCAGCTAAGCTGATGATTACCCGGGGATGGGCTGGTCACTAGCCAATAAGGTTAGCACCGGCTCGTCCTAATCGGGTGTGAAGGAGAAACCGGGGGAGTGTAGTGGGTAGTGGACGCTTCGGTCTCGAGTCCCACACACGGCCGCGGGTCTAGCTAGCCTGCGGTTATGGTGCATAAACGCATTCTCCTCCTACCCATGGTGCTGAACACTTAATGAATACCTAATATTATTATCAAATAATACAATTCTACTCGTATTTTCGCTATCATTATTATGAAAGAGTTTTACTCACTACCTACGTGTTATTCACACTAAAAATAGAAAAATAAACAAACTTTTTTTAAAAAAAATTAAACCGACTTCAAAAAAAAAAAAAGAAACAAAAAAAAAACTACCTAAAAAACTGAAAAGCAAAAAATAATTTTAATAAGACATTCATCAAATGCGCTTATTGTCTAAGCCTATTAATTAAATTGTATTTTACGTGCTAGGTAGGTACCTACTAATCTGTTTGAAGTCGGTGCCAAGCCAAAGGTAATAAAAAATGATATATAATAATATTATGTATTATAAAGGGTTACTTATTAATCCGCGGACGTAGGTACGTAATCTGGGTACCTACTATTTGGCTTGGCACCGACTTCAAACAGATTAGTAGGTACCTACCTAGCACGTAAAATACAAACAATAAGCGCATTTGATGAATGTCTTATTAAAATTATTTTTTGCTTTTCAGTTTTTTAGGTAGTTTTTTTTTTGTTTCTTTTTTTTTTGAAGTCGGTTTAATTTTTGTTATGACAATTCACTTTGCAGAAAGGCACGCGCTTTCCACTATTCCCAATTTCCCATTGATGGTAGTAAGCGGCCACCTGCGGCCTATTCCATTGACGGACTCATCTCAGATCTTCGAGCCTTGGATTTCAAGTGTAAGCTCTTACATTAATAAAGCCGGAACACAGCCAAAGATTTCCCCTGTGGAAGGGTAGATAGCCATCTTTACTCTGAAATACCAAAAGCAATGCGGGAAACGAACCCATCTCCCGGTTTACAGACTTGAGACGTTTAAACACTGACGTCGTTTTAAAGTGCAATTTAGCCTGGGCAATTCAGAGACATCTTCAAACATGTCAGGTGACGAACAATACCACCTCACGGTTGTCACAAAACAACTATAAGCCGACACGAAAGAGGCTTAAAGTCACAAAGCAAATACTAACATACTCCCTACTTGCAACTACACCACGGAATCCTATGCTGAAATCACATTTCATACGGATGACAAAACCAATGACGCAGAACCAACTGAAGGGCGTTTAGAACCGTCAGTTCTTCCAGGCCATATTAGGCGGTGACGGGCGAGTGGGTGGCGCGTGCGCAGGGCCGCGACGCAAACGATCTGGCTAAATGGGCTCTAACTCCTTAGGAGATTGCGCGGATTTGGCAACAGCCTCCTTCGCAATAGAGGTCCTTAATATGTCTAATAGTTTGGTAATTTATTCAGAAGCGTAGAGCAAATGAAAGTTAAAGAGTGTGACAACCTCTTAAACTTTTATCTAGCAAATGAAATCTTCGATAATATCAGATCAGGATAATAGATTTGTACATGTAAAAAACCATGTGGTAGATCTATGATGCAGACAGGTCCTGTGTTTTAGTGGAAAAGGACCGGGTCGTCCGGAGATTCACCAACTTCAGAAGACCGAAGTATGAGTAGTTTGCTATTGATCTTCGTTAAGGTGAGTGAAAGAGCCAGAGCTTCCTAAACGTTCACTCACTCTAATTCCCTCACTCTCATAGTTCAGTGAGTCAACGATAAAGGCAGTTAAAATCTCCTAATTTCGCTTAGCAGCCTATTATAGTCCAGTCATTTTAGCATAAATTAGGTATGAATCTCGGAATTCGAGATACCCAGCTGTAAGTCTGTAAATACTTGTATATTGACACCCTAAAACTTGTCTCAAAACCTACATATGGTGGGGTGTACGCAACTATTAAATTTCAAGGTCAAGGGGGCCAAAAATCGGTTTTTTGCGCTTTTTTTGTAAATATCTCGTATCCTATGGGTTTTATGCTATTTGTATTTATTATCAATATTGTAGAATACAAAATTCTCTACAAATTTTGTTTAAAAATTTTTTTTATACGGTGAACCGTTTTCGAGATAGAGGGCGGAGAGCGCGCGGTCACAGCATCACTTCAAGTCAACCGGTGCCTCCGGTCGAAAACGCGCCATAATAGTTGAAGAACTATCTATAGATCAATGATTATAAATATTTGTCAATTTTTCATTTCAAATTTTATAATTTTTTCCTAACCTATCCACTTTTGCCCATGTTATTGCAGAATTGTAAGTAAGTAAGTAAATTTATTACAAAAAATATTAACCTAATACAGCTTGTTACTGTTCCCCACACTAGGCTAAGCCTGTCCTGTGGGGAGCATAAATCGATTTCCAATTTATACAAAATTATGGCACATTTAAAGATTACAAACAAAGAAATAAAACTATATAGGTAATTAAAAGTCAAACAAGTATCAGCTAAAGAACATGGATATAGATGGACATTTTATTACAGAGGTGTGTGTTTGAGTGTTTGAGTGAGTGTAAGAGTGTTTGAGTGAGTGTAAGAGTGTTTGTGTGTGTGTGAGTATGTATTAGATCAGTGTATAGTGCTTGCTTTGAATTATTTATTTATTTAAAGAGTTGGTTTTAAAATAAATTCGGTATCCTCATAAGACCATTTGAGTAATGCTTTGGTCAGTTAATGAGAATTTGAACCTAATTAATATTAATAACTTCTTACATGATGAAAAAGTCTACTTCAAGCTAGACACTTACAGCGCAATTCTGCATCTTAGGCGTGCGGCATAAGCACGGTTTTTTTTAATACCCCTTCATTTTTTGGATTAAAAATGGTTATTTGTCTTTTCATAGAATGTCATAATAATATTAAAACTAGTGCCAAGTCTGTTGGTGGGTGGGAACAGAGCCCATACAATTATTTGTACAGGAGTTCTTTGTAATGTTTAAGTTCCCACTAAAAAGGGTTTTGGATATTTCACCCCCAAGGGGTGGGTAAAGGGTAAAGGTAAAAAGTGGTTTAATTTTTTTACTTTAAATTTTCTAAAAGCGTGCTTTATAATGTGTAAGTTTCCACTAAGAACGGGGTTTTGGAAGTTACCTGGGGGGTTTCATGGTGGTTTAAAGAGTGTAGCCTACTCCACCCACTACTATTTATAGCATTCCCGTCTAATTTCCAATAACCCAATATTATATAGTCTTTTGTCTATATCACCCATTTTACCTTCTTTTCGTTTTTTTGAGATTGTGAGGGAACAGCTAGTCTCACAGACTTCGTTTTGTGCTCTAATAAAAGTTTAATAAATGTACTACAAAATGTTTTCAGTGACCTTTTTTCATAGGCCAAGTGGTTTTGCCAATATTTCACGAAATAAGTGGAAGTATCCTGAAAATTTCTTATTTCGACAAATATTGGTCATCTTCAAAGTGCCATAGCTTGGCTCCTATGGAGTCAATAGCGCTGCTGTTAGGCTCAAATTGCAAGTAATTTAATACAGTTTATAAGTGGGGAAAACATGATTCGCAATAAAAGCATAGTTTTGGTCCTGGAGAGCAAATTGTGAAAAAAGTCCCATTTTTGGACCCTTTGACCTTGAAATTTAATAGTTGCGTACACCCTACCATATGTAGGTTTTAAGACAACTTTTAGGGTGTCAATATGAAAGTATTTACAGACTTACAGCTGGGTATCTCGAATTCCGAGGTGAAATCCTAAAATGACTGGACTATTACGTTAAAGCAAGTAAGGCTATTCTATGTTTTATTTTACTAATTATCTCAGCAAGTAGGTACCTACTTCACTGTTTGTCCGCTTTTCAATATACCTAGATTAAAACATGTTATTCCGTGCCTTATCTCCAATCTCCAACATGACCAGTTTAGCCCAATTTGGCAAGAGCCGCGTCCATATAAGGTTGTATTCGAAGCTATATGGGTAATAGTTTGGTAGTCGATTGCCTGTTTCTATCTGAGGTCGTTGGTAATTGGTTATTAAATATCGGACAACATCCCATACATTGAAAAGGGGTATGAAGATTTTTGTATGAAGGCTGGCTTATATCTTGGAAATGTGACACTTTACGGGTTTTCGTCTAATGACTGTGTATGTTTGTATTTATATTAAGAATCCATTTCTCAAAAAAATTCAAGTGAACGCTGTTTTGAGAAAATATCAAAATGGCGGACCAGTAGGAAGGTCAAAAATTTTGAGGTATTCCTCGAAGCGCAACCATTTTTAAGCGCAACTATACTATTCTTCAAAGCGCACCAACGTTCGAAAATAGGGAGGGGTATGAAGTAAACGTAATAAATGATATCGATGATGTTTTGAAACTCTATTGTGCAGTGGATTGTACTAGGGCAACATGACCTTATTGGAGAGTATTTGACTCAAAATCTTCAATGCCCTTTGGGATTAGAACTGTTCCAAAAGTACTCAATCGCAATTCGGAATCAGAAAGTCAGCGGTGTAAAATATATCAGTGCCTTGGGAAGCACATAGTCATTTATTTATTAGGTATTTATTTATTTAATAAACAGCGTTAATAACCATCGCCGCCCGTTGCCACAAAATTAATGGAAATAGGTGCTAGAAATGACGATACCTTGGTTAATCGCTTACGGAACTTCTTAAATATGTAGTAAATTCTTTTGTAAACTAGAATATTGTACAACACGGATAGCAATTGCTCAATAATTGTTTACTTGGCTGGCAGCCTTGCAAATTGCGATCAATAATAAACTATGTATGAGCAACTACCAGTACCAAGTATGTAATATTTATGTGCGGATTGCCGCGTGGGCTCAGCTTGTATAATTGAATCGCCATGTTGGGAGTATTTGCTGTTAGAAACATTGGAATGGCTCTAGTTTTCTCATACAATAGTCTATATTCATTTCGTTGTCAAACTGTGTATAATTCTGATAAAATTTGGTACAGAGTCACAGAACATTATACTAAAGTAACAGAGTAGAGAAGCTTTTGAGAATTGGGCTATTCTTTATTTGGCATAATGTTCTGTTCCCATGAGATAAAATAAATAGAAGTGGTTTAGTCCTTATTTTAAGTAGCAACGTCGTGATTTTGGCATGGGGGTAGTTTAGGAGCTAAAACGATTTCATCATCATCATGTTTAAAGCTTCGTTGTAATAAATTTCTTTCTGGACTCCGCCAGTCCCAAGCTTCTATTGTTGAGTGATAGAGGATTTTATTCCCAAAACGGGTTAACGTCATATAGTTATCGCGAGCAAAAGGCCTTATAATAACTGATTTGTATACTACGGCCTATTCTATTGAAAGAGACTTTAAAAAGTGCTTTGTATTTTAAGTGTACTACAAGAAACTAGTTTAATCTAATGTAGGTAATTTACGTGTAGTTGAACTGTTAAGTGCGTTCAACTGTATAGAGGCGTGATAATAACTGTCGCGCGACACTTAGCAGATAAAGAACGCAAACAATGATTCTAGCTTAGACTAGACCATTATTAGCAAACTACAGAAAACTTTTGTATGTATAAACTCTTCGAGCACGTTCTCGAGACCGCCTCCGTGAAACAGGAGCTAAGACACTCGGGTATAAAACCTAGAGATCGTGGGCACCATTCCCGCCTTGGGTTTGTCTGACTTTTTCGGGCTCCGGCTTGCTAGCTACCACATGTGAAATCTGCTATAACAGCTTTGGCTGTGTTCCAGCAATATTCATGTGGAAGCAAGTACACTTGAAATCGTAGGCTCGATCATATGAGCCTTCAGCATGGCAGCACATTGACTGACGCTTCCTGGCTAAGTATCACTCAATGGAATAGGCCGCACTGGCCACTTGCCATCAGGCAGGCCAGTCTGCTAACTGATCTAACTTAAAATAAATTAAATTACGAGGCCTTTTCCCTGCCGTGAAATATTTAACCCTTTATAAGGCAGTGGCCACCATATTTGAACCTTTTGTACTAGTGATACCGGCGAAAACCAATAAAAAAATTCAACTGCCTGTGCCCTAGAAAGGTTTAATAGGCTGATAATAGGTACTATAGGCCCGATGGCAGTCGTTCCAAATGTAATACCTTACTAGAATTGCCAAATCCTGGTTTCAGTGGCGTAGCGTGGGTGTCAGCCGCCCGGGGCGGAAGACAATTCGGCCGCCCTTTTTTTTACTCCTCCAGTTGGTTGGCAAAAGTTGGCAAAGCAGCCCACAGGGCGGAAGACGATTCTGCCGCCCTTTTTTACAATTCTGCCGCTCCTGTTTGTTTTTTTTTCTCCTCCAGGAAATTTTGCCGCCCCCTAAAAATTGCCTCCCGGGGCGGACCGCCCCCCCCCATCACTACGCTACTGCCGGGTTTGTGGTGCAAGCGTACCCTTTTTTCAAAGGAGAATGCGTTTATGCACCATTACCGCAGGCTAGCTAGACCTGCGGCCGTGTGTTGGACTCGAGACCAAAGCGTCCCACTACCCACTAAACCTGGTTTCCCGTTTCCACCCGATTGGGACGAGCTGGTTCCAGGCAGGCTATTGACCAGCTCAAGTCCAGGATTTCAGGACAAACGCCCAGAGAAAGAAGCTATAGTCGGATCCTACCATACTAGTTTATCCGGGTACTTGTAATCGGGGAGCGTTGCTCTGTAATAAGCTTCCAATAAGCCGGTAATGTACAGTCGCGCGTGACTCACTCGTAATGTCACACAATGTCTTTTGTTCAGTTCATCGCCGGTGGTTCTCGTAATTGAGTCGATGGATAAAGACATTGCGATTGCGAATACAGTTATACAGGTACAGTACTGTCAGACAATGTTTTAAAACCATTTTTTTATGCCAGATGCGGCAAACGATTCAACGGATCGCCTGATGGTAAGCGGTCACTGCGGCCTATGCCATTGAGGGACACTGCACCAGGAAGCGTCGCTCAATGTGCTGCCAGATTGTAGGCTCATCTCATCTTCGAGCCTGTGATTTCAAGTGTACTGGCTCCCACATTAATAAGGCGTTGCCGGCCTTTTTAGAGAGAGTACGTTCGTTTTTTGAAGGTTCACCATACCGACTATACCATACCATATAACTAGAGATGGGTAAGTAGCCGGATGGTTTGGATTATTAGCGATTATTATCCATTAGTAGCCATTAATAGCCATGCAATGGCTAATAACCCTGCTATTAATGTATTTGAAAGTAATAAATGTTTTTTTTTGTTTTATTCTAATTTTGACATTACTAACCAATAAAAATCATCAAACATCATTACCATTCGCAAATTTTTGTTGGAATCCGAAATATTCGTTTCATTATTTCACGTAATTGAATGTATACCCGTATTTAGTATTGTATAAATTACATTATTCATTTGTATTCATTTACAAATTAATGTTACAAAGTCATTCAATTTTTAAAATCAACACAACCTTTGTTTTTTTGTGGAGGAAAACGCATTTACGCGCCATAATCGCAGGCTAGCGACGCCTGCGGTCGTGTGTGGGGCTCGAGACTAAGTCCCACTACCCACTAAACTCCCCCGGTTTTCCCTTAACACCCGATTGGGACGAGCCGATGCCAGCCTTGTGGCTATTGATCAGCCCATTCCCGGGTACCCCGACTTGAGAGGATTCAAGTCTTGGTGGCGCCTAGGGAGGGCCACCCGAAAAACAAGGTGACTCTCAGGATTGGCTCGGGCGACCTGTGCAATGCGGGCGTTGGGGAGCTACCCCCGGCCGCAGGTGAACCCTCAGGCCGAAGAAGGCGTGCTAAGTGAACTCGCCTTCTCCGGCCCGGCCGTCTACGCCTTGCTGCCTCCTTCTGCGACATAACTTCCTCGCAGAAGGAGGCGGCCACCTCCCACACGCACCTGTTGGCAACCATGGCACGAATCATGGTCGCCAATGAGAGGTGTCCTCCGCCTAGCGCCGTGATAGTTTGCGACGATATCGTGTCGCCAGGCCGAGCACTCAAGGAGAGTGTGCTCGGCCGTGTTGTCGGGAGCGTCGGAGTGATGACACTGCGGCGTCTCCTCCCGACGGGGGACACGGTACAGATAGTCTGAAACATCCATGTGCGGACAAAACCTGCGACAGGCGGTAGGTGAGGCAGCCGTGCCGGCGCTCCACTCACTCCCTCGACACCGGACAAATGGCCTCAATCGTCCAGTGGCCGGCACTTGGAGAGCTTCCGTCCATTTGACCAGCACCTCTTCCAAGCGTGGTCGCTCCCCCCGCATCCTTGCCGCGACCCGCATTCGATGCACCTGGGCCAGAACCAGGGCGTCGAATTCCCACGGCGTTGTGCCTGCTTAGACGCAGGGAGCCCCGTGGGAAACTGTGCGGTAAGCCCGCACAGCCCGAGTCGCGATGTTCCTCTGCAGTCTTCGCAAGAGGGCTCTCAGCTAGGGGGAGAGGCTGTCCGAGTGTCCGCTCAAACAAGGGCTCCGTAAAGTGCCATCACCCCATGATAAAGCCGACAGCACTCGGGTTCTGAACCCCTACGTTGGGAAGGACCCGTCCGAGAGCTGCAGCGGCGGCACACAGTCATGGAGTGAGGAGCTGAAAATGCTCCTCAAAATTCCACCGGGGGTCCAGGATCGTACTTGAAGTGCACCTCGACCGGGACCCGGACCCCCTCTACCCGGACTTGGAGCCCCCGTGGGGTCCTGCGGCGTGGGGCGTGGAACGGCATGGCCCTTGTTTTCTCAAGGGCCACCCTCAGCCCCAAGGACCGAATGCACCGGACGACAAGGGAAGTGCCGACCGACGCAAGGTGAACCGCATCCTCCCATTAGCTTGCCCTCGCCATGACATCCATCCGCGGCAAGAATGAGCCTGGCAGGACTCAGTTTTACCCCAGGTTCCATAGCAGAGGTCTGACCCCAGGGGAACGGACCCCTGGGGCACACCCGCCGCCATCAAATCAACACAACCATGGTTAAACAAATTTTAAGAGTGTGTTACCAGGAAATCGTCAAAACCATTTTTAGGACATCAAATTAACGTCTGGCGAATTTATTGAGGTAAGGGGAAAAGTAGCAGGTTCCTGCGCTCCCGTGGTTCCCCTGATAAGTTTTTAAGTAACGTACACGGCGTCACGATTGCGCGTTTGTTTGCAAAAATATTTAAAAGGAAAGAGTGAAAAATTTGAGTGTTCCTAAATTTCCGTCATTGCCATTTGCTAAAACTGGGAAGTAGGTACACAGTTTTACAAATTTCATAAAATTTTATCAATAAACGCGTTAAGCAGTGACATTTTGAACTGTTTTGAAATTCAAAATCGTTTTGTATTTAGTAAATTTTATGAAATTATGCATATGTCGGACAACGTCCATATTGATGATTACAAAGACCGTTTTAACGACACGTTGGTTTGAACGCTTGCATTATTATTTTGAAGCTATTCCTACATTATGGACGAGCAACCGAGCTACATTTACACCCCTTCTTGACGACGACACGCCGTTATATAAATATTATCACCATTCGCGTCATTACCGTTTATTTCCATGGAATCGTGATGGGGGGGGGGGGTGTAAATGGTAATGACGTATGCGTGCTTATTCAATAGTATTTCAATAATTTTTACACATTTTTCCAGTGATATTTTGATAATTACTTCATGGTAGATACAGTGTCTGTGTACAATATTGTGTATAAGCGAAGTATGGTACCCACGTTACCAGATATAATATAGGTACTTACGTAGAAGCCCATTAAACCATACTGATACAATTACAATACAATAAATAAATAAAAAAAACATAAATTTCTCTAAGATACATTAATAGCAGGGTTATCATCCGAAATCGGCTATTAATGGCTATTAACTGCTTTTAATCGATTATTATCCATGATGTTATTAACCGGATTATTAGCATTACCCATCACTACATATAACCAAAGGGCTATTATTGCTGTTGGACGTAGACATTCGTCGCCAATACAGTTACGGCTTACGGTAGAAAATAAAATTCTCCGGGAAGGATCGCGTAAAAGGCTTCGTGCCGGAAGATGCTGTTTGCTAGCTAGGCTTGCTAAAATAATTTTCAAGGATATCCAAGAATATTAATTTTTGCAAAAACACTGCAAGTTATGTTTCATACCTACTTTTTTTTTACAAAGCGAAGGTCAGCAACAAAAGTTCTTGAATAGATTCAGTTTTTTTTACAGTGATCTTCAGATCATCCTGATAGTGAAATAA
Source organism: Mecyna flavalis (assembly GCA_949319885.1). Lineage (NCBI taxonomy): Eukaryota > Metazoa > Arthropoda > Insecta > Lepidoptera > Crambidae > Mecyna > Mecyna flavalis. Next base: position 8,101,188 of record OX439420.1, on the reverse strand, counting down.
GATTTTTCTTTTTTTAGATTTTGTACTCAATATACCTATCCTACTTATATTAAAATTTTTAAGAGATTTGATTGTTTGTTTGTATTGAATAGGCTCCGAAACTACTGAACCGATTTGGAAAGTTCTTTCACTGTTGGAAAGCTACACTATCCCCGGGTGACATAGGATAATTTGATCCCAGAAATGTGGGGGGAAGGGGGGGAAATTGATAAAAGAAATTACGCGGGGGTGAATCCGGGGGCGGAAGGCTATTAAAAATATACCTAAATCTATTATTGCTTCCAACATGAGAGCACAAAACTGTATACTTCACGACCACACATGTGAGATCTTTTGTTCATAAATTTTGAAGAAAGTTTATAATTGCAGTTTTTAAGATTATAGCCGTTACTTGCGCTTGTGAAAATGTATTCTTCCCACAAAGCCATAATACCTAGATACAATAACAATACTATGTTATTATACAACTACACATTATGCCACATACATTATGCATTCATTGTGGCATGCCGTTCCTTTTAAGCAAAATGTTACAACTGGAAAAAAAAAATATTATTTACAATCAAAATCAAAATCAAAATATTCTTTATTCATGTAAACTTGTATCAAGTATTTATGAATCGTCAATTACAGAGTGACTCTACCACCGGTATCGGAATGCAGTCATCTGCCGAGAAGAACCGGCAAGAAACTCGACAGTTACTCTTTTTCATCACCATGTTTGTTTACAATTTGTTTGTTACAATTACTGATTAGTTTTAGAATACCAAGCCATACAGTATAATATAAGAATGAGACTATAATCGAGAAAAATCCGTGAGCCCTGGAAGACCAGTGCCCAAAGGTGGCACCTGCAGCACAATTTTTTTATCTTCATAATTAGTACCTAAATGATATTAATATTATTTGTTTACCTCAGAGTACAAGCTTTGCATAATTTTAACCTATATAGATGGTATGATGTTGTAGGTAATTGTAAAAATAATTATCAAGATTATAAATTAATTTATGTTACTTATTTTCAAAATCTAAATTAAGTAAATAATACCTCAGATCTTATAATTCATACATTTCTTATTTATTTAATTTTTTACTAGAATATTATAATTTTAGCCAATACTAGAATATCAAGGTTCTTACAATACACTAATGATTAGATCTTCATCTAGGTAGGTAGTATGATTAGTAATTAGGTACAGTCAAAAGCACGTCAGACGTAACACTTTGGACTTTGTACCGCTTATATCGGGGGCATAAGTGCTATTATCGAACTGCAAGTGTTTACCGTCATGTGCTGTTGACCGTACTTGATAAGAAAAATATAATATTTGATAATGTTTTATCACAATATCTTTCCTGATTAACTAATTATATACCTAAAGCATCCATGACATGAAAGTTTGATTTCTTTTTGCTAATGTTATTTTGCAATAACTCCAACTGCCTTTAAAGTAAAGAGGAGGAGCAGATGGGTCAAATATTTTGTGATGATGATTGGATGATGAGTAAGGAAATGTGATAATAATAATTTGGTAAATTACCTGCTGATCAATAAAGTTAGTAAATAAGATAAAGCTTAATTAATGAAAAAAATACATACATTATGTATTATTAGTGTTTTTATTTATTGTAAAAAATAAATAAAAAAGGTTTATTTTGTTTTTCTTTTTTTTTACTTTTCTTTCCCCCCAACAGAAAGACATTTTTTCTGTTCAACTTATTGACCAAGATCACGACAATATAATTGCACACTATTCTATTTAGAAAATAGAGACTTTTTTTTATTTAGCTCAATATGGTATCAGATTTCATCTGTCCATGGCACTGAGTTCATGGAGGTTCATGGTGACATTTTGTGTACCATGAATCACACAGAACTTCTGACTTACCTCTAATGGTACAGCTGTCGCGCTGAGCAAATAATAAACGACAAAGACGGCAGATTTACTCCCAATTTCTATTTGCCAAGCGAAATCTTACACCAACAATACCACGCCGAGCGCGAAATTGCACATTTACTGAAACTCACCAGCAGTTCAGCTTCTTGATCGCGGTTAAGTCCGACTGTTTTGACCGCGCGATCACCATCTCCTCGGTAAGGCGAGCCATGGCCATGGACCACTGTTCACAACACTTGAACACTGTTTACGAGATATGCACAGTTCACGACGCGGTCGGTGACATTTCGGCGCCGGCAACGCGGGCAAGGCGGCGACGTTGACTGAAGAAACAATGCACTATCGCTTTGGGAGACATTCACCAGTCGATGGTGGAGTGAGCGTGTGCAATGTCGGAGACGGAGACGGCACGTTATCGTATCGTTAAGATAAGGTGACTGGACTGCGATTAATTTGGTGATCAAACACGTCTTGCTTCCCTGACGAGGTCCGGCAAAGAATCAAATCAACGAATTTAAATATCGTTGCAAAGAATACATAAGTCTTAACTCCAGAGAACTGGATCTAAATGATAACGTGATTTTATTTCTAATAAGATTCCAATAAGAAAAAATATTTAGCTATGATGGCATGCAAGAAAAGCGAAATATTGAACAAAATTCAGACCACATACAGGCAGGCAGAAGTCGGTAAAAACACGGTAAAAATTGTACCAAAAAAGTGTCGTGTGTGGTGTCGTGGAAACAGATCCTCACGTCACGTTTCAAGTTGACAATATTGACACTTATATTTTTTTATCTTACTTACACTGACTTACACACACAGTCTAAAACTCGCGCACCAGATAGTTAAACAATTAAACATTTATAATATGGAAATCAAAGCTTATGTCAAATATTTTTATTAAAATCATTCATAAAAAAAATATTATATTATTTTGTATATTTATATGCAGCGAGCGATTATAAAACGAAAGTCCTTCGCCTCGAGAGATTAAAAAAAAACTAAACGTCATTTTGACAGTTGACATACTTGACAGTTGACTTGACAATTGACATTAGCCGATATATTCGTGTCATGATTTCGTGATTAACTATCTTTTTGTTTTTGATGAAATTTGTGTATAAAAATGGATTCGTCGGACATCCTGGACGACAAGGACAGTGGGCCGGAGGTGCAGATCAACCTACCGAGCTCTGTGCTCAGCCGCATCGAGGAGTTGATGGGCGGGACTGAACAGTTCGACAGTGATGAAGTGGGTCCATTAACATCAATATTTCTATGCTTTTTATTGTCTTTCAGTGTCTTTTGAGAAGGTTTTCTTAATGTTTACAGCCTTTTCTACATAACAGAAGCAATTCTAATACCTACTTCGAGTTTTATATTAATAATAACGCATATAATTAACCCATATCAACCGAACGCCCCATTTAAGGTGCACTAACGTTTTGCGTCAAATCTTTACAAAAATGATATTTGCGGGTAAAATTCAAAAAGTATCTTTAACATAATGACATTACAAATGTTATGTCATCAATTAATATTTTTTAACAGGCGTTAGTAATTTTTTAAAATTCGGCGAAAACAAGTGAATTTCGTTAGTACTAAGTTTCAGAAAAGGGTGTGTAATTTAATATGTAAATGTATTTATAAAATATAATTGATATGGTTTTTATATGCTTAGGTTCCTAGTCTTTTAGAAAATATTTATCAGCTAACATTATTTTGTATTTTAGTCTAATATTTTTTAAGTTTTGTTAACTGCCTTCGTGGTACAGTGGTTAGAGCGTTCGGCTCTAATACCCGGAGGTCGTGGGTTCGAATCCCACGGGGAACATCACTTTGTGTGATTGTTTCCAGTTTGGTTAGGACATTGCAGGCTTGAATCACCTGAATGTCTGAAAAGAATGATGATTCCGTGCTTCGGAAGGCACGTTAAGCAGTTGGTCCCAACTAGGTTCCAAGTAGGTCTGGTTTCCCTTGTAAGGGTTACGGAGGTCAGATGGCAATCGCTCCATTGTAATAACCAGGCTTGTCAAATCTAGGATCATAGTCGAAGCGGACCCTGAGCTCCATACTGGATGCAATCGGGAACACGCTGGGATGATGATGATTTTTTAAGTTTTGTTCAACGCCCCATTTGAGGTGCGCTGGGAACAGAAGACCCCGTTAAGATTTTGTTCATGGAATTTCACCAAAATTTATTATTTTGAATTTTAAACGTCGTTTTACTTTTTAGATCGAATGTACATGAAATTCTATCATATTTACAGAAAAACAACTCTATAATTTCAGTAGATATACTTGTGGAAGAGACCAGAATGTTAGAGTTTCATGCAACTCAGCTACCACAACTCTTATGTCCCCTATAAAGGTTTTTGATAATAACGCAAATCAGTTATTCTTTTCACCTGCAGCAGCCTAGCCTGAAGACTTACGACTTTCTGTCTTTTACCAAATACATAAGTATTTCAGACATTTTGATCCTTGCTAAGGCGTTTTTTTTTTTTTTTTTTTTTTTTTTTTTTTTTTATTATTGTTTAACTTTCTGCGATCAGTGGGATCACTATGAGCTGAACTGTTGTGAATTGCCATGTGTGTAGAGATGTTCCCTCCAGTGAGAGACTCTTCTCTTTCAGTTTTATTGTCGTTTAGACCCTAGTTGAAAGACCACTAATGTGCTGCCTTTTCAGCCGTTTCACATTTGTACCATCGCTGTTCAGAGTTGCAACTAATAGATTTTTATGTTGAGATAATCTATGGTCATATCGTTTTGCCATAACATTTATTTCTTCCTTGACTGTTTTCATTTCTAAGTATTCATGCATCTCGTTACATTTCGCAAACCACGGTGCATTTAGTATAGTACGCAGGACTGAGTTTTGGAAACGTTGCAGAATTTCAAGATTTGAATTTCTTGCAGTGCCCCATAGCTCAATTCCATAGGTCCATACAGGTTTTAAAATGCTTTTATAAATAATCAGCTTATTATTAAGGCTTAGCTTTGATTGTCGTCCCAGCAACCAATTCAATGAACGGAATCGTATGTTCAATTCGTCTCTCTTTTTCTGGATGTGCGCTTTCCATGTCTGTCTTCTGTCAAGGTATATTCCCAAATATTTTGCAACATCTCTTTGAGGGAGTAATTCAGTCCCAAGGTGTACTGGCGGACAATTGCCATTGTTTAACGTGAACGTCACATGTATCGACTTTGAAGCACTAACTTTAATCTTCCACTTCTCCATCCAATCATGTGTAGCGCTTAGATGTTCCTGGAGTTTGTGGGAGGCTATTTTTGGGTTTCTGTCGCAAGATAGGGCTGCGGTATCGTCTGCAAAGGTCGCTGATAGAACTCCAGGTGTTTCAGGAAGATCTGCAGTGAAGAGAATATATAGAACAGGACCAAACACGGACCCCTGTGGGACCCCAGCTTTTATTTCAAAGAATTGTGAACATTCCTTGTTAACAACAACCTGGAAGATTCTGTCTTGGAGATAGGATTTGAGTAAGGTGTATATGTTTTGTGATAGCTTTTTTCGAATTTTGTAGAGGAGTCCCTCGTGCCAAACCTTATCAAATGCCTGCTGGACATCCAGGAATGCAGCAGAGCAGAACTGTTTACGTTCAATTGCCAATCTGATTGTTTTGACTATTCGGTGTACCTGTTCGGTAGTCGAATGACCCTCCCTAAAACCAAATTGATGGTCCGGGATCAGCTTCTTTTCTTCTATTTCCAGCATCATTCGACGAAGAAACAACCTCTCGAAAAGCTTGGAGATGATTGGTAGTAAACTAATTGGTCTGTAAGAAGACACCTGAAAGTGATCTTTACCAGGTTTAGGTATCATGATTATTTGCGATACTTTCCACGATTGTGGAAAGTAGGATGTCCTTAGGATAGCATTAAAGAGCATTGTAAGGAATACGACAGCCTTCCTTGGCAATTGCCTTAAAATTTCCGCTGTCAATAGGTCATATCCTGGAGCCTTTTTGAGTGTTAGCGATCTTATGCCTTTCCACACCTCAGTGGGTGTAAAACAACTTAAGGGAGGAACTATTTGTAGGTCTTTCTTCAAAAACTCATGGACTTCTCCGTCTGTATCGTTGGTGTCATTAGGATGAGGCGAGAAAACTGTCTGTAGAAACTCTCCAAATGCTTTCGCCTTCTCCGAATCAGTTCTAGCCCAGGTATTATTTTCCAGTTTCAGAGGATATTCTTGTTTATGGGGTTTTTGTGACGATTTTACAGCATTCCATAGCGAGTATTCTCTAGTTCCTGTGATTTTTAGACTTTCTAGCCTCTTTTGCAAGGTCTCATTTTCGAGCTCCCGCAGCAGGCACTTTAGGTTCTGACTAGCCCTATTGAATTGGGTTTTGTCCTCGGGTCTTCTTGAAGAATGCCAACGCTTTCTTAGCCTCCTCTTTTCCAAAACCTTTTCCCTGATTGCAAGCGGGATGTTGTTATGCATTTTTGTTTTGAGTTCTGTGACTGGGGTGTTAAGCCAACAGGCTTGTTGGATGGTTTGGGTAAAAGATATTATAGCCTCCTCTATGTGGGCTTCGGTTTTTAATGGAATTTTAAGATTTAGGTTCTGTGGTGATTTAGATCAATGTAGAAATATGTATTAAACTACCCGGAGTAGGCAGCGTCGGCCAATACTTGCAGGTGCGCAACCGCGGGGAGCGGACGTTGCTTACGCCGAGTATTGAACCTAAATCTGTTGGTTTAATTTACTGTGTTTCGGTACCTCAATACCAGTGGTGGGACACCACATAAGTGGCGACGAGGCTAAATGTGAGTTAATATAATATATTTACACCAATAACCAAAAAATAAAAATTTCTAATTTGTCTCCAGAAAAACAAATAAGAGGTGGGTAGGTAGGTAAAAGTACTAGTATTCTCATCTACATTTTAAAGACGATTAAAGATAGTATTATTTCAATATACACAATGTATTGTATTTTTACCAATCAGTGCAGTATTTGAAACTTACGATTTACGATATATTGAAATTGTTAACACCGATATGTTAGCAATTATTTTGTAAACAGAGTAAACACGAGACGTAAACATAATTTAAGTTAGTTAAATTATGTTTCAACATTTTGATCCACTAAAAATAACCATATTTATTTTCTAAAAGTATTTTTATAAGTCGATTTGACACCATCACAAGTTTTGAAGTTTTATTGTTAGACTCAGTTTGAATTAATAATAAAAACTAATTATTTGAAGAATGATAGTTGCAACGAAACAGGTTATATTGTAAACGTGTTACGAGTAGCCGGGTATTTAGTACATGGAGATTTGAAAAATATTAATGAAGACCTGTTAGCGCAGTGATTCAGAGTGCCGCGCTGAGACACAAGGGAGGCGAGTTCGATTCCCGCACAAGACGTTTGTTAATGAAGCTATTATTCTTGTTAGCTTTGTGTGGTACTAATACGTTCATCTTAAAAATAATAATAATGTGCTGTTGAATAAAATTTGTAAATTTATTTATTATTTATATTTTAAATGTTGACTGTTCGAATTGGATCATAACAACGCCCGTCTATTTTACCTACCTCTTAACAAAAAGTACACCTGGTCAAATTAGAAATAAACACCGATAATAATATTCGGTATCGACCTAATTAGTGATAAAGAGATTTCACTACATAAAACAAATAATTATAAACGGCAGTTGGTCTTTTGCACATACTTTATTGTTATGTACATAAAGAATGCAACTGATAACCACTCAGTAGCAGGGGTGCGATAATTACTGGTGTGCACAAATGGATAATTATCGACCGGTGCTAAAAATCAACGTTATTAATTTTCTTTCTCAGTAAAATAAATAGTAATTATATTAAAGAGAATTAAGAAAGTTATAATTTGAATAAATAATTATAAGTCAAGTTGTTATCAATATTTTGTACCTAAAAACAATATAGGTACTTGCTTACTCCTTTTCATTATATTATTATACTATATTGGCTTAGTTTTCTCTTTTGCCATTTCAGTGCGCCCCAATATGTCTCAATTGGTTCCCCTGGACTCTTTCGACTGTGAAGGAGATCCTGCCTCACTTGGAATACGATGGGGGAAGTGGAAGAGGGGCTTAGAAGTATTTTTGTTAGCTGCTAATATAGATAAACCTGATAAACAAAGAGCCACTCTTCTACATGTTGGTGGATTGGCATTACAAGAAATATTTTATAATATACCAGGCGCTCACGCTGAAGTTACTGATGACAACAATGTTTTTAATATTGCCATTCAAAAACTGGATGAATTTTTTGTTCCTAAACAAAATCGTTACTATGAAAGACACCTGTTTCGGGCAATCAAACAGGAGTCTAACGAGAGTTTTGATAAATTTTTAGTAAGACTTCGGCAACAAAGTGCAAAATGTAGATTTTCTTCTGAAGAAGAACAAATAATAGACCAAATAATGGAAAAATGTTTTTCTTCTGAGTTGAGAAAGAAATTATTAACGTTAGGAGATTCTGTCACTTTGGACAAAATAATTTCTGAAGCCAACGCTTTTGAAAGTATCGAAAGACAATTAAACAATTTTCAATCAAATACGAGCATTAACAAAATAGATTATAATCGAAGCTCTAAAATTGTACCGCCTGTATGCACCAGGTGTGGTAACCCAAGACACAGTGCTGAGAGCACAAAATGTCCTGCAATTGACAAGCCATGTAAAAAATGTGGCTATATTGGTCATTTTCAAGCTTACTGCAGAACGAGAGCAATTAAGCGGAAAAACAAGTTAGGCATAAATAGACCAGCTAAGAAAACGAAAACTCAAGATAGAAATATAACTAATGAGACCGCAAGCTCAACAATAAAATCATCTGAGATAGATTATATCTTTCATATTGATGAAGATTCTGTCGTTAATTGTCAGATTGGTGGGGTAAATGTAGAAATGATTATCGACTCGGGGAGCAAATATAATATTATTAATGATGAAACGTGGCCATATTTAAAACAAAACAAAATTATTCTTTTAAATCAAATTGAATCTCCGGGAAAAACCTTTATGGCGTATGGATCTAAAGAACCTTTGACTGTATTGGGAGCTTTTGATGCCGACATTAAGATTGGTACGGAAACTAGAATGGCAACATTCTATGTGGTTAAGCATGGCTCGAGAAACCTTCTTGGTAAAGACACTGCAATCGCTCTTAACGTTTTGAGGGTCGGTCCACCGGTTAACATGGTTGAAGAAAAAGTTTTTCCTAAATTTAAAGGGGTGGAGTTAGAAATTACTATCGATAAATCTGTTAAACCGGTAAGTCAGCCATATCGCAGAATTCCTATTCCCCTTGAAACTAAAGTTAATGCTAAAATTGATCAACTGGTAAAATTAGACATTATTGAACCGGTCAATGAACCGTCACCTTGGGTTTCACCAATGGTCCCGCTCCTAAAAAGCGATGGAGACCTTCGGATTTGTGTCGATATGAGGTGTGCTAATAAAGCAATAAAAAGAGAACAGCACCCTCTTCCTACAATGGAACAATTAGTACCAAAATTTCGTAAAGCCACAGTTTTCTCTAAATTAGACATAAAAAATGCTTTTTATCAAATTGAAATCCGGGAAGATTGTCGACACATCACAACATTCATTACAAGCAAAGGTCTATTCCGTTACAAACGTCTAATGTTTGGCATTTCTAATGCACCTGAAATTTTTCAAAAAATCTTAGAAAATATGCTTTTACCATGTGATGGAGTCGTTAACTTCATCGATGACATTCTTGTTTTCGGTGGTAGTGAAGAAGAGCATAATTTGAGGCTTAAACATGTATTAGAAATATTAAAACAAAACAATGTACTTTTAAATAATGAAAAGTGTATTTTTAATGCTAAAAAGATTCAATTTTTAGGACATGAATTGGCACCCGCAGGGGTACGACCATTAGATAAATATATACAAGTAATCGAATCTTTTCGTGAGCCAAGGACCATTGATGAAGTTCAAAGTTTTCTAGGATTATTAAACTATGTTAACAAATGGATTCCGAATCTTGCCACCCTAACAGAGCCCATTCGAGAAATATTAAGAATGAAATTGCACAAATCGGCTGATATTACATCTTATTGGAAAGCTCGTCAGATTACAGCCTTTCAAAAGCTTAAGCAATGTTTGTCAAATATTCGTACCATTGGATTTTATGACCCCAATGACAGGACTCAGTTGTTTGCTGACGCAAGCCCAGTTGGACTTGGCGCAGTGCTGGTGCAATTTGATGCACATGGTCCGCGGGTAATAGCGTTTGCCAACAAAAGCTTAACTGATGTTGAAAAAAGATATTGCCAGACAGAAAAAGAGGCCCTCGCTTTAGTATGGGCGATTGAACATTTCAAAATGTACCTTTTTGGGAAAAAATTCGAATTGGTGACTGACCACAAGCCCCTTGAAGTCATATTTGGTCCAAAATCAAAGCCTTGTGCAAGAATCGAGCGATGGGTACTGCGACTACAAGCATACAATTACACAGTAGTTTACCGTCCGGGAAAAAATAATATTGCTGACCCATTTTCTCGATTGTGCATTAAACAAAACTCTAAACCTTTTGATGATGAGTACCATATCAACCAAATTGCTCATTATGCCCGACCTGTAGCGGTCTCTTTAAAAGACCTAGTTGAAGCTTCTTTAGAGGACGAAGAAATTTCTTTGGTAAAAGATGGATTATTTAATGACAAATGGGTCGAGGCTGTCAATAAATATAGGCTATTTGCATCAGAACTGTGGTTTCATGAGGATATATTATTAAGGGGAAGTAAAATAGTTATACCTACCAAGCTACGAAGACGCGTCCTTGAAGCAGCACATGAGGGTCACCCTGGCATTGTGGCCATGAAGTCCAGGCTACGAACAAAGGTTTGGTGGCCAAAAGTCGATAAAGATGCGGAATCCATAGTAAAGAATTGTAAAGGTTGCATTTTAGTTTCGGGTCCTAATCCACCTACTCCAATGAAACGGCGAGAAATGCCTACTCAAGCATGGCTTGACGTGGCAATTGATTTCTTAGGTCCTCTTCCAAGCGGGCATAACCTGCTAGTTATCATAGATTATTATAGTAGATATAAAGAGATTAAAATAATGAAGTCAATAACCTCTAAGGATACTATCGATGTACTAAAGGAAATTTTTTCACGTTTAGGTACTCCTATAAGTATAACATGTGATAACGGCAGGCAATTTGTTTCTGAAGAATTTAAGTCTTTCTGTCAAGAACATGGCATAAAATTGTTTCACACAATACCCTACTGGCCCCAACAAAATGGGGAAGTAGAAAGACAGAATAGGAGTATTCTTAAAAGACTAAAAATTAGCCAAATTCAAAAATCTGATTGGAAGGATGATCTTTTAAAATATTTAACAATGTACAATAGTACACCACACAGTACTACGGGTAAAACCCCTTCAGAGTTATTTTACAACAGAGTTTTTAGAGACAAATTGCCATCGTTAACACATATTGAAGATAGAGAAGAAATTTCAGAGACAAGAGATAGGGACAAAGAGAAGAAAGAACAAGGAAAATTAAATGAAGACAGAAAACGGAAAGCGACAGAATCAGATATAGAAGTAGGAGAGAAGGTTTACGTGAAGAAGTTTGTAAGAGACAATAAATTGGTTCCAGATTATGATCCCACACCCCATACCGTTATAAGAACTAAAGACAATGAAGCAGATATCAGAAATGATTCTACAGGAACAGAATATCGACGAAATATTATACATTTAAAAAGGACAGAAGGAAAATGGTCAGTGTGTGAAAATACAAGCGAGAAACAATATAAGCCCACTGGAGATACAGGAGAATCTGGAATCGATAAAATTAATTAAAGAGATTTAAAAAGAAAATTTAAGTTACTTTGTTTATTTATAATTATGTTTATTTTATCATTTAATTTATTTGTTAAAAGGAAAATGATGTGGTGATTTAGATCAATGTAGAAATATGTATTAAACTACCCGGAGTAGGCAGCGTCGGCCAATACTTGCAGGTGCGCAACCGCGGGGAGCGGACGTTGCTTACGCCGAGTATTGAACCTAAATCTGTTGGTTTAATTTACTGTGTTTCGGTACCTCAATACCAGTGGTGGGACACCACAGGTTCGCATTTAGGAACTCTCGGAATGACTCCCAATCGGTCTCTTTATTGTAGAGATAAGGTCTTTGTTCTTTTTCTATTATTGTTGTGCTAAGTGTTGCTATTATGGGAATGTGGTCTGATGAACCATCATAACAGGTTTCCACTTTAAGGTAGTGTTCCGTTATACCTTTATACACAAAGAAATCAAGTAAGTCAGGGTTTCTCTGCAAGTCATGTGGGAAGTAAGTAGGCTGTCCTGTTGTTAGAACACCCAGATGGTTTTTATCTAGGCACATTTTTAGCTCTCTACCTCTTGTAAGCGTTATTCTTGAGCCCCAATGTATGTGCTTCGCATTCCAATCACCGCCCACAATAAATCTTGGGCCCAACGTATTAATGAATTGGCTAAATGAATTTTCATCAATTTTTGGCCTGGGTGGACAGTAAATGGCACTAATATTAAAGTTGCCAAGTTTGTCTTGAATGCCAATAGTAGTGGCCTGTATTTGAACTGTTTGGTACTTTGGTAGGACATAATGTTTGAGGTTGTTTCTAACAATAATTGCAGTTCCGGCGTGAGCTGTACCATCGGGATGGTTGGTTGTATACACACTATAACCCTTTAAAACAAATTGTGTATTATTTGTTAAATGGGATTCAGATATAAGAATGATATCCAATCTATTTAATTTGATTGCGTTCAATAATTCCTCTTTGTGGCTGGTCAGTCCACTAATGTTCCAAGCAGCGATTCTTATACAATTCATTTTTGCATCTTAGTCAAAACTGTGGTTAACAGACTCATTAGAGTACTAATTTGTCCAATTAAAAGATCTAGCTTTTCAGCTTGTTTTGTGAGAAGTTCTTCTAGTTTGTTAAGGCGTTTTTTTATCTTTCAAAAAATCCTGAATGGAATTTGCTTATGATTCCCAAACAAAACCTTCCTGATTAGATAAGAACCAAAATAAAGTGATATTTACATTGTTTGTAATGAATCTCAGGTTCGATGCCACGAGTGTCACAAAAACTTTAAGTGTTAGTGCAGCAAAATATGTAAAATTGGTTTGCATCAATCCAGTTCTCAAACTTTCCAAAACACCAAAAAGGCTTCTTATCTTAATTTTTATTGCTAAAATAGGTAATTTTTATCGTTACATTAATATGAAATGTAAAGTTTTATCACTTAACTTCTCAACTGGCGGCCATTAACGCTATGACCTTGAAGACTGGCGGCACCCCGCCAGCCCCACCCCCGCGGCGCGGAACTGTTGTATCATTCGGCCGATTTCTCAATAATATTGTAGGTTTGCCCTATTATATATTATAATATTTAAATTCTCCATAAAATTTACCATCAAGTGGTGCTAAACAATAAGGCAAAAGTAAAAAAATAAATAAAAAAATAAATAAATAAAGTTTAATATATCCATACAAAAAAAAAAAAATAATAATAATCAAATAAAGTTTAATATATCCAAACTAAACTATTTTAATGTACAGTTTTGTATTTATTGTGTACCCTAAACTATTATTTACCAAATTAAACCGTAAAATACCATGTCTTCATACTTTAATTTTACACTACACCTTAAACAATGAGAGCGTTGTGTCCCGCTGAGGTCCCGCTCGCCTAGTGTGTTGATAAAAAAACGTCAAGTGTTTCAAGTGGCGTTGAGACCGTTGACCTCGCTCTTTGGCTTGCTAGCTAGCCTGTTCTTTCCTTTACACATTGATATAGGTGCGTAAGGGATAAGAACAGCCGCGTCTGTAGATAATTCCCGCGAAATACGAGAGTAAGCCGAACGCCCGATTCGGGCTTCGCGCCAGACGCGATGTTTATTGACGAGGCCCGGAGACGGCGGCCCGCCAGTATATTATGAATTCATAAAGCTAAAATAATATTAAAACTATTAAAAAAACATTCTGGTCATTATATTTCTCCATACAAAACCCATGGGCATATACTCCCAGCGCCCCATTTAAGGTGCGGTCCTGTAATTCAGTAATCAGGACTGAAAAAAAAAATTAAAATTTGTTTTTACTCTATTTTAGATACTCAATTTTAGTTATCAGTAAAAAAATATTAGATTTTTTATGTCCTTCTTATCTTGGGAAGATATGGGTTAAATTCGTATTTTCGGCTGTTTTCGCCCTTTGCCGACCTTAGTTTTTAATAAATCGCTTTCCAAATTTATTTAGTAAGTAATAGTAGTATAATGTAATGCCATAGGTATCCAATGTATGACTCTGTGGCTTTATAAATCACAATCTAAAATGCAGATAATGTGTTTCAGTTTGATGCAGTAGCATACATCAATAGAGTGTTCCCGACGGAGCAGTCTCTCTCTGGAGTGGAGAGTGCTGCAGCTAGATGCGAGTTCAGACTGCAAGGTAAGTTTTATGAAGGAGATTGTTTTACAGTATCATATTTACACACCTGAGATGAATGCATTTCCCCAAAAATAAAGCTAAGAAAAAAGGTGTTAGACATAGGAGTAAGGGAATTTGTCCTACCAATCAACTAAGCTTTACCAGTTTTTCTTATACACCCATCCCTGGGTAGCTGCAAGGTACGGCTTCACCCATAGAACCTAATTATCATCTTCAGCAACTGAGTAGCAATAATGTTAGTATTTTTTGCAACCGGTTGTGAATTTCAGTTGCCAATATGGTCCTACACTATAATTTATTATATGGAAATTGGAAATGCTGTTGGATATCCTAATAAAATAAATAAATAAATAATATGCAGAATTTACAGATGCCCTAAACAATACTGTGCAGCTTTAGGCTTTAGTTACGCATCATGGTAAGAACCATTACAGGACACTGTTGTCTTAACAAGCACATGACTGTATTGGATGCGAGTCGAGGAAGTGCAGATTCTGTCACACTAGTGACAAAACACCTTTGCATATACTCACGGACTGCAAGCCATTGATGCACAAACGTAGCCTTATTCAGGGGAAGCACATTCTACAACCAGATGAGTGAGGCTAAAGATATCCTCTCCAAGAATATCCTCCTCTTCATAGAAAAGGTTAGGCTTGGAGAAGAATTGTAATCTAATTGGCTTTCACAATAGATCAGAATTGTTCGCAGTGACTGTGGAAACACTAAGCGGCTATTAAAAATATAGGCTTTAGTTTATTGAATTATTTTTTCAGGTGTTGAACATGATATAAGGAGACTAGTGCGTGCACAGGCAGAGCAGCGGGAGGCTGGGCAAAAGGCACTTGTGGACGCTCAGAGGTGCATTGGCGAGTTAGCACTGCAGGTAAGAGAACAAGTTCAGAAAATGGGCACTACACCAAAAAAAAATGAATCCTTTCTTTAAAAAAAAACTATCTTGCTTAATATTTGTGCCTGTGTGACCAAAAATTAGGCACATCACATGATACGCAGCACTACCTTTATCTGCTTGACCATTTCCCATTCCAACAGATTTAAAACATGTAACTAAGTAAAACTCAAGTATTTCTGATTGGATAAACAAAATGGTTCTCTCTTTTTGGTCACAGATACTGCAACTTCGCGATAGAAATAATAAAAAAAGTGTGCACCAAAAGACATTTGTGCTGCGCATAATCCCTCTACGTGTCAAACTGCTGTCCCGCCGTGTTATAAGATTGAGGGAATAGGGACTTGTGCTTTCACACTCCCTTAAGTCATAACCATTATCATCTGTTCCAGGTGGCAGACATAAACAAGAAAGCAGAACGCAGCGAGAGCATGGTCCGCGAGATCACGTCTGAGATCAAACAGCTGGACTGCGCCAAGTGGAACCTGACAGCGGCCATCACCGCGCTGAACCACCTGCATATGCTGGCGGGAGGCGTGCATACGCTGCGCCGCATGACTGATACGAGGCAGTATAAAGAGATCGTGCTGCCCATGCAGGCTATTATGGAGGTCAGTATCCGGCTCGAAGGACCAAAATGTAGGTCAGTATCCGACTCGAAGGACCAAAATGTTCACTATCAATAAAGCGGAACGCAACGAAAACACTTCAGAGATCAAGCAGCTGGCGCCAAGTGGTGGATCGTAAAGACTGGCTGCCGTAGGCTAAAACTCGGCTAATAGGACTTTATTAAGGCTGTGTAGTTCCGCAGATGCCGCGCTTATGGTTTTTAAAAGCCACCTGAGACATACAAATCAGTGTTTTCAATTCTAAAAAAAATATATGTATCAGTTAAGGATCTGATCTAGTTAAAATCGCATTCAATTACATGTTTTTATAAACTTCACTCGATAGAAAAAAATCCCAAAGTTACCCCTTTTTTTAACGATTTTCGTATTTTATTCAATTAACATTTGAATTTTCACTCAATTATAGCCACTAAATATTTACAGATAAATTCGCAGAGTTTGACTTGATAAAATTAGTGTCTCGTTTACTATGTTTAAAAAATTACGAAATGTGCGAGCGCGGCGCCATATTTGGACGTCGCATAATACAGACCTACAAACTTATCTGTTCCGGTGGCCAAAATTGGAACTACGTGAAATACAATGCAAAAACGATATTTAATGACAGTTCTAAATAGACAGTAGCGACGCCGCTACCGGAACAGATAAGTTTGTCGGTCTATACCTCCTTTATGTACTCCCACCCCCCCTTAATAGAAAGTTCCGGCCTGACAGTGTCGTCCATTGCAGGTGCTGCAGCACTTCGAGTCGTACCGCGACATCCGCGAGCTCAGCGCGCTGCGCGACGAGGTGCACTCCGTACGCGCGCAGCTCGCCGCGCAGATACTCGACGACTTCAAACTCGCCTTCACAGGTACCAATACTACCAATATAGTTGAATTGAAATAGTTATTTATGTGACTGCTGCATAATGAGGGTCATTAAAATACGAATGTGGTTTTATGAAACGAACGAAGTGAGTTTCATAAAAGAATCACATGAGTATTTTAATGACTAATTATGTACAGTCACATACATAACTTTATCTTCATTCATACGATAATATGTCTATTTTATAGTCAGGATTGATGAGCAAACGCCCTAGTTACCAACTTAATCTGTATGTAAAAGTTGGTACTGACATAATGACTGACGTTTGTAGTTTTTAAAATCCATAAACAATCTAGACTCGAGTTGATTTCGATTCTCAAATCGATTGTTATGATTTCAGCATCGAATTAAATGTATAGGAATGGAACATAAAATTACTAATCGACTAATTCGATAATCGAAAAAACCTATTAATTTTTACTTTTAAAGAAGACGTTCGAAATTTGAACGAAATTAAGTATCGGTTACCGACACTAAAATGTAAACATTTCAATGCAGCCACAGATACTTATATCTAAATGTAGGGCGTTTGCTCATCGCTCCTGAATATAAAATAGACATATTTTATTATGGTATGGATGTAGATAATAGAATGTTTCGCCGTACAATCAAACGAACAGTATAGTGCCCGGCAAATATCTTGAAATCGGGTGGGGATTGCTCTGAACGCGAATTTTGAGATGCGTGCGCGCTATTGGTCAGAAGTAAACCTCTGACCAATAGCGAGCGCGGATGACGAGAGATTCGCACGCACTATTGGTCATGCGCAAGTGCTCATGCGCGAACTTTCCCTCCCGTCGACCGAGCGTTAAGATGTTTGCCGGCAGCTACACAATGTACAGTTTGCTAACCGATTCTGAATCTTATGATAATTCATAGTAGTTCTATAATTAATACGGCGGCCATTTTGGCATTGAATAACTTCTGATACAACCGTTAAAACCTTCTTTTATACCTTCGTCTGATTTTGGTCGAATCTATAAAGATGAATGAATTTGAAAGAAGCATAAGTTGTGAGCCAAAATCCGTTCGTAGCAAATGGAAATATTTGATATCCCCCCTGTTGTAATGCGTGACTGTATAAATGTGTCAAGCCAAATTCTCGTTCTTATTTTGATGATTATCGTGATGGTAATAAGGTGTACATTGGCCTGCTCTCAGGCGGCAGCAAGTCGTCGGTGTCTCACCGCACGCTGGCGGAGGCGTGCGGCGTGCTCGACATCCTGGACGCGCGCGTCAAGCGCCAGCTGCTCGCCTGGTTCATCGACACGCAGCTGCAGGTACCCACTCCCCCTGTCCCTATCCCTGTACCACACACACCCTCCCCTACATAATCTCTTCCATAAATCCCTACACACGTACCCTTAGGGCTCTTACAAATTAGAGTGAACAGTACGGCGTCTGTACCGCAAACGCTCGACAGCAAGACGTCCACCGACCGTACGCGGTGCGGCAAACGCGCGGCTACCGTACCACAGCCGTCCGACACAAAACGTCTAATTTGAAAGAGCCCTTACCCCCTCCAAAAACACCCTGCTCCCGTACACGCCGTATCCATACACTCCCTCCCGTTAACCCCCTTTTTTTTTGTTTTTTTTTTTTGCGGAGGAGAACACTTTTACGTGCCTTAGCCGCAGGCTAGCGAAAGCTGCGGCCGTGTGTGGGGCTCGGGACTAAAGACGTTCGTCCCACTACCCACTAAACTCCCCCGGTTTCCCCTTTTCACCCGATGAGGACGAGCCGGTGCCAACCTTGTGGTTATTGGCCAGCCCGTCCACGGGTACCGCCTAGGGAGGGCCACCCGAGAAACTAGGAGACCCCAGACTTGGCTCGGGAGACCTGTGCAATGCGGGCGTTAGGGAGCTACCCTCGCCCGCAGGTCAACCCTCAGGCCGGAAGAGGGCGCACGTGAGCGCGCCCTCTCCGGCCTGGCCGTCTACGCCGGAGGGGAGCGGAAAGAGGATCTTCCTCCCGCTCCCTCTCCTTTGCCTGCTTCTGCGAGATTACGGCTTCGCAGAAGGAGGCTCCCCTTAACCCCCTACTATGTAACAATTCCTTATTTATTTGCTTATTTATGTCAATGTTCGTCGCTACGGCAAACGATAAATTTTTATTTACTTGCAGAACTCAAAAAGATTAAAGCTAATAGCATTTGACCACAAATCAAGTATACAGGGTTATTGGTAATGTGTCTTGATCCTTTTAAGGGCATGTAGAGGAGGTCCCCAGCTAGCAATTGACCCATTAAAGTGCAGGTCAAAAGTGAACCAATAATGAGATATTTTTTTTTAAATATTTTTTCGGAAAATTCGGGATTCACAACTTTAAAAATTTATTAAAAAAAAACTACAACATATTTTAATGTAATTATTTATGATTAAGTTAGAGCTTAGTCTAGTACATAATAAAACACACTAGGATAACTGAAAGTTTTGTTAATTTTGAAATAAGAGATCAAAAACTAGAATTTTTTTACGACGCTTATAATTTTGTTTACAATAAAGTATCATTTTCTTCAAAAAATCACCTAATTACTTGGACGGCGGAACATTTCAAAAACATCTTCATATCAATGGCTATCCAACAAGATACAATGTACACTTAAAAAATTGATAACAACTGTAAAAACTTTTTAAAAAAAAAAAATAACCGACTTCAAAAAAAAAACAAAAAAAATAGGTACCTAAAAACACTGAAAAGCAAAAAATAATTTTAAAAAGACATTCATCAAATGCGCTTATTGTCTAAGCCTATTAACTAAATTAAATTGTATTTTACGTGCTAGGTAGGTACCTACTAATCTGTTTGAAGTCGGTGCCAAGCCAAATACCTAGTAGGTACCCAGACTACGTACCGTCCGCGGATTAATTAGTTACCCTGTAAAATACATTATTATTATGTATCATTTTTTATTTTTTTTGGATTGGCACCGACTTCAAACAGATTAGTAGGTACCTACCTAGCACGTAAAATACAATTTAATTTAGTTAATAGGCTTAGACAATAAGCGCATTTGATGAATGTCTTTTTAAAATTATTTTTTGCTTTTCAGTGTTTTTAGGTACCTATTTTTTTTGTTTTTTTTTTTGAAGTCGGTTATTTTTTTTTTAAAAAAAGTTTGTTTATTTTTCTATTTTTAGTGTGAATAACACGTAGTGAGTAAAACTCTTTCATAATAATGATAGCGAAAATACGAGTAAAATAGTAGAATTGTATTATTTGACAATATTAGGTATTCTTCATTAAGTGTTCAGCACCATGGGTAGACCAACTAAAGACGCAGCCCGCAAGAGGGACATAAGAATTAAGAAGTCGTACCCTGTAGCTTCCATCATCATAGTTGTACCTTCCATCATCAGCTTAGCTGCAAAAGTACATGAAATAAAACTAACGGTCCTCATATTCCTACAACACTGAAAGAATTATCCCCCAACTCCTAACCATTAAGGAGTTGTACCTTCCATCATCAGCTTAGCTGCAAAAGTTCATGAAATACAACTAACGGTCCTCATATTCCTACAACACTGAAAGAATTATCCCCCAACTCCTAACCGTTAAGGAGTTGTACCTTCCATCATCAGCTTAGCTGCAAAAGTACATGAAATACAACTAACGGTCCACATATTCCTACAATACTGAAAGAATTATCCCCTAACTCCTAAGCGTTAAGGAGTTGTACCTTCCATCATCAGCTCATCAACATAAAATTATGTCTATCGGACGCAAAAACTTGAATGGCTTCAGAAAAAACAAGTAACGCGTAGTGTGCGCCTATAAAATTTGAGGTTTGCCCTTGATTTTCGCGGGATCCCATCATCAGATCCTGACATGGTGACAATGGGACCACCTCGGAACTATGCACTTTCAAATAAAAAAAGAATTATTTAAATCGGTCCACAATTGACGGAGAAATCGACGGACATACATAAAAAAAAAAAAAAAAAAAAAAAAAATACAAACAGTCGAACATATAACCTCCTCCTTTTTTGAAGTCGGTTAAAAACAACTAACGAGCATAAAAGGGTAATAAATTTCTATACACATGTTTTCGCTATATCGGTGTATTTTTCAACCAGATGACAATCAATAGACAAACGACACTTGATTAAACCATGAATGGATAAAAGAGACAGGTCAAAAGATGACTTATCATCAAAAAAAAAAATTCCGGGAATTAGTTTCATATCTGCTTTTGTTATGTCAAAACGTTTAATTCCAATGATGTCTTAAGGACACTCACTTGAAATTTTGCAATGCACCTAAAGAAGGTTTCTTCCCGCCTGACCCCACAAATTCTGCCTTTAGTGGGGGCAGTCGAAACTTTTAGTTTTGCTTGCCCCCCCCCCCCACCCTAGGGGCAGACGAAACAAAAAAGACGGAACCTAAATTAGTAGTTAGTTTAAACTAAAAAGTTTCGACTGCCCCCACTGGCACAAACTAAAATTTTTCAATGCACTTAAAGAAGGTTCATTCCCACCTGACCCCACTAATTCTGCCACCAGTGGGGGCAGTTGAAACTTTTTAGTTTAAACCAACTACTAATTTCGGTTCCTTCTTTTTAGTTTCGTCTGCCCCTAGTGGGAGGGGGGGGGGGCAGGCAAAACTAAAAAGTTTCGACTGCCCCCACTAAAGGCAGAATTGGTGGGGTCAGGCGGGAAGAAACCTTCTTTAGGTGCATTGCAAAATTTCAAGTGAGTGTCCTTAAGACATCATTGGAATAAAACGTTTTGACATAACAAAAGCAGATATGAAACTAATTCCCGGAATTATTTTTTTTGATGATAAGTCATCTCTTGTCCGGTCTCTTTCATCCATTCATGGTTTAATCAAGTGTCGTTTGTCTATTGATTGTCATCTGGTTGAAAAATACACCGATATAGCGAAAACATGTGTATAGAGATTTATTACCCTTTTATGCTCGTTAGTTGTTTTTACAGTTGTTATCAATTTTTTAAGTGTACATTGTATCTTGTTGGATAGCCATTGATATGAAGATGTTTTTGAAATGTTCCGCCGTCCAAGTAATTAGGTGATTTTTTGAAGAAAATGATACTTTATTGTAAACAAAATAATAAGCGTCGTAAAAAAATTCTAGTTTTTGATCTCTTATTTCAAAATTAACAAAACTTTCAGTTATCCTAGTGTGTTTTATTATGTACTAGACTAAGCTCTAACTTAATCATAAATAATTATATTAAAATATGTTGTAGTTTTTTTTTAATAAATTTTTAAAGTTGTGAATCCCGAATTTTCCGAAAAAATATTTAAAAAAAAATATCTCATTATTGGTTCACTTTTGACCTGCACTTTAATGGGTCAATTGCTAGCTGGGGACCTCCTCTACATGCCCTTGAAAGGATCAAGACACATTACCAATAACCCTGTATATTAATCAGCAATCCACATTTGGAAAGCGTGGTGATTGAGCCAGTAATCATCCCCAGCCTTGTGGCTATTACAATGACGTTCAATATACAACTAGACTCCCATTCACGCATAAATATTGTCCGAAGCAAAAGTCTGCCCACGCAACTATTGGGCAGAGTTTCCGTTTAGTTGTATACAATTGACATTAAACACTAACTGCCACGAGATAAGGTGTTAATGTCATCTGTGTCAACGCCGCTCGGACGTTTTTTGAGGAATTTTCCTTACAGATTGGGTGTCTAGTTGTATATTGAACGGCATTGGGCTATTAACAGTTTTTAGCCACAAGGCTGAAATCAGTTTCTTCCAATCGGGTGAAAAGAGGAAACCGATAGAGTTTAATGGGTACTGGAACGCTTCTCGTGTCGAGTCCACACAGCTGAAGGTCTAGCTAGCCTGCGGTTGTACTGTCTTTCTCATGGGAAAAAAAGGATTAGAAGTGCAAAATTGGTGCTGACTGAATCTTTATTTTGCCCAGGAGTACCAGCACCTATTCTCGCCGGAGCAGGAGTGCGCGTGGATCACACACGTGGAGCGGCGCTACGCCTGGCTGAAGAAGCACCTGCTGGCCTTCGAGGACTCGCTCGGCACCTTGTTCCCGGCCGCCTGGCGTCTGAGCGAGAGAATCGCGACCCAGTTCTGCAAGGTAAGGGGTTCAGTATCCGGCTCGAAGGACCAAAATGTTTTACTATAGCGATATCGTATCCCGCTCGACGGACCAACATGTCCATGTTGTTTAAGGCGCCTTAGCGAGAGGATAGCGACCCAGTTCTGCAAGGTGAGGGTACCTGATGTTCAGTATCCGGCTCGAAGGACCAAAATGTTTTATTAAAGCGATATAAAAGAGTAACTGTCGAGTTTCTTGCCGGTTCTTCTCGGCAGATGACTGCATTCCGATACCGGTGGTAGAGTCACTCTGTAATTGACGATTCATAAATACTTGATACAAGTTTACATGAATAAAGAATATTTTGATTTTTTGATTTTGATTTTTTGATTTTGATATCGTATCCCGCCCGACGGACCAACATGTCAATTTTCTTTAAGGCGCCTCAGCGAGAGGATAGCGACCCAGTTCTGCAAGGTGAGGGTTCCTGATGTTCAGTATCCGGCTCGAAGGACCAAAATGTTTTATTAAAGCGATATCGTATCCCGCCCGACGGACCAAAATATCCATTTTCTTTAAGGCGCCTCAGCGAGACGATCGCGACCCAGTTCTGCAAGGTGAGGGTTCCTGATGTTCAGTATCCGGCTCGAATGACCAAAATGTTTTACTATAGCGATATCGTATCCCGCCCGACGGACCAATATGTTCATGTTCTGCGTCGCCTAACCGCCAGACGGTTGTTTACGGCGGCTATGCGAGAGGATCGCGACCCAGTTCTGCAAGGCGAGGGTCCCTGATGTTCAGTATCCGGCTCGAAGGACCAAAATGTTTTACTATAGCGATATCGTATCCCGCCAGATGGAGATGGAGCAATATGTTCATGTTCTGCGTTGCCTAACCGCCAGACGGTTGCTTAAAACAATTCTTTTTACTGAGAGAACTTTGTAGTTTGTAATGTTTACAAAAATAATAAAAATATCACTTTACTCATGCGCTCAATTCGATCGTCAAATAACCATGTATTCTTTCTATGCAATGTATCAGATCACGAAGACCGAGCTGAGCAACATAATGGCGTCCCGCCGCAGCGAGATCGACGTCAAACTGCTGCTCTACGCGATACAGAAGACTTACAACTTCGAGCTGCTGTTGCACAAGCGGTTTACAGGTCAGAACTTATAGTAATGAAATTAAATAATTTGCTAAATTAAATGATGTGAAATAATTATTCAGCAATTTTATTTACAGGTCAGAACATTCAGCAATTTACACATTAAATTCCGTTATAAGTAAAACTGGAAGCCACACGATGTACAAAAACCTGAAGAGCAAATCTAATTTGACTCAGTCATTTATTATGAATAATGTAGGAATCAAACGTCTGACTACGTCGGAAACAGATGCCTCGAATTAACTGTCCAAGGCCCTAGATCACGCGGTAGGCCTAAGAAGCGCTGGCTGGATGTCGTGCAGGCCGACATGACAGGGAACGATCTCACTCCTGAGGATGCAGAAGACCGGGCAAAGTGGAGAAAGTTAAGCAGGAAAGCGGACCCCGGCACTAGGCTGGGAAATCGCTAGGACGAAGAAGAAGAATGTAGGAATCAAACGTTACTAAATATGGTGGACATTGTGATTCTTACCTGTCCTGACTATTTTTTTTTATTCATCCATCATCATCATTCATGAGAAGCGAGGTTTGAAACCTCAGGCTACCACAGCTCAATACTATGACTACTATTCTAGTATTCTATTGCAGGAACCGACCTAGCGGCGGCAGAAAACATGGACCCCAGTGCTTTGGACAAGCAGGACACTTTCGAGCCTAACGCCAAAGATGTAAGTTGAGATTATTTTGTTGTAACTAGACTGCCTGCGACTTTATACTACGTTATTCTGCAGAAATGTTATATTTTTTGATAAAAAGTGTATCCTATATCATTCTTCAGCTCCCACGATTCTATGCGACGTGAAAAAAAGACACTCAAAAACATTTTTATTTCTGTTTTTCAATAGGAACTGAGTATTATTCCGAGATGGAAATCAGCCTAGATCAGGGGTTGGCAACCTTTTGAGTCGGAAGAGCTAAAAATTAGTTTTTAAATTGTCTGACCTTGATTTGATCTGATATCAGAATTAACGTAGGCAGCTATCTAGACTAAGGTCGTTTTCTTACTATGCGAAACCAACACAACATCAACACAACACAATGTTGTGACAACTTCAACCGCCATATTAAGTTGGTGTTGTATTGTCCTCGTGTGTGAGAAAACGGCACATACATTAATATGGCGGTTAATACGCAAAACCAACATAACACCAACACAACATAATGTTGTGACAACTCCATTGTCACAACATTATGTTGTGTTGGTGTTGTGTTGGTTTCGCGTAGTGAGAAAACGACTTAAAAGGTATGTGATGTTGTCCAATATTCATTTTATTAATTTACTAAATATTCCTTAATTGTCACTCCCAGTCGTTCTCCCCGACCGAGCCTACGCCCGAGGCCGGTGCAGGCGACGGTGGTGGGGGTACAGGAGGGGAGGGGGCAGTGACGTCATCGTGGGTCCGCGCCATCGGCGAGTGCTTCGAGCCGTACCTCTCGCTGTACATCCACAGCCTGGACGCCAACCTGCGCTCGTTCATGGACCGGTTCGTGCAGGTAATGTGGCCTGTGGTGGGGGGAGGGGGCAGTGACGTCATCGGCGAGTGTTATATTCAGACTATTTTTACTAATAATTTTAGTTATTTTATTTAAATTATGTATCCCACCAAAAACATTCTGTAAAAAACTAGCCAAGTCTCGATGGAGCTACTTGTTTATCTCTAAAAAGTAATGAAATCTAGACAATGTCGTGCCAAGTCTAAGGTCCCTTACTGCGATTTCTTTATTATTATAGTTAATTTTGTGTGACTTGGCCGTTGAAGGGCCAGACGGCCAAACGGACCTGCAACTCAACTTCGAAGGGCCAAATGAGACACTTGCGTCCAATTACCAATACCAGTATGGGCTATTATCTCGCTTAACAAACATAGGTAGTTACAACAGATATAAAATTACATGTAAACAAAATTGACTTGTACCCACTAACGTGTTATGAATGTTTAGGTTGAACATTCTTTCGTCAGTACGTTAAAATACGCAGCTTTATTAAGTCTACAATTGACTGGTTATTGAATCAACGTTTCCCAAGTGGCAATTTTCCATCGTCAATGGGTAGCGGTTCTGGCGACAATTGGTGCAATGGAGTAATGGAGCACCTGGTTTTGTAACATTAACTATAATAATAAAGAAATCGCAGTAAGGGACCTTAGACTTGGCACGACATTGTCTAGATTTCATTACTTTTTAGAGATAAACAAGTAGCTCCATCGAGACTTGGCTAGTTTTTTACAGAATGTTTTTGGTGGGATTTCAATTCTTTTTGTAGGAACGTGGGGTTATTGATTTATTTTGGATCTATTTGGAATGAAACGTTACCCGTAAGAATTTAAAAGCCAATGCCCTATTCCAGGTTATAAACTATACATGTGCCAAATTTCATTTGAATCCGTTCAGCCGTTTTAAAATGGTTATTCCCGCGGGAATGAGACGTTTCCCGAAAGAATTTAAAAGCCAATGCCTTATTCCAGGTTATAAATTAGGAGGGGGAAGGGGGATAGGATTGATAAGGTTCTACTATCCCCCCCCCACATCCCCCATCCCATCACCTACCCACTCATCCACCCCCCCATCTCCCTTCCCCCTCCCATTCCCCCTCCCCCTCCCATCCCCATTCTCTCCCATCCCCTTTCCCCCACCCCACTTCCCATCCCCCTCCCCCTCCCTTCCCATCCCCCTTCTCCATCACCCTCCCGCTCCCATCCCCCTACCCCATCCCCCTTTCCCCTCCCATCCCCCCACCACCACCAAATGAAGCGGCTCACCAAGTTGAGTATTTTTGTAAAGGCGGTATATGACGATCTCTAATAGTTTGGTTGGGCTCTTGTGTTTTCTAATCAGGGTCACCAGGTACTCCAGATCTTCGAATATACTAGTTTTTATAGTTTTCCCTTTATGTGGCCATTAAACCCTAACTCTGTACCAAATTTCAGCTCTCTGAGTTTATGGGAAGTACTAGTTCTATTATGATGATCATCAGTGAGTGAGTGAGTGTCTGTCATAAATGCGAAACTTTGCTTTCGCTTAACTTCGGAACTAAATGACTTACAGACTTGAAATTTTGGATTTTAAGTATGTGATTATAGCTTACTAAATGACGAAAATTTCTGCGTTCTGGTCTTTTCCAGAGGTTCTCAAATAGGGGCCTGAAAATGCGGCGAAATGGTTCCAGTAAAGGATGGTACGGCAGTGTTTTCTTCGCGCTCGACTTGGCGGGGGCACTGCCGTGCCCCCAGATAGCCCGACCAGTAAAATAAAAAACCTCGCCATATTGCGGAAAAATATTGGAACTAATTTCTTCAAGTGGCAACAATCAAATAAAAAAACAGTAAGATGGCATTCATTATTGCTGTCTGTCAAAGTGTGATGTCAACTGTCAAATTTGTCAACCGTGCCTTGTTATTATTGGATACTAGCCTTCCGCCCGCGGTTTCACCCGCGCTTAATCTCTTTTTACAAATAACCCTCTTCCCCCCACATTTCCGGGATCAAAAATACCCTATGTTCACCGGGGATAGTGTAGCTTTCCAACAGTGAAAGAATTATTCAAATCGGTTCAGTAGTTTCAAAATTGGTATTCCCGCAGGAATTTTATAGCCTATGTCCTATTCCGGGTTATAAACTATACGTGTGCCAAATTTCATCTTAATCCGTTCAGCCGTTTAGGCGTGATTGAGTAACAAACATCCAAACATCTAAACATCCAAACATCCAGACTTTCGCATTTATAATATTAGTAGGATTAGTAAGATATAGTAAGATTAGTAAGACTAGTAAGATTGTGAGTTATTAGTGAGTATAACCATAGCAGCCAAGTGTTGCTATAACCATAGCTAATGCGGCGCCTCCAGAGCAGGTTTTTTATTTTCTTGGTCAGGCTATACAGTCAGTAGTAAATCAACCTACCCTACACTGTCAACAAGTCTTGATTAAAATGGAACTTATTGCAATGCCCATAAAGCTGAAAATTGATTGACGGAATCCGACAGTTAGAGATACGGAACAAAAAATGTGTCGCAAAATGATGACTGGACTGACTGATGTATTTGCTACAGCGGATGTCGTCTAACCAAACTATAAAACTTGCAGCGCTAGATTGCTTACAGAGTATATTTTTCTGGCGACCAAAACGTCGTAAGCGCCATGTTAAGCAAGGCGCTTACGCGTTTTGTTCGAAATGCCTATCTCATAGATCTTGAATGAGTTGTTGCCGTAACCATGGTAACGGCAACAAAGCATCGCGCAAAAATTTTGTTTGCGGTGTCGGTTCTATACTCTAGTAATTGTAGTTCAATGGACAGATCAGATTTGTGTGTGTGTCAGGACGCGAAGTCGTCGGAAGTGGGCCTGGGCTGCGGGGCGGGCGCGGTGATCGCGTCGTGCGGCGAGCTGTTCCTGTTCTACAAGAAGTGCCTCGTGCAGTGCGCACGGCTCACCACCGGCGACCCCATGCTCGGTCAGTTAACATTATTAACATATTACCATTATGACGACCCATTTGGTGTAATGGTCGAGAAGTCGGCTGTTACACCAGAAGTCGCGGGTTCGATCCCCGCACGGTACAAACATTTGTGTGCATGAACATGTTTGTTTGTATCGGTCTGGGTGTTACTATGTACAATATTATGTATGTTGTATTTACAAAAAAAAGTATATAAGTAACGTTTATCCGTTGTCTGGCACCCATAGCACAAGCTAATGCTTAGTTTGGGGATAGATGGCGCTGTGTGAATAATGTCCAGAAATATTTATTTATCCCCCCTTCTCGCCTCGATGGTCTAGTGGTTTAAGTACCGGGCCGAGACTCGTGGTCCTGGGTTCAATTCCCGGGTCGAGGTAACTTTGTGTCGGTTTTTTCGGACACAGCTCGGATTTGTGATCACCAATCTGCATTTGACAAGCGTGGTGACTAAGCCAGTACCCATCATTGTAGCGATAACTTGATTTCAAGGATGGAGGCCTTTGCCCTGCAGTGGGACATTAATAGGCTGATACTTTTTTTTATACTAAGTCAGTTGGCAGACAGACACGCAACCCACCTGATGGTAAGCGGCCACTGCGGCCTATTCCACTGAGGGACACTTCAACAGGAAGCGTCGCTCAATGTGCTACCAAACTGTAGGCTCATCTGATCTTCGAGCCTCTGATTTCAAGTGTACTGGCTACATTATTTTGCCGGAACTGCTAAAGCTGTTATGGCAGCAGATTTCACCTGTGGGGGTGGTAGCTAGCCAGTTGGACTCTGTAAAACCCTACCACCAACCAAAGTATGGCGAGGTTTTTTATTTTAATGGTCGGGCTATACAATACCTAATGTTTTTGTGCGTCCAGAACTGGCAGGGGTATTCCAGAAGTACCTCCGCGAGTACGCGTCGTCCGTCCTGCAGGCCGCACTGCCGCGGCCCACGGGCGGCGCGGGCCTGGCCTTCGCGCTGGGACCCGGCGTGCCCAGCCTGGTGTCCAACCTGCACACCCTGCTCAAGGACGACGGGACTGGTTCCGGTGGGAGTAACACCAGGTATAGACTACCACTGCCCGGTCAATAGGCTTAGTGTCTGGTACCGGGCGGCGCTACCATGCGACCTTGAGGGACCTGACGGGTTTTAGTAGGTAGGACGCATTTCTGTCTGCGGGAACCCCACATAACCGCCTAGCCGCCCCCGCGGCTAGCGGTACACATGAATGTGTTTCCCTTCGCAAAAAAAAAGGTATAGACTACCATAGACAATTGTGATTTCGAAGTGTTATTAATTAATGGTTGGGACGAATTATCTATATCTCTATAGGAAGTAAGATACAACATCTCAACTGAATAAATATTCCATAGTGAAAATCATCAACCCATATTTTGTTTGTCAGTTTTTTTAAAGGATTTGAAAATCAAAAAATATAATGTAAAAAGGTGTTCTCATGATTATTTTTTTGTGTAAAAATGATTTTTATATGATTATGTAACCACTGTTTTTCATTCATCAAGCCTATTAGTTCATGAAAGGACTGGACCTTTAGCCGACATCTAAAACAAGGAGGAGATACTCGATTCGGCCATGTGCTTTTTTATAAATTATCATATCAGTGTCGGTTGCAGCAATTCGTTGGCTGACACAGATTCCAAAAATAAAGTTACTTGTTACATTCAAACTATTAAATGTCTTTGTATTTTTTCACAGGTACACAAAGCAAGAAATATCAAAAATAACAAGCGTGATCACGACATCGGAATACTGTCTCGAAACCACCATCCATCTCGAACAGAAACTGAAAGAAAAAGTGGCCCCAGGTCTCGCAGAGAAGATAGACCTAACTCCAGAACAAGACCTGTTCCACAAGATGATCAACACCTGCATACAGATGCTAGTCCAAGACCTGGAGCTAGCTTGCGAACCAGCTCTTCAAGCCATGACCAAGATATCCTGGCTGAACTTCGATAATGTTGGCGACCAAAGCTCTTACGTCACTCAAATAATCATGCATCTAAAAAACACAGTACCAAACTTACGAGACAACTTAGCATCATCGAGAAAATACTTCACGCAGTTCTGCATAAGGTTTGCAAACTCTTTCATACCAAAGTTCATTCAAAACATATATAAGTGTAAGCCTATATCAACAGTAGGTTCAGAGCAGTTGTTGTTGGATACGCATATGTTGAAGACTGCGTTGTTGGAGCTACCGTCGATAGGGTCTGATGTGAAGAGGCCGGCTCCGGCTATGTATACTAAAGTAGTCATCAAATTGATGACGAAAGCCGAGATGATTCTTAAATTAGTGATGGCTCCATTAGATGGGAATCTTGAGGGTTTCGTGGCCCAGTTTGCGCAGCTACTACCAGAGTCAACGTTGACAGAGTTCCATAAAGTGCTGGATATGAAGGGAGCGAAGCTTTCTAAGTCTCAACAGGCGGCTGCTGATGCGTTGTTCAAAGAAACTGCGAAGGTTAACAGCGAGGGGAATAAGTAAATCAAGGTTATAGTTCCTGGTCGGAATTTCGGCTCTAATGGCTTATAATCACTAGATTTCTGCCCGCGAATTTGTTCGCGTGGACTACATTAACTCATATTCTTTTTTTGTCATAATTGAACATGGCATACTTTTATTTAACCTAATAATAGTTACGCATACATTAATTTGGCATAACTTTATTGGCATAATTTAAAAAAAAAATTTGCTAAACTCTTTATGCCAAATTAAATTAGGACAAAAAAATTTATGCGAAAAAAAGGGATCCCAACGCAAGCAACATGATCCAGGATTACGTAAGTCCAGTTAGTACATGCGCAGGCGCAGGAGCCTGCTATTTGAGCTCCGTAAACCCTAACAGGGAAACACACTACATGTTTTCTTACGATGTTTTCCGTCACCGCTGAGCTAGTGGTAAATAGAATGCATAGATGCGCTCAGAAATGAACATCACTCCATGTTTATGACATCATCATCGTGCATGTTTAAGAATATTGTAAAGTCTAAGATCAGAAACATGTTAAATTAGTGTTGTACAGTCAGCTTCAAAATGATCTGAGCGTGCAAAACCACCAAAAATATCTGATTATTTGACAAAAATCAACCTTACCTCAAGACAAATTACAACAAACAATATTTACATCTAAAAGTATTGTGGTAAGATTGATTTTTGTCAAATGTTCAGATATTTTTGATAAGTTTGAACGCTCAGATAATTTTGGCGCTGACTGTAATATGATGTCTACAACTTACTTATAATTTTACCTGTAAACTTTATATAATTATATAAATCAAACGGCTTTTGCTAATACATAATTATGAGTACACTAATTTATTTATTTTTCGGTGCTAGTTATAAAACTATATTAAATATTTTAAATTATTATAATTTTGAAGGCAATGTTGTATCCTATTCAAAGTTGTATGTACTTAACCGACATTCCACTAATATAAAAGTATATTTTTACCATAGATAGTCTAATTTTGTTTGCTAGTTTAACCATTGTCAAAAAAGATCCTGATGTTTTATCTGGCAGATATGATTGAAGGTTGACTAGTAGAGAATCCCATGACACATAAACTCCGCGTTTTGTATCATATTATGATATTAATGAAGTTAAAGAAATCATAATTTTTTTTAAAGGAGATGTCAAAGATATCTGACATATAAATTATCAGAATGTTATCTGACAGGGTGACTGGTGTATAATGAATTATTTTTTAAGCATAATGTGTAATGATTGTGTAAAAAGTATTTATATTTTTATGGAATAAAGTTATGACGTGATGATTAAAATGTATTTTTTTTTATTTTTCTTTCTGAGCTACCAAGACTAGAAAAACATCTTTTCATTACAAACGGAATGAAATGAAACGGGATAGGATGATGGGGCATTAAGTATTTTTTAATAAAGCTACCCCCGCCAACCCTTGTGGGTTCGACTCCCGCCCAGGCAGGACAAATATTCGAATTAAGTAACGTATAAAACTTTCTAATTCATCAATTAAAACTAGTATTGTAATCATCGGTATAGTTCTTATGAGTACCTCCTATAAAGGTACTTGCTGGTACCAACCATAAACCCGAGTGAGCCCAGCCAAGTAGAATCCGAAATCAAGAATACCCAGGTAGATACTTAAGCCACTATAGATCAGGGAGGTGTGTAATTTAGTCGTCATCAAGCAAAAATGAATTATAACTTAAAATTAAATACAGCGTTTTTAGACGCAAACGAGAGAAAGTTTGCGTTACGTTATCCGCTTGTAAACAAGTTGTGACCTTGACCATAGAATATCGAATTAGCGGAATAGGCATGCAGAAACTGCAGAAAGCATATTACGATTAAGCAATCTCATACTAAAGAACTAGAAATGAGGGAAAGAAAACCAAAACAGGATTGAACAATAGAAAAAACAACATTTCCTTGTGATAAGGCTGCATGTTTTGTTTACGTTCGGCCTTCCTGTTTTGAAAAACTAGTACTGTAAACAAACATGGCGGAAACGTCAAAGTCAGTTGTCCTCGGTACGCTGTAGCGTGCTGTCGCGTCGCCGGTTTTCAAATTATGCTTCAATTTCCCGTAAGAAAGTGTTTTCACGTCTTTAAAATATGCCTTTTACTGGTGCTTGTGGTAACTATACTGGCTATGTTCGAGCAATGGCGCGGGGGGAAGCGTTCTGCGCGGGCACAATACTCGGACCCGGCCGAGTTAGAATACGAAAGACAAATTCAGGAGGATGAAGCCAGAATTATACCAGGATTGGGTGAAGGCGGGGTGGCTGCTCACCTCATGGGTGAAGACAAGCGGCTCGGTGAAGAATCAGAGAAGAAATTAGCCATCAACGTGCATTTGAGCGACCGCATCGCGTATAACAGAACTTTGAAAGGTATTTTTTTTATGTCGCTTTCGTCTCGTAAAATCAGTTTAACTGGGCTACTTTTAGCGTTATTATTTTTTAATCCCCTTTTCTAGGAATATGGATAAGAATCTGTAACTTTAAGTAAGAATTTTACTCATAATATTCTAATTCGAAAGTTTTTGAAAATAGTTCCGACGATTTCTACGCTAGTTACGATATTCAATAATTCATCCGCTCGCGTTTATTCAGGGGTCGTGAGTTCGATTATCTCCTTATGAGCTAGTAATAGTAAGATTTTTCATTTAGTGACCCTTTACAGTTCTACTATCTGGGCCATACAAGATCTGGCTTAGTTATATTATAATGTGAAACAGAATATACTAGAAATCAAAAAGCTCGATGATCAAAAGAGAAGATGTACGTAATCCTAGACCCAAGTTTTTGTTATAGCGTCTAGTGTCTGTTGAAAAAGCTTTTGCAACTGTTTATCATTATTTAAGCTGTACTTAACTTTTAGCTGAAGCTCTAAAAACATTTTGGTGCACTTACACCACCAGTGTGTGCCTGACCTCTTATTAAAATAAAATATGGTGCGGAAGTGTCACTGACAGTATAACAGAGATGACACAAGAAGTAAAGGAAGTGAACAAACAAATGGGGTTTTTTGCTATATAAGTTGGTAGGCAGGCACTGATGGTAAGCAGCCACTGCGGCCTATTTAATTGAGAGACTCTTAGCAAGGAAGTGTCACTCAATGTGCTGCCAAACCATAAGCTTCTAAGATCTTCGAGCCCTTGATTTGAAGTGTACTGGATACCACTAAATATTGCCTAAACTCTCACAGCAAGACATCATTTCGTTAGCACAAGAAGACGAAAGTGTAAGATGAGGCCTATGCTAAGAGGCAAACTAAGCTTTAGGCCTATAAAAACACATAGTGTTCAGAAAAAAAAGGTCTTATTGTTATTGAAAGGAAAACATTTGAGTCTTCAATGAACCTACTTGATTTGCAAACAAAATTAATTGTTTACACATTTCTTGACTCAAAACAATTGATGTCTCATTCATAAACAATGACCTTTACTCCGAGATATTTGTATTATTCTCACGCTATTCAATCTACCCACAACTGCAGCTCCATTATGCAGTCTGAGAAGGCATGATTGATTCTTGACATGGAATATTTTTTGCAGTCCATACTTTTAATAGGTAGGCTGAGTTTCTTTTCTACTCTATCTATCACTGCCCCTTCTACCCTAAGGGTTTTGAGGGGTCACTAGAAGTGGAACTACATACTTACCCCCGGGTACCCTGACTGGAGAAGACTGGGGTCGTGCGTCAGAAGGACCAATCTTTTTTTTTCAAAGGAGAATGCATTTGGGCACTGTAACCAGAGGCTAGCTAGACCTGCGCCCGTGTGTGGGACTATGGACTACTGCCCACTAAACTACCCAGGTTTTCTCTTTACACCTTTTTTGTGGCTAGAATGTAGGCGACCCCAGATATGGCTTGGGCATTCATCCCATGATCCCATCTGGATCTTTTTAAGCCCAATAACAAAACCGACATAGAAACGATTGTATGTTTATCTGAAATGTAGAGTGTTCCTACTCATATCATAACTATAGTGTATAAAGCATCGATAACGCGCTTGCCTGCGGTCGGCTCGTTTCACGCATAATTTGCGCGCACCTCGCACGGAACCAAGCGTTATCGGAGAAATTGCGAACACAGGTGATGGATTGGGTCAGTGGCTGTGAAATTGTGATATTAAAGCGAAGGTAAACACCTCGTTGGTAGTTTTAAGTACTATACTGCTTCGTAACTGAAAATGCCTGTCGAGATTTAACATTTTGAGCAACGTTAAATTTCATTCATACGACAAAAGTTTCCTACCTAAGTACTTCGTCTACAAGGGGGGGAGTATGAATACTTGCGGTTATTCCTGCGGTCTCCTGTGAGGGCGTTGTGCTGGATTAGGCTCGCCGTGTAAGGCAGGTCTGGTGTCGTGTCTGTCCATGGTTCTCGGAGTTCCACAGCATCGTTAACGGTAGCGAGGGAGTAGGCGCGAAGGCTCGAAGATCAGATGAGCCTACAGTCTGGCAGCACATTGTTCCTCAACGGAATAGGCTGCAGTGACCAATTACCATTAAATGGGATGCGTGTCTGTCTGCCATCTAATTTAGTAAAAAAAAGAGTACATATCGTTGAGGGCTTTAGTGGCTACACCCCAAAAGCTAAAGCATCCTCCTTTTCCCACACATCACACTGCCCCCGACAGGTGTGACGGCGCGTAAAGCGTTTACCTCCGCGAAAACAGAAACATTACCTTACTTTTCCAATGTTAAATCGCTGTATTATGTTATGAATTATGATGCAACCAATTCAAACAAAGGTTTCTGATGTTTTAACCACGATATCTCTCTTCAGACTACCGCAACCCAGCTTGCCAGCGCGTAGTGTACGACGCGGAGCTACCATCAGCGTCAGTCGTGATCATCTTCCACAACGAGCCGTACTCCGTGGTGGTGCGCACCATATGGAGCGTGGTGAACAGCGCGAGGAGAGACAACCCCTGGTTCCAGAAGGCTAACTACGTGGACAGGGCTACTGGGAGGACCATGACGCTTGGTGAGTCAAGTTGGTTAAGTTACAGCCCTTTGTTTTCAACCATCGAGTTAGGGATAAATTCCAACATAATCCGTTTACCGCTGTCGGTGAGTAAAGCTCCAGAGTTTCCAGAGTTCAATTATGCTGCCAAGGCAATGTTTTCCCTCTGCGTCACAAACGAGCGTGGGATGGAATCCATTAAAAATAAAAATAAAAAATTCCTTTCAAATTACAAGAAAAAAGGCATGCTCGGCGCGTGTGATTCCCTTTGTAGTAAAAAAAAAAGTTTTTACAAGCTTTTAAGCGACGGTAACTATAACTAGCATAAGGTGGGCCGCAAACTTGAGCGCCACCCTTTTGGTATAAAAAAAATAATGACCTACGAAAAAAAGTAGTCTAGTTACCCTTTGTGAATTATCTGCGGTAATCTACGTCTAATTGTTATTCAGTTTTTTAGTTACAACATCTTATTCTATGACGCATGTTGAAAAAGCTGTAGTGCAATAAAGAATAATCAGATTTCTTTAACATCGTAGATAACATAAATATTGACAAACTGTTGAACGAAATCTACCTCTATCCACAGGCTACCGCGGCCAGGACCCGAACTCGCCGTTGGTCTACTTAAAGGAGATCATCCTAGTGGACGACAACTCGACACTACCGGAGCTCAAGGGCAAGCTTAGCCACTATGTGCGCACGCGCCTGCCACCCGACCTCATTAGGATATTAAGGCTGCCTGACCGGTAAGACCATCTATTTTTTCCGAGGAAAGCAAATAACATCTTTATTGCAAATGTAGGTTTACAATTAATCGTGGAGGCGACCCCTCCAATAATATCTAACTCAAAGTCGTCAAATAATTATTTATGTGACTGTTGCATAATGAGGGTCATTAAAATACGAATGTGGTTTTATGAAACGAACGAAGTGAGTTTCATAAAAGGATCACATGAGTATTTTCATGCCTAATTATGTACAGTCACATACATAACTTTATCTTCATTCATACGATAAATGTCTATTTTAAAGTCAGGATCGATGTGAAACCGCGTGGAATATAATCCATAGTACCAGGAGAGCAGAGAAGAACAAGAAGCTAGGCTAGCACGCGTCTTTCAAACTCTTTGATTTCATGCGGTTATGCTCTCCTGGTACCTTTGAAAATAGACATATTATGGTATGGATGTAGATAAAGTTTCTTTGCATCGAAGGAAAATGTACTTTATAACTACTGAGATATAAGACTTTGACTGGCACTGTCAAAGATTTTTATTTATTTTATTTTATTTTTATTATTAAAGGAAACATACAGCATGTTATAATACTTATAAATACATTTTTAAAATCTTAAGTAATACATTAGCCTATAATGTTCCACTACTAGCTTTTGCATAAATACTGTTGAAAGAAAGACAAGATTTTACTTCATTCAAAATTATGCTTATTCTAAGATATTTTTGACTAATTTGGGCTCTTAGATATTATTGGAGCTGACTGTGCAATGAAATCGAAATGTTTCTTGCATCGTATTCCCGTCTTGGGAAGAACAGAAGTGTTTTAAGTGTGGTAGAGCTAATGTGTTGACAGTTCCGTCTGTCAGTCGAAAAGGGTCGGCTTGACCGAAGTACCACCCTTTCACGGATCAACGTATGGGGATTTGCTACGAATATTACGCTCCGTTTGGTGAGTGAGAGTGCCGGGGCCCATAACCCGGGGCTTACCTACTAAACCCTTTGGTACTTCCTCGTCACCTTACCATGGGGAGCCTAGGGTATCAGCGAAGCCCTCTGGCTTACGGCCGGGAGAATTGAATTGTACTTTGAAACAAGAACGTATTTTTTAACAATTTAACTTTGTATAGTCTTCGTTGATCGCTTGGTTCAGGTAGATTACCAAAATCATCGTCTGCAAAGGATCCTACCCCTCTCAAATTATCCATCCATTTATTTCCTATATTTCTTACACCTTAGACCATCGGCTGTTACTGAGTATCAAACCTATGACCTGGAAGTGCTTTTGATCTTACGCCGAAGTTTCCAGAAGTTTCTTATACATACTTTTAAAATTTTGCAGACCTTCTGTGACCCCCTGGGGGTCCAACTGTACCACTTTCGGTACTAAGGATCTAATGATTCAGGAAGTTAAATGTGAACTCGGGGTTCTTGGGAATAAATCCCAGGCTGGGCACTTCTTATTCGCGCAATTATTTGTAGGTGGAACAGCAATATGTAAAACTGATTATCTGTCCGGCGCGAAGGATGTGACTTCTGAGGAGTAAAAAACAAGAATAAAAAAGACTTTCTTGACATCAGACCGTTCTACCCTGAAGTCTCACAATCTATCCCGGCACAGACAAGGGCTGACGCGCGCCCGGCTGACGGGCAGTCGCGCCGCCACTGGCGACGCCCTAGTATTCCTGGACGCGCACTGCGAAGTCAGCCAGGATTGGCTGCGGCCGCTGCTGCAGCGCCTGCGGCTCAAGAGAGACGCCGTGGTCAAACCCATCATAGACATGATCGAATTCAACACCCTCGAGTACAATTACGGAATGAGTATTGTTGATTTTGAGGTTCGAAATTTCTTGTAGTTGGAAGGTAGATCAGGTTGGCGTATTTGGGTTATTTAGTTTCAAGTTGGCAGGTTTTTTGGAGTTTTGGAGTACGGCTGTTGGTAGACAGGCAGTCTATTTGATAGCAAGCGGCCATTACTACGTTCACTGAGAGACACTTAACTGGAAAGCGTCGCCTGTCCAGTTTTTTAAGGTGAATAATAAGCCTCGAATTGCATCGTGTTCGCAAAGATGACGGACATGAAATAGAAATGACAGAATGACTAAAAGAGCTGAGTGGTTTCAAACATGTGACATAACATGTGATGTCGATGACGCGAATTTCTTTTATTTGCGTATTTACGGTGGTGACGGAAAACATCGTATGGAAACCTGTATAGTCGAAAGACTGTGTAGCCATGATCCAATCGGTCTTGTTCCCCTGTAGAGGGTTACAGTAGATCAGATTACGGTCGCTTCAATGAGCTCCTAACTTGAGCTGGACTTTAGTCGTGGTTCTATACTAGAAAATGGGGTCTACAAGCTTTACAGTTTGACAGCACTTAGTGTTGTTTTCTGGTGAAATGTCTCTCAATGATAAAGGCTGTGGCCGCTTACAATCAAGCGGACTATTTGTCGTTTTGCCAGTTTGCAGTTGAAGTATTATAAATAGAAGTGGTAAAATAAGGGAAAGTAATTTACGGATTTTGACAGATTTAACTACTGATTTTCATGTAAAAGTAGAGTGAAGTGTATCATGCCATAATAACGTACATATTCATAGTCGAAACAATACATGTTCGTCTCGCTTGCATATTCATAATATTAATAAATAAATCAGGGCATTTATCGGGTCCATGATATTCTTACTGACAAGGCCAAGGCTGGGGGTAGATATGTACAACAAGATAACATTATATTATGTATATTGATTCTCTGTAGGGCTAGCTAGCGTTTCACTTTTCTTTGGTTGTCTGTGCTAGCTCTACAGATATCATTTCATAAGCCATTGTCGTATTCTTTTCGCAATAATGAAGGAATTTGCAGGACGAAATTAAAATTGACGAATTTTTACTGTGGCAACATTTTTCTTTTTATTTGTTGGAGCAAGATTTGAGAGCGGTGGATTTTTTACATCGGTGATTGTATTTTATTTTGTTTAGTGGTTTATGGTAGTTACGCGATTACTGTTTTTTTTTTGTTATTCTAAAATATTTGGGGTTTTGATAAAATGCCCACCAGCACAACAACGTAGATTTATAAAAGAGTGTATATATTTTATGCGATATACTTGGTTTAACTGAGGAACTTGTTATTTGGTAGGCTGTATGTGGTTAATGGAGAAAAATATTTAACCATTATCAATCAGTGACCTAAAGTATGGTAAAGGCCTTTCAGTTCTGTAACTAACATACAAAAACGTCAACCAACTCGGTTCACAGTTTAAGGAGGAGATAGGTGACAAACACACGTTCATAGTAATTTTAATCGTTATTGTCAGGCGACGGTACCTCAGATCATATGTTTAGGTGGAAGTATTCCAAAGTGGGCAAAATCTAGGACTTAAATGGGTGCGTGTATGTGAGGATTACTGGACCCCTCTAAATTCTAGGGCCTGCTTTTCCGCGGAGGAGAATTTTTTTACCGCAAGCTTCTGGACTTGGTGACATAAGTCAGTGTTCCTCAGAACAGTACTTCGTTTTTATAGTTGTAGGAAATGCGTTACACATATCCCTTCCGTTGGCTTTCGGGCCAAAAGTATGTGGGGTTATGTCCAAAAAGTGAGTCGGCGAACGGGAAACGTAACCACAAAGAACTTCTACCACTTCTCTCAATACCACAGAGTGGGTCTAACACGCGCTCGTCTCGCCGGCGCCCGCTACGCCGGCGGAGACGCCCTGGTCTTCCTCGACGCCCACTGCGAAGGTCAGCAGGACTGGCTGCGGCCCCTGCTTCAGCGGATCAAGGACACCCAGCGCGCGGTGGTGGTGCCCATTATCGACGTGGTGGACTCCTCGAGCTTCTACTACAGCGTACAGGATCCGACGGTCTTTCAGGTGCTGGAGAGCTTGGTGTTCTTTTGTCTGTCGTGGATAGTCTGCTGTTGGTTCTTTGGTAGTGCTATCGATTGGGTCAGAGAATGTCAATGACTCTTTATCTATTACGCATCCAGATATTTTGACCTTAAAAATCCCGATTTCGTTCATAACGTACTTACTAACCGGGTTTTTTTTGTGGGACAAGTGTGGGACACAGAGAGATCTTCGGGACAGTAGCCACGCCGCTATCAAATATATATCATCTTAATAATTTCATCAAAAAAGTGGTAGACCAAGGCGGAGATGACGGAATGACTTAAATGCCTTTATACCGGAGAGGCAGCAGCTGGCATATTGTAGGGACTGTGGCAGACAGAAGGGGAGGCTTTTGCTCAGCAGTGGGATCAAAATGGCTAATAAAAAAACAATTTGAGCCAATCAGTTTGGAAATTTTTGGGGAGACCTAAGTTCAGCAGTCAACATCTTTCGGCTGAAATGATGATGATGAAACACATAATCTGATAAATAACTAAAATCTACACTAAGCCATTAGGCGACTTAGTGGCAACGCCAAAGAACCGACAGTCTTCAGCACTTCGTTGAGCACTATCGTCTGTCAGTCTTGACAATCACCTCACCACATCTATTTCACATCTCATGTCACGTGTGTTTATAATAACTTGTCATTAAGGGAAGAACGTCATTAGATAGCTCTTTTCATTATTATTACGTAGAATAAATGCAGAAAAATACTGTATTTTCATTGACATGAAAAGAGCTAAATAGAAAATGACGATTCTTTCTCTTTTGGGTTGAAAATTGGTATGTAGTAAATAGATTTTATAATTTTTGTAACGCAATAAAACCAAATCAACATTGATTTGTTTCAAAATCAAACTTTTTCGACAGAAATTGTTCCAAAATGGAAAATTCTCCGACGCCATTCGTTTTAGAATTTCGACACGGATTTGGTCCATGATGGAACAATGTTCGGCACGGGATATTGGTTCCGCAATAGAACATTTTTTGACTCGTAATTATTCCATTCTGGAACATTTCTTGACAAATATAAATATCATTCCAATATTCAACCCGCCATGTCACGTTTTAGACACTTCACTGTTTTGTCTTAGTTTCGCTTTTGTTGTTACTTGTATCCATAGAGAAAAGTCTGTGCTTGTATCTTAGCTTATGGACTAAGTTGTTTTGTGTTTTTTGTTGTTTGTTGTTGGGTTGTCGTAGTGTACTTTTTTGTTTGTAGGTACTTTACTCGTTTTTCTTTTTTCCTTTTCTGACTACAGTCTGTTGTAAACTATCACAAAATTTTATGTGTGAAATGTATTTCAGACCTTGCAATTACGTACTTTCAATTTGGCTTGAATTATGTTACACATTTTTCTTTCAATTTAAAGCTGATATTTACATATCTGATCTACAGTTTTAAACTCTGGGTTTGCATAATACATCTAACCTAAATCTTTTATTAGGTTTTGTTACAAACATAATAATTAAAGGATTACGATTAGGACCGATAATGGATAAGCGTCATAAAACCCTATAGTATTATGGCGCTTGAATCTAGAAGATCGAACAAGCCTCTACTAGAAAACTTTCCGCAGAGATTTCTGCCATTAGGCAGATTAGATTTAGGTAGTAGATATAATTATCTGCTGTGTAATCAGTGTTGCCAGCGAGGTCTTGTCCAAAGTCACCTGAGATACATGTACAAAAAGTAACCTTTTTTTTAGGAAAAGTAACCATTTACTTTTTAGGAAAGCAAAAAAAAAATTTCGTTCGACAGGATACGAACGAATCCGATTGATCGGGCGAGCGAGACGGAAGGTTCAATTAGGCATTGGTGTGAAAGAGAAAATTATGTTGTTAGTTGAAAAATGCTTTCCGCTCGCAAATTCTAGAAAGTCATCTAAATGTAATGTACCTAACCTTTTGTGTCGTGTAACCTAAAAGTAACCTGAAGAAGTCAAAAATTACCTAAAAGGTTACAAAAGTTACCATCTGGCAACGCTGTGTGTAATAGAAATATGTTGCGGCTAGTGCCTTTGTAGCATGGAGAGAAGGTACATCAACTGGTAAGGAGTTCCACCGGCCATGTTCATCAGAAACACTAAAGGTGGGTCTATGCTTACGAGCCGAGCACGAGCCGCGCACGAGCGGAGCACGAGCCGATCCAAAATTCGTGTACTGTGGACCGACTTGGAGTCTCGAACGAGCGCGCTTCGAGCATTCGGCTCGTGTTCGACTGTGCTCCGCCCGTAGACAGAGAAAACTATAGACAAATTGATAGTATCTATCGCATTCACACAAGAAAAAGAGGACGATACGGATAGACCATGTAAAAGAAAGAGATAGAACTACACAATTTTTTGTCTCGCACCGCGTGCCGGTTTTTCTACTAGCTGTCTATAGTTTTCTCTGTCTACGGCTCCGCCTAATGTCGGGTTTTTGACAAACACAAAGAGATTTGCATCGCGCTCGCAGTGCAGGCTCGTTGTGCGTCCACACTTGTCACGCGAGCAGAGCGGCTCGGCTCGTGCTCCGCTCGTGCGCGGCTCGTGCTCGGCTCGTAAGCATAGACCCACCTTAAGGAAGTCACAAACGCGCTGCCGGCTTTAAACTTTGTTGAGCTATAGGTTCTGTACGTGTTATAAATCCCATAATACTAGGTGGTCACCGTGTCTGTGTGGCAGTTGGCTAAAATTCAGGAGTTTTGTGTCGTTAAGCTGAGGTAGCCAAGTCATGAAACTTCATTTTGAATACTCGGTTTGAATATCTTTGTCCGAATTTTTCTACGAGCGTGTTAGCGTGTAACGAGCGTGTGACCAAAACAAGCACCGCCGAATTGCTAGTTTCCCTGTTAAGCGTTACGTAGGTCGGTAATAACTGGACTCCACAAATCTTAAATCACGTTCCAGGGGTCCCCTGATTAGTTCAGGATAAAACGCTCTCGAGACTCTACATGGTGAAGTGATAAGTCGTCCAAGCTTACACTGACCAGTTCGAAAGAAAACGCTCGAAGAAAGAGAAGACTACGTGGTGAAGTGATAAGCAGTTTCTCAGGCAGGGCCTGATCGCTTCTACTCCCGGAGGCTCCCGGTTGCTTGCTTAATCCAGGATCGCAATCATAGCAATCATAGCGCAAACGTACCCTGATTAGTTCCGGACGAAAACGTTCGGAGTATGAAGACACTACTTTTTTTATAGGTACTTAGCCCGGCAAATAACCCCACTCCACCTAATGTTAAGTGGAAGTGAAGTCCAGACGCGAGGACAACTGGTGCAACGTAAGGAACGTAGCATCAGTCACCCTCACTCTGCCGGCCCACAAAGTGCCTCACGCCTCGTTTGAAGGACCCTTTGTCATAGAAAGGAGGGAATACATGCGCTGGTAGACCATTCCATTTTTTGGTGGTGCGACAAAGAAACGAGTCACCGAATTTCTTTGTGCGTGATGGAATATCGGAAACTCTAAATTGGTGGTGAAGTGATCCGTACTTTTATCTTAGGCAAGGTCTGATCGCGGCCCGCCTCCGAGGAGCCCGGTCGGCCCGCGGTGACGCTCTAATCTTCCTGGACGCGCACTGCGAGGTGGCCGCTGATTGGCTACGGCCGCTGCTGCAGCGTCTTCGGCACAAGAGAGACGCCGTGGTCACGCCCGTCATCGACATTGTAGACCAGAACTCGTTCGAGTGGCTCGCTGCGACGCAGTTCCAGGTTGAATTCTATTGCGTGGTTTAGGTTCGGGAACAGCATGAGGTTATTAACCCCTAATTAATTCATAGTAGATTCCGCATCTGGAATTTGTTTGCGTCTAGCGTCACTAAATCTGTGGTTCTACAGCTCCATTCTACCGGATGGAATAATAGAAAAAATAATTTGGTGCGGTCTGCTACCAATGTTTCTATGGGTTATGACTGCACTAATACAGGGTGCAAGTGCTTCTATGAATGCTTTAGTAACGGCATGTTGAGGCGTTTACTTCGGAAGATATCTTCGCGTGGTGAATGGTTATGCAGAATATTTATATCAGATGTGGTTTAAGTATCTGGGATAAATAATTCAGTAACAGCATGTAGCTATTAACAATTCTTTAACTACGGCTATAGGTTCGGAGGATAACGTATATGCTCTGTTAGATGTTCAGAGGGTTGAGAGGTGATTCCGCTATTAACTTTGCATTGCTTAGTTACTGTCAATTACAGCTTAAGTCTAAACTGCCTCCGTGGTACAGTGGTTAGAGCGTTGGGCTCTTAAAAGCCGGAGGTCGTTGGTTCGAATCCCGCAGGGAGCATCACTTTGTGTGATTGTTTCCAGTTTGGTTAGGACATTGCAGGCTGGAATCACCTGAATGTCTGAAAATAATGATGATTCCGTGCTTCGAAAGGCACGTTAAGCAGTTGGTCCCG
Source organism: Mecyna flavalis (assembly GCA_949319885.1). Classification (NCBI taxonomy): domain Eukaryota; kingdom Metazoa; phylum Arthropoda; class Insecta; order Lepidoptera; family Crambidae; genus Mecyna; species Mecyna flavalis. The sequence continues at coordinate 8,056,231 of OX439420.1, read as the reverse complement.
ACTATGTTCCAAGTAGGTCTGGTTTCCCTAGTAAGGGTTACGGAGGTCAGATGGCAATCGCTCTATTGTAATAACCAGGCTTGTCAAATCTAGGATCATAGTCGAAGCGGGCCCTGAACTCCATACTGGATGCAATCGGGAAAGAAGTAGACTAAAGTCTGTCGTACTTTTACGAAGTCTTGTCTCGATAGATTGGAAATCGTGGTTTCTGATGTTTAGGCGGTTACTAGTCATTAAATAAAACAACTTAAACTGATAAAATCTTGCGATACTTTAACCGTCCACTTTACACGACAGTCAGACACGACCACTTTACAGCAGTCGTGAGTAGTAGAATATTATCGTGAGTTTTTATCCGTTTAAGTTGTTTTATTTATTGATATTAGAAATGGTTGTGGTTTTAAGAGAGGCAGAGCATAGTGGATCTTGCATTCGAATGAGCTGCTCGTCTAGGGAGTTACCAGCCACCTCACAGTAGACCACAGTGAACAACAGTTAGGGATCTAACAGACGAACGACCCATCGTTTGCGACCCTCGACGACTGCGGAGAGCGGCTGTCGTTCGGGGCCGCAACGACTGTCATTAAGTCCGCCTTTTGTACTTGATTTGTGCAATGAAGCTTAAATAAATAAATAAATAAATTGCAAGAAGTTTTTAGCAGCAGTGGCAGCTGCAATTTCGCAGCATATAAAAGTTCGCGAGGGGACCAGATAGTTTAGAGGCAGTTCAATAGATAATTTAACAGCATGTGAAAGATTAACAACAGTAGCAAATAATTTTAACTAGTTTCGTAGGATGCTTTATAATTTAAGAGGTAATTGGATAACGGCAGTGTAGTAAAAGTTAACTACTGTCAACCCAAGTTAAACTTGAATAAAATAAATTCTACTACGCCCAACGTATTAAAAAGCGAGGGTTAAAATCCTAGCAAAATATTTTTTTAAGGCGTTGTCTTAATTATAACAACAAGCAAAATTTATGAATGTAGCATATTCTATAAAGATTAGAATAGATAAGGTTTGACTCGTTTGTAGATACAAGTGTTAATGTGCAATTAATCCAAACGTTTGCGACGAATCGATTCGTACCCCCAATCGTTGATAAGGTTTGTTGAGTTCTAATAGCGACTGATTCGGCAATAAACACGTCGTCAGTCTTTTATATGCGTATGAGCCATGCTGCAGTAGATAGTTTTGGTCAGTGAAAATGTCTCGACGTCATTTAAAAAATGTTTATTAAACCCAACTCCTTATTATTCTTTTTTAGTTAATTAACAAAAAGGATATGTAAGTTATGTTTATTATACGTAATGCGGATAGTATCACAAACCCGAGTCGTGTCCGAAAAAACAGAACCAAAGTTAGCTCAACCTGGGAATTGAACCCAGGACCCCGAGATCTCGACTCGGTACTAAAACTGAACCTTAAGAGGAAAGAGTAGGGCCGTTTTTCCATACAAACGTATTCCCCTGTTTCCTCCCTGGATAATGCCAGTAGAGAAATAGTTTTTTTTCCCAAAAATCTATGACCACTATTTGCATGTCCCTATGTTTTCCTTTTTTTCATAAATTAATAATTAAAAGAGTTATGAACCTTCAAAAACCTAAAAAAATGACCAGATTTTCCGCTGTGTTCAAACATCCAGAAAACAAATTTAACTAGATTAAATAAAAAAAAAGAAAACATAGGAATACGGCCAAAGCCTTTCTTTAATTTTTGATAAAAAAAAGTAGTTAAATCGGTCAAGTTTTGGAAAAGAAATCAGGGGACTACGAAACGTTGATTTTAAAGGTATTTTCGCTCCAAGCTGCAGTTGTCTCTATCGCGCTCTGCGTGGGATGTTCGGACACTGCGCGACAGCAATAGATTTTACAAATACCTATTTTTCAATTCTCTCGCCCTTACTATTTCCTCTTAAACGCATCGACAGTCTAAACTTTCGAGGCGTTATTAAAACAAGTTGATGATATATTTAATGATCATTGCATGTTTTTCCGCGACGGTATTTGATTTTCCACTATTATAGAACGAACAGAGGTTATTGATCATTGTATAATGCGGGTGGATGATTGCGCGTGCGCTGGTCGCCAGGGTTGCCATGTTATAGCAAAAAAATTAGGACACATTATTGTGTCATTTACTTTTGATCATATTAATTACTTACAATGTTTGTTGTTTTTCTTTTTCTTTTTACCTGGAGTCCTAAAATACAGGATTAACTTAGTTTAGATTTAAGTTCATCCAAACGTTGAGATTCTTTTTGTTAAATATTGTAAACTATTCTTTACTCCATTTTCATTTCCTCTATAAAACTAAGTTTTTTTTTTACACGAACCCAATATGACCTGTCCTAAACTTGGCAAAAAGGAGAAAATGTTAGACGTGACAGGGGCCAAATTCATCTCACACCTAGGACAAAAGTTAATGAGGATTACTGTTTTTTTGTGACTAATAAAATTAAAGTACTTTCCTTGATACTTAATTTGGGATCAAAATGTATGTGATTTTGTCTAATATTGAATATATTTCCAAGCTGTTTTAGTGTTTAATGGTCACCCTCGTGGCGTGCGCATTGTCCCCACTATCATAATTAGTCACATCACGGACAGCTATTGAAGAAATGCAGTTCCGCCTTCACAAGAAACGTGGACACCCCACAAGTGGGCCTTAATCTATGTATAATATAATCATGTAGACTAAGGGTTACTTACTTACTCATCATCACCAAATCTCCTATACTACAAATGCTAGAAATATTAAGTTTTTCAATATATTTATATTAAATATTCTCGACGTTTGCAACAGAACATAATTTCATTTTATTCCGCTACTGGATTTACTTCTTCTATAACTTTATTAACGATTATTATCTTTGCATTGCTTTAATTTTATTTTTCGCTGTATCTTTAGTTAATTTTACTAAGTTTTTGGCAGTAGTTTAGTTGTACTTACTGAATTATTCGGGTAAGTGTTATATTTTGCAATTTTCTCAACTTTTCTTTGATATGTTATTGACTCTGAGAACAAAGTAACCAAATTGCTGAAGAATTTGGTTAATTGGTGCCAGAAGTTTCTAAGAAATTAATATCCCATTTTTTAAATTTTATTTGTAACAATCTATAAGTGTTTCACGCTTAACAAATTGGCTTATTTATGGTGCATCTCTAATTCTCTACACACTAATGCACTGTACTGTATACTACTAAACTGTACTCTGATTTGCAATTCGACGAACTTCTGAATACTGCCAATTTTAGACATTTCAGATGCCACAAACCTTTTCTCAATAATAATTTTAAAATAATATATATTTTTGATTCAAATAATAATAAGATAGATCAAGTTAACTGTTTGGCTTTGTTTTTACCGTGTAGTCAATACACAAAAATCATTATTCATGTTGTCATGAGAGTGATAAAATATGAAGTTCTCTTAAGATTTTCAAATTTAATATGAATTATATTGCTTTTGAGCATTTCTTACTGAAACTTATGTAATCTTCCTTTGTCTGTTCTATAAATAATATAAGGTGGTCAAATATAGTTCCTATATCGTATGTTTTATGTGTCAGGTGGGAGGGTTTTCATTCATGGGCCACTTCACCTGGATCGAGGTCCCTGAGAGGGAGAAGAAGAGGAGAGGATCCGACATCTCCCCCACCTGGTAAGTTCATTGTTATACAGGTTGCCCAAAAATTCCAAAAAATGACACGTCAGTGAAACTAGGGGTAAGTAAAAGTTTAAATTGGCAATGTCTTGAAAACCGAGCAACTTTTACTGAGGACATGTTAGGCTTGTTCGATGCCTCTTGTGCTGGCCTACCTCCAGTGTCACTGTGACGTGTAATTTTTGGAAAACCCTGTATGTTTTGCAAGGGATTAGCCTCAGAAGTGAACTGTTATTACGTGTAATGTTACTCTTTTTTCAAGGAAAGAGAGGCAAATGTTAAATTGTGACACCTAATGGTAAGTGGTCACTACTGCTCATGGACACCTAAGACTAGGTTTAAGGTCCGTTGCCCGCCTTCAAAGGCATATGGAAGCAAACCCATATTCATATCAATAATTTTAATTCTAAAAATCAAGTAATAAAACAAAATATAATAAAAACAACTGCGTTGTATGCGGACTATACTCCTTAAAACGTAACATGATTAGAATGACAGCTGTCAAAGTGTTGTGGCTCTCTCGCTCGCTCTCAATAAACCTCTATCGATGTGTCTCACTCTACAAAAAAATAAAATCTTAGAGATGAGACACATCGACAGAGGTTTATTGAGAGCGAGCGAGAGAGCCACAATACTTTGACAGCTGTCATTCTAATCATGTTACGGTTTATGGACTATAATGTATATACGAGTACGAAAGTCTAGTGTCGTACCCAAAATGGTCCATAATAGCGTGACAAACTGACGAGGAAGTAGAAATGTAACCCCTTGCAAGTAAGTTTAACAGTATTTTGGTATTCTCTGGTCAACTATTATGTAGACCATAGTATCCCAAACTTTGTTTCTCGGTCTACTATCCGATTCAAATGCTATTAGAATAATACCTTTTGGAATTGAGCGAATAATGACGGTAACTGCGCTTGTCCGTAACGTTAGCAAACAATAGCAACGCATTATTTATCTATGTGTGTGTAAGTAATCACTGTCGCGTCACGCAACTCTAAAAGGTTGTATCCTAATAGCATTTGAACCAGGTAGTACATAATTATTTACCTCGTGTTTTAGGTCTCCTACGATGGCGGGTGGGCTGTTCGCGATCGACCGCGCCTACTACTGGGAGATCGGCGCCTACGACGAACAGATGGCCGGCTGGGGCGGCGAGAACCTCGAGATGAGCTTCAGGATATGGATGTGTAAGCAGCTTGACTTATCCCGTGTCAAATGGCCGACGATGATAATCCTTTATTGTGGTTACGTTTGGTCTTACATTATTAATTATATTTTTTTCTACTAGTTCAGCTGACAGACAGGCACACAGGGCCTGAAGTTAAGCAGACACTGCGGCCAATTCCATTGGAAAATATTTTACCAGGAATTGGCGCTTAAAATACTGCCACACTGAAAGCTCTTCTGATCCGCGAGCCTTTGATTTCAAGTGTACTGGCTCCCACATTAATATTGCCAGACCTGTAATGGCACCAGATTTCACCTTTTTGGTGGTAGCTAGCCAGTTAGCCTTCGAAAAAGTCTTACCACCAACCACTCCCAAGACGGAAATCGAACCCACGATCTCAGAGATCTCTACCCGAACTGCTTAGCCACTGCTCCACGGAGGCGGTAAGAGTTTTTTGAATCTGATCACTCTGTGATAGGTAAACTGAGAAATATTATGTAAGCAGTTACGCAGTCCACCTGGCGTTAAGTGGCCACTTAATCAGCAAGCGTCGCTCAATGTGCCGCCACACAATTTTACATAAATATAAAAATATATCAGGGATGTTGTTGTGTTGCAGGCGGCGGCACTCTGGAGACCATCCCGTGCTCTCGCGTGGGGCACGTGTTCCGCAGCTTCCACCCGTACGGGCTGCCGGCGCACACCGACACACACGGTGAGATTACGCTGTAGAAAATATGATTAATTTGTTTAATGTTCCCATTAAAAGCGGATACACAAGGTTTTGGAAGTTATTCTTCTGGAAGAATCGCTAGAATCCCTCCTTCCAAATGGTCCATCACCTTCTCGCGGTGGGGGGCTTAGTAGACAGGGTGTAGCATTAATTTGCTCAAAAGTGAAACGAGTGACCAATGGGGCGGGCCGTGACACAGGGAGCAGACATTGTGGTCGTTAGAGGCTTACTTATTCTCTATGATCCAATAAATCCGTCGTACGAGCGTCAAGATGTTTGCCGGACCCTGTACCAAGTTTTATTTACATTTTTTCAGTGGTTTTTTCGTCTAACAGGACAGTTCCTTACGCATTTGTAATATTAGTTTAAATTGTTTCATTTTGTCAGGTATAAACACTGCGCGTATGGCGGAGGTCTGGATGGACGAATACGCTGAGCTGTTCTACCTGCATCGACCGGACCTCAGGGTGAGTGGCGACCTCTAACTTAATCAGCAAACATCTAGTTTTCAGATATCATCCATGCGAAAATAAATGTATATGTAGAAAGAAAATAAAATAAAGGAAATGACTGAGCAGTCACCGTTAGGCGGTTACCACACTGCACCGCGCTCCGCCGCGGTACGCGGGACGACAGATTTAATCATTGTATGCAAGTACCTCATTTTGTATAGAAAACACGCGCGGCACACCACACTGAAAACGCGCGCCCGCGTGCGGCGTTTTCAGTGTGTGAATTTCAGTTCATCATCATCATCATCATTTCAGCCAAACGACGTCCACTGCTGGACATATGCCTCCCCCAAGAATTTCAGTTCATAGAATGATTAAATCTGTCGTCCCGCGTACAGTGTGGTAACCGCCTTACCGTGCGTAAGTTCCACGGATACTTTTTTTTTCGGAGGAGAATGCGTTTATGCATCATAACCGCAGCTTAGCTAGACCTGCGGCCGTGTGTGGGACTCGAGACTAAAGCGTCCACTACCCACTAAACTACCCCGGTTTTCCCTTCACACCCGATTGGGACGAGCCGGTGCCAGCGTTGTGGCTATTGACCAGCCCATCCTCTGGTACCTGAGTTCCACGGATACAACATAATTACTATTTGGAAATTATCAGTCAAGTTTGGTCCGGGATCATGGTTAATAATATTATAATATGTATTGGCCGTTGGGGCGGAAAGGTCCTCGAGTGGTGGCCACGTACCGGTAAACACAACCGTGGTAGGCCTCCCACAAGGTGGACCGATGATCTCATAAAGATCGCCGGAATCCACGGCGCAGGGCCAATCGGTTTGGAGAGCCTTGGGGGAGGCCTATGTCTAGCAGTTGACGTCGTTTGGCTGATGAAATGATGATGATGTATTGGTTTGGTTTACGTCCTCAGAACAACCCTAAGATCGGCGACGTGACGCACCGCAAAGTGCTTCGCGAGAAGCTTCGCTGCAAGAGCTTCCAGTGGTACCTCGACAACATCTACCGCGAGAAGTTCGTGCCCGTCAGAGACGTCTACGGCTACGGAAGGTGAGGACATTCTGACTGACTGACTGACTGCAAGAGCTTCCAGTGGTACCTCGACAACATCTACCGCGAGAAGTTCGTGCCCGTCAGAGACGTCTACAGCTACGGAAGGTGAGGAGTTGAGGACATTCTGACTGACTGACTGAGTGTAGGCCCCTCGGATCTCCAATATTTTTTTCGGAGGAGAATGCGTTTTTGCGTCATAACCGCAGGCTAGCTAGACTCTCGGCCGTGTGTGGGACTCGACTTCGTATGAACATACGGACGTTCGTCCCGTCACCCTTTCCTGTATAGTACCCTGATTTCCGCTTCATACTCAGGCTCTGATTTCTTTTCAGTTGTGTCAGAATTCTGTCACATAGTCTTATGAGAGTAAGGGAATAGGGAGAGCAAATGTACCTGCGCACTTGATTCGAAAGCACAGTTAATTGATCAATAAAGTTGAGCAAGTCCGTAATTTTGCTAAGAAGACATTTCTAAAAACTAAAAACCATGTTTCGAATAGTATAAAATGAATGCCCAGAAGTACTGCAAATATTCAAATGAAATAAATAACCTAATGGCAATGACGTTCAATATACAACTAGACACCCAATCTCTAAGAAAAATTCCTCAAAAAACGTCCGAGCGGCGTTGACACAGATGACATTAACACATTCGTTCAAATTAACACCTTATCTCGTGGCATTTAGTGTTTAATGTCAATTGTATACAACTAAACGAAAACTCTGCCCAATAGTCGGGTGGGCAGACTTTTGCTTCGGACAATATTTGAGCGTGATTGTGAGTCTAGTTTTTTAATTGAACGTCATTGCCTAATGGACATTATTCACACAGCGCCGTCAAGCCCGAAACATAAATATTATTTTACCCTAACTCCATCCGCATCCATATTTTTTCAGAGGCTCGAAGATCAGATGATCCAACAGTTTGGCAGCACATTGAGAGACGCTTCCAGGTTCCAGCGTTACTCAACGGAATAGGCCGCAGTGGGCGCTGTCTGCCAACTGACCTATTATAAAAAAACTCTTATTTTCCCAGGTTTAAAAACCCTCCATCCAACATGTGCCTAGACACCCTTCAAAGGGAAGGCAACGCGGCGGCCCTAGGCATCTACCCGTGCCACAGCCGCCTACAGGCCACACAGTACTTCAGCCTGTCGTCCAAGGGAGAGCTGCGCGACGAGGAGTCCTGCGCCGAGCTGCAGCACTCCAGGTAGGCGGTCACCCATCCTGCGCCTGCTGCCACAGCCGCCTACAGGCCACGCAGTACTTCAGCCTGTCGTCCAAAGGAGAGCTGCGCGACGAGGAGTCCTGCGCCGAGCTGCAGCACTCCAGGTAGGCGGTCACCCATCCTGCGCCTGCTGCCACAGGTGGCCACTGGCCACGTGGCTATGCAGCCTAGTGTTACAATCAACTGCAGGCCACACAGCACTGTGATGAGTATCCCTTCAAAGTGGTTTAAGTACCGAGCCATGATCTCCTGGGTCTGGGACCTGGGTTCAATCACGGTTAGAACTAAGTTTTGTAGATTTTTTAAAGGATCACATGAGTATCACATACATAACTTTATCTTCATTCATTGTAGGTCAATTTAAATAAAATACATTTTAAGAAGACGTTCGAAATTTGAACGTAATTAAGGTATCGGTTACCGATACTAAAATGTAAACATTAAGATGCAGCCACAGATACTCATATCTAAATATAGGGCGTTTGCTCATCGATCCTGACTATAAAACGTTCGAAATTTGAACGTAATTAAGGTATTGGTTACCGATACTAAAATGTAAACATTAAGATGCAGCCACAGATACTCATATCTAAATGTAGGGCGTTTGCTCATTGACCCTGACTATAAAATAGACATATTAGGGTATGGATGTAGATAAAAATTATTTACTTACATCACGTACCTACGTAAAAAACGTATTCCGTAATATTTATGTATTTGTTGATGTCTGATATTACACCTTATTGTATTGGTTCACACTCACAGGGAGGAGGGAATCGACAAAGGCCGTCGAGTGCTGATGGCCGACTGCCACGGGAAGAGGAGGGGGCAGGTTAGTATCGACAAAGAACAGAGATATACAATCGTAAATTCTTACAACATTTGTAATACATTGTCATTTCTTTTTCTGGGTAAAGGTTAAATAAATTGCTTTGTTTCTAGAGAAACAAAATTTGAAGTTAATTATTATAATAATAAATAATAAATATTATTTATTGCACATATAAAAGACAAAAATACAATAAAAAAAGAATTAAAACATACAATGCAGGCGGTCTTATCGCTTTAAGCGATCTCTACCAGACAACCCCCAAGTAAAGCATAATTGAAAGAATGGAAGAATATTATTTTAATGTGTTTTATTTAAATCAATATTAAAATTGCATTTGAAAGAGAAATGAATACGTAACAAAAATAAAATCAAAACGTTATGAGTACGAATGTTAGCAGCACTACAAAATAATCAGATACGATAGAATTAGGCTAAGTTCATATGACTGCGCGGTACCGCGCGGAACTACTTTTTTTTTCTCGGAGGAGAATGCCTTTATGCACCATAACCGCAGGCTAGCTAGAGCCGCGGCCGTGTGTGGGACTCGAGACTGAAGCGTCCACTACCCACTAAACTCCCCCGGTTCCTCCTTCACACCCGATTAGGACGAGCCGGTGCTAGCCTTATGGCTATTGACCAGCCCATCCCCTGGTACCCTGACTTGAGAGGCCTCAAGTCAGGGTAGCGCCTAGGACGCGCGGAATCGCACGGAATCGCGCGGTACAAGACCAAAGTAAACAGTATAATATCGTCTGCACACTGATTTCCATAGACAACTGGATAGGCGATTAGTACCAAATATTTGATCCGATTTGAAAATCGCCATATTGGCGCTGAGAGCAGTAGTTAGTGTACTTGGAACTAATAATAGTACTGACTTTCGCAGATAAACTTCGATAATGCTGTCATTGTCAATGTCAATGGCTGTCCATTTGAAGCGTAGACAGAGAAAATTGAAGTCATTTTAGTTCCCAATACACTATTGGGGACGCTTCAAATCGACAGAAAAAATAGCTGTCATTTAAATGTCTAAAGCCACTCCAGCGTAATACGCTGAGTGTATTATCATAGAGCTCAGAGCGTCTACATCACCACGCGGTACCGGTACGCGTTCCCGTACATATGCCGTCATGTGAATGCTCCAATCGCGCGGCGACGCGCGGCTTCGCGCGGTCATACGAACTTAGCCTTAACAAATGAGTCTACTAGAATCAAAAACAGCAATGTCCATATGAAATCAAAAGTTCATTGCTGTTTTAGATTATAGCCTATACAAATATTGATGTACGTATTTATTTGTTTGTCAGAAATGGCGCTACCTGCCAACGGGCCAGCTGCAACATGTAGACAGCGGCTTATGCCTAGACGCAGGCTTCGAGGCCGGCGCGGACGTCCTCGTCCGGACCTGCCAGGACTCGCCCGCGCAGCGCTGGGAGATCGACTACTCGCAGGACAACAACTTCCACCTGTCCAGTGAGTACCATCAACACAGCATCACAACAACTCACACTTATCCACTGGTATCGCAGTCCACTGCTGGATATAGGCTTTTCCTAACGATCGCATCAGAAATGATGAGATCCGCAGAAGGACCAAGGTCACCGACATTGCCCGAAGAATTGCGAGCCTTAAGTGGCAGTGGGCAGGACACATTGCAAGGAGGACTGACGGCCGTTGGGGCGGAAAGGTCCTCGAGTAGTGGCCACGTACCGGGAAACGCAGCCGTGGTAGGCCTCCTACAAGATGGACCGATGAACTTGTAAAGGTCGCCGGAATCCACTGGATGCGGGTGGCGCAGGACCGATCGGCTTGGAGATCCTTGGGGGAGGCCTATGTCCAGCAGTGGACGTCTGTCGGCTGAAATGATGATGATGATAAGGATCGCCGCTTTGCTTGATCTTCGGATGTTCGCATCCAGCTCCTACTAACCATCCCGAGCTGGATGCAAGGTTTTTTTTTATTATGCCAGAATAATTGGCAAACAGACACACACAGCTCATCTGATGGACATCTTGAGGGACACTTCACCTGGAAGCGTCGCTCAATGTGCTGCCAGACTGTAGGCTCATCTGATCTTCGAGCCTTTGATTTCAAGTGTGTGTGCTAGCTCTCACAATAATACTGCTGGAACATAGCCAGAGCTGTTAAGGCGGTCATCTGTAGAGGTGGTAGCTTCTCCAAAGTCCAACTGCTAAGTTGGACTCTAAAAAAGTCCAACCAGACCCAAGGCGGGAATTGAACCGACTTATGGATTTTATTCAAATGATGAAGAAACCTGTGCTTTGAACTTATTCCCCTTTGCAGATTATGACTCTGAGGACGAAGATAAAGCAGTCTATTACACAAGTAATTATGAACCGTAGTGATATGGCTATAAGAGCCATTAATGTGTAAACATAACTATTTATGTTTTATAGACCAGTGATTAATTAAATAGATTAGTTTTGTCTGTCCCAATTTTGTTTTTAGGCCGCACACTTCCACATTTAGATTATAAATGTATAAAATACCAGGTGGTAGGTTCCTGTACTGGGCCGTCTAGCTGGGTACCACCGCAGTGCCAGATATTTTCCCGTGAAATAGAAGTGTGTCAAGCACTTCTGTGTTTCGGGGAAACTGCACTGAACCTTGTGGAATTACTGGATATATGAGACCTAATAACTGTCGTCTCGGTGTAGCGGGCGCAGGGCGGTGCCAGACAGTAACTGCTTAGTTACTGTTTGGCACTGAACTGTCTAAGGGCAGACGTGCGCTCACCATCAGGTGTACGATCTGCTCGTCTTGTTACACATTGCAATAAAAAAATGCTAAAATGTCCTTCTAATTACGTGTTTTATGTTCATATCGTGAATGTGTAGTACAAACTCAGTCAGTTGTCTTTTAGCTATGTATAAGTAGCCCGTTTAAACTATTAATAATAACATTACTGTTCCTTTTCCAAATAGATTCACTTATTGGACTAATTATGTGTTGTTGAATAGTTAAACCACTGACTGGGATATCACTGGATGGATCAAATCGGACAGAAGTCATATCAGTGACGGTTAAAGTACGAGTATGATACAAAGTGAGATGCACTGGAGACTTTTGCCGGGTACCCGGCAACCGAGTTCCCGGCGCAAGTTTATGCCGGGTACCCGTCAACAGAGTACCCGGCGCAAGTTTATGCCGGGTAGTCGGGTACCCGGCAAAATTACCCGGCATGAAAAGACATACATTTCACTTTCCTGTTTGGGCGCGATTGACGGTCAAGTCAAGGTACGATCGAGGTCTTTCGCGCGTGATCACTTTTGGAAAACTATACCGTGCACGCGCATCGTGACTTGTTAGGAGCGGCGCTTGTAAACGTGAAAATACCGCACAGGATTTTAGCCTTATCACGCGCGGGTGACCTCGATAGTACAAATGTGGTGGGCCGATAACATGGATCACTCACTCCCCTATTATAAAGAGTCTCTTACACCCTGTTGCAGAAAGCTCCATTAAAGTTAATGCTTCATTAAATCTAATGCTGTCACTTTTCGTTGTCATGAAATAAAAAGTGACAGCAATAGCTTTAATGACACATTAACTTTAATGGACGTTTCTGCAACTGAGTGTTAGTTAGATATTTAACCACTCCCGCCAGCTCCGTATAGGTATAGTGTACGCCTTATTTCGGAAACTGGTAATATCTCTGAGATAAAGCGCAACAGACTTAACCCAAATCTTGCTAAACAGCTTGTATTTCTTTACCATTACCACAATAATTGAACTGTTTTGATAAATGACAGTTTTTAAAATAACTTATTTAAAATTTTGGCCCTAGACGTAACTACCCGGCAGTGCCGGGTATCCGGCGCAATTGTCCGGTACCCGGCCGGATCCTGAAAAAGTACCGGATCCGCCGGGTACCGGATCCACACCGGGTAGCCGTCCCATCTCTATTACAAACTATTTAAGTTTAATTTAATTGTTTTTTTCACAGATGACGTGGTGCCCAACAGTTTGGAAGAGAGGTTGAGCAAACTCAGATCACAAAGGTATGTCACATATAGTTATTGGTATAATTTCAAGTTTCGAAATAGTCTATTGACTACACAACTGTAATATAATATCATTTAGTGTAATTTTTTCATCCTACTTATCCTACTAATATTATAAATGCGAAAGTCTGGATGTTTGGATGTTTAGATGTTTGGATGTTTGTTACTCAATCACGCCTAAACGGCTGAACGGATTTAGATGAAATTTGGCACACGTATAGTTTATAACCCGGAATAGGACATAGGCTATAAAATTTCTACGGGAAACGTCTCATTCCCGCGGGAATATCAATTTGGAAACTACTAAACCGATTTGAATAATTCTTTCACTGTTGTAAAGCTACACTATCCCCGGTGAACATAGGGTACTTTTGATCCTGGAAATGTGGGGGGAAGGGGGGATATTTGAAAAAAGAGATTACGCGCGGGTGAAACCGCGGGCGGAAGGCTAGTAATAATATATTCTCAAATATTGTTATGGTTTTGTTTAATTATTTTTATGTCCTTTTTCAGCTTAAGGTAAATATTTTTACATAGTTTTAAATAAAATATAACAGAGCAACAATGCACTGTTTGCATAGAAACAACTTACGTTCTAAAAAGAACTACAGCACCTGGTTCCTAGAACTTAAGGTTTCTAAGCGATTTCTAGACGAGTGAATGGCTTAAAGCTTTCATTTATTTTAACTTCGTTTACAAAAAGGAGTATTGGCGGCCTGAATGCCATTTGGCAATCTCTACCAGTCAACCATTGGGAGTGACAAAATGCAGCCATTAGTGCTATTAATTATTGTTAATAATCATAAACTTTATTTTCTATTCTTTAATGGCTATAGCGGTAGAATCAGTTTTAGATTGTATAAACAAAGTTTTGACTTTGAACATCACATACTTTGTTAAATATGTATGTAGATCAATGTACATTGTACATGTCAATTATTTCCTAAAATGTGATATCGGCCTCATGGTCGAGTGGTTTAATACCGGGCCAAGATCTCGGGGTCCTGGGTTCAATTCCCGGGTCGAGCTAACATTGTGTCGGTTTTTTCGGACACTGCCCGGGTTTGTGATCACCAATCCGCATTTGGCAAGCGTGGTGATTAAGCCAGTACCCATCATTGAAGCGATAACTTGATTTCAAGGATGGGGGCATTTGCCCTGCAGTGGGACATTAATAGGCTGATACTTTATGTGTCTGTGATTGCAGACGCATCTCCCGGTCGCTCCTGTCGTCGTCCGCGGACAACGCCACGGCGCGTCGGCGCACGCACAAGCGGCGCGGCAGGAAGCGCGCCAAGAAGCACAAGCGCAGGGTCAAGAACAAGTTCATACTCAAGCTGGTCCGCACGCTGCCCAACAACAGGTCAGACATACATGTGATCCCAGCTAATATAACCTGAAGGGACTTCCAAGCAACCCTTTTATTTGGTGAAGGAGAACCAGTAGCGTAGCGTTAGTGTCAACCGCCCGGGGCGGAAAACAATTTTGGCGCCTTTTTTTATTGATCCTTCAGTTGGCAAACAGACACGCAGCCCACCTGATGGTAGTAGTCACTGCGGCCTATTCCATTAAGGGACACTTCAACGTTAATTTTATACTACAAATTGTTGCGATAAAAATATAAAATGTTTCAATTTGTTTTTATTAATTATTGTGAAATTTTGCCGCCCCGTAAAAAGTGCCGCCCGGGGCGGACCACACTACGCACCATAGCCAAACTGGCGACTCCTGCGACCGTGTATGGGGCTCGGAACTAAAAACATTCATCCCACCACTACCCACTGAACTCCCTTGGTTTCCCCTTTCAACCCAATTGGGACGAACCGGTGCCAGCCGGCTATTGATCAGCCCATCCCTGGGTCCAACCCGGGATTTCAACCCAATGACCTTGGCGCGGTCATAACTTTTAACTCAGGTACTAATACTACAACAGTTTTGGTGTTTCAATGTACAGTATGTGTGTATTTCCGAAAAAAAGTATATATTATTTGTTCCGTCTTCGATATCCGGAATCCATATTGAGTGAAGCCTTCCGTTTTTCTTGTGTTCTTCCGGTCAAGCGAGTACCTCTCTTACGCTAGTGGCGCCACCTTGCGTCCAATGCGACCGTTTCCGGTCGTAGGTAGCTATAGTTACCTCATGGATCGCGCCACCTCCTTTTGTCATTATAGTGTCGTTTTTCGTAGCGTTCGGACGTCGAAGCGAGCAAATATTTTAGAATATCCCATGATATTTCTAAAATAGTTAAATATTTTTTTTTTTTTTTAATAATAATAATAATTTTTCGATTTTAAAATTTTTGAAAAGTTCGTACATGTACATTGCTTGGAATTAAATTTATTTTAACTCTCTTGCGCAATGGAATATAAAAATATAGAAAAGTTACGCTGTCGGCAAGTGACGAAGCGGATTATTTTCTTTACTTCGAGTTCCAAAAGTGAGAAGAAAAGCTCGGCTAAGGAATCGTATACTGGTACGGATTATAAGTAATGACCTAAGCGGGCAGATCATGTAAGTGATTTATATTTTTTATTTCTACGCAACAAGACGTGTTCTGTTTTAGAAGAGTTAAAGTACCCAAACTCGAAAAACCCAAGCAACAATCCTGCACTTGGGGATCTTTATCATATAACTCTACAATTTTTTTGCATGTTGCAATAGTACCCTTGTTATTGGCGGCGCGCCACAAGTACAGAACAAAATCGACAAACAATTTATTTTTCTACTATATTAAAATACCCTCCTTATTCTTTAGCAAACTTTAAACTGAATTATGAGTTAGGTTTTGAACCTCGTACCTACAAAATGAAGGTATCGTTGTCAAGTATCTTGTAGTGCTCTTGCAAATGCAATGATTATACAAGTAATAATACTAGTATTAACCTCTATTGAAAATATTAGGTAAATATAATAGTGAGGGTTCTAATATCTTGACATTGGACGTTGAGTACGATACGATGACACATTGTTAAAAAGCACCGCAAATTACACGTGTAGGGGTGCGGATTTTATTTTCTTTTTTTTACGCAGTGACCTGATCCTTAAGCAATTACTGAATTGAGTAGTTCTGTTTATTTGTTTGAATAAGTATTCCAAGTATCTTTCGTAGCAGCTTGGAACACATGACCAGACTCAACCCAGATGCATTCGGTACTGTTACTACCATGGATTACAAGCTTAAAATCTTTTGAGCAGCCATGCAACGACACAAATTTTACGGCAGCTGTTTAAGGTAATTTCAACATACAAGGCATAGTCTGAAAGCCTTGTAAGAGATCATATTGCTTTTTTTCATCAAACCGTAACTCGTTTATAAAAGCAATAATATTGTTAATAGCAATAATAATAAGATTAATTCTACCTTTATTGATACTTAAACCGGATTAGAAAGAGCAATTTTCAAAGGAACATTTTCATGAATTCTTTGAATGGTCTCGTCAGGGGCGTGCATCCCATATAGGCAGTTAGGCACTGCCTACTTTTAAAACTCATTCAGAGAAAACCATAAGAAATATTTTATTTTTAAAATGTATAAACAAATAAAGAAATAAACTTTCCCACAAAACTTCATAATTTCATCCGAACAGCGCATTCATGACATATACGTTTACCTACGCGTCTATAGAAGCGAGGTAGGCTCTGGCCGCGCGCTGCCTACCAAGCTCCATACAATCGAACACGTCAAAACACATTTTCGTTTAAAATGTGCTATTCGACAAAATAAAAAAGTCACTCTAGCGTATAGCACAATAACGAGAAAGGGCAACTCCTTAATTTAGTCGCATTGGGTAGTCTAGCCTACTACGTGAAATTCGTCTGGCTTCCAATTGATTTATACAATAATTTTACTGTAGAAAAATCAAAATATAATAAAAGACGAATTATAATGCATCTTTTTCGATGTTTAAGCTAATAAATAACAATATTTGTAAAAATAAGACGCTTCTACTTCCGTATTAATTTACCACAAACAAGCAAACATGTCAGTGCTTATAAATCTCACCGATTTCAATAGATGGCGCTAAAACGAATAAATGTATCGGTTTACAATTATTTTTAATCGTATTTTATTAATTATCACAATTTTAATGGCTGATTTGTATATCAGAATTCTTGTATTATATTGTTATGATAGATAGATTTTACTTTACTTTTTAAAACACACACTTAGAAGTTATTGGCAATAAAAAGTAATGAAATGTTATTTGTTTTACGTCAAGGTCAAATCTGCTTGCTTTTGTTTGGTTGTTTACAATTTTACATTTGTGTTTACATTTCTCTAACCTATCTTCATGGTGCGTGTGTTAAAACTTTTTAGAGCTATATTTTAATTACTTAATAGCGAAATCTATGTTATTTTGTGGAGTGCAATGATATTTTAATCAATGTTTTTGTCTTCAAGCAATACGGAACATTGTGTGATGTGCATTTCTGACGATGGAAAATAACACTGTTCGGTATGTCCCCAAAATTTCATTTTTTTTGTTTAGATAATTATGATTGGATAAGTTCCTTTATGTCAACGGAAAACTATTCATCTAATGATCTTAAAATTAAAATATTATGATAATAATTTTAATTGGCGCGCCCGGCAATTTTTTAAGTTTTGATAAAAAAAAATACATTGTGAGATGCATTTTTTTCAATGTTAATTGTTCTTATCCGATAGCACAAAAAAATTGGGTACCGATCGATCGATTTGGCAATCGATCTGAGCAAAATAATCTTGACTGCCTACCTAGTCTCAAAACCAATGCACGCCCCTGGGTCTCGTTGGTCTAGTGCTTGTGGTGCCTGGCCATTGCCTCGGGATCCTGGGTTCGATTCCCTGGTTGAGCTCAAAACAAGTGTCGATTTATAATTTGTCGGGCACGGGCTTGTGGTCGCCGCGCCGGTCCGCATTTGGCGGGCGTGGTGATTGAGCCAATATCTGTCATTGTGGCGATTTCCTGGTTTCCGTAGAGCCCTTTGCCCAGCAGTGGGACATTAATTAGCTGATACTATCCTTATTTTGATGGCATATTAATTAATTGTTTAGTCGTTCCACTACCCTTTTTGCGGAGGTTGTGTGGACCTTGGCTCCCGTTTGGCCCATTCAGATTGAGAGCTTCAGGAGAAGTGAGACTTGCCAAATGGATGCCATTCCATTTCTAGAATAGATTTCGCTAGATCCCTCAGCCAGGCCCAGTTCCTAACAGGGAGACAGCCTCGTTTGTTGTTCTCTGAGTTGGCCTCCCATAAATATCACAACTTCAGGAGGAGGTAAATTTGTAATCATTTTGCCTGGGCTAAACAATTAATTTCAGCAGTGGCTCTGGCTCTGGCTCTGACACAATCCCTAGAATGTAAGGGTTTTACCTGGGACACACAAGTCAATACAAAGTCCCTGTCAGAACCGCAATGCCTATATAATGCTATATTTCTGAAACTCTCTGAGCTGTAAAAGAAGGTAAGATTTGCAATCTCTTTAAGGCAGAACCTGAAATAAATATTGAACCACAGCGCTTTGTTCTGGTTCCGAGTTTTGACGTTACCTGGGACACACAAGCCAGTACAAAGTCCCTTTTGGAACCGAAATGACCTAACATTACTCGGAGAATTACTGAAACATACGCAGTGAGTCCCCCATACAGGCCCAGATCCTAATGGGGAGACTTAGCGTTGCCTCGTTTTGGAACATATGCATTGAGTCCCCCCGACAGGCCCAGATCCAAATGGGGAGACTTAGCGTTGACTCGTTCGTCATTCCCAGAGTTAGTTATCATCAGTCTCAAAGGTACGTAAGGAGAATGTAAGATTTGAAATCTCTTCATTGCAATGCCCGGGAAAATTATTGGACTTTAGCGATCTGTTCTGGTTCCGACCTAAACTCATACCCACTCATTACAAGACATAGTTTGGGAATGTTACCGGGCTTGGCGCTGCGCTTGCGCTTAGGACTGGAACTAACCCAAAGCCCTTGTCGGAACCGAAATGCCACGCTCCGCAGAGCATTTCTAAAACAGATTTCGCTAGGCAGCTAGTCCCCCAGACAGGCCTAGCTCCTAATGGGGAGACGCAGCTTTGCCTTGTTCATCGTTCATAAAAGGGAGGCTACTTGTCGGTCAACGCAATATAAAACTCAAGAAATGCCTAGATCCCTGCTCCACCAACAAATCAAAGATCCAAAACTAGTACAAGTCTGAGAAGAGTTGGTTGGTCATGGCTGCACGCAGCTCATTCACGCTACACGCAGAGCCGCGCACAGCCGACATCACACATGCACACGATCGATGCAACTGATGGAGCACATATAGAAATGGACAGATTTCCAATGGTCCTTGCACATCAACTGCAAGCAAGGACCTGTATGTTGTTCAAGCAGTGATCCATAAAGAACGACGGCAGGTAAGAATAATACACATTTTTTCTCCACAGGGGCAATTGCACAGTCGTGGCCTAAGATACATTATTATAAAATAGGCACGAAGTCGTATAAAGTCCTAAAAATATATTTGGCAACGCAGTACGTTCCAGATCTATGTAGCCTGAGGGTAGATGCGCTATCACACACTAAATAGTTTAGTGACATTCCAGTCAGTAGGGAAAATGTTCCCATTCAGAACTGCTCAAGCTACTTGTTTATTGGGTATAAGAAGGAACGAACCTCTTACAATGCATTTTTATTTTATTTTTCAAAGTTGACTTGCAGATGTCTCATGTCTGTATTGCTTGTTTTCACAACCATAATAGGTGCTGTCCCGCCTAAATATAGCTCACAAGTTTTGATCCACCCGAACACAGCCTAGGATCAGTATAATATTGTACTAATTTGCACACTCCGGGCCGGGTCCGGGTAGCGTGCTGAACCACCTGTAGATGAGTATTAGACAATTATCAGATCTGCAATTCTAGAATCTAATCTTTTTAAAACGCATCGCTGTTCTAGTGGTTTAAGTACCTGACAGAAATCAAGGATTCCTGGGTCCTGTCCCCGGATCAGGCATTTTTTTTCGGATTTTCTGGCTGTTTCTCTATGATCTCTTATCCGCACTATACAAGCGTGATGATTAGGCCTGTGCCCATGATGCCTGCAGTGGTACATTAATAGGCTGAAATCGCTTTTGTTCCTTATATTTCACTCGGCCTTATCTTCCTTTCCCAAGACGTAGTGAACATGAAGCTACTAAGTTTTATGACCTATGTATGTCTGTTGCAAAAATTACGGATTGAAACGGAGAACAATACTAAGTACTAAAATGTTTAAGATCTAGAATATTTTTATGATGTTTTGAAACGTGTTGCAATTTTACTTTTGATTCTTCTGGCCGAACACAACCTAAACCTATCAAGTCTCATCAGAAAACTTGATATATAAAGGCAATAATTATGTCACGAGTTTTGGGTTATAGAAATGACTCTACAAATCATAGGAAGTCGGGCTTGTAGAAGAGACAACAGCCGGAAAGATATAGATTAGTCTTTTTGATTGTATCGCCGCACTGCAACGTCGCGTCGTGAAGAAGGTACCTGGTTAGATTATTAGTTATTTAGTAAAGTACTGTAAAACCGCTACTACGACCGTCATAAGTAGTTGAGTTAAATTAGTACTTCGCGAAGCAGGTACCGTGGCGTCACCTGGATGTTAAGCTGTTTCCTCATGAAACTGTTAAAGAGGTATTCTATAGACCATATACTTTTGGAAACAGACGTATAGTTTTTTGGCATAAGCTTTTCCTTATTTATTAAGTACAGTAATGCCTTAACTCTTACTTTACTTGCTAACTTCATACACATTATAGCATCAATAAGCAGTACCAGGAGATATCAAACACTTCACTCAATATGGATTCCGGATATCGAAGACGGAACAAATAATAGAGAGTTTTAACTAACAATAAAACTTACCTATTATTTTTCCTGAGATATCCGGAATCCAGGTAATTTCTACCTGTTACCAACGACGTATAATGACAAAAGGAGGTGGCGCGATCCATGAGGTAACTATAGCTACCTACGACCGGAAACGGTCGCATTGGACGCAAGGTGGCGCCACTAGCGTAAGAGAGGTACTCGCTTGACCGGAAGAACACAAGAAAAACGGAAGGCTTCACTCAATATGGATTCCGGATATCTCAGGAAAAATAATAGGTAAGTTTTATTGTTAGTTAAAACTCTCTATTATGTATACAGGGTGTTCGGAAGAACGTTGAACATACGATAATGGGGGGTAGTTGGGGTGGTCTGTTAACTTACTAGCTCAAAAGATTTCACCTAGGTCTCAAAAAATTTTTTTAATTATTTTTTTTATAAATTTCTATAATTTTTCGGTTTTGTACCTTTAAACCCGTCTAACTTTTTTTTTAATGACCAGATCCAAATAATTTTTTCATTATTGGAATCTTAGTGATTGGTAGGTCCCTTTAAATAAAAAGTTGTAAATTGCACATTGCTAGAAACAAAGTTATGGGCCCTCAAACATAAAATAAGAGTTGAAACTAATTTTGAATCTTAACTTCGCGTAGCATTTAAAAAATAAATAAAAGGGATGGATGACTTCTGATTTGTTAAAAACATCTCCAAAGTGTGAGCTTTCTAACGATATGTCGTTTGTTTTGATATCTTTTTTGTAACCAAAATTATTCGATGTTTTCTACCCAGGTGGACCATTTCGACGAAAATCTACATACGTGAAAACTTAAATGTTTTGCGAAATTTATCAATGCAAAGGTCAAAATAACGAATTACTGGGATAGTGACATAAAGCAGGTAGATTTTTTCTCACTCTTGCACAAATAACGGCTATATTTTCTCTCTTTCACTCTGTGTGGAATGCGCGGCGAGTGACGCTTTCCAAGATGGTAATAATAATAATGTTTCACTCTAGTACACTTACATCGTATCTTTCCTCTCTTTCGCTTTCGGAACAGGCGACTCAGTGTAAGTGACAGAACCAAAGAGGACAGAATTCTTAGTCGAGACTTAACTGCCTCTGCGATAATACGTGCCCTTTGTGCCTACTCTTGTTACAGTTATCTTCGTTTTGTATTATTGTTATCAGTTGTTTTGTTAAGTTTTGTTATTTCTGTTACGTTTGTTGACTGACTAATGACTTCATTTACCAATGAGGAATATGCGGACATTTTAATAGCATATGGAAGAGCTAACTCCAATGCGCGTGAAGCGCGTAGAATTGATCAAGAACGAAGATAACTGTAACAAGAGTAGGCACAAAGGACACTTATGATCGCAGAGACAGTTAAGTCTCGACTAAGAGTTCTGACACTTACACTGAGTCGCCTGTTCCGAAAGCGAAAGAGAGGGAAGATACGATGTAAGTGTACTAGAGTGAAACATTATTATTATTACCTTCTTGGACAGTTAAGTCTCGACTAAGAGTTCTGACGCTTACACTGAGTCGCCTGTTCCGAAAGCGAAAGAGAGGGAAGATACGATGTAAGTGTACTAGAGTGAAACATTAGTATTATTACCTTCTTGGGAAGCGTCTCTCGCCGCGCATTCCACACAGAGTGAAAGAGAGAAAAGATAGCCTTTATGTGTGCAAAAGTAAGAAAAAATCTACTTGCTTTATGTCACTATCCCAGTAATTCGTTATTTTGACCTTTGCATTGATAAATTTCGCAAAACATTTAAGTTTTCACGTATGTAGATTTTCGTCGAAATGGTCCGCCTGGGTAGAAAACATCGAATAATTTTGGTTACAAAAAAGATATCAAAACAAACGACATATCGTTAGAAAGCTCACACTTTGGAGATGTTTTAAACAAATCAGAAGTCATCCATCCCTTTTATTTAGTTTTTAAATGCTACGCGAAGTTGAGATTTAAAATCAGTTTCAACTCTTATTTTATGTTTGAGGGCCCATAACTTTGTTTCTAGCAATGTGCAATTTACAACTTTTTATTTAACCCTTTATAAGGCATAAGCATCTAGAGGTGATACAATAAAACTATTTATATTTCTAGATTGGTTTTTTTATTTTATTTAAGAAAATGAAAAAAAATAATTAAAAAGTTAAAAAAAACACGGTGGGAAAAATATTCCCTCTACCTGTCTGGCTCTGGTACATATTTTTATTACCTGTGAAATGATGCGTATATATGCGTCATCTTAGACATTAACTGGTGATTCTGTCCTTGGCTCTGAGATTTCATGCGTACCAGATGTACTAGATAAAACTTCAGTTCTTGTAGCCCGTCTAGGACGATCATGCTGTGATGATTCGGATACTGAACAAGGTAGAAACTGAACAGGCGTGGAACTGCCAGACTGAATTGTTTGAGGTATCGGGCTACTAGGTAGATCGGGTGTCGATGCCATAAGCCCGTCATTCGGCTCATCTAAATTATCAAGAATTTTTTGAAGTTTCGTGGTGCTGTATTGAGCATCTTCTTCGTCCGACTCTTAATTATCATCCGATAAATTGGGATCATCGGGGAGGCCAAAAATATCTCCCAATGCATTCTCAATCTCTAAATCGTTGAGGACTCTTCTACTCTAACTCATTTTCAAGACAGCCACACAATATGAAAAAACATGCATAACAGGCTCAACTCAAGCCACAACCACACAGCACAGGCAGAGGGAATATTTTTACCACCACAAAAAAAGCTTGTAGAAAAAAATATTCATATTTGAAATTTAAAATTTGACTGAATACAAGTAAGATATACTATAAACAATATGAATTATAACAACTTACCTTTTGATGATTACGAAAACTAGAGATATATAAAGATTTATCAACGGGTGCAAAAATTCACGTATTTTCACTCTGACTACTGCCACAGACTAAAAAAATGTAAGGCGACTGCATTCAAGTCCTTAGTAAATAATGTTAGGGGATTTACAAAGATAATGTTGCTATATAAAAAAAATCGATACCACAACTCGTTGTGGAAAAATCTACCAATACCTATGGTGGGAAATATATTCCCTCTACCTTATAAAGGGTTAAAGGGACCTACCAATCACTAAGATTCCAATAATGAAAAAAATATTTGGATCTGGTCATTAAAAAAAAAGTTAGACGGGTTTAAAGGTACAAAACCGAAAAATTATAGAAATTTATAAAAAAAATAATTAAAAATAAATCTTGAGACCTAGGTAAAATCTTTTGAGCTAGTTAGTTAACAGACCACCCCAACTACCCCCCATTATCGTATGTTCAACGTTCTTCCGAACACCCTGTATAAGTATACCGCTGTGTGAATAGTGTTCAAAAAGATATTTATTTAGTATGTGTTTACAGTGAAGAACACCTGGAGGTGGACATTCACTGCAGCCACAAACGGCTGTACCCCAACAACAGCTTCGTGCGCGACCTGGTCTCCGTGCTCAACGATAAAGACATCAAGGTATACCACACACCACTGTTACCACTACAAGTCCGGACAGAGTCCGGCAAACATCTTGACGCTAGGTCGACGGAGTGGGGAAAGTTCGCGCATGTGCACTTCCATCAAAAATATTAACAATGTTGCCCTGTCTATTTATTAATAGGTCAAGCCATCACGTGCGCAAACCATGCCTACCGACTCGTCCCTCAACGAAGCGTCGTTGCAGACGCAAAAAACGATCAGAATTGCCAGTAAAACTAAAACAGCTCATAAAACCTTTCAATTTTTTTATGTTGTTTTTTTTTTCTTCACAATTAGGTCAATTGTATTTAAAATCATTTGGGGTGCCTGAGGTTTTGCGCATTTAACATAACACGTTGTATTTGGTTCTTCTATATTGATGATGTTCTCATTTTAATTTCGTTTTTTTTTTGTAAAGGTGTTATGATTGTTCAATCTACCCTCAGGTGATAAACAACGGGCGTGTGTTCGAGAAGAACAAAGTGACAGAGCTCAGTAAAGCGGCTCCGCGTGAGAGGAAGGTGCTGCACAAACTGGACATCGCTGAGCGGACCGACCCTCAGCCGGCGTCACCGCCGCAGCCTCTGCCGGTCAGTCACACACCACACCAACGATATTACGAACATACATTCTTCTTTTATTCTTCTTACCTTGTAATACCATCTAGAAAATTTGTTACACAGTTATTATGCAATAAATCTTACTTACTTACACTATACACATTCGCCAAATTACGAATTTCACGAATTTTGCAATGTTTTACAGATACGATGAATAGAAAGAAGAAAATTTAAAGTTAATATTAGGTTAACAGACAAGAAATACAAAAAAAAACCGCACAATATAGGCGGTCTTATTGCTATAAGCGATCTCTACCAGACAACCCCGAATTAAAGGGTAACTGAAAGAATGGGTATAATAACTATGCAATTTGAATAATAATAGTAAATTAACTAAAATAATATATTTTTTTTTTTACAAAAGTAACTTTTCTTTATTCTGACACTATCATCAGCCTGTTTTTTATTTTATAATTTAGAATAATTTATTGCCTCTTTTAGTCCGTAACAGAGTTTAATTCCTCTCCTTGGAATTTAACCCTTTCAACGCCAATATCTGATATATCAGACAAACCATTTTCGTGCCCACCACGCCAATGACTGATATATCAGACAAAAAAACAGGGTCAAGAAACGTTGTATTTTTACTTACCTGAATGAGTTGAGTATAACTTAATAATTTTTTGGAATATTTTTTTAATGGTCGTGGCGTTTTAGGGGCACTATTTTCGGAAAAAAACGTGGCGGGAAAGGGTTAAAAAACAAAAATTATGTCAAAACAAGCAGTAGAAAATGGTAGTAGGTAGAAAACAATCGGTTGTCATTTAAAACAAAAATGTTGACTTTAGCTTTGTTTCCTCGCAGCCGATCCAGCCTAAGAAACCTCTGAAGAAGCGCAAGCCAGGCCACGTGATCCCGCTGGTGCAGCCGGACACCCATCCTCCGACCACTCACAAGAAGATCATCATCGAAGACTTCGTCGAGGTGCCTGCTGCCTTGCCGCTCGATCAGGTAGCGCCTCAGGTTAGATACACAGACCAAAAACTAATTAGAGTTGCCATAATACATATCATGTTTTCTTGTCATATCATGTTTTTTTAGATAATCATGTGAAGTCAGCGGGAGGTGTAGTGCATCCAATTTACACAGTTTTTAGATATCCTGTGTGTGGCTATCGGAATGCGCTACTTACGGCAGACTGACGACAACAACGCAAGATTGCAAGTCAGCGAAAAGTGCACGTGTAAACATTGGCTTCGAGACTCTTCACTCGCACGTTTCTGAGACAACCAATCAGATATTCGATCCTGCGTCGCGCTAGCAGAGTTATTCTCTCGGCTAGTATACAACACACCAAGACGGTACATTGGGCCGCGGTCCCCGAGCACAGACACCTAGCTCGGAGGAACATCTTCCCTTTTCGTTGACGTCATGATACGTGAACATCATACGTCACACTATGCAAAATCGAATGCTTTGCTTTTATATTTTGCAAGTATTGTTTTTGTAATATGACGGTTTAAGGTCTTTCTTCTTGGTCAAAGGTTGGTTAAGGTCGGTTCTTTTTGGTCTTATGATAAGGTTATTTGTTGGCTTTACATTGAAAATTAATACTTGATGATTATGGGAGCATAAAGTATGTTTGGACATCTTTCTGGTTAATTATTTATCAATGGCATAGGCCACTCTTACTATTTGTTGGGCGGGACCTGTCTGCCAAATGAAGTGATTTAAAAAACAATTGGCTATTTGACCCTGAGATTTCACTCAACCTCTAATGTTTTATACACATTTATTACACAGAGAGCTCAAAAACGTCGTAAAAAGAAACGCACCCGCACAACACCGCCGGTCACCGAACCCGCGACCCCCGACCGCAGCGCCGAGCTCACCACCGCGCCGGACGCTGGCGCGGAGCAGGCGCTGGAGCAGGCTGGAGCGGAGCAGAGCGAGGATGATAGAGAGGCGCTGTTGAACCTGCTCAGCCACAAGCGGGGAAAGGGGAAGGAGGATGTCAGGTTAGTTACAAATCTATACGTCTATTTAATGATATTTTTATATTAACCGCCCGCGGTTTCACCGGCGCGTAATTTTTTTTTTCAAATATACCCCCCTTCCCCCCACATTTTCGGGATCAAAAGTTCCCTATGTTCACCAGAATAGTGTAGCTTTCCAACAGTGGAAGAATTATTCAAATCGGTTTAGTAATTTCGGAGCCTAAGCTGTGAACATAGGGTACTTTTGATCCCGGAAATGAGGGGGGGGGGGAAGGGGGGATATTTGAAAAAAGAAATTACGCGCGGGTGAAACCGCGGGCAGAGAGCTAGTAAAGAATATTTTGATTTGATTTGAATGTGGAAGATTGCTTCTTTGTGTTCTTCTGAGTTGTGATCGTAACAAATAGAAACATTTGATCTCTGCCTACTCTTGCGTTAAAAAGCCGTGACTGTATAGCCTGACCAAGAAAATAAAAAAAACCTGCTCTGGTGGCGCCACATTAGCTATGGTTATAGCAACACTTGGTTGCTATGGTTATACTCACTAATAACTCACAATATCCAATAGTGACAAGCCACGGTTGACAATCGACATTACACTTTGACAGACAGCAATAATGTATGACATCTTATTGTTTTTCAATTTGATTGTTGCCACTTGAATAAATTAGTCCAATATTTTGCCGCAATTTGGCGAGGTTTTTTATTTTATTGGTCGTGCTATATGTATGTATTATTTCTTCCAGGGTGACAAGGATATACTCGGCGGAGGAGGTGATGAAGGCAGAGCAGTCGGCGGAGGACGCGCCCATGGTGTCGAGCGGCGAGGTCAAACGACACGCCGCGTCCACTGAGATGTGGCCCATCGGTGAGTGAAGCTAGGCTTATTGCAATTACTTCCAACTCAGGTATCAGGCACCATTGAGTTACAAGTACTACGTATAGAGAGGCTATACGGAACAAAAAGTGTGTCGCAAAATGATGACTGGACTGACTGATGTATTTGCTACAGCGGATGTCGTCTAACCAAACTATAAAACTTGCAGCGCTAGATTGCTTACAGAGTATATTTTTCTGGCGACCAAAACTTCGTAAGCGCCATGCAAAGCAAAGCGCTTACGCGTTTTGTTCGAAATGCCTATCTCATAGATCTTGAATGAGTTGTTGCCGTAACCATGGTAACGGCAACAAAGCATCGCGCAAAAATTTTGTTTGCGGGGTGTCGGTTCTATACGCTAGTAATTGTAGTTCAATGAGTATAACTAGGGTAACAAAAAACACGAAGACTAAGGCGGGACTTAGTCTTTAGCACATCGTTTAATTTATTGTGACAAGCCATTGCAGCAAAATGACGAGCCATTTGGTATAATGGTCGAAGTCGGCTATTACACCAGAGGTCGCAGGTTCGATCCCCGCACGGTGCAAACATTTGTGTGCATGAACATGTCTGTTTGTATCGGTCTGGGTGTTTCTATGTATATTATGTATGAATTTACAAAAAAAAGTATAATAATATGAGTAATGTTTATCCGTCGTCTGGCACCCATAGCACAAGCTAATGCTTAGTTTGGGGCTAGATGGCGCTGTGTGAATAATGTCCAGAGATATTTATTATTTAATACGTGTATTTGTCCACAGGCGAATCCCGTTTCCGCAGTAACGACACCGACGCCGCCCGCCGCAAAGCGCGCCGCGACCGCATCAACACAGACCTCGATTCAGACCGCGACAGCAACGACCGCTTCCCCGACCGCGACCGCGATTACGAACGCGGTCGCAGTGATCGGGGACGTGAGAGTGACAGGGATAGAAACAGTGATCGGGGACGGGAGAGTGACAGGGATAGAAACAGTGATCGGGGACGGGAGAGTGACAGGGATAGAAACAGTGATCGGGAACGGGAGAGTGACAGGGATAGGGATAGTGATCGGGGACGGGAGAGTGAAAGAGATAGGGATAGTGATCGGGGACGTGACAGTGAACGGGAGCGAGAGAGTGACCGAGATCACCATAGTGACCGGGAGCGGTATAAAGATCGTAACAATGAGGTATGTATATTAAAAGTACTTATCCATATTTATTTATTCCTCACACTATGGAACAAGCTTCCCGTAGCGGTGTTTCCAAACCAATACGAAATGAAAACCTTCAAGAAGCCAGCATATTCCACCCTTAACCCTTTCCCCGCCACGTTTTTTTTCCGAAAATGGTGCCGCTAACGCCACGACCATGAAAAAAAAATTCCAAAAAATTATTAAGTTATACTCAACTCATTCAGGCAAGTAAAAATACAACGTTTCTTGATCCTGTTTTTTTTTGTCTGATATATCAGTCATTGGCGTTGAAAGGGTTAAAGGCGGGCAACGCGCCTGCGACCCCCAGGGGGTCTTGGGTGCTTATGGGCGGCGGTGATCACTTATCATCAGGTGACCCAATCGCTCGTTAGCCCCCCATAATATAAAAAAAAACTCTAAGATTTCATACATGCATATTGCATAATTAATTATAAAGACTTACATATCAAATTAATAAAAATTAAAAACACGTTTCAAAGTGCATTTTTTACAGGCACTCATGCCTGTAATAATGCGTTTTGAAACTAAATGTTTAACATATGCAGGTTATGTCTGAGGGCGAGCCGGGCGTGTACAACGCTCGCCACGCGCTGATGGACCGACACGATAGTCGCGACACTAAGCCAGGTAATAACATATAAAGTCTATTTGTACTATAGTTCATGGTTATCACCGTCAGTACTTGCACCGTTTCAAAATAGTCACGACCGACAAGTGTAACTGTGATTCA
The DNA here is from genome assembly GCA_949319885.1 of Mecyna flavalis. Taxonomy (NCBI): domain Eukaryota; kingdom Metazoa; phylum Arthropoda; class Insecta; order Lepidoptera; family Crambidae; genus Mecyna; species Mecyna flavalis. The sequence goes on along the minus strand of OX439420.1, from coordinate 8,026,327 downwards.
ACAGTAGTGCAAACTATGCTCCACCTCTTGCGGGAACGCCCGCGCTACCTCCGACAGCGTGAACTACACGAACAAACTTGTACGCATGTTAACATCGGGTCTCCATATGACATGCAAGAACTCCTTGGAAAAGAGTCAGCCATAAATTCATTCCTCAATCTATGTAAATACATTGTAAATACCCTAAAAGAATATAATAATCCATAAGTCTTGTAAATATAAATATTTAAAAAAAATACAATCTATCCACTCTGGAAAAAAAAAATCTTACTACTCTTATTTGTCTTCTTTCAATCATCTCTTCTTAAAAATATGTCTACACAAGCCTATTCGTATACATTAGCGAAAGGCAACCTAAATTTAATTCTCTACATAATAATATTTAATCTTATTTAACCCTATTCTGTCTTCTAAAGCTCTCTCTGGAGCTAAAATACCAGAGATAAAAAAAAAATGTCCTCCTAGCCGAGAACTCGGCTACGGCGGCCAATCTTTTACGATTAGTCAACTACGCAGGATATATTATAGTGCTGCAGTGAGTGCGCAAGCACAGGTGCACTCCCTATTCCCTCACTCTAATAACACGGTGGGACAACAGTCTGACACGACTGTAGAGAGATCAGGCGCAGGACCAACGGCTTAACGTGCCTTCCGAAGCACGGAATCATCGTTCTTTTCAGACATTCAGACTTCAAACTGGAAACATTCACACAAAGTGGTGTTCCCCGCGGGATTCGAACCCACGACCTCCGAGTATTAGAGCCCAACAGGTGGTACAGAAGCCGGCAAACATTTTAATTGTCTATCTATTCGTTTGTGCAGTGGAGGACAAGCGCACCACGCGCATGCAGCAGCGCGCGGACACGCTCGCAGGGGGGGGCGGGGGGGCGGCGGGGACGGGCGCGCCGGTGAAGCTGGTGATGCGCAGCAACCTCACCTTCAACCTGGGCGACGAGTTCTTCGCCTGGCGCGCGCATCCCGACAACAAGTCAGTCAGACACTCTCTCATTAATCTATTGTAGGATTAAAAGCCTTTGCCGACGGCATTGAACTACAAAATTACTAGCGTATAGAACCGACACCGCAAACAAAATTTTTGCGCGATGCTTTGTTGCCGTTAAACCATGGTTACGGCAAAAACTCATTCAAGATCTATGAGATAGGCATTTCGAACAAAACGCGTAAGCGCCTTGCTTTGCATGGCGCTTACGACGTTTTGGTCGCCAGAAAAATATACTCTGTAAGCAATCTATAGCGCTGCAAGTTTTATAGTTTGGTTAGACGACATCCGCTGTAGCAAATACATCAGTCAGTCCAGTCATCATTTTGCGACACATTTTTTGTTCCGTATAGCCTCTCTATACGTAGTACTTGTAACTCAATGGCCGGCGGCGACTTTTTATAGCGATGCAGTAGCGATGCTGTCGCGCGTCCGTGTCGATACAGTCGCGAAGCGGTTAGCTGTGTACCCTCGCCCACGGGCTCAGATTCAGATGCGATACAAACGCGATACTGTCGCTCGGGTCTCCACTCACGCGCCACACTCCCTCCGTTCTTCCCCCGATGTCGTCCAACACGGTCGCGCGTTTGCATCGATACAGTCGCAATGCAGTAGCGCGTTGCAAATGCGACTAACACGCGTTAGTAGCGATGCTGTCGTTAAGTAATCGCGCGACAGCATCGCTACAAAAAGTCGCTGTGGGCGAGGGCCCTAAAAAGTAAAGTATCAGCCTATTAATGTCCCACTGCAGGGCAAAGGCCTCCATCCTTGAAATCAAGTTATCACTACAATGATGGGTACTGGCTTAATCACCACGCTTGCCAAATGCGGATTGGTGATCACAAACCCGAGCAGTGTCCGAAAAAACCGACACAAAGTTAGCTCGACCCGGGAATTGAACCCAGGACCCCGAGATCTCGGCCCGGTATTTAAACCACTAGACCATCGTGGCGAGGGCTCTAAGACAAGTTTTTTTTCGGAGGAGAATACTTTCAGCCACCATGGCGGCAGACTAGCTAAACCTGCGACCGTATGTGTGACAGTGCAGAGCAGTGCGCGAGGGGTGACATCACAGTTTTTTTTTTTTATGTTAAATAGATTTAAACGAACAAGTATTCATGTTAAATTCATGGGCACATGACTGCTAAGAAATTAATAAATGGAGGGAGAGAAATTGTACAAGGTTATGGGAGAAGAAGATAAGGAGGGAGAAAAAAGTAGGAGATGGGCCTCCAGTAACCTCAGTGACTAAACTAACTAGTCAAAATTATACATTGTTGTTAATTGTATTATATTATAGCAATTCTATAAATAAAATTAAAATATGTTCATTACAGCGAGGTGATAGACGAGCTCACGATACCTAGCAACGACTCGCACACGATCCCTCTGGCCAAAGCCTGGCCGCCGCCCGACGCCGACCGCAATCCCGACCGCAACGGCGGTCTTGACCGCAATCGCGACCGCAGTCTTGACCGCACTCCCGACCGCAGTCTTGACCGCAATCCCAACCGCAACAGCGATCTCGACCGCGACAGCGGCCGGTCGCGGGAACAAGAGCATATTATTACGGGCAACGGCGTGGGTTCCCCCCGGGAAGCTTCTGAGGAAGATTCAAGTGCCTCCGATAGCGGTGACCACTCTTGAAGGTCCAATTTGGAACATTAATATCAGACATGAGACCTGAGGGACATATATAGAACATTACCACATATGAATATGAAAAGATGTTGATCAGAGGCTAAAATGTCCCAATTTTTAATCGAGCAATTCGTGAAGTAGCTCGCCATTTTTTTGTGGTGAAAACAACGAATTTAAATACCCTAGAAGCAACATTGCCTATAAAAGGCTCGATTTCACGCGGGTTCGAAAAATCGTGTTTTTGAACAACTGTCGTGTTTTTGCTGACTGATGGCCTAAAACGGTTTCTTTTGTGAATTTATACAACCCTAATGATAAATTCCGGAGGGGTTAGTGCTCAAAGTAGGAAAAAAACAACATTGGTGTTACACGAATGAGTTGGGTGATTACACTAATGAAAATCTATTAAACACGAATGTTGTTAAAATTACTCTAATTATGTCTTGATTGAATTATAAAAAATGTGTAACATTTAAATCTAATCTAATTTAAGAGCATCGCTCTTGTCGGTCGGTCGGAACATTTGAATGAGTAATTAAAATAAGAAGACCCGGATCTAAGCAGTAGTATTTATACTTAACTATTTTTTAACACTTTTTCTTTCAACTGCTGCACGTAACTCCGTCTTGGTCTACCTCTTGCCCTTCTTTCTTCTATTTTGCCTTCCAGTAATGTTTTTATAAGCATATCATGACGTATAAGGTGACCTATCATTTTCCCTCTTCTATTCTCTATTGTTTTCAATATACATCTTTTCTCTTTAACCATTTCTAAAACCTCCTCATTAGTTTTCTTTTCCGTCCAGCTTATACTCTTTAGTCTCCTCCAACACCACATCTCAAATGCTTCCAGTCTCTCTCTATCTCTTTGTGTCGTTGTCCACGACTCACATCCGTATAAGGCAATACTCCAGATGTTGAAAGAAAAAGCTAATGTCATGACGTATAAGGAGCTTAAGGTGCTGGCAGAGTCCAGAGAAAGATGGAAATTGCTCCACCGACAAGAGTGAAACTCTTAAGTTGATGATGATGATGATTTTTTAACACAAAAACACATTCTTTAATTCTCAATAATGTGAAAATATCCTCAAATTACTGACCAAATAGCCATCAACTCAATTCTCTGTATGATAATGGAGCGCATAATTAATAACCGCTTGCTTGCTTATTAAGGTAACGATCTCCTAGTGATTCTCAATTCGTGTTGGATAAGTAGGTCTACAAGGGACCTTCTTGTTTACGCAACGCATTTATGAAGCGAGACTACGGTAAGGCCATTGCTGTCCTTGGACATATCAAAGGCGTTAAATAAGGTCTGGCACTGAGCCCTTATTAGCAAACTTCCTTCCTATGGGATCCCCGCTCCAGTTTATGTTTAAATCAAAGATTTTCTGACTGGACGTCGCATCAGAATAGTTGTTGAGTTCACCTCTGATTTAAGTACTTGAAATAAATGCTGGCTCCTACCAGAATTTTGGGGTATACCAACGGTAGTCGAGAGGTACTTGTCCAGTGCATGTACAAGAAGTGGTGAAACTGAGACCTTTAGAGCTGGCATGGTGGACAAACTAAATCATTCTCTTCAAATTGTCTCAGGCTGGGTAGATGTCAATTAGGTCAGCTTTAACCATCAAAACACAGACATTATTTTCATCATTTCACAGAAGATATTTTTAACCAAAAGGAGTACTTTTGAGCTAACTACCACTTTTCGTGGTATATTTGTCCCTCTGGATGGCTTCAGGTCCTTGGTATGAAAGTATCGAGAGCCTCCTTATAGAATCTGTAACAACACATATGCTTCTAAAAAGCTCGGCAAACTGTTCAGGGTCCTAAACCTTTCAGAACTAGTCCGTTAGTGCTTAGAGTATTGCTGCAATCTTTGAGGTGGTTTTCTCGACGCAAGCTGGCTACCTTGGACTCTATTGAGCAGAGTGTAAAGAGGCTTATCGGCGAAGATGCTTTGTTTAAGAGCTGGCAGAGTCTCGATCATCGTGGAAATATTGCTTGCCCCTCCATCTTTTACAGTCTCCTCTTTGATGAATATGCTTCGCAGCTGCATGATATAATTCTACCAGCTACAATACATTACCGAACGACTAGCCCCGGATAGAGACCCCATCTTTGAGACTTCGGTGCTCTGTCAAATCACCTCATTTCAGATTCGATCCCTCAGAAAAACGCCAAGCCTAGCGCTCTCCATAGCTCGTTGAGCGACTTTAAACTAGTGGACCAGCCGTGCCGTAAGTGTCCACGTTTCTGCTTCGTATGTCATAAGACGCAGGTGTTATGCATCGTTTTCATGTCTAATTAAAGTACCCACGAGAAACAATTTCATTCGTGTAAATTTGTATTTCATTAGTGTTACTTAAAAAATCGACACGAATGAAGCGACACAAATGATATTTTGGCCCAAATTCTAAAGTTTTGTTTGGGGAATTGTTTCAAACGCCAACAGAAAGTATATCGAAACATGCGTGTTTATGTGGCTAACCATCAGGCAATGAATTGAATTTTTTGCTAAAATACTTTTAATATAGTAATAATAAACACGAATGATTTTTTTTTTGTCTAAACACTGAAATCAAAACTAATGTTAATATCCTAGCAAAATGAAGCGCGTGGCGCGTACCGTCACCTAGGTGTCTTCGAGTGCGACTGATGCTGTACTAGGTTGCATGGAAGGTTCCACAGAAAACCAACAGGATGTTTGTAAATGGACAGTTATGTATGGTCTACACTAATGAGTGAAAAAACGGGGTCGCACATTCAAGCCCCGGGAAATTATATTTCTAGATTGTGCTTATTAAAACTACAGATGCTGTCTGACTATACGTTTATCAAAGTGTTAGGGGAAAACAAAAAACTAAGATTTCCCCGAGGAACTAATTTAAAAAAAATATGTTTTGATGAACAACCGGAAATGGAACCACGTACCACAAATGAAAATATGGACTTTTTTGCAATATTGTCTGAAATGTTTAACAGATAATGTAATATTACTGCTTGCGTCATATAAATAATTAGCCTAAGTACTTAATGAAACAAAAACATGGCAATTCAATGGCATATTTTTGAAGTTATTTCACGGAACATGTTTTTCGAACCCGCGTGAAAACGAGCCAAAAGGCTCGATTTCACGCGGGTTCGAAAAATCGTGTTTTTGAAAAACTGTCGTGTTTTTACTAACTGATGGCCTAAAACGGTTTCTTTTGTGAAATTATACACTCCTAATGATAAATTCCGGAGGGGTTAGTGCTCAAAGTAGGAAAAAAACAACATTGGTGTTACACGAATGAGTTGGGTGATTACACTAATGAAAATCTATTAAACACGAATGTTGTTAAAATTACTCTAATTATGTCTTGATTGAATTATAAAAAATGTGTAACATTTAAATCTAATCTAATTTAAGAGCATCGCTCTTGTCGGTCGGTCGGAACATTTGAATGAGTAATTAAAATAAGAAGACCCGGATCTAAGCAGTAGTATTTATACTTAACTATTTTTTAACAAAAAAACACATTCTTTAATTCTCAATAATGTGAAAATATCCTCAAATTACTGACCAAATAGCCATTAACTCAATTCTCTGTATGATAATGGAGCGCATAATTAATAACCGCTTGCTTGCTTATTAAGGTAACGATCTCCTAGTGATTCTCAATTCGTGTTGGATAAGTAGGTCTACAAGGGACCTTCTTGTTTACGCAACGCATTTATGAAGCGAGACCACGGTAAGGCCATTGCTGTCCTCGGACATATCAAAGGCGTTAAATAAGGTCTGGCACTGAGCCCTTATTAGCAAACTTCCTTCCTATGGGATTCCCGCTCCAGTTTATGTTTAAATCAAAGATTTTCTGACTGGACGTCGCATCAGAATAGTTGTTGAGTTCACCTCCGATTTAAGTACTTGAAATAAATGCTGGCTCCTACCAGAATTTTGGGGTATACCAACTATAGCACGGTAGTCGAGAGGTACTTGTCCAGTGCATGTACAAGAAGTGGTGAAACTGAGACCTTTAGAGCTGGCATGGTGGACAAACTAAATCATTCTCTTCAAATTGTCTCAGGCTGGGTAGATGTCAATTAGGTCAGCTTTAACCATCAAAACACAGACATTTTTTTCCATCATTTCACAGAAGATATTTTCCACCAAAAGGAGTACTTTTGAGCTAACTACCACTTTTCGTGGTATATTTGTCCCTCTGGATGGCTTCAGGTCCTTGGTATAAAAGTATCGAGAGCCTCCTTATAGAATCTGTAACAACACATATGCTTCTAAAAAGCTCGGCAAACTGTTCAGGGTCCTAAACCTTTCAGAACTTAAGTCCGTTAGTGCTTAGAGTATTGCTGCAATCTTTGAGGTGGTTTTCTCGACGCAAGCTGGCTACCTTGGACTCTATTGAGCAGAGTGTAAAGAGGCTTATCGGCGAAGATGCTTTGTTTAAGAGCTTGCAGAGTCTCGATCATCGTGGAAATATTGCTTGCCCCTCCATCTTTTACAGTCTCCTCTTTGATGAATGTGTTTCGCAGCTGCATGATATAATTCTACCAGCAACAATACATTACCGAACGACTAGCCCTGGATAGAGACCCCATCTTTGAGACTTCGGTGCTCTGTCGAATCACCTCATTTCAGATTCGATCCCTCAGAAAAACGCCAAGCCTAGCGCTCTCCATAGCCCGCTGAGCGACTTTAAACTAGTGGACCAGCCGTGCCGTAAGTGTCCACGTTTCTGCTCCGTATGTCATAAGACGCAGGTGTTATGCATCGTTTTCATGTCAAATTAAAGTACCCACGAGAAACAATTTCATTCGTGTAAATTTGTATTTCATTAGTGTTACTTAAAAAATCGACACGAATGAAGCGACACAAATGATATTTTGGCCGAAATTCTAAAGTTTTGTTTGGGGAATTGTTTCAAACGCCAACAGAAAGTATATCGAAACATGCGTGTTTATGTGGCTAACCATCAGGCAATGAATTGAATTTTTTGCTAAAATACTTTTAATATAGTAATAATAAACACGAATGAATTTTTTTTTGTCTAAACACTGAAATCAAAACTAATGTTGATATCCTAGCAAAATGAAGCGCGTGGCGCGTACCGTCACCTAGGTGTCTTAGAGTGCGACTGATGCTGTACTAGGTTGCATGGAAGGTTCCACAGAAAACCAACAGGATGTTTGTAAATGGACAGTTATGTATGGTCTACACTAATGAGTGAAAAAAACGGGGTCGCACATTCAAGCCCCGGGAAATTATATTTCTAGATTGTGCTTATTAAAACTACAGATGCTGTCTGACTATACGTTTATCAAAGTGTTAGGGGAAAACAAAAAACTAAGATTTCCCCGAGGAACTAATTTAAAAAAAATATGTTTTGATGAACAACCGGAAATGGAACCACGTACCACAAATGAAAATATGGACTTTTTTGCAATATTGTCTGAAATGTTTAACAGATAATGTAATATTACTGCTTGCGTCATATAAATAATTAGCTTAAGTACTTAATGAAACAAAAACATGGCAATTCAATGGCATATTTTTGAAGTTATTTCACGGAACATGTTTTTCGAACCCGCGTGAAAACGAGCCAAAACCGCCTTTAAAAAGTGTCCCAAAAGTACATAGCAACGGTGGGGGGTGCGCTAAGGAGGAAAATAATATCAATTCTAATTTCAATATTCAAAAGTTGACCTTAATGCACAGGTATACGATCTCACTTCAAATGCAGGCGTCCGCGAGTTACGACATTTTAAAATGTACGCAGGCAGCAAGCTCGTAAAATTTTTATTGCTTTATTGCTGTAAAGACGAATGTAGGCTGTAAATCAATAGAAATAAGGTCTAGTTCAGTTTGCGCTGTTTGAAAATCATAAAATCGTTGCATTTAGAACAGAGTTAGTAGAGGAGTCGTCATCGATGTTATTTTTTTATTTATAATGAATTAGAATGAAAAACAAAATTATTTGTTAAATGACCAACTAAAGTTTATCTACTGAAGGAACGATTTTTTATTAAATTTAAACTCTTAATGATTTATTATTAGCGACGAGCCATTTGGTGTAATGGTCGAGGAGTCGGCTATTACACCAGAGGTCGCGGGTTCGATCCCCGCACGGTACAAACATTTGTGTGCATGAACATGTCTGTTTGTATCGGTCTGGGTGTTTCTATGTATAATATGTATGTATTTCCAAAAAAAATAAAGTATATAAGTAATGTTTATTCGTTGTCTACCCATAGCACAAGCTCATGCTTAGTTTGGGGCTAGATGGCGCTGTGTGGATAATGTCCAGAGATATTTATTATCTAGGCTTATCGGCGACAATGCTTTGTTTAAGAGCTTGCAGAGTCTCGATCATCGTGGAAATATTGCTTGCCCCTCCATCTTTTACAGGCTCCACTTTGATGAATGTGCTTCTCAGATGCATGATATTAATTCTACCAGCTACAATACATTACCGAACGACTAGCCTCGGACAGAGGCCCCATCTTGCTCTGTCGGGTCACCTCATCTCAGATTCGCTCCCTCAGAAAAACGCTAAGCCTAGCTCTCTTCAAAGCTCGCTGAGCGACTTTAATCTAATGGACCAGCCGTGCCGAAGTGTCCGCGTATCAGCTCCGTATTTCATGACATGAGACGCAGGTGTTATGCATAGTTTTCATGTAATATTAAAGTACCCATGAGAAACAATTTCATTCGTGTAAAAATGAATTTCATTAGTGTTACATAAAAATCGACACGAATGAAGCGACACAAATGTCATTTTTAACGAAATCCTAAAGTTTTGTTTAAGGAATTATTCCAGACACCAACAGAAAGTATATCGAAACATGCGTGTTTATGTGGCTAACCATCAGGCAATGAATTGAATTTTTAGCTAAAATACTTTTAATATTGTAATAATAAACACGAATGATTTTTTTTTGTCTAAACACTGAAATCAAAACTAATGTTGATATCCTAGCAAAATGAAGCGCGTGGCGCGTACCGTCACCTAGGTGTCTTCGAGTGTGACTGATGCTGTACTAGGTTTCATAGAAGGTTCCACAGAAAACCGACTGGAATGTTTGTAAATGGACAGTTATGTATGGTCTACACTAATGAGTGAAAAAACGGGGTCGCACATTCAAGCCCCGGGAAATTATATTTCTAGATTGTGCTTATTAAAACTACAGATGCTGTCTGACTATACGTTTATCAAAGTGTTAGGGGAAAACAAAAAACTAAGATTTCCCCAAGGAATTAATTTAAAAAAAATATGTTTTGATGAACAACCCGCAATGGAACCACGTACCACAAATGAAAATATGGACTTTTTTGCAATATTGTTCGAAATGTTTAACAGATAATGTAATATTACTGCTTGCGTCATATAAATAATTAGCCTAAGTACTTAATGAAACAAAAACATGGCAATTCAATGGCATATTTTTGACGTTATTTCACGGAACATGTTTTTCGAACCCGCGTGTAAATGAGCCTCTACTAGTGTAATTAATCATTAAACACCGAATTCTTTTTTATTCTTACAGTTCTTTTATTGTTATACAGATATTTTTGTAAAAAGTTGTGCAAATATTGGTTAGTAATATTGGACAAAATAAAAAAAATACCATAGTAAATTTTAGTACTACGCGACTCCATGACTACTATGTTCTAATTAATATTACTCTGTGTGAAAGTGTTAGAAGCATTAATACCGCAGCGCGTGGGAAAGGGACAACTATACAGCCAGCCACGTGTCTGATTTCTTCCGATTTTTTTTAGAAAATTACAATTTTAGCACGTTTTAGGATAATTTTTACCATTAATGCATTCTATTATCAAAGATCGATTTATTACTTACCGGAAATACGAAACTCCATCCTTTTTTTGAGTGGTTAAAGTGTTGTTCTTGCACTTTTTTACGGAGCACTTCGGCATAATGACGCTAGGCCGGTTCGCGCGCGACTGGGAGCGAACAAGTGCTTAAACCGTTTTTAAGCACTTGTTTTGCGGGACATTTTTTGAGCGCTGTCGGTGTATCTAGGGTATTTAATATCGTTGGGTGAAAATGACTCGATTCTGGAATAAGGATAGGTTTCGTGAAGTTTTATTTTTTATTTACAAATGGTTTAATAAATGTTTTCTTTTTCTGTTGTGTGATTAACTAATAATAGGAGGTAATACTAGTAATACAACTTCTTTAGAATCCAGCCAGCCAGCATATTATAATATAATATGCTGGCTGCAAGTATATGAGACAGTCATAGGTGAAATCTGCCGCTATAATAACTAGCTGTATGATGGCGATATTAAATTATAATAATAACTTTAAAACTTAAATGCTTGAAGATGAGAGGAACCTACCTGTGGCAGCACATTGGGCGATGCATCCTTGTTAAGTATACCCACTGATCTCCATAGACAACTGGATAGGCGATTGGTACCAAATATTTGATCCGATTTGAAAATCGCCATATTGGCGCTGAGAGCAGTAGTTAGTGTACTTGGAACTAATAATAGTGCTGACTTTCGCAGATAAACTTCGATAATGCTGTCAATGTCAATGGCTGTCCATTTGAAGCGATTTGAAGTCATTTTAGTTCCCAGTACACTATTGGGGGCGCTTCAAATCGACAGAAAAAATAGCTGTCATTTCAATGTCTATAGCCACTCCAGCGTAATACACGCCGTATTATAGTGGACCTCAGTGAGTATACCTTAATAAAATAGGCCGAATGGTCTGACTAAAGTACCTTAAATATATTACGTATATTTTTCATATATTACGCTACTACAGTAAAGTAAAAAAAAATTCGAGGTCACGCAGTGACGGAGATTTTGGTGCTCATAAGTGTACTTATAATAGTAAGGAATACTTTATTTTAAGTTATTTAAGTTGTGTATTTTGTTATTATTAAATGTTTTTAATAGCGTATATTGATATTATGTGCCTAGTCTATTCTATATATTTTATTTCAGATTTCGTTCTTGTCGGTGGAGCTATTGGGTTCTTGACTATTTTTCAGTCGAAAAGTAACGTTATCTGTAACTGAAATGTTTTTGTTAAACCGATCGGAAATGTGTAAGTTATAATTCTTTTAAATCTGGTGAAACGGGAAAATTACATTTTACAGAAAAAGGATACACTGTGCGACATTTGACGACACCGACGTTTGGTCGCACGGGTCCGAAAGAGATGGGAAGATATTCCCATCTCCCCCGTTCTCCACTGCGCAAGATATTCCCATATATATCCCCCGTTCTGCACTGCGCAAGATATTCCCATATCCCCCGTTCCCCACTGCACAATGTAACATTATCCAAGATTTAAAATCTACTGGTTCATTTATTCTTGCTTAGTATCTTTTTTTTTAAATCAAACTTGAAGTCGGTCAAGTACCCACTCCCACTTTTCTCTAGACTCTACCAACACCTTAAGCTCTCTACTTAGATATTCTACCAGAGTATGATGTAGATTGTATATCTAATAAAAAAAAGTATTAATTTGTTTATCCTTTATCTAGTTTCTTAAATTTGACACTAGATGGCGCTGTATTAAACTAGGGTTAATATTATGTATAAATGTATTTAGTTTTATTGATTTTGCGAAGATCCTTGTGACGATGCATACTTATAGCCGAAAGACGTCCACTGCTGGACTTTGGCCTCCCCAAAAGATCCCCAAACCAATCAGTCCTGCGCCACCCGCATCCAGTGGATTCCCGCGATCTTTATAAGATTATCGGTCCACCTTGTGGGAGGCCTAACCCAGCTGCGTCTCCCGGTACGTGGCCAACACTCGAGGACCTTTCGTCCCTGATGATATTAATAGTAATTACAAATTGCAAGGCGCTTCGTAATGTTTTATGTTAATTCTCGTAGTTTCAGCTAGTTGCGATAATTGAAACATTATTATTAGTTATAGCCTCGCTCTTTTTTCGAGATTTCATCTAAGTATTATTAATTAGAGATTTAATTTAATTAGAAATAAAATGGTAATTTAAGATGTTAAGTGTCTTCGCCTAAATAACATACATTTTATATATTTTGAGTTTGATATTTTGTGTAGACTTACGTAAATTGACAATGTTATAACATATTTTTAATTTGAGTTTCAAATTGTTTTAAAAAATCGGTAATGTGATTACCGGAGTAGGATTCAGTAATAACCGAATAAAAGTAGAGAAAGTATTTTTCTAATTTAGTAATATATTTTATCTATCTAGCAACACTAATTGTAGACATTCAGCAATCAGCAATAGATTAAACTACCGTTAAAAGTTAAAAATAAGGGTAGTGATCTTCTGCTGACTTCACGGCGTGCGCACAATCACTAGGTGCTTTTAGTTAGAATTGTTAAAATAGATTTAGATTATGGGAAAAATTGTATACGGTAGATATTTAGATGTAATATACGAGATGCATTTCCATATATTTTTGTAAAAACACAAAGTCGTTATCATTCTTGCTCTGCCTTTGCGCAGAGGCTTACGCCCTGTTGCAGAAAGCTCCATTAAAGTTAATGCTTCATTAAATCTAATGCTGTCACTTTTCGTTGTCATGAAATAAAAAGTGACAGCAATAGCTTTAATGAAACATTAACTTTAATGGACGTTTCTGCAACTGAGTTATTTTTAAAATTGAGTTGTTTTATTAAAATTGTGTCAATTGACACAATATGAGCGGAGCATTTTTCGAGCGCTAGTGCGGTATCGACCTGTTTTTATTACACTATCAATTGGATAGTATGTAACCATTCCGTTTTATTAATATGTACATAGAAAACAATATTGGTCAAAATAGTCTAGAAATTATACACCATACATCGTAAATTACAAATCTGACAGTAGTAAAACAGTATCGTAATGTAGGTAAGTAAGGATTATGTTTGTGGACTAAAAATAGTAACAAAATGTTTTGTAAATAAATAGTATATTTTTACTATTTAGGTGGTCATAGAATTGCACGCTGAAGGTATTTAAATAATTATATTTTTCATGACACAGGCACAAGGTTTGGTTTGTATCGTGCGTCAAAACTTACAAAGAGATCTCAGTTTAATTTTACAACATCGATTTTAAGAAAGGTGTTATTAAACTTGCATTCACATTTTAAACTTGTATGTTTACAGATCTGTAAACAAGTTTCATGTTTATTTGTTTTTGGTGAGCATATTCTAGAATATGCTTGATTATGTCAATGGAGTTTTATAGTGGATTCATTTTAATAGGCCACATTTGACAGTTCATTTATGCAAAGAAAACTGCTACTTATGTACATCAGGAGTAGAGTCTTTTCTAAATAAATAATTGTATTAATAAGAACCGATGTTGTTTTCTTGAGTTTTATTCCTTTAGCGTAAGGTATATTTTTGTTTGCATAAATGAACTGTCAAATGTGACCTATTAAAATGAATAATGAAAGAAGCTTTTGTACTGAAGATGCTAAAGGTTTAACCTGTTGCACGTTGCAATTGGATTAAAGTGATATTGTCAGAAATGTATGAATTTCGACTAATAATCGTTTATTAATGTTTTATTACAAATCATTAGTTTGAGTGCAATACAATGGTGGTGTCATGTTTTTGTTTGTACATTAATTTCGGCGAGTGGCAATAAACTTATGAGACTGAAAATATATATTTCATTTGAAACCTTTCGTCAAATTATATTTTAAAGAAGATTCGTCCATACCCATAGTTATTCGTATCGAAATCTTTGCAGACCTTATAACTAATGTATTGACATGTTTCACTGATGAGTACAACATACAAAACATCTAGGAAGAGAGCCATAATTTCAATGATTGGTCACAATATATCATTTTGGGTACATAATGACATTGCAACGGACACCAATTGTTGACTCGAGTCTTCAAAATAGGCACATAAAAAATATACCTCAAATTGAGTGATACCTATTTCTTTTTCCTAAATCCAGTTTCTCGTAATTTTTATGTCTGCCAAGTAAATAACATTAAAGGTAGTCCTTGTTTAATATTAGACTCTCTTAAATGAAGTTACACACAAAATTAACCTATATCTGTTATCCCGAAGCAGTTCTTCTAGGTGGTCAAACTATTTCGTCAAACTGATTTGACCACGAGGAAAAAAATTCCTGTTGGTTAAACTTCTTGGATAGAGTCCTCGTGATCAAACTACTTTGTCAAAAAACATCTATTCAATATCAATGATGCTGTCAATTTAAAAGTAAAACATAATTTTTAATCACAAAAAATATATTATCACAATGACATAGTTTTCAGTTCGACAAATATGGCGAGCTTACATCTTAACCGCGGCACAGTACATATGCAAGAAAGTAAGGAGGTTTCAGGCCTGCATAGCAGGCCTGCTTAAGTTAGAAACGTATAAAAAATCTAGGGCAATTGCTGATTGACGGGTATACTCCATAAAACGTAACATGATTAGAATGACATCTGTCAAAGTGTTGTGGCTCTAGCTCGCTCTCAATAAACCTCTATAGATGTGTCTCATCTCTAAGATTTTTTTTTTTGTAGAGTGAGACACATCGATAGAGGTTTATTGAGAGCGAGCGAGAGAGCCACAACACTTTGACAGCTGTCATTCTAATCATGTTACGTTTTAAGGAGTATAGTGTACATTCGGTAGTGACCCTTCTTGTTCTTAAGAAGAAGAGTGGCCCTGCGCTTTGCGCCCTCGTTTGAATCCTACCCAAGAGAAAAATAACTATAAATAATAATTATTTATAGTTATTTTTACACAAACTTTACACTGGTTTACTGTTAACAATTTGTTATTGAACACCAATAAAACGAAATGTGTTAAATTCACAATGCCGAATGTGCGACAGGTGGTTCCAGAGATCACTGTAAATGGAGAACTCATTGAAATTGTCAATTCAACAGTGTTTCTGGGGATAACCCTCGACTCTAAATTGCAGTGGGGGCCTCATGTAACTGCTCTTGCCAAAAGACTTAGCTCAGCCGCATATGCTGTCAGAAAAATAAGAAATCTGACTGATGTGGAAACGGCGAGACTAGTTTATTTTAGTTACTTCCACAGTATTATGTCGTATGGGCTGCTCTTATGGGGATCTGCCGCTGACATAAACAATATATTTATTTTGCAAAAGAGAGCCATCCGCGCTATATATGGCCTCAAAACCCGTGACTCGTTAAGAGAATTATTCCGGGAAATAAATATATTAACTGTGCCATCACAATATATACTGGATTGTGTTATGTATGTACAAAAGAACATACAAAATTTTTCAAAGAAATCAGATTGTCATCAATTTAACACAAGAAATAAACATAGGCTTGCTATTCCAAATATTAGGCTTCAAAAGATTGGAAATTCTTTTAAAGGATTAAGTATTACAATGTATAATAAATTGCCAATGGATGTTGTTAGCTTACCCATAAATCAATTTAAGTCGTGTATCAAGACCCGTCTGATGAAAAAAGGTTACTATAAAATTGAAGATTTTCTTAATGATGGAGATCTGTAGATACTGGTAGTAGGAATGCTTCGCTCCCTGTCCGCGCAAACTGTATTTTAATCTGTTGTCATTGTTGTTATATCTACACTACGTCCTACAGTTATAATAAAAAAAAATTTCTTTATAATATTATTATTTCTACATTTACACGAAAAACTGTATGGCTTAGTATAGATAGATTTATTATCAATGTTGTATAAATTTCTTTGGCGATTAAAAAGAGTAACTGTCGAGTTTCTTGCCGGTTCTTCTCGACAGATGACTGCGTTCCGAAGCCGGTGGTAGAGTCACACTGTAATCGACGATTCATAAATACTTGATACAAGTTTACATGAATAAAGAATATTTTGATTTTGATTTTGATTTTTTGATTTTATGCCTTGTAATTTAATCTCATATGTTTGCTTAAACAATGCTTTAGTGAACAATCTAAGTAAAAAATTGCGTAAATAAGTAAACCACAATTTTCAAGTTTAATTAATTTATGCTTATACGGCTGAGCCATGTTAGTACTAAATAAAACATTTATGTTTGTTTTGTGTCTGGATGTTTATTTGTATGTATTTTTGGTACCTTTGTTGTTTTTGTTACTCTGTTATGAAACCAATAATATTAAATGTGATATCCATCCAATACATATTTATTTATTGATTTAATAAACCTTTCCATTGAATAAAGTTTAATTTTCAATGACACTGCTGTCAAAACCTTTTTAACTTACTTTCCTGCACGTGTACTATGCCAGCGCACTTATCACTAATAAACATTTATAAAATCGAACACTTTGTACTAGTTAACATATAGCTAGATCGTTTGAGTTTATAACATAATACACTCACCGACAATAAAACTTGGCCACTGGGCTTTTTTCATACAAACATGGTCACTTTAGCGTCTCATAGATAGAAAACTATTTGCAGCTGTGCCATGATTATTACGTCAATGGAGAGGCCAAACAGTTTCAAAAATTGCCAAAAACCGCTCAATTTTCTCAAAAAGGAAAAACAATAAACCGAACTCAACGCTTCATACATCGTAGTAGGCTGCAAAATCTATGAGACGCTAAAGTTACCATGTTTGTATGAAAAAAGCCCAGTGGCCAAGTTTTATTGCCGGTGAGTTTATAATGTTTTTTAGAGATTAACTATAAATCATGTAACGAGTAACTTTGAGTAGATATTTTACCGTTTTCAGTCAGTATATCTACATAGGTAATATTAAAAAGTTCTAGGTACAGGCTCCGACAAACTTCTTGAATATCAGGTAGGGATTCCGCAGAACACGAATTTTGACACGATTGCGCGCTATTGGTCAGAAGCTACCTCTCACCAATAGTGCGCGCGGGCGTCGCCAGTGCACATGCGCGAACCGACCGGTGGTCAACAAGTTTGTCTATAGCTATACAAGGGTACGCTTGCACCATGATCCAGGATTGCAAGTCCAGTTATTGGAGCGACTATCATCTGAACGTAACCCTTGACAGAGGAACCAGACCAACTGGATCTTGGCTACACAGCCATTCGAATGTGCAGGTTTTCTCACGATGTTTTCCCTCACCGCCGAGGAGTCGGTACCAACCACCCCGGTGCCCCGCCCCGGTACCGGGGTCGTTGGGAAAAAATTGTTTTATCGACCCCGGTAGAACGGCCCCGTTACGTCACCGGGGTGGTTGGCACTAAATAAGTGTCATCCATCCCGGTGAGATTTTTCACGGGACGTTTGTTTTCCCGACATTCATTTGTTTTCTCGACATTAATTTGTTTTCCCGAAATTCACTACTTAATCTGTGTGCTAACCACCCCGAAATCTCACCGGGGTGGATGACACTTATTTAGTGCCAACCACCCCGGTGACGTAACGGGGCCGTTCGACCGGGGTCGATGAAACAAGTTTTTCCCAACGACCCCGTTACCGGGGCGGGGAAAAACTTGTTTGGTTGGTGGCGGGGTGGTTGGTACCGACTCACCGCCGAGTGAGTAAATAAGCACGTAGAAAAATTCATAGGTGCGCGCTGAGTTTTTTTTATTGCAATGTGTAACAAGACGAGCAGATCGCACACCTGATGGTAAGCGCCACGTCTGCCCTTAGCCAGTTCAGTGCCAAACAGTAACTAAGCAGTTACTGTCTGGCACCGCCCTGCGCCCGCTACACCAAGACGACAGTTATTAGGTCTCATATACCCAGTAATTTCACTAGCTTCAGTGCCCTTTCCCCGAAACACAAGTGCTTGACACACTTCTTTTTCACGGGAAAATATCTGGCACTGCGGTGGTACCTACAACGGCCCAGTACAGGAACCTATCACCTGGTAAATGTACAGTACCTACAATACAGAGGTCTGACAGTTGCTTCAATGAAATAACTGTACTCCCCAAATTCTGGATCATGTTGCAAGCGTTCCCTGAATAGACGAGATAAAAAAGAAAAAGACTCGCAGACGCACAGGAGGTTAAAATCTTTTACCATACACCCTGTATGTGCTAAAATCGTCAGGATTCAGAAAACTATAACTTTACGAGAAACCTTAACACTTTGACAGCCGATCACGTACTGGGTACGGGGGTGGATGAGTCTTGTTTTAAAATGGCCGGCTGTCAAAGAGTTAAAATTATCATTGTACTAGACTATCCAAAATTAGTGAAGAAATTTTGGGATTATCACACGAATAACAACATTGGTTTAAAACCTTAGTACTTATAAATGTTTTGAAGAAATACAACAACAATATTTGGTCTTAACAACAGATATGCCCAATCGAATTTACCCAATTTTCCTTGAGAGGATCTTGGTACATTTCTCAAATCAAATAGTATATAAGAGCTATACATACAGGGTGTCCTAAAAATTACACGTCACAGTGACACTGGGGGTAGGCCAGCACGAGGCATCGAACATTTGGATTTTTTTTGTACTCTTGTTCCAAACACGAAGGCTTACTTAATGCTAGCACTGAACACGTTAAAAAACGTGAAAATTTAAAAAAAATTAAATTGGCATTATCTTGAAAAGCGAGCAACTTTTACTAGGGTCATGTTAGGCTTGTTCGATGCCTCTTGTGCTGGCCTACCTCCAGTGTCACTGGATGTGTCAATTTTGGGACACCCTGTATACATAGTATATTAAACCAAGATTAGGTATCAGCCTTTTAGTGTCTAAATGCAGCGCTAAAGCCTCTATTGGCACCCTCAGAAAATTCTTAGAATAGGAACATCCCATTTCCAAGTAGAAACTCGATTATCCGGCCCTCAGTTTTACGGATTCGTGACTAATTAAATAATTAATTCAAATTGAGCCGTACCAATCAGCTAAAAGGGACCGATCGGTTTGGAGATCCTTGGGGGAGGCATATGTCCAGCAGTGGACGTCGTTTGGCTGAAATGATGATGAATCAGCTAAAAATGATACAGCACCATCTCATTTTAAAGCACTTCAGGCCCTGGAAACAGCTCTCAAGAGGTTTGAAAACGAAAAAAGAGAGTGTTAATGAGAAAAAAAAATTTGTTTCACTATAGTTTTACTAAGCAAACCGACAGGGAAGTAGCGAGTTATTCCCAATACAAGTGTCTGTGACTACTTAAGAAAACTCGATAAGCCATTGTAATAAGACTTTTGGAAATGAAGGTATTTTTTAATATTTTTTTTGAGAGTTTATTACAGCTAAAACAGATTGTACGTATTACATGTGCACGAACACTGATTTTCTTCATACATTCGATTATCCGAATCCCCACCGACAATAAGGCTGCGTCCCCAGTAGGCAAACTGTTAACGGCAGACCGAGTTTGCGGCTTATCGATTTAATACGCCTTTCCATATATAACAAATGGAGTGTCCACAGTTTGTTAGTTTTGCGCTCACTGTACGCAGTTTGCAGCGTTACGCAAACTGTGGACACTCCATTTATAATATGGAAAGGCGTACTAAATCCATGGGCCGCAAACTCGGTCTGCCGCTAACAGTTTGCCTACTGGGGACGCAGCCTTAGGCAAATGCTACACGCTCGATATTTATCGTGATATTTGGATCGAAATCCAGGATCACGATATTTATCGAGTGTGTAGTATAGCGGGTCACGTATCACGATATGTGATACGCTATACTACACACTCGATAAATATCGTGATCCTGGATTTCGATCCAAATATCACGATAAAATATCGAGCGTGTAGTATTCGCCTTAGTCCGGTTAATCGAGTTTCCACTGTACTTTGTTTCAAAATGTTAGGTTATATCATATATCACGAACCATTGAGATTGAGACAGAGTGGTATTTTGCCATACCCTCAACTTAATAGTTATGCCATGTCTTTAACTATAACCCTTTTACCGCCACGCTCAATTAATTGACAAATATTTTCATATCCATTTTGCTAAGTTCGCGTATTTTTCCAACCAAATATGTACCTTTAAGTCTGGACACGAAAATATTCCTCGATGAATAATCTGACCGTGGCAATGAAAGGGTTAATAATACTCTTCCAATTTACAACCAACAAAATCACAACCACTGTAATTTCAACCGATTCAAAGGAGAATGCAAAACTTGCCATTGTTCTTGGGCCCTAAAAATTTAAGTAAATGTGCAGAGATGAGCTGATGTTTCTACGTGAAAGACCACACACACACACCATCAACTTTTATTATGATGACACCATAATCGGTCCCAGGGGGAAAAAGTTATCGTCCAAAATAATTTATTATTTTTATATGAACACTAGCTGACCCGGCGAACTCTGTTCCGCCTTAGAGGTATAAATAAGTAGACTTTGTATTTTAATATAATTGTTTTTTTTTACGTTTTTTTTTTATACAAACAGGATAAAAAATCCCGGTTATAAACTATGCGTGTGCTAATTTTCATCTAAATCCGTTCATCCGTTCTCGAGTTATAAGTGTTGTAACAAACACGACTTTCTTTTATTATGTGAAAAAAAAAATTTATTATCTATAGATAATAAATATTTTTTTTTCACTAGGACCAATTTAATCAACGCCATATGTAATAAAAGTTAAAGGTGTTTATTGGATCTACTTCGTAATCTATGTCCCAAATCAGCACAACATCTTTTTTTTGGGCACAGTCTTTTGCATTGTCCTTCACAAATTCCCATGAAAAAATCCTCAACCTCTTTTATACCCTATACGGTCTCCCCATATCAATACGAATTACCCTCTCCTTTGCTAGTCGCCCCCTTCCCTTGCCAGTCCCCATGTTCCTAAACGACCCCGCTATGAAGGGATCACCGAAGGGACCAAGTTGAGGGTCCCTCCATAACCCCCCATCCCCACTTACTTTAATACTTGAAGGGGGGTAAACTAAGGGTTTAAATCCTGGAGGTATAGGCTCAATAAGAGATCTCATGCCGGGGTTGTGGTAACACCTCATAAAGGGGTCGAAAGGGTAAGAGCCGTGAGGGTAAGGGTTGTAAGGGTAACATGTGGGGGTGGGGTCGTGGGTCGCGTTGGGTCCTCTGGGACTCGTGGGTCCCGCGTCGCGCGTGGGGCGGTCGTCGTAGCTTACATCGTAAGCGTTGCGATGGTTGAAGGACTGGGATATGAGGTTACGCTGAAATAGATAAAATTATAATTTATTTTTAAATTTTTATATCTCTACTTTGTTTTTTTATAAATTGCAAGCATTTAATATCGTTGCTTTTTGCAGAAGCCTTAATATAGGCGCTGGTATTTGGAGTGATTCTTCTGGGGTTACCCCAGTCCTCAGATCAAGTGGAAGTGGTGGAGTATCCCCATCTATATATATAAAACTCAAAGGTGATTGACTGACTGACTGACTGACATAGATAGATATCAACGCACAGCCCAAACCATTGGAGGGATCGGGCTAAAATTTGGCATGCAGGTAGATGTTATGACGTAGGCATCCGCTAAGAAAGGATATCTCGATATTCCCACGGGAACGGGAACCACGCGGGTGAAACCGCGGGCGCCCGCTAGTTGGAAATAAAAATGTGTGGGTAAGTACTAATTTTACTGTAGTTACTCTTTATTGTGTCAATTGTCTTTTTTTAGGTTTTTTACACCTTTCTACAATTTATTCCCGCGGGAATGAGACGTTTCCCGTAGGAATTTTATAGCCTGTGTCCTAATCCGGGTTATAAACTATACGTGTGCCAAATTTCATCTAAATCCGTTCAGCCGTTTAGACGTGATTGAGGAACAAACATCCAAACATTTGAACATCCAGACTTTCGCATTTATAATATTAGTAGGACTATCTATAGCCTAGATTCATGTATCACTGACCTGTTCCTTATGTAATCTGAGCCGGGACTCGTGCATGAGCTCGCTGAGGGCGGCGGCGTGGCGGGACACGGCCGCGGCCAGCTGCTCCGGGGACAGGCGCGACGCGCCGCAGCGGGACACTTGCACTACACACAAATTATATTGTAGAAGATAATGGTGGAAATAATGTTTATCTACATCCATACCCTAATATGTCTATTTTATAGTCAGAATCGATGAGCAAACGCCCTATATTTAGGTATGAGTATCTGTGGCTGCATCATAATGTTTACATTTTAGTATCGGTAACCGATACCTTAATTACGTTCAAATTTCGAACGTCTTCTTAAAATGTATTTTATTCAAATTGACCTACAAATTATGACATGATTTTGTACTAAGTACTAACTTTGCTCATCGATCCTGACTATAAAATAGACACATTATCGTATGAATGAAGATAAAGTTATGTATGTGACTGTACATAATTACCCAGCAAACATTTTAGGTCAAAATAACAATAAAAATACCAATATTAAGTGGCAATTTTTACGGAGACCAAAATGAGGCACCTCGAATCGACGTGGAATCCACCTATTTGGGGAAAAAAGGCACGTGCGGGCTACGTGGATTCCACGTAACTCTAGTAATAAAATTGCAACCGACAGGTCAACGGATAGGTCATATTTTCGACGTAAACTCGACGTTACCACGACGTGCCTTGTAGTTGCAATTACTATTTTGGTAATCATTTACCTCTTTTAAACGTGGATCCAACGTATTTTTTACTATTTAATTACATATTTAGGTGATGTTTATATCGGTAGCGATGGAGAGTAAAAGAGACAAAAATATATTACCTTTACACAAACAAAATGTCTAACCAAAAAGCTAACCTCTTTAACATTGATATAATAATGGCGGCTTGCTAAGTTTACAAATTATCGCGCTTGATTACAACGCCATATTACGACAAAATCTTGTGCGATGAAAGTTTCTTCGTGCATTTATTGATTTAACGTTGAAATCTACTAATGGGCTTCAATTAAAGTGAAGAATTATTATTTTTTAATGTCAAGATGAATATTTTATTTAATAATAGTGGTCATTATCTTGCCTTAGCAGTATTTAGTTAAATAAACCCAACTAATTACCAGAATATAAGCGAGTAGATGTGACGTTTAACGGTATTATCCCAGAAATAACAACAAAAAATATGCGTTATGAATTATCACTTCTTCGGATTACTGAAATAAAATGGCGGTTTTACCAAAACGTTATTTTAACCTAAATATTGACCTATAAGTATCTGGTAATTTTTTAGGTCAATGTGACATAATATTTGCGACTAAATGGTATCAGGTTACCTAATTAAGTCAATAATTCCAACCACTTTTTTTGTTTGTGTCGTGCACCGACATAGAACAACAAGGACAGAAAAGTCAAAGTTCACGATCAGTATTGAAATGTGGTTTGATTTAAAGGCTTAGGGTAACTTTTTTACGGAACGTTTTTTTTTTATCCTAGTGTATGGAAGAAGAAAGTTATAAGCAAAACAGTTTTACAAATTAATTATTGATTTTCAAAAATATAATAAATATTATATTAAACTGTGATATGCTCTCTGGCGCTTGTAAGGCGCAATCCTTTCAACATTGCAACACACAGTACTACATATGTATATGTTACAGTCAAAACCTAAAACCAGTCAATATCGATATTGACTGAGGATTCGGTTCTGGCACTCGCCGGCCCGCTATGGCGGCACGCTCGCTTCGCTCGCTCTGTTTCTACAGTTTAAATTTTTTTCAAGTTTACCGTTTGTAATATCTAAGCGGTGTAGCAGTAACTCACGGTTATTGCATTTCCATGTATATTTTACATATTTTAACTATTGTGATAGAAAATATACCTAATATTATACATGCATACACTACATTTTATAACTAAAAATAACAATCGCTAAATGAACAAAAAACCTAATTTTACAAAACATCAATTATCTCTAAACTTGCTTTCACTGAGGTACCGCTTTTGTCCTTAGTAGGTTCTTTATTAGTGATCGAAGTTAGTAGGGCAGTATAGTAGGAAGTGGAATATCTGTACAGTTTTTTATCTTTGCCCATTGGACAGTAAGTAAAACTTTAATGATAAAAGATAGGTTACATGTAATACGTCGTAGTTTGCCAAAGACTGACTTACTTTTAACTAAACCACGATAAACGTCAAGTCGCCAACATCACTAAGACTTATAAGTTAAATTACTGAGTAAATCTAACGTTAAAGTCATCAGAACATAACCTAACGGTGTTGCAAATACATTACAAGTATCTCTCACTTGATTGTCGTTTTTAGGTATTTACTATTGGTGAGATTTACTTCACATTTGGTGTCATATTCAACTTAGAATCGATGACCTTAATGGTCACTGAATAAGAAATAATTACATCGCAAATACCAAGCAATCACTTACAAGTATTTATGACTTATTGGTCAAGCTTTCAACCGTCAATTCTACCATTTTTTTCGACTTACTTTCGACTTTTAAGTTCTCTACCAAATTCAGTGAAAATAACGTTTTAATTACTATATATTTCGACGTAGCAGTTGAAGTGTGTATGAAGTGAAAAAAAATGTTGCGTGAGACGTTATTTTTACTTAAATTGGTAATATATTCTTTAGTCTTGGACCAAAACACTTAAAATGTTTGCTGGGTAGGCATTAAAATACTCATGTGATCCTTTTATGAAACTCACTTCGTTCGTTTCATAAAACCACATTCGTATTTTAATGACCCTCATTATGCAACAGCCACATAAATAGTTTAATGTTATCGATTTTCCTACTTTCGTATAACAACGAATCGACTTAATTTGGTGCAGGTGCAGCTCGGAGGAGTGACCAGTCTCACCAGGAGTGCAGGGTCGCTGCCTCGGCGCGCGGGGATGGGTGTCCGCCAGGTGCAGCTCGGAGGAGTGACCAGTCTCACCAGGAGTGCAGGGTCGCTGCCTCGGCGCGCGGGGATGGGTGTCCGCCAGGTGCAGCTCGGAGGAGTGACCAGTCTCACCAGGAGTGCAGGGTCGCTGCCTCGGCGCGCGGGGATGGGTGTCCGCCAGGAGTGACCAGTCTCACCAGGAGTGCAGGGTCGCTGCCTCGGCGCGCGGGGATGGGTGTCCGCCAGGAGTGACCAGTCTCACCAGGAGTGCAGGGTCGCTGCCTCGGCGCGCGGGGATGGGTGTCCGCCAGGTGCAGCTCGGAGGAGTGACCAGTCTCACCAGGAGTGCAGGGTCGCTGCCTCGGCGCGCGGGGATGGGTGTCCGCCAGGAGTGACCAGTCTCACCAGGAGTGCAGGGTCGCTGCCTCGGCGCGCGGGGATGGGTGTCCGCCAGGTGCAGCTCGGAGGAGTGACCAGTCTCACCAGGAGTGCAGGGTCGCTGCCTCGGCGCGCGAGGATGGGTGTCCGCCAGGTGCAGCTCGGAGGAGTGACCAGTCTCACCAGGAGTGCAGGGTCGCTGCCTCGGCGCGCGGGGATGGGTGTCCGCCAGGTGCAGCTCGGAGGAGTGACCAGTCTCACCAGGAGTGCAGGGTCGCTGCCTCGGCGCGCGGGGATGGGTGTCCGCCAGGAGTGACCAGTCTCACCAGGAGTGCAGGGTCGCTGCCTCGGCGCGCGGGGATGGGTGTCCGCCAGGAGTGACCAGTCTCACCAGGAGTGCAGGGTCGCTGCCTCGGCGCGCGGGGATGGGTGTCCGCCAGGTGCAGCTCGGAGGAGTGACCAGTCTCACCAGGAGTGCAGGGTCGCTGCCTCGGCGCGCGGGGATGGGTGTCCGCCAGGAGTGACCAGTCTCACCAGGAGTGCAGGGTCGCTGCCTCGGCGCGCGGGGATGGGTGTCCGCCAGGAGTGACCAGTCTCACCAGGAGTGCAGGGTCGCTGCCTCGGCGCGCGTGGATGGGTGTCCGCCAGGTGCAGCTCGGAGGAGTGACCAGTCTCACCAGGAGTGCAGGGTCGCTGCCTCGGCGCGCGTGGATGGGTGTCCGCCAGGTGCAGCTCGGAGGAGTGACCAGTCTCACCAGGAGTGCAGGGTCGCTGCCTCGGCGCGCGTGGATGGGTGTCCGCCAGGTGCAGTTCCGAGGAGTGCGGTACGCGCGCGGCTCCTCGTAGGAACTGCGTCTCGCTGCAGCTGTCCAGGGAGCCTGACCACCAGGACTCCTGTACAACCACAATAGATTTAAGGCAGTTGTCCCACCGGCAACGATCAACGAGTAGCGAGTTGAGCTAGAATGTAGAAACGAGCGCTGAGCGAGTGTTATCTGTCATAGCTCTAGTGAAGCGAGTCCTCGCCGGCAGTGTGAACAGAACAGTCAGCGATCAACTATTTATACAGTATGACAGGAAATGCGAGGGACATATTTAAACCCCAAATAGTTCATGCTTCCATATAACAAAATAAGTATATATCAATAAAAACTCTATTAAATATCTGTCAATAACCTTAGTCAAAACCTAAAAATCCGCGTAACGTGCGGGCCCTCCTTCCTTTACAGTACC
This sequence comes from Mecyna flavalis, assembly GCA_949319885.1. Lineage (NCBI taxonomy): Eukaryota > Metazoa > Arthropoda > Insecta > Lepidoptera > Crambidae > Mecyna > Mecyna flavalis. The sequence continues at coordinate 7,999,413 of OX439420.1, read as the reverse complement.
TATTTCGTGCACTCGTTCAAGTACGACTTAAATTGTATTCGCGTACAATTTGAGTTTGGGGCGTAACCGGCCGCTCAGCACACGGGATTTTTAGGTAGTTCATGCATACATACATTTTTTGGATTTTTATGAAAAAAATTAAGGATATATTTTTTATAGCAAATTGGACTCTAAATCGGATTCTGAACACTCTCCTTAAATATGTCCCTCGAGTTACCTAACACCCTGTATTTGCATCTCTTTTGTTTACACGGAATGTATATCTTTTGTACGTTTCTTGAGCTAGAAAATAGCCGATTGTTAGTCGTTCTATCGCCTCGCCGGTGGTGGGACAACTGCCTAAATAGGTCCAGCAGCGTGGAATTTACACTAACATTTGTCGCTCGTCTGAAGAACATCAACTTTACAAAAGTCCGGGGCTCCGATACTCTCACTCACCAATCGGAACGCAATAGCGAAGATTTTTGTTTTAAAAATGTAAATTTTTAAGTACTAGCCTTCCGCCCGCGGTTTAACCCGCGCGTTATGTCTTTTTTCAAATATCCCGCGGGAATGAGACGTTTCCCGTAGGAATTTTATGGCCTATGTCCTTATCCGGGTTATAAACTATAAGTGTGCCAAATTTTATCTAAATCGGTTCAGCCGTTTAGGCGTGATTGAGTAACAAACATCCAAACATCCAGACTTTCGCATTTATAATATTAGTAGGATTATAATATTAGTAGGATGTCCTATTCCGGGTTATAAACTATACGTGTGCAAAATAAAGTTACACAACTTCCTCACCTCATAAGCTCGTGACAGTGGGCGGTCCACATCCAGCCCGACATCTGTCTCCAGCACAGCGACTGGCTGCCACATTCCCTTGTCACAGCCCCCTTCAGCTTCCCAGGGGTCATCTCCCAGCTGCTCGGGGTAAAACTCCTCACCTCCCCGCTCCTGTAATAAGTAATACATAGTTAAACTTCTTCCTCTAAAAGTTCTGCCGCGTACGACTGTTCTATAGAACCAGCTTCCCGCAGCGGTATTTCCAAACCAATACGAAATGAAAACCTTGAAGAAGCGAGCATATTCCACCCTTAAAGGCGGGCAACGCGCCTACGACCCCTAGGGGGTCTCGGGTGCTTATGGGCGGCGATGATCACTTATCATCAGGTTACCCACTTGCTCGTTTGCCCTACTATAATATAAAAAAATATAAGTTCTGTCCTGTCATCTAGTCAGGATACGCTTGCACCATGATCAAGGGCGTCGCCAGCTTATGATTAAGGGGGGGGGCAATGGGGCAATATTATTTACGAGAAAAAATATGCACGCCGAGAGCATGAAGCGTTACCGCTTTGCGGCTAGCTACATTTGATCTCTAGGGGGGGGGGGGGGGGGCAGCTGCCCCCCCTTGGCGATGCCCTTGACCATGATCCAGGATTTGGCAAGTTATGTTATTACATTGACCGTCTGATCTACGTAACCCTTGACAGGGGAACCAGACCAATTGGATCATGGCTACACAGTCAATAGACTGTGCAGTTTCCTCACGTTTTCCATCACCGCCGAGTGTTAGTTATTCGCGCATCCCCTGGCATAATATTATGTATTCTGTGGTCGCGGCGCCAAAGGTCGCGGGTTCGAATGTTTGTACCCCGCGCGGTACAAACATTTGTGTGCATGAACATGTCTGTTTGTATCGGTCTGCGTGTTTCCATGTATAATATGTATGTAATAAAAAACTTTTATTTCCAAAAAAAAAGTATATTACAGTCTGTTTCAAACACGATGATATGGGTGACACCTCATCTTTGACAATTAAAGAGACGTGACCTCATGTGTCAACCTGCATAACCAATCGATTATCGATTATATCTTAGTGCTTATGACAATCGATTCTAAGTATAGATTTATAATGTATGATAAATTTTATTTTTTTCTACTTTGATATTAGCTAGTGTAGAGGTTAATATCAGATAACACATTTATAAAGAGAAATATTTATTGTACATAAATAATAACTGGAAAATATTTGTAAGAGTGTAAAGACAATAAAACAAATATTTTCCAGTTATTATTTATGTTCAAACGCCTCAATGGTCTAGTGGTTTAGGTACCGGGCCGAGATCTCGGGGTCCTGGGTTCAATTCCCGGGTCGAGCTAACTTTGTGTCGGTTTTAAGTAAGTAAAGCCAATACCCATCATTGTAGCGATAACTTGATTTCAAGGATGGAGGCCTTTGCCCTGCATTGGGATATTAATAGGCTGATACTTTTTTTTCTTATTTATGTACAATAAATATTTCTCTTTAAAACTGTGTTATCTGATATTTACCCCTACAAAGGTTATGGGCCCAGAACCAGCGAAAATAAAGAGTGAGTAGGTACATGTAACTAAGAAAGGAGTCATCGAAAATTATTTGAAAAAGGGTACGACCGAATCATGTCTGCGAATGTATGTAAGTATTGAATTATTAACAAAAGATAACTATGACAGTTGGAAGGTACAGATAGAGGCATTACTTGTACGAAGCGACTACTGGGAGTAATTAAGTGGAGAAAGGCCAAGACCAAATGATGCCGATACGCACATAGCAGCCTGGAAGGCAGCGGACAGGAAAGCTAAATCTGAATTAATATTAACCGTACAGTTAGTTTCCCCAGACCCAGAGAATTCAAATACAATTATTTATTTTCTTACAAAAACGTGAATATTACAAAAACTACTAAACCGATGGTCAACAAACTTAAAAATTAACTATTCCTACATTTTCGTCTACATCAGATCACCCGTTCGAGAATTTTCGCGGAACAAACATACATACCTTTATATGTACATACAAAAATGATTTGTACCCCTCGCTCGCTTCGCTTACTCGGTCAATAAATAGTAACGTGTTAGTTTTGTACATTGTGAACATCGATTTTAAATTGACGGTATTATTTTACATAATACAATATTTTTTTACGAATATTCCACTATTCTTTCCCTTAACTCATAGTTTCGATTATTCACGATTTTTATCGATTAATAATAAAACCTAAGTCACATCTCTGGTATAAAAGACCATAGAACGTAACCTGTTACGTCTCATATAATTTTTATATTTTATAGAAAAATGTACATAAAACTTCTCTAAACCGAAAAAAAACACCACGACTCTTATTAAATCGTTATTAATGTACAGTATTTAGTGTTGATCTATTTCTTTATTATTCAAATTTGTATTTATATCGAAGTCAACATTTTCCTAAACGCAAACATTTACGTTCTATGGATGTGTCAGGCATATCATCGTGTTTGAAACAGACTGTAGTAATGTTTATCCGTTGTCTAGCAACCATATCACAAGCTCATGCTTAGTTTGGGGCTAGATGGCGCTGTGTGAATAATGTCCAGAGATTTATGCGCCTCTTCCCGCGCTTTGCACAGTGCGCATGCGCGCACCATGTTTTTGCTAAATAAAGAGGGCGTTAAGAGCTAGCTTGTGTTCAACTTGTTTTCCGCCTAAAAAATCCGCATATTTAACACCGACCTAGTGGTAGAGTCAAATAAAAAATCCCAAGGTCCTCGCCGAAATTCAAAATTTCAAACCTTCGATTTGAGTCATGTAAAGAAATGTTTGAAACAAGTTGGCTACCTCCCACAGATCTCTTTAATTTTACTCCTATTAAATAAAAATTCACTCTTAAATAAAAACCTAAATACATCCTCACCTGGTCAACGTTTTGCCACGCATGCTCTGCCTTGGCCCAGACCCCACCCTGGGTCCCCCCTTCCGGCCAAATCTGCGGGTCCACCCAGGACTGCTTTAGCCCACTCTGGGGCACCGGGTCACAGTCTGCACAGTTCCCTGTGTCAGAGTCTGGTGGCGTCACTGGCAAGATTTTGTCTAAAATAATAAAGGAATTTAAATCTATTTTATAGTTTGTTCTTATTTCCTAGTTAGTCACTATTACAAATTTTCGAGTCTGTTTCCTAGTTCGAGTCCGTATTCTTATTTTCGAGTCCTTATTTTAAAGTGACTATTGCAAATTTTTGGGTCAATATTACAAATTTTCGAGTCTATTCTATAATTCGAGTCCCTATTTCAGAGTTTGAGCTACTATTCCATACTGTCGAGTCACTATTCCAAACTTTCGAGTCACTATTCCAAACTTTTGAGTCACAATTCCAAACTTTTGAGTCACTATTCCAAACTTTCAAGTAAATAATTATGTAGTAAGTGAAAACATAAGTTATAGAGTAATAAATAAATCGGTGAGTGATGCTACAGAGGACCCTGCAAATAAAGCGAATATAAATTACTAGCTTTTCACCCACGCGTAATCTCTTTATTCAAATATCCCCCCTTCCCCCAATATTTCCAGGATCAAAAGTACCCTATGTTCATCGGGGATAGTGTAGCTTTCCAACAGTGAAATAATTATTCAAATTGGTTCAGTAGTTTCAAAATTGATATTCCCGCAGGAATGAGACGTTTCCCGTAGGAATTTTATAGCCTATGTCCTATTCTGGGTTATAAACTATACGTGTGCCAAATTTCATCTAAATCCGTTCAGCCATTTAAGCGTGATTGAGGAACAAACATCCAAACATCCAGACTTTCGCATTTATAATATTAGTAGGATTAATATAATAAATATCTACCTGGATCAGAAGAAACGAAGGCATCGTTCAGAGCAGGTGTGCTTATTTTGGCGTCAGCGATGTTACACTCTGGATCTTCAATGTTGTATGTTTCATTTAGGTTTGGGTGTTGGAATCTTGAAAAGTTTTATAAAAAGGAACACAAAATTAACATCAATTTTATTGTAGAAAAGAGTTTCAAACAAATAAAGAAGAATTATATTTTAGTTAATAGCAAAAAAAAAGTATTTAACATTCTAAAACTAATTTCAAAACTATTCATTTAAAGGATTTTAGTCATTTTTGTTTCATTTTAATTACTTTTATTAGTTTTATTTTGTCTTTGCCTTAATATCTTTGCGAGCATCATATACAAATATTATAAATAAATTGATATGCTTTTCTAAGTTACCTACCTAATTAAATAAGGCACTGATATATTTTCATGAAAACTAGGTGTTTTTACTGCGTGATCAGAAATTAATGTCTACAAATTAGCTCAGTGCAACTTTATAATAATTGCATAAACTGTTTAGCCAAGCCGTTGCTAGATAGGATAAACTTAAATTCACTTTGAATAACATTGATATACCTACTTAGATTAGTTGAACAACTTATAACTTATACGCAAGCTGTCTCTATATTATCTGGGAAAAGACTTTACTCTTGATCCTTTTGAGAAATTTCAGGACAAATTAGTAGTTTTTTAATTAAAATAGCCAGACATTTGGCCAGAATCTTACATCATGGTAGGGGATGATGTGGCCAGGTGGGTCATACCTGGCTATAATAATAACTTATTCACTTTTTTCTTAAAGAGGTCTTTATCATAGTGTTATGTTATTATTCTAAGGTTTAATGATTTATCACAATTACATTAAACTTACAACCATGTGCATTCTAAAAGGAGGTATTTTCATGCATCCAAAAGTTTCCAAACTTATAAATAATATCAACAAGTTTACGCTACTTACTTAGTGTCTGACGGTTTCGTAGGCTCAGCCGAGGGCTCGAAATCTGGTTTCACATCTGGCAAGTTCTTTTTACACACATCCTTACAAAATTTCCAATTCCTCTGCTTTTTGTAAAACTCGAGACGGTATATCGCCACTAAATCTACTTTCGCTGTAGTTTTAAATTTAGACATTGCTACGGCTTCGTGCACTTTAAAACTATGCAACTTTGCGTTAAAAATAATATTGTTAACTGCTAATTTGCGATAAATGTGGTGGGTGAATTAGCAAAAGTTTGTTTATAAATTAAAAATTCCATCCATTTTGTTTTTTGGCGGTAGGTAGCTGTCAATAACGTTATGTTCCCAAAGAAAGAATTTCTTTTTACCTGTGACCTTTGTATGTTCCACTTACTGATCTTTATTCTTTTCCCTCCAAAGGCGGGAATTCAAAACATTCAAGTCGTTTTTTTATTAATGTCGGACAACTTATTAAAAATTGATCTGTTCTGTAAAATTGCATAAGCCGGGGCTTGCGCAACTTTAACTCTCACACCTGAAAAGTGTAAGTATGTTAACTAAGGAGGAACCACAAATATGTATATTAGTAAATAAGCAGGCGGCACAGCAGAACACCCAAAAATGACCATCAAAATATGTCCATCCATCTTACTTACCATCAATATCTATGCAAATGTAGCATACATTCTGTGTGGGACTCGAACCCATTATCACTGGCGAATAGGGCAGGATCAGTGTCAAGCACACCATCAGTAAGTTTTAATAGAGCAAGCATAAAACATTAATTAATAAGCATAACGTGTAATTAATAGTAATTATTTAAATTGTCCTTTGAGTTTCAGCTACGGCGACCAAAGAATCTGACTGTTTTTGAAAGTGGCGTGGCGTAGGTGGGGGAGGGCGGGGGGCGGTCCGCCCCGGCACTGTTTAGGGGGTGGCTAAATTTAAAAAAATTGGACCATCATTTCATATTTTTTTCGCAACTATTTGTAGCATAAAATTGAAGTGTCCCTCAATGGAATAGGCCGCAGTGACCACTTACCATTAGATAGGTGGGCTGCGTGTCTGTTTGCCAACTGAAGGAGCAAAAAAAAGGGCGCCAAAATTGTCTTCCGCCCCGGGCGGCTGACACCCACGCTACACCACTGGATTTCGGTTTTTGAAAAGGGAAGAATTTTAATAAGCAAAAACAAAAATTTCATTGGCACATTTTTATTGTTGGACAATAAACAATGTTTCTTTCATTATTCTTATTTTATTTTACAAATTCGATATGGAAAATAGACCGAATTTCAATATTGCTGGTAACATTTAAGTTTTTTAATATTTTAATTTATTTGATTACTACTTATGTGTACCAGAGTAAGGAACTTATTTAAGAAAAAGTATAAATTACATTTTGTTACTTAAGACTCTATTTTCAGTACATAAACCTCTTAAATGTTACCAAATTAATTTTATACTAATTTTGAAGGATGTATCAGTTCCATCCTAAGTCCCTTACCTTACATTTACACTTCTAACATCATCAGAAATGCAACAGAAAATGAAATAAATGCCAGAATATTAAAAAGTAACAACCGTGTTTCACAAAAATCATTAAAAAAATAAATCTATCTTTTTTGAAAAGACTGAGAGCGCGCAAACTTTTTATATAAAAAAACGAAGAATTAAAAAATAAATATTTATGTACAGAATTATATTATTTTTATTTTCTTACACGTCTCATACACACACAAGTGGTAAAAAATTGAAATACTAATTATTCTGAACCCATAATGCCTACCTACGAATATTTGAAAAAGAAATTTAAAAAATCTATCACTGTTTAATATAAAAGAAATTAATCCCTAATCCCAAGGATAAAATTATACGACAAAAATTAAAGTAACAAAAAGCAAGAAAATGATAGATATAGTTTTTTTATCCTTGAATAAATTTTATCCTAGACTACGTTCGGTAGTCAGACTTGCAGGATCCCTGAGATGGGATGGTATGGATAATTTGTGACAGATTGAGGCAGGCACGATGGCTCCAGAGGTCTCTATCACCGCCCTATCCTCAGAAGAACTTCTTTGCTTGAGCTTCTTTCCTTTCTCTGAAAATAAAAAAACCAAGTTATGTAGTAGCTGGACGGCACAGTCTAATAGTTTTGTAGCCTATAATATAAAAGTCTGGTTCTCGTGTTAGCGTTGCGAAGGTTAAATGGCAGTTGCTGCAACGTAATAATATCACGGCTAAATCTTGGATCATGGTGTAATTGGGGCAAAACATAATTAAACGTCTGTGTTTCAGCAATATTAATGTCAGAGCCGGCACACTTGAAATAAAGGCCTTGAAGATGGTAGAAGTCTACAGAGCGGCAGTACATTGAGTGACGCTTCCTGTCCTGGCTAAGTGTCCCCTCCATGGAATAGGCCATAGTGGCTGCTTACCATGGGCGGGTTGCGTGTTTTTCTGCCTACTGGAATTGCATGAAAAAAAAACCGGCATATTCCCAATCTAATTCCATACGACTATCTATAAAAACTTCAAATAAATCAGGTTTGTTGTATGAGAGTATTTTTTATAAATAAAAAAAATCTCTGGTCTATGGTCTCAATAAGTAACTCTTTGGTGTGTTTATCCCAAATAGATTTTGACTTATGAAGAAGTAAAATATGGCTCCAAATGGTTCAATATACAGGGTGTGTCATGATAATATCATCAGCTAGACTCACTTGTATAGCCCGTAGAAGAACATGAGCGTAAGGTGCGCGGCCAGCACCACCAGCAGCCCGGTGAGGCTCACGCACGACACGTCCGGACATGAAGGAACTTGTTGTGCCATCTGCACTGGTTGTGCTGTCATCCTGTAACGTTTACGATTCAATAAAACAACAAGAAAGGATAAAGATCACGTTTTATTCCTTAAATTTAATTAAACCGTTTAAACTGTGATACAGCAATTGTGTTCACGGTAATATCGTATTGAGTAGCGATCGCGTAAATATCAAAAACCACTGTAAATGTGATGTTATGCTTTATTAATGAGGCTTTGGGAATGCACTTATAAATGTTATCACCGCTGGCTACGGAATGTTGTTATTTTAAGAAAAGAATCGTCAAGAATCTCAAAAGTTACTTTTTGCAAAAGCCAAAATGTTACAATTAAAAAATACAAAATACAATACATTTGTTTATCATTATTAAGCCTGGGTGGAATTCGAACCCAGAAATACACGATCAAGCCAGTCGATTGTAAAATCAAAAAACATAAACTTTTATTTTACTACAAACTTTTTCACTTTTTATAACAAATCTCAGATGGATGTATGCTTTGACTTATCTCGTAAGCTAAAGAGAGTCTGTTTGTACTATGTGTGTCCTGATTCTCGCTTACCTCTGCGCAACGCCGTTAACAGTCTGCTTGACCTGGTGCAGCGAGTCCCTCATTTCAGTGAGGAACTGCGGGTTGATTCCCCCACCTTGCGCAGCGCCGCCGCCGCCCGCCGCCAGTATCGCGTCCGATTTGCGCGCCACTTCGATAATGAAACCTCTGTGAAAATAAATAACAATAATAACAGAAAACATTTGTATTTTTTTATGTTCGTAACAAACATAATTTATAACTACTAACGCTAGTAACATCTTAAAATCCTAAAATATATAAAAAAAATGTTTATTGACGTCATAATACCAACGCTGACTTATGAAAATGTCTCTAAACAACACTACTCGAAATATGTTCCACTTGATGACCGCGGCGACATTCACTGGTGATCATGTTCCACTTGATGACCACGGTACCATTCCCTGTTGACCACCGAGTAAAGCCTATACTCACTTGAGCTCGGCGACAGTGTTGATCAGCAGCTGATTGTTGGCGACTAGTCCGTCCCAGTCGTGTCGACCAATGGGCAGTGATGGCATCTGCAACATTTAAATTTTGTAATATTAGCATGCAATTTTTTTTTTCTTGTCATTGAATAAAAATTTTCCAATGACACTTTAAAAACGAACCTATAATTGATTATAGTTATGAATTTAAATTATTAACCTGAACGGGCGGTTGTCCGGGTACGGCGGGCGCGGCGGGCTGGCCCTGCGTGTGCGTGTATACCGCCGATAGGAGGGACAGCGAGTTCGTCTGCTTGCCGATCACCTGATAAACACACACACATAGTACATATACAAAATAATCATAGACATCTTTCTATTTACTTACAGACTATGAGATGCACAAACCTAGCTTAATTCAGGGGAACACAAACATCCCCACAAAAAAATTCTACTCTTTGTAGAAAAGCAAGTGGCGTTCAAAATAGATGAAATTTAGTTGCCGTGACTGTGGAAACACTATGTCGCTAATAACAATAAAAACTCAACTATACATAAATTATACAAATCCAATCATATCTTTCACGCTATTTTTTGGAAGAAAATGGATTAAGCACCTTAATTGCAGGCTAGCGAGACCAAAGTAAAACTTCCTTTATATGAACTACAAAAATAAAACTTATATTGTCCGTCCGTGTAGCCAATCAGTCTGGTTCCCATGACAAGAGTTACGGAGGTTAAATGGTGGTCGCTGCAATGTCATAACTGGTCTTGCCAAATCCTGGATACAGGCGGAACCTGACTAGTTTGCGACAGAAGCCTCGGAGGAAGAAGATTATTCGTCCTTATCGCACCTAAAGAAAGAGAGAGACGGACTTACCTCGTCCACTTTCTTGTTGAGGTCCCTCAGAGAGTCCTGTAGCGACATGACGCCCTGCCAGATCTGACGGAACTCGCGCTGCCCGTCCGACTCGAACCAGTCGTCGAACTCGCCTTCTTTGTCGCGCACCTACAGGAAGACGGAGACGGAAGATTTATTAACCCCTCACCTGGCAAACTGGCTTACGTCATTGTTTACGTAAACGCTATTTATGGCAGCCCTCCCCGCGGGGGGTCAGCCCCGCACCGACTCGGGTTACATTGTTTAAGTTTGCGCAGCAAATATAACAATACCATGCTTGTATTGTATGTCGTTGTATTCGTCATGAGTTAGGCTAACTGATTAATGAATAATTTCAACACCCAAGTGTGCGATTTTTTTTCTATTTCAAGGTCAATGTCGCGCTAACGGTTTTTTTTCAGTTTCTTTTGTTTTATACACAATAGAATAAGAAAATATAGAACTATGAAGAAATAATAAAGAATTATTATCATAATAATGTAAAATATTTGCAGATACATTTTTTTTTTTTATTATAAAGAGGCTTTTTATAAACGAACATATTTATAAACGAAACATCTCAGAAGGTTTGTTTCGTTTATTTTTAAAAGCAACATAGAATTTTAATAATAGTTTTAGAGTACAAAACAAAAATTTGTTTTTTTAAATTATAACACCTGGTCATAATTAGTTTTAGCTTTCTTTATAAAGTTGACTAATTAATAATGTTGCCACTATCACCAATTTATTTTGCAACATCACAGGCATCACACATTATAGACCGACAAACTTATCTGTTCCGGTGGCCAAAATTGGAACTACATGAAATGTAATGCAAAAACGATATTTAATGACAGTACTACAAAAGCAGTGTAGCGACGCCGCCACCGGAACAGATAAGTTTGTCGGTCTATAGTTGACCCTAAGGATAGCTATATGCTATCGTATATGATAATGGTGCATACCTCATCAGGATGGTCCTTCCTGTACTGGTCCTTCTGTTGTTCCAGCTTCTGCTGGTAGTCCTGGTACTCCTGCGCCAGTTTCTGTTGCTCATCAGCGCTGATCTGTTGCCCACCTGCAAACCAAATACTCAGTCAAAACACTTCAATAAAGGCTTTCAAGGCTTAAAGTCTAGTGATCGCGTAGAGCTACATCGCGGTCACTGAATCATCAACCTAGCGGTCATCAATTGGAACGCACTTTGTTGTTGAGTAGTGTGTAGTGATGTAGTGAGCAGATGTATAACGTCGTGATCGTCAGCCAGGCCTCCCGTGGCGGCCGACAGACCGAAGTACCCGCCGCGAGGAAGCACCACGTTCTCGGCGCTTAAGTACATCTCAGTATGTTCCACTTATTGAACGTAGATGTACATCGCGGTCAATGGAAGAATCATCAACCTAGCGGTCATCAAATGGAACGCACCTTGTTGTTGCGTGGTGTGTAGTGAGCAGGTGTATAACGTCGTGATCATCAGCCAGGCCTCCCGTGGCGTCCGACAGACCGAAGCACCACTAAGCGTGTTCCACTTATTGATCTTGGAGCCACAATGTCGTGGTCACAATTATACCCGTATTGTCGTCATCAATTGGAACGCACCTTGTTGTTGAGTAGTGTGTAGTGATGTAGTGAGCAGATGTATAACGTCGTGGTCGTCAGCCAGGCCTCCCGTGGCGGCCGACAGACCGAAGTACCCGCCGCGAGGAAGCACCACGTTTTCAACGCGGAAGCACAGCTCATAGTCTGCTTCGTTTTGCGTCATGCCTGGAACAAAATGTTAAATTGATTGAGTTAATGCATTATCGATAAAAATATTGGACAACATATTTGATACGTAAGTGATCTGATCACTACTGCCCATAGACACCTGTGACTAGGTCTCAGGTGCGTTGCCTTACAGGAAATAAACATCCAAGTACATAATATTATGTTCATGGCATTATGTTTATCCTAAGTGGGATTCAAACCCACGACCCATGGTGCATCGGGCCAGTATTTTTTTTTCATACCACTTCAGTTGGCAGACAGACAAGCAGCCCACCTGATGGTAAGCGGCCACTGCGGCTTATTCCAATGAGGGACACTTCACCAGGAAGCATCGCTCAATGTGCTGCCAGTCTGTGGGCTCATCTGATCTTCGAGCCTTTGATTTCGAGTGTACTGGCTCCCACATTAATACTACTTTTGGTGTAATAGCAAAAGGTCTCGTCAAGCTTTGTGCTTCCACTCACCATTATGGAAGTAGACAGTAAGCGTGTTGAGGTAGTACTCGACGCGCGCTCTGGTCGGGAACGGTTTGTTCCTGAAGTCGCGGAGGCAGCCAGATAGCAGCTGGGTGGAGCCATCGCTGTGGACAAACGGATGGAGTTATAGACCCAGAAGAGAAGTACATAGCTCCAACTGAGTATTTCTAACACAGAGAGAAAATTCATAAGAATGTAATACACTGCCTTTTACTTCACTCCCCATAAAAACAAGAGACCTTCCATAGTAAGTCTTCCCCCCTCAGGCTAAATCGAGCCAATGTACTGAGCTACTATTTAAAAAAACCCTCTAATCGCCATGGCATTTGTCACCATAACATTATTATGGCATTATGGCATGTACAACAATAACATAACATAATGTATACAGTGTAAGCGTCTCGATCCAAGACGCCACCTCAAAGAACAATGGCAAAGTCCCATACTACGTTTGTCCTGGATAAAAATTGGGGCGTCTATGATTTAAAAAATGCTTATACACTAGCAATTGCATTACATAAACATTTCCAAAAAGAATTTTAACAAACGGTGGTCGGAAAAAAAAGTTATAAGTATTTTTGTACTTTGAGGTTATGTTGGTAATGAAACAAATCCTTGTTTATTTTCTTCTTTTAGTAATTAATAAAATTATTTTTTATTAAAATAGTCATCTTAGAAGCAGTCAGAGGAAAAATAAACAGTCTCCTAAAACATTTATGAGAATACTGGACCTTTTAAATATCGTCTGTGGCTAAAGTACAAACCGTGCAAAGCCAAAACCTATAAAAAAAAATAGACTGTCAAACAAATTGCTTTGCAGTTTCCTGCTGTCAAAATAACTTTGGTAGCAGTGTTGCAATTGGCAGATAGTTATAAATATTACACGAGACAGCTTTAAAAGTTACATTTTTACCAATAAAGAAACATTACGCTATTTTATGTACGAAGGGAACTTCCACTGTGCTATTTTTAATGATATATAATTTCTAAGTTACACATTGCATTGAAATAAATTATTTTTATTCCTTTTTCTTATTATTGAAAAAAATATAAATGTGTTATTTTTTCTAAAGCGGCAACATAAACGCGTAAGATATTAATATTGTAATCAACTGAGAGGTTTTTATAATTCATGATTTAATATCAGCCTTTAAATAAAAATGTGTTATGATGTAAAAATCTGGCTAATTCAAATAATCATTTTTATTTAAGTCAAGTTTTAAGACACCTTAAAAACATGCAGGTATAAAACTGCCATTGTTCTTTCCCTCCATGCACCCTTATACATTCAGAAAACCATCTCATCACCGCGATGCAGGACCTCACCTCTTATGGTCGAAGACTTTGGTCCCATCGTTGACGACAGCCATGATGTACGGGTTGTTGTGTTTGTTGTCGTTGTCGAACGAGTCGAAGATGATGCCGAGACCGTTCCACCGGTCTGACGAGCCGAACACTTCGCCTGTGTAGTCCCCTCGTTGGGTCGTGTACCAGAATGCCTGAAATATAGGAGATTCTGTTGAGTTCTATTGAAATTTTTATTAAAATTAGGAGGAAAGTGAATCTAAATCGTGGTATAAAAAAAATCTTCCACTCTAACGAACCGCTCGTCTAGGTAAGTAGGTATAGCCTGACCAGGAAAATAAAAAACCTGCTCTGGAGGCGCCACATTAACTATGGTTATAGCAACACTTGGTTGCTTTGCTTATGCTCACAAATAACTCACAATATCCAATAGTATTAAAGCACGGTTGACAATTGACATCACACTTTGACAGAATAATAATAAATGACATCTAATTGTTTTTTTATTTGATTGTTGCCACTTGAAGAACAAACCACTGGACGGATCGGGCTGAAACTTGGCATGCATAAAGCTTCTATGACGTAGGCATCCCCTAAGAAAGGATTTTGATAAATTCCACCCCTAAGGGGATGAAATAGGGGATAAAATTTTGTATAAATCTTCTCACATTCCCGCGGAATAGCGTCGTGTAGTCCACGCGGGCGAGGGATGAAATAGGGGATAAAATTTTGTATAAATCTTCTCACATTCCCGCGGAATAGCGTCGTGTAGTCCACGCGGGCGATGCCGCGGGCGGAAAGCTAGTTGGAAGGAGAAGCCTTCCAACGCTTCTATATACACTTCCCTCATATATTTCTTTTGTCTTCTTACTCATCTCTGGACATAAATAAATAAATAAATATCTCTGGACATTATCCACACAGCGCCATCTAGCCCCAAACTAAGCATTAGTTTGTGCTATGGGTGCCAGACAACGGATAAACATTACTTATATACTTTTTTTGTAAATACATACATATTATACATAGAAACACCCAGACCGATACAAACAGACATGTTCATGCACACAAATGTTTGTACCGTGCGGGGATCGAACCCGCGACCTCTGGTGTAATAGCCGACTTCTCGACCATTACACCAAATGGCTCGTCCAATCATCTATCCACATGACCAAACCATCTTCTATATCCATGCTCTGCTTCTGTTTAAACCACTTACCAGCCCGTCAGCCCCTATCCTGCCGCGGCCGGTGACCTTGAACATGATGTCCACCTCCCACCAGTCGAAGGTGAGCGGGTGCCGCGACCAGATCGCTCCCTTCTGGCTGCGCAGCGACGGCGCCAGCCTGACGCTTTCGCCTGACGCGATTGCATCTGAAAGAAAATTGTTAATTAGTAAATATAATCAACCTCTTTTTAGGAACTTTGTTAATCTAATATCAACACTCGATCGATAGTTCCATATTGGTCCTTATTCCTATTTTAAGCAGAAGTAAGGAACAAGTTAGCAAGTTTTTTTTATAGTAAATCAGTTGGCAGACTAACACGCAGCCCACCTGATGGTAAGCGGCCACTGCGGCCTATTCCATTGAGAGATACTTCTCCAGGAAGCGTCGTTCAATGTGCTGCCAGACTGTAAACTCATCTAATCTTCGAGCCTTCGATTTCAAGTGTACTGGCTCCCACATTAATACTGCCGGAAGTCGGAACACAGCCAGAGCTATTATGGCGGCAGATTTAACCTGTGGGGGTGTAAGTCAAGCTTGTTTCCGTCCACTGCCGAACGTAGGCTTAATTCATCAAAGATAAATCTTTGTAATTCATGCCTTGTCACAACATTCTATCCCTTTTTTTTTCTTCCGGAGGACAATGCGTTTATGCACCTTAACCGCAGGCTAGCAAGACCTGCGGCCGTGTGTGGGACTCAGAACCCAAGCGTCCCACTACCCACGAAACTCCCCCGGTTCCCTTTTCACCCGGAGAGGACGAGCCGGTGCCCGCTCTGTGTCGATTGACCGGCCCGGCTTTCCTCATCTGATCACTGCCAGCAGTCTTCCTAAGGCCATAAGGCCTAAATCCAAAGAGTGGAAGGACAGGACGTCCTTCCACACACTACATTAGCCAAACCACGGTCTTTACTCTAATACCGCCTGCTCCAAAGATTATCGGTTCTGCGGCAGATGTGACCAGCCCTCTGCAACTACAGCGTGTGAGCGTGCTAATCCGGCGGGCGCCGTCGAAGACTTTTGGCATATGACCATATAAATGTTGGTCCTGGGTGGGATTCGAACCTACGACCCTTGGCGAATAAAACAGGGTCACTACCAAATACGCCATTGGGTCAGTCCTTAGCATTAAAACTTTACCATATTATGTCCAAAAGTTAACGGCAATAATACTTTAAAGTTTATTGACAACATCTAATCGGGATCTTTACAACCTGTTAACAGAGGATTAGATTTTATTGTTCCGACAATCGGAAGCGGCTAAACAATTTTATGATAACGGTAATTCAAACATCACAAATTGTCCTATAAAAAGTAGGTATTTTTAAGCTGTATCTGTTGGCAGATAGGCAGCTTACTGTTACGACGATGCCCGGCAACGGAGCTTGCACGCGAAAACGGACCTCACTCTTCTTCGCAATAAGGTTCATTCTCGCGCGCGCCCGCCTGCTCGTCTACCTGCGCGCGCCCGCCCCTGCTTGTTTACCTGAGCGCGCGTTTTCATGTAAAGAATAATCCTGTTAGACCGCGTGGGCACGCGAGGCTTCTCGTATGTTCGAAGAAATTACTAGAGGGCCCGCGCCGGGTATAAATAGAGAGTGAGCGACGCTGCGAGCAGTATTCATTCTTCGGAAAGCGATCAGTGCGAACTATCCTGCGACGTTTGAAGTGAACAGCGTTTACCAGTGTTTGTTTTGAATCGTCTACGTAAAGTGTGAAGTGTAATTGTGTTAAAGTGGTGTATCTCAGTTTAGTGGTTTTAATAAATAATTGTCTTTTCGTAACCGGCATTTAATTTGAATTGACGTACCCCGTACCCGCAACATTGGTGTCAGAAGCGGAATTCAAGATGCCACGAGAAGACAGCGAGGGACGTGTGACGAGGAGCCAAACTGCGTCTTCGCAAGGAGATGAAGCCGCAAGTACTTCGTCAACGGGTTCAGTAGCAGCACAACCACCGGCTGTGGACTTTAACACCCTGGTAATTTTGATTAAAGAACAAGCTCGTCGACAAGAAGAACAAGCTCGTCGACAAGAAGAACAAGCTCGCCGTCAAGAGGCGCAGCTAGCTCAACTACGAGAGGACCAGGCCCGTGGACAAGAAGAACAAGCTCGCCGTCAAGAGGCGCAGCTAGCTCAACTACGAGAGGACCAGGCCCGTTGTCAGGATGAGTTAGCAAAGACTCTGTTGGGGGCTATTGAGAAAAAGCAGGCGGCGATGGAAAAGCAAATTGTTGCTGTATCGGACGTGGTAGGGCACATCAAGGAGGACGTACTTCAGGTGAAGACACAGCAAACCCAACACGAAGAGCGATTGACCCAGGTTGATGCAACGCTAGAGAAACACGATGTGACGTTGCAGCGATTGCATAATAAAATTCTGAAGGTTGAATCGCAAAGCGGTGCCGTACTTCCAGCACATATTGGGTCTCCTAGGATTGAAGTACCCCACTTTGACGGAACAACATCATGGGCAGCATTTTGGTACCAGTTCGAGACGGTGGCCAAAGGAAAGGGCTGGAGCGACGAAGAATCAATGATGGCGCTTACTCTAGCTCTCCGTGGTGATGCCCTGCTGACGTTAGAAAACCTGCCTCCGGAAAGTAGGACCTTGGATGCTCTCCATAAAGCGCTAGAGAGCAGGTACAGCGACAAACATCTTGAACACGCGTACAGAGCACAGCTCCGTGACCGCATGCAGAAATCGAGTGAAAGTCTGCAACAATGGGCCACAGAAATTGAAAGACTAGTTCGTCGTGCCTATGTCTCATGCCCCACGTTGGTAGAAGCAACCATCCTGCAGGCGTTCATCGATGGAATCAAGGACTCGGAGATCAGAGCAGCAGTTAGGCTGGGACATCATAAGACCTTGCAAGAAGCTTTGGCCCATGCCTTGGAGGTAGAAGCTGTACGCCAGGACCCTAGAACACATAGACTACGGGAAATGGTGGTAAGGGAAAAACCATCATTGGGTCCAATGTGTTATGGCTGCGGAGAGAGGGGCCACATCCGGATTAGTTGCCCCAAAAGAAGATTGCCGCACAGAACGACAGTGGCGTCCTCAACCCAAGTGGACGCTGAAGAGCTGTCGTTAAACTAAATGGAGCCAGGGCCGTGGGGCAGGCGCTGGCTGGTCAACATCAAGCCCCTACTATCACTGTATCACAGATGGGAAATGGAAACAACCTTTCA
Organism: Mecyna flavalis; assembly: GCA_949319885.1. NCBI lineage: Eukaryota > Metazoa > Arthropoda > Insecta > Lepidoptera > Crambidae > Mecyna > Mecyna flavalis. Next base: position 7,981,161 of record OX439420.1, on the reverse strand, counting down.
GTGGAAGGACAGCTGAACAGCAAAACATGTATCTTTACAATAGACACCGGTGCTTCAAGAACCATAGTGCGCCCGGAGTTACTGAAGAGAACTGTCATGTGGGGACGCAGACCTCTACCCATCCAGCTGCAAACAGCAACAGGCCAGCCAGTAACTGTCCTCGGTGAGACAGTGGTGAAGATAACAATTGGAGACCAGACCTTCGACTACAAGGTGCTAATAGCAAATATCACGGATGAATGCATCATCGGATTGGACTTTTTGAGAGACCAGAAATGTGTAGTAGACGTCTCTAAGGGAGTACTAAGTTTTCCGGAGCAAGAAGTATTCCTGGAGGGAGGATCATCGTGTGCAGTCTACTGCCTGAAAAATACAACATTACCGCCGAGGTCTGAAACTTTAGTACAAGTTAGATTCCCTCCTAATGTGTGTAAAGGACGAAGTGTAGTAATAGAAAACTGTGGCGATCATCCAAGTTGGATCACGGCAAGAACGTTGGCGATGACCAGAGAAGGAGCGAAAGTGCGGATAATAAATCTTAGTGGAAATGAGGTACAGTTACGAAGAAACTGTGTGATCGGTCGGTGTGAAACGGGTTATTCTATAAGAAAGTTGAAAAGGACTCGGGAGCCAGAATCCTGTCAACGAGATGACGTCATGCAGCTTCTAGAAGATTGTAAGGACAAGTTATCTGCACAGGAACTTCAACAGGCTAAGAGGTTGTTACACGATTACTCTGACATCTTCGCAAAGGGTGACCATGATTTAGGACGAACAGGCCTTGTTAAACACCGCATACACACGGGAGAAACGCAACCAATCAAGCAGACCCCTAGGCGCCTTCCGTTTGCCAAGGAAAAGGAAGTAGCAGAGATGATTGCCGAGATGCACAAGAACCGCATCATAGAACCTTCGACGAGCCCGTGGTCATCGCCTGTAGTCCTAGTTAAGAAAAAGGATGGCAGCACCAGATTTTGCGTTGACTACAGGATGTTAAATAATGTAACGAAGAAGGACAGTTACCCTTTGCCACGGATTGACGACACATTGGATATGCTGAGCGGTATGAAGTGGTTCTCAACAGTTGATCTAAAAAGTGGTTACTGGCAAGTGGACATCCATCCAGAAGACAAAGAAAAGACGGCATTTACCACTGGAACTGGAAATGGGCTGTGGCAGTTCAACGTTATGCCCTTTGGACTTTGTAATGCTCCGGCAACCTTTGAGCGGCTAATGGAGAGGGTTTTGGTTGGACTGCTGGGAGACGCATGTCTTGTTTACCTGGATGACATCATCGTCATGGGACGAAATTTCGCAGAACACCTAAGGAATCTGGGGAAGGTGTTTACCAGGATTCGAGAAGCAAATTTAAAGCTCAGTCCGAAGAAGTGCGCATTCTTTAAGGAAGAAGTGGCCTATTTAGGACACATCATCTCGGCGAAGGGTGTGAGGACCGATCCAGAGAAGATAAAAGCTGTCCAAGAATGGCCTACACCAACAAACAAGACGGATGTAAGATCCTTTTTGGGCTTGTGCGCATATTACCGGCGCTTTGTCAAGAACTTCTCCGACATCGCCAAGCCACTTCATCGACTTACGGAAGACAAACGAGTATTTGCCTGGGACTTGGAATGTGAACAAGCTTTCAATAAACTGAAGGGACACCTTTGCACCACTCCCATACTTGGATACCCGAACAGAGAAGGAAGATTCATCGTGGACACCGATGCAAGCAATACTGGAATTGGTGGAGTTTTATCACAAGAGCAAGGTGACCGTGAAGTCGTTATCGCCTATTTCAGCAAGTCGCTTTCAAAGCCAGAGAGGAACTACTGCGTGACTCGTAAGGAACTGTTGGCAGTAGTGAAAACTTTTCAACATTTTAGCAAGTACCTCATCGGCAGACAGTTCACCTTACGGACGGATCATGCAGCATTAAGATGGCTTTTGCAGTTCAAGAACCCAGAAGGACAAGTTGCACGATGGTTAGAGCAACTACAGGAGTACAACTTCGTGGTGGAACATCGAAGCGGCAGAACGCATTTGAATGCGGACGCCCTTTCAAGAAGACCTTGCCCTGAGTTCTGTAGCCACTGCTCTAAGACAGAAACCAAAGAGAAAGTCCGGATTATAACCACCCAGGGCCTTGACCATGAATGGAGTGAGGGCGCTATTGGGAAAGCTCAAAAGGAGGACATCGACCTGAAGAAAATCTTTGAATGGAAAGAAAAAGACCAAAGGCCTTCTTGGAGTGATGTATCGTCATTTAGTCCCACTACAAAAAGCTACTGGGCACAGTGGGACAGTCTAGTAATTAAAGACGGAGTTCTGTTTAGAAAATGGGAGACGCCAAAAGGGGACCAAAGCAATCTACAGCTAGTTGTGCCCCGAAAACAAGTGGCGCCCTTACTGAGGTATATACACGATGGGGTATCTGGAGGACATTTAGGTGTGAAGAAAACCCTAGAGAAGCTGAGACAACGGTTCTACTGGATACACTGTCGAGAGGACGTTGAAGACTGGTGCAGGAAATGTACGACGTGTGCATCAGTTAAGGGCCCACAAACCAGGAATAGAGGAAAACTCAAGCTGTACAATGTCGGCGCCCCGTGGGAAAGAATCGCAGTCGATGTTGCTGGACCTTTTCCAGAATCTGAGGAGGGAAATAAATACATCATTGTGGTTCAAGATTATTTCAGTAAATGGCCTGAAGTTTTCGCGACGCCTAATCAAGAAGCTAAGACGGTTGCGAAGAAGTTAGTCCAGGAAGTGATCTGCCGATTTGGTGTACCCCTCGAGATACATTCAGACCAAGGAAGAAACTTCGAGTCCGCACTATTCCAAGAGGTTTGTCAACTACTTGGTATGCACAAGACTCGTACTACCCCAGCACATCCACAATCTGACGGCATGGTCGAGAGATTCAACCAAACGCTTGAAAATCACTTGGCTAAAGTTGTCGATGAACATCAACGAGACTGGGATCAGTACATACCTCTTTTTCTGCTGTCCTATCGATCTGCCGTACACGATAGTACTAGTGCCACCCCCGCAATGGTGAACTTTGGCAGAGAAATGCGACTTCCAGTCGATGCCCTGACTGGTACACCACCCGAAGCTCCGAAACCTGCCACAGACTATGTGGCTGACCTCCAGAAACGATTGGACGAGATTCATGCCTTCGTTAGAGACTGTAGTCTAAAATCCAGCGAACGAATGAAAACTCGCTACGATCGTAAAGCCAACACTAACGGCTTTGACGAAGGGGCACTGGTTTGGTTACACAACCCACTCCGGAAGAAAGGGAAGTCACCAAAGTTCCAGCCAAGATGGGAAGGACCCTACAAGATCATCACAAGGCTGAATGACCTCACCTATCGGATCAAGCAAGGAACAAGGGGCAAACCTAAGATTGTGCACATTGATCGGTTGGCACGCTACTACGGATCAAATAATGCTCGGGACGAGCATGACTAAGAGGGGGGTAATGTTACGACGATGCCCGGCAACGGAGCTTGCACGCGAAAACGGACCTCACTCTTCTTCGCAATAAGGTTCATTCTCGCGCGCGCCCGCCTGCTCGTCTACCTGCGCGCGCCCGCCCCTGCTTGTTTACCTGAGCGCGCGTTTTCATGTAAAGAATAATCCTGTTAGACCGCGTGGGCACGCGAGGCTTCTCGTATGTTCGAAGAAATTACTAGAGGGCCCGCGCCGGGTATAAATAGAGAGTGAGCGACGCTGCGAGCAGTATTCATTCTTCGGAAAGCGATCAGTGCGAACTATCCTGCGACGTTTGAAGTGAACAGCGTTTACCAGTGTTTGTTTTGAATCGTCTACGTAAAGTGTGAAGTGTAATTGTGTTAAAGTGGTGTATCTCAGTTTAGTGGTTTTAATAAATAATTGTCTTTTCGTAACCGGCATTTAATTTGAATTGACGTACCCCGTACCCGCAACATTACCTTATGGCCTTATGGTTAGCGGCTATTGGGTATAATCGCCACAAGGCTGGCACCGGCTTGTCCCTTTCGGGTGTGAAGAGGAAATCGATGGAGTTTAGTTCAGTTAGTTAGTAGTGGGATGCTTTAATCCCGAGTCCCACACACGGCCACAGGTCTAGTCTAGCCATTGAGTTACAAGTACTACGTATAGAGAGGCTATACGGAACAAAAAAATTTTGCAAAATGATGACTGGACTGACTGATGTATTTGCTACAGCGCGGATGTCGTCTTACCAAACCATAAAACTTGCAGCGCTATAGATTGCTTACAGAGTATATTTTTCTGGTGACCAAAACGTAAAAAATATACTAAATCTATGCCAAAACGTCGTTTTGTTCGAAATGCCTATCTCATAGATCTTGAATGAGTTGTTGCCGTAACCATGGTAACGGCAACAAAGCATCGCGCGAAAATTTTGTTTGCGATGTCGTATCTATACTATTTCTAGGATCATTGTATGATCTATACGCTAGTAATTGTAGTTCAATGGGTCTAGCTAGCCGGTTAAGGTGTTTAAACTCATTCTCTTCTGGAGAAAAAAAGGCAAACGGCCATTGAGAGATACCTTAACCAGGAAGCATCACTTATTGTGCTGCACACTCAGACGTTTTGTTATGAAAGAAAGAGGCAAACACGCGTTTATTAGATACTCATGGACGCCAGCAGCTAGTGTCTAGATAAGATGCGTTACTTATAGACCGACAAACTTATCTGTTCCGGTGGCCAAAATTGGAACTACGTGAAATGCAATACAAAAACGATATTTAATGACAGTTCTAAATAGACAGTAGCGACGCCGCCACCGGAACAGATAAGTTTGTCGATCTATACCCGCCTTTGGCAAAAGAAAATGAAAGTAGAGGAAAGGGGAAGAGATATAAAAGAAGAGTAGAGAAGGGGAGGACGGAGTCAAAGGGTTACTCTTTTTATTTATACTACATCAGTTGTCAGACAGGCACGCAGCCCACCTGATGGTAAGCGGCCACTGCGGCCTATTCCATTGAGGGACACTTATAACGGCAGATTTCACCTGTGGGATGGTAGCTAGCCAGTCGGACTCTGAAAAGCCCTACCACCAACCAGACTTAAGGCGGGAATCGAACCCACGAACTCCGAATTTTATACCCGAGCGAGCGGCTTAGCCACTGTTCCATGGAGGCGGTCAAAGCCGATGGTAAGCAGCCACTTTGATCTATTGGGGGACACTTAGCCAGAAAGTGACATGACACTGATTGTGCTAACAATAATTATAATATACTTAAAATTCATTTTGAATAAAAGACTTATCTTGGTATATGTAACAGTCAATTAAAACACCTCTCTGCATTAAAATACATCAGCATGACCTACATAACATTGACAACGTAGCATTTCACACCTTTATATTGAAACGTTTAAAGTCGACTGTAACAATATGCAAAGCGAACAGAATTAGCTTTACTTCACACTTGATAACTGATCTTGTTACTTTAAATCTTATATTTACCATGTTAAGATTACATTTTGCATGAATTGGCATGAATGTGTTATGATTTTAGAAAGCACAGTGGTTTGCAAAATATACCTTAGAGTAAAGAGTTACGATTCATTTTGAAATAATACATTTTGTGTAGCATGTTTAATCTGTAAATTGAAATATTGGCTGACTTTTGAGTTCATTGTGATGTTTTAATTTTTCCCTCTTATGGTATATTTCCGAGCTGTGAAACCATTAGTAATGGAGAATACATTTAAATAAAAATTATGAACATAAAACTTTAGAAGGACTGCACTAAATAAGATAATGATTTTTTTGCTGTACGATTGATGCCTCAATGGTCCAGTGGTTGATGAACCATGCCATAATATCAGGTCCTGGACTCCATTCCCAGACACGGTCAACTTTGAGTTGGTTTTATTAAACATGTTCAGGAATTATCTATACTAATATTATAAAGAGGAAAGATTTGATTGTTTGTTTGTTTGAAATGAATAGGCTCCGAAACTACTGAACCGATTTTAATAATTCTTTCACTGTTGGATAGCTACACTATCCCCAGTGAACATAGGGTATTTTTGATCCCGGAAATGTGGGGGGAAGGGGGGGGTGGTATTTGAAAAAAGAAATAACGCGCGGGTGAAACCGCGGGCGGAAGGCTAGTTGATAAATAAAGAAGTTTTAGCTATTTTAAAGAGTTGCTATTAGTATTAACTGTTTGAAGTTAATGTTAGAAGCTAAAGTTACGAACCTGCCAGAGAAGCATGGAGCGCAGCAGCCTGGGTTACACAAGACGAGACAGAATGCGTGCAGCAGACCTGAGACAAACTACCCAGTGGGTGGATGTCCTTAGCAAATGCAAAACTTTGAAATGGAGGTGGACTGGGCACATGATAAGAGAGCCAAAGCCAAAGTGGACCCAGTTAGCAACAGTATGGACACCGAGATACAACGCCAAAAGAAAAAGAGGCAGGCAGTTAAAAAGATGGGCCGATGACATACGACTGACTGCAGGACCGCTTTGGCAAAGGCTGGCCAGAGACAGGAAAAAATGGCACGACTTGGAGGAGGCCTTTGTGTCAAATGACACGCCAAGTAATGTGTAATGTAGTGAAGAAAAAAAAACCATTTAATTATTTCAATATTTAGTTAGGAATAAGTATGTAATATAATATGTATTTTGTAACCATGTATTGTAACTTTGGCAATAAAGGCTTTCAAACTTCAAACTTAAAATTAGTATTAAGTTTCTTGCCAGTTCATATAAATTCAATTCAAATAGCCTTTATTCAGTTTTTTTTTGTTAAAATACATCTTAACTTATTGTTTATTATGTTATCCTAAATTATTTAAAAATCTGTTTGCCCCTTGGTAAAGGCCTCTCCCAACTGCCTCCAAAGGCATCTGTTCTCTGCTGCTCGGGTCCATGTAGTGCCTGTGGCCCTAATTTCGTCTTACCAGTTCATCTTGATATAAATCAACAATCTGAATCCATCGGTAGAGTCGCTCTGTAAATTTTTTATTGATTTTGACAATTCCTTACTACATCTTTGATGTGTACATGAATAGAGAATCATTTAAATTTTGATTAATCAATGATAACTTAATTTCATTGATTGTTATTATCAAGACAAGAATTATAAAATGCATAAAAGTTTTATTTATAATATACTACCGCGTTTACATTCAGCCCATTGCCGCGGCAACATGGGGAATAAACTGGGAAACGCGAGAATGTAAACAGGTCATTTCCATTGCCTTGACGTTGCCGTTCGCATTGCCCGGCTATCCCCCATTTGGCGGTTTTTCTAGCGGACATCAAAGCGCGGCAATGCGAGCGGCAACGTGTGTTTACATGTTGCTCTCTCGTTCAGTCGTTTAATATCTTTAAAAATACTTATATTGTTCTATTACGATGAATTGCTATCATCCACCATCTCCTCTGACGATGACGTCTCTTTTGAATTCAATTTTTTTTAAAACATTTAAATAATTAATTAAACTTAAAAGGCAGAGCGCCGACGCTGCGACAATTTCCACGTCATCCATGGCCCAGAGTCGAATTTAAAATACATATGAAGCGGCAATGTAAACACTCATTTCCGCTGACGTTGCCACATGGAAATATGTACGGCAAGGCAAGCAGCAACAGAAATGGCTGAATGTAAACGCGGTATACTAGCGGTTTCAGCCGTGTAGAGGTGGTTAATATAGCGCATAGCGCTTTATTCTAACGCGCTGTCTGTACATCGCGTTTATAGCGTGCTAAGCATGTAGCTTGGAATACGCTATACGCTATCGCGCGTGGCAAGACAGCGCGTTGCCACTTGCCAGCCATCGCGCGGCCGCGCTTGCGATCGAACGCGCTGTACGCTCGTCTCGCTCACTGCCACGCTAGATTATCGCGCGCGCATGGTTATTTAAATATTAAATACTTAATTATTTCAATTATAGACAGTCCTAAGCCTGAAAAGTATGAAGGAAAGTTTATTGGTTTTTCTATACTGCTTTATTTTATTTAAGACTAAATCACACTACAAAAATAGTTTGTATAGCACGCGGCAAGTCCAACGAAATGAACGAACGAATGTTATGTAACGTGCTACGCAAGATCTAGCGTGTTAACGCGCCATTTGACGGCCCCATACGCTTTTTTTCTAGCACGCTATATTATAGCGTATTTTATAGCGCGCTAGAAATTTACAGCTTATAGCGTATAGCGTGTTATACATTTATAGTCGTTTTGAACAACTCGAGCCGTGCGTGATTTCTTTTTTAAAATATAGTAGGGATGGCGATCTGAGATCGATTAATCGAAGAATCGATTTTTTGAGCCAAAAAGATCGATTTTTCTAATCGATATGTAGTACTGAATCGATTCAGTGAATCGATATTTCACCCTTGAAAATCGACATTCGATTTTATTTTATGTTTTGGTATAAACCAAAAAAGTATTTACAATTAATTTAATGTAAGTACGCGTATTATAAGAGTGCTGCCGGCTGCCGGTTAAAGGATTATTCGAAAACTCGCGAAATGGCTGAATGTTTGGATTCCTGCGCCTTTCTTTAAGTAACGTTTGTAATCTTTGTCTTTTGTCTGTATCTGTGACTGACATTTCTTGTTGCGTCATCATTAGAGGTCGGTCGGATGCATAATTATTTACCTAAAGTTCATTTTTGCTACAATATTATGGAAGCGCCTTCTTAAAAATATTTTTTCCTTATTAATCCCGCGATTCCGGCAAATTAGTACATGCGAATCTAGTCGATATCACGGTGGGAATTGACGTCTTTAGCATGTGGCATTTTTTTTTCCGACTTCAAAATAGGAGGAGGTAATATCCGATTGGATGTATTTTTTTTTATATATGCCCGGCCATTTCTCCGTCGTCTGTGAATTCGTATGATAAAAATCTTTTGAAAATTAAAGAAAAAATATAAGGCAATCTTTATTTATGTTATAAAAAATTTTATTTGTCAAATCCAAAACCCCCAAATTTTTTTGATACAAAAGTGCACTCCATATTAACACCTTAAAATAAGTAAATATAGCTACACACGGCACACACCCGATTTGATTCAATAATAAAAAACTAAATTTATCGATCGAGTCGATTTTATCGATACAAAAGTGCTTTCCATGTTATGAAAATACCTCAATTTGAGGTAAATATGTATCCGAATATCCGATCTTTATTTATAATACATTATAAATCAACTTGAAAAAAGATCGATTTTTCAGAAATCGATCTTTTTGGCCTCGATTTTTTGTGGATCGATTCATTGGGCCACGATTCGAATCGATTCCAAAAATCGATTTTTTTCGGAAAGAATCGCCATCCCTAAAATATAGGGGATATTCCTCCCACATTTCCAGGACAAAAAGTAAGATAGTAAGATAGTGTAGCATTCCAACAGTGGAAGAATTTTTCAAATGCATCAGTAGTTCCAGAGCCTATTCAATACAAACAAACAATCAAATCTTTCTTTTAATATTAGTATGGAATTATTTAAAAAAAATTGCAAACCTGGTATTGAATACAGAATTTATTAATTTATTTGTATAATTCCTGATGCTCATATTACTAAAAGCCAATAATCACTGGTGTTCTGGTCTAGGTTGAAAAAAGGCTGCGTATAAAAAAAAGATAGTCTGATATATAAACCCATGTGCTTTCTTTCTATGTATTTAGTTTATGTGATTATTAAATAATAATGTTCTACACAGAAACCTGTTTTATTGAATTGATTTTTTTTTATAGGTATTGTATCCTTCCAGTATAATTGTAATTAAAATTGGGTTAGGAATTAATTAACATGTGTATGTGGAACATAAGTTTAAGTAAAAGCCTTTATTTTGGGTAATTAATTTCATCTAATTTCACACTTCAAGGCGCTTTCTTATTCTGCCGTCGTGGAACCAAAAAACACGATTTTTTGACTAAACGACCATATTGTTATCTCTTTTACACGCATCAACGTCCCTATGTCACTATCTCTTTCTCTCATGACAGATTGTACTGACGTGTCGCTGTCACTTCTCGAAAACCGTAACAACAAATTGTTTTATTATTTTTATTCCATTTTTATAACTTAAGAACTATCTTGGACTGATCCGATTGAAGAGTAATAGGTTTTGCAATGATTACAGGGGGTAAATTGGGCCCTGGTAATGCGAATATAATTAGAAAACTAATTTTACTTACTGCCTCCATACTCCCAGAATGGAACTGATCCATCTTTTTGTGCTAAATACGGCGGCTTGAAGGAATATTTGTATTCGAACCGTCTATGCACTGACTGTGAGTTCGCATGCACTAATAGGCACGATATTAACGATAGCACTAATAAATTTATTATTAACGAGGACATCGTGACTTCGTCACACACCGCACACGTCAAAAATTGTTGATTGAGGACGAGTAGTGACGTGCCGTGTTCAGCCTTGACAGAACTATGGAAAACCGATTAAACCGGTAAATATCGATATTATAAATAAATAAAATAAATATCTCTGGACATTATGTATGCACATTAGAAAAATACTTTGTATAATAGGAAACGAAATCGTATTTTAATGTTAAACGATAACACTGTTGTATGAGAATAATAAATTAAGCACGAAATAATTACATGTGCCATCTAGTGTCGAATTGCAAACTTATTTAATTACTGTTAGTGCTTTAAGAGTTACAACAAAATTACGCAAGATGGCAGAAAGACTTAGCGCCATATTTCGAAAGCGTATTATCATAGAGCTCAGTGTTCGAAGGGCATTTAGCACCAACTTCTTCATCATCATTTTTCTGCCTGCATCCCTCCTTTCATGTCCATAATATCATTGTCATCATGACATGTGTGTAATAAATAAGATAAATACAATAAGTTATACTCAGAACTCAGAACCATGGAATTAATATCTATAGAACATACTCAGAACAATAGATAGTTATTGTTCTGAGAAGTTAAAGTTCAATCGAACTTAGCGCCATCTATTATCAAGATTTTTATTAAATACTCAGAGAAGAAAGTTTTTTTTACAACGCCACTAGATGGAGTCAAAATCGTTTCAGCTCATTTATCGCGACATCTAGTGTTAAAAAGATAAACCATAGATAGTTTCAAAAATGCTTAATAGATGGCGCAAATCTAAAAGACAATGTAAAATAGAATTTAATATTTATTTTATTTTATTTAAAAACGAGTTCAAAATCAAAATCCAGTTCTTTTAAAATGGGTAGTAAGGGTGCTCCAACCACTTCAGCTGCGGTATGGTCCTGTATCCCTTGTCGTAGCTTCTTAGGAGTGCTGTGTCCTCTTCGGAAAGGGTGAAGTCAAACACATTTAGATTCTGTGCGATGTGGTCTGGTTTCAGGGCCTTGGGAATAGGTATGATGCCAAGATCTAGCTGAAATAGACAAAGATTTTTTCAATTGATAATGTTAGTTTTTCCAAATTATTTATCAATATCTCCATCTGTATTTATTTACCTATACCATGAACTTACTTTTTTTTTGTCAAAGATAAAATTAAAATAAAATTTATTTAAGGATAGATTGGGTTCTAGCTAAGGGTTAAATGGCAGAGGTCAGATCGCAGTCGCTTAGTCCTATGTAGGTAACTGGACTAATGAAATCCTGGACCATGGTGCAAGCATTTATCTGCAAAGTTGGATTTTAAAGCGTACCCGGATTAGATCGGGACAAAACCACCCCCACAGGTGAAATCTGCCGCCATAACAGCCCTAGCTGTGTTCCGGCAATATTAATGTGGGAGCCAGTACACTTGAAATTAATGTCTCGAAGATCAGATGAGCCTACAGTCTGGCAGCACATTGAGCGACGCTTCCTGGTGAAGTGTCCCTCAATGGAATAGGCCGCAGTGACCGCATACCATCAGATGGGCTGGGTGCAAGGGCGTCGCCAGCTTATGATTAAGGGGGGGGAGGGGCAATGGGGCAATATTATTTAGGAGAAAAAATATGAACGCCGAGAGCATGAAGCGTTACCGCTTTGCGGCTAGCTACATTTGATCTCTAGGGGGGGGGGGCAACGGCCCCCCCCTGCCCCCCCTTGGCGACGCCCTTGGCTGGGTGTCTGTCTGCCAACTGATGTGGTATAAAAAAAACGCTCTAATCGAAAAAAGAACGGAATCTCACCAAATACCGCAAAGCGACTTGCGTGACGGTCTTGTTGTGCTTCTGGGCTATTTCCACCAGCTCTGGAGTGTCTATCCTGGGCGGAGGAGCGTCAGGCCTCGCCTTGCTGTAGAACAGAGAGCCGAAGGGCGTGTAGCCCATCACGGTGATGTTTTTAGAGCGGCAGTAGGCTAGGAGATCTGGTTGTTGAAGGTTTAAGTTTATCTGGAAATATTTAAATGAGAGTAAATTGCAAACACCCTTGTGCCTTGAGTTGTGAACACATAGGTACCGGGAAACCCAGCCGAGGTAACCGATGATTTTGTAAAGATTTCCGAATTCACTGGATGCGGGTGGCGTGGCAGGACCAAACAGTTTGGAGAGCATTAGGAGAGGCCTAATGACCAATTCTCCATTTCTGTTTCTCAATCTGTATCTCTCTGCCATGTATTCTCTCTTTAAGAGAGAGCAAGTGTAATATGAGAATATGACATTCTTGCTCTCTCTTAATGTCAAGAGCTCAATAGTAATAATATATGAGAACATGACATTGCTCTCTCATAATGTCATATTTAACATTGATTTGATTAAACAGGCCTTTGATTAAAGAATATATTATATTTTTTATCAAAGTTCTAGGCTAGTTCGTCCGGCATTCTCACACCTTTTTTTTATACTACGTCAGTTGGCAGACAGGCACGCAGCCCACCTGATGGTAAGCGGTCACTGCGGCCTAGGTATTCCAATGAGGGACACTTAACCAAGAAGCGTCGCTCAATGTGCTACCAGACTAGGCTTATCTGAACTTCGAGCCTTAGAGTTTAAAGGTGTGGCGCAATAGTAAAGCTATTACTCTGCTATTACTCATACATACTTACGTTGTTCTACGTTGCTTACTGATAATACGTTACCTCAACCTGCAGCACAGCGGGCGCCTCCAATCCATTCCCCAGGATCCTGTGTATCTGCCGCTGGTTGAAGTTGGAGACGCCTATGGACCGCGCCAGGCCTAGCCGCTTGCACTCCACCATCCCGCGCCAGGTGGCCAGGTAGTCTGTGTAGTCGAATGTGAGGTTCGCCTGGGGATGGAGAGTGGACAGATTTGTATGGGAAGTGGTTTAGAAATTACTTGTCTTCCGCACGCGGTTTCACCCGCGCGTAATTTCTTTTTCAAATATCCCCGCCTTCCCCCCGTATTCCGGGATCAAAGGGGCAGTCGAAACTTTTCTAGTTCTGTCTGCCCCTAGTGGGGGCAGACGGAACCTAAACTAGTTCCGTCTGCCCCCAGTAGGGGCAGATGCGACTAAAAAGTTTCAAATGCCCCTACTGGGGGCAGATTTGGTAGGGGCAGTCGGGAATAATCCATCAAATCTTTCCTCTTTATAATATTAGTATAGAAAATTGACACAGCAGTCATTCAGCTCCAAACTAAGATTATGTATAAGTAAGTATACTAAGCTTTTTCATCACAAACCCGAGCTGTGTCCGAAAAATCCGACACAAAGTTAGCTCGACCCGGGAATTGAACCCAGGACCCGACCCGAGATCTTGGCCCGGTACTTAAACCACTAGACCATCGAGGTGTTACGAGTATAATAAAGGCAAGTGAAACCTGTCGCCAAAACAGCTCTGGCTGTATTCTTGCAATATTAGTTCTAGAGCCAGTACACTTCAAACAAAAGGTTTGAGGTACAGAGCAGCCTATGTTGCAATAGGCTGATAAAAAAATTAAGAAATAACTACAATAACTGTTTCACTATGGGACACTTAATCAGGAAACGTCGCTCAATGTGCTGCCACACCTGTAGACTTCTCTTATCTTCGATACATATTATTTACTAAGGTATATGCATAAACCCTTACAAACTGCCCTATGGGCCAGTGGATGAGGTACAGATCCACGTATTCCAGGTTCAACTTCTCTAATGATCGCCGCAACGCTGGCACCACCGAGTCTCTCGCATGATATTCGTTCCACAACTGTTGAGAAATAAGTATAATATTATTATACTGGACATCATAAAAAAACATTTCAGGAAAAGAGCAATTTTAATACATTGAACGAAATTAAAAAATAATATCCTAGGGCAAGAATAACTGCCCGTGGTCCACCCAGGTGAACTAAGCATGTCGGTTCATTCCCGTTCGTCCCACCAGTGGGACGAACGGGAAGTGAAAATAAGAATTCCCGTTCGTCCCACTGGTAGGACAAACTTGGTGGGACGAACGGGAATGAACCAGCATGTCGACGACGACCCAAGAGGGGAAAAAAAATCTATTGGAGGCGGAAATCGTCTCGGATGGATATAGGTTAGAAGGCAAAGGCCTCTGTGGTTTTTTTGAACCCAAAAAGCTAGTTTATTTCATCAAATATCATGAATATTTTAAAGCTTTTTTATCTTATTGTAATGAACAGATTCATTTATATTTTAGTCTTTAATTTGTTCTTTATTAACCGTACCTTAGTGGTCACAAAGATGTCTTCCCTCTTCAATCCCTCGCTGATCTTCTTGTTAACAGCCCTTCCGACCTGGTCTTCCACCCGGTACGCCCAGGCTGTGTCCACGTGGCGGTAGCCTAGGTCTAAAGCTGAAGAGACTGCTCTCTCTACCTCGTCGGAGACTGGGGTTATACGACCCTGAAGACAAAAAGTTAGGTCTCTCTGTGTCGAAATAGGGTATGCTTGCACCACGTTCCAGGATTTGGGAAGTCCAGGTTCCCCTACAGGGGAACCAGACCAATGGGATCATGACACAGCCATTCTTCTGTGCAGTAGGGCAGGTCCATGGGATGTTAGTAATGACACTTGCTCATTTACCCAGCTCTTTCATAAAGAATATAGTGAAGCAGCTATCGGAATGCGCTACATAAGACAGACTGACGACAACAACGCAAGATTGCAAGTCAGCGAAAAGTGCACGTGTGAATATTGGCTTCGGGACTCGTCACTCCACTCGCACGTCACTGAGGCAGCCAATCAGATATTCGATCCTGCGTCGCGCTAGCAGAGTTATTCTCTCGGCTAGCATACCTATATATACAACACACCAAGACGGTATGATATTATGGGCCGCGGTCCCCGAGCACAGACACCTAGCTCGGAGGAAGATCTTCTCTTTTCGTTGACGTCATGATACGTGACCTTCATACGTCACAATAGTCTTCTTGATGAAAGAGCTAGGAAAAGGGCAATGAGGGGAATATCTTTTGCTGAAGCCATCATACAGAAGTAGGAGTAAAACTAACCTGAGTACTGTTGCCAAGCCAAGTCCCAAGAGCCAAGCTAGGTATTTCCCGACCATCATTAAGTGTCAACGTAGGCACCGTAACTGCATACGATAGCTGAAAAAACAAAGTTTCGGTTTGGTTGTTTCTATGTATAAAATGTAAGTATTGTTTCCGTTCTCTGGCACCCATACAAGTTATGTAAGCATAACTTGTAGTATGGGTGCCAGACAATGTGGGTGTCCAGACCTTAGTTTGGGTCTAGACAGCCCTGTATGAATAATAGGATACATATTTCTTTTTTCAACTATTTCCCTCACATTTCCGAGATCAAAAGTACGGAGGTAGTAGGTCATATAAGTATATAGATTTAATAGCCTTCCGTCCGCGGCTTCGACTGCGTGAACCAGTCCATAGGACGTTATCCCGCGGGAACATCTTTATAAATGGTTGCCCATGTGTTATTCTGATGTATTAGCTATTATATAGTAAAGTTTAATTAAAATTCATTCAGTAGTTTTTACTTGAAAGAGTAGCAAACATACATCCATCCATTACAAACTTTCGCGTTTACAATATTAGTAAGTATAGTTTAACGAAAGAAGTCGTAAGAAGTAGCTAGTTGTAAAATGATTACCTCTTATAACTGTATTGACAACTAATTGATTAACTTCAGCGAATTTAAGTAAATGACAGTTCGCTGATTAACTTGCATCAGCATAATGAGGCATAATCTAACATAACTCTTAACCATAGCCCAACCTTCTACCTAATCACTAATCACATGGCCAGTATTTTGGTAGTGAGAACACTCATTTGGTATATCAAGTATGCAATTTAATAAATAATGAGTGGACCACAGATTAAATAATATAACAGACGTTGTTTTTTCATTCTGTGCACCTGGATAAATTAACAACTTTTTTAGCGGAGGAGAATAATTTTAATCGCCCTAAGGGTGAAAAGAGAAAACCAAAATTTAGTTCGAAGTGGGACGAATGTTAGCCTTGAGTCTCACACACGGCCGCAGGTTTTACTACTTAAACGAGTAGGTACATAACCACTGACTTTTGTCTCTTTGCATGTGCTCGTGCTCGTGGTTTTCTCTTTTCACCCTATAAGGAGACTTGCCCAGCCCACCTGGGAATTAACCTGACCAACAAAGTGGAAATACGAGTATATGAGAAACTTAATATTATAAAAATTATATTATATTTTCTGCCGCAAACACAGCTGTGACTGTGTTCCAGCAAAATTAATGTGGGAGTCAGTACACTTGAAATCAGAGGCTCAGAGAGGAGAGAATGCAACCTGATCTATTAAGGGACACTCAGGGACACTTCACCAGTAGCGCTGCTACTCTGTAAACTTGTCTGGTCTTCGAGCGTATCTTTTTATGTAAGTAAATACTCCTACAATAATATTGCCGGGTAGAACTGAGGTTTCTGCCTACTAGCCCGTCTGTGACATTCTAGTCACTGCTACAATGAGCTAAAGCCTTGATCGGTCTAAGCAACAACATAATAAGATCCAGTGGCCGCACAAATTGACATGATGCGCGCACTTCTGTGTCTTGTGGCGATATTCTATGTTTATACTGTGAGTATTATTGTCCTCCTTGTCAATTTTTGGCTTCGGCGGCTAACCTTTACGATCATCTAACTACGTATGCTGGATATAAGTAGGTATTATAGTGCACAAGCACAGATGCACTCCCTTTTCGTTAACTCTTAAAACACGGTGGGAGAGCAATGGAAACGAACAAAGAGAGATCAGACGCAATGTCTTTTACTACACAAGACGTGTTTTTTGATGCAATTGGGTATTTTTCACCGCAAACTTTCAGACTTTCAGACTAAATTGTGACTTATTTTCTGTACAGAAAAACCTCATTCCCCGCTTCCTCCAATTCTTCTTTCAAAGGCGGACAACGCCTCTGAGAGCCTAGTCGTAGGTGTCTATGAGCGGTAGTGATTACTTACCATCAGGTGACATACTTGTTCGTTTGACTACCTCTTTCAAAAAGAGGGCATTGCATATATACATAATTTATTTTAAGTATTTAAGTGTTTTAGATCTCCTTGGGTGTTGGAGTGGCACCTACTATTAAGTTGAATGATGGCCGCGAGATCCCAGCGGTGGGACTCGGCACATGGCTAGGATTCATTAATGTAAGTATCGTTAATCTGCCGTCTATAAACTAAAAGGCCGCTAAATGACAAAAACTACTTTTGAGTTATTGAGCAAATAAGCGGCAAAATTTTCAAATCGATGCTACTCCTTAATAAAAGTATGTACAAATGTGTGTCATACACCAGAAGAAAGGTCTTTTTGTCAACTTTCACATGAAATTTGTTGATTTAGACAATTGGTAATATTCTTTAAACTAAACACATATTTTCCCCTCAATTTTGTAAACTTTTAAAAATAACTTAAGGTGTACAAAATTAAATGGCGGCTAAAAGGTTTTAACTGCTTTATAGTTGTGAATTTTTCGAAAACAGCCACATTTACATAACTATAAAGCAGTTATATTGATCTTATTCATAGCAATAAAGCGGCTAACCACACATAGCCGCCTTTTAGCCAAGTTTATGTGGCTTAACTGCTTTACTTTTATTTATTAATAACTTTTATTACAGTTGTGCATTGCTAAAAAGCGGTAAATTATCAAACCCTTTCATATAACTGCTATTTAGGCTAGCAAAATCATCATTATTTTTTTACAAAACCTTCAAAGTAGACGCTACCACTACTAAGTCAAATTTATAAAGTACGAGTATTCTTCCTATGAACACCAATCTAAAGAGCAAGCTGGATTTAGAAGTGGTTTCAGCACGTTAGACCACATATTCACGCTAAGGCAGCTGGTGATACAGAAAAACAGCGAGTTTAACCGACCTCTTTACCTTGCATTCTAAGACTACAAAAAAGCGTTCGACTGGGTAGAACACTGAGTTGTCTTTGATTCACTACAGCGTTGCGGTGTTGACTGAGGTTTTTACAACAAATAAAATAAACAAATAAAATAAAATAAAATAATAAAATAAATCCTGGGCCTAAGACCGTACTCGCGTGCGGTAACCACATCTGGTCCACTCGGTGTTGACGATTGCGCTACACCAGGCGCACACGACTCATCCTCGTTCCCGCTCTCCTTTTGGGCCAACACCCCTATAGATGTGTCCAAGTCCAAGGTAGTACTACAACTATCCCTATTAAAAGTGGCGTACGCCAATGTAATATCACCAAAGCTTTGCTAATGCACTCGAAGACGTCTTCAAACTTTGAACTGGAAATATAAAGGTATAAATGTGGACCGAGTTTGAGTCACCTCCGTTTTGCGGATGACATCGTGATCCTCGCACAGTCATCTGAGCAGGTTAAGAATATGCTTAGCGACCTAAGCCAAGCTTTACTACGCGTAGGGCTGAAAATGAACTCTGAAAAGACGAAGTAAATAGGCTTGAGTGGCCCGATGGCGCATTTGGTAGTGACCCTGCCTTATGCGCCAGGGGTCGTGGGTTTGAATCCCACCCAGGACAAAGACTTATGTGATGAACATTTGTGTTTGTTCTGTGTCTGGATGTTTACTTGTATTTAAGTATATATTTCTGATACCCATAACACAAGTGCTTACGCTACTTACTTTGGGGTCAGATCAATGTATGTGATGTTGTCCAATATTTAAAAAAGTTATTCTTCTTCCTTAATATTAAAGAAAATCATTACACAACATAAGAGAATCAGTATACTCTTCCATTAACACCTTAAAATTTGTGGTCTTTCGAATTAATACTTGAATATAAAATTAATGTTGACTATCAGAAATTTCAGAATTAACTTGGTTTTGTTTCGTGTTACATAAACCACTTATAAGTTATTAATTTATTATTATATCAGTTACGGTAAGTTAAGTAAGTAAATAATTTAAAAGAAATACACCAAATCACACCATTCAAAAGCACATTCCTTAGCTACTGCCCCAATAAGGCCGTTCAATTAGGTCTGTCGTTAATAAGCTGTGAAATAATGTATTAATTCGAGCAAACATACCGTACTTCAACGTAAATAATGGACCTCAAAAATATCTACATCTAACATAAATAAGTAAATTAACTTTGTTAAGGTACCTAATTTATATTTAAAAATACGTCTTATCTGACTGAGGAACGAATAGTTATTTATGTGGCTGTTGCATAATGAGGGTCATTAAAATACGAATGTGGTTTTATGAAACGAACGAAGTGAGTTTCATAAAAGGATCACATGAGTATTTTAATGCCTAATTATGTACAGTCACATACATAACTTTATCTTCATTCATGATGATAATTTGTCTATTTTATAGTCAGGATCGATGAGCAAACGCCCTAGTTACCAACATAATCTGTATGTAACTGTTAGTACTGTCATAATGACTGACGTTTGTAGTTTTTAAAATCCATAAACAATCTAGACTCGAGTTGATTTCGATTCTCAAATCGATTGTTATAATTTCAGCATCGAATTAAATGTATAGTAATGGAACATAAAATTACTAATCGACTAATTCGATAATCGAAAAAACCTATTAATTTTTACTTTTTAAGAAGACGTTCGAAATTTGAACGTAATTAAGGTATCGGTTACCGATACTAAAATGTAAACATTAAGATACAACAACAGATACTCATATCTAAATATAGGGCGTTTGCTCATCGATCCTGACTATAAAATAGACATATTAGGGTATGGATGTAGATAAATAATATATTGTTCGACTGCATTCAGTTTTCAATTCATAGTGGCTAGCTCATAGAAAAATTTTACGGCTAGCTTGACTCAAGAACATAAGCCGCCTGCTTGTCGATCTCGCTCGATACTATTTTGCAGTAAACAAAAAGAAATCCAATTATAAGCTAGAATTTTTTTTTAATAACTTCGTTAATTAAATAAAATACGTACCTTGGAAACCTTCCCGCCATGTCGAGTGACGATTTTAGAGGGAAACGCGACACCAGCGAACTTCCTCATCCGTGTATAGTTTATTTTTCCCTAAACAGCCGCACCCCGCCAGCCTAGCGTGCCCGTTATAAGGGGTGCGGGGGCTTGTGAGTTTGCCGCTTTTTAGCGATGTACTGCTATTTAACGGCTTTTTTGTTAAGCAAAGCTTTGTAAAAATTATGTATTTTACTTTGCGTACTGACTAACATGGATTTTTATACTAGTTTATTTATTGTAAAAGTAGAAACAATGCAAAGCTTAAAGGCCGCTAAATGATTCTAACTGCCTTTTAGTTATTTAAGAGAGCTTTGCCGCTTTTTATTCATTTAAGCAAGGTTCTTTATACTTGAACCTTACCAAGCTAGAAAGCCGCTAAAAATACTTTGCTGCCTTTTAGCTACTTGTAAAATTAGAACTGTTTTTTAGCTAAGCATTGATAGTAAAATTGTTCAGACGATCCAAACGTTAAAGTAATTTAGCTACCTTCTAATCTAGTAAAGCTGTTTTGCCACCTTTAAGCGATGTAAAATATATTATTTCTGTATTTAGCTGCTTTTTTAAAAAAAATATCTTGGAATCGGTGAAAGATAGAATAACCGTTCCTAGATAGATCGATAGAGAATTTTTTTTTAAATATAGTGGTATTAAAAAGTGAAAAATGGTCAAATGTCATTTAGCGGCCTTTTTTCTTATAGACGGCAGTTTAAATGTTCCAATACTTGTTACTTAAAATATCCATTAACTTTGAACCGAGAATGTGTTGAAGCTTTATATCTACATAACTGTGTGTGGGACTCGAGTAGGGATGGCGATTCTTTCCGAAAAAGATCGATTTTTAAATCGATTCGAATCGAAGCCTGATGAATCGATTCACAAAAAAATCGAGGTCTAAAAGATCGATTTCTAAAAAATCGATCTTTTTTTTCAAGTTTGCGTTTACAATGTAAATATAAATGAATTTTATAAAAAACAACAAGAAAAAATATATAAACAGATAATTTAGCTTATTATCAATGCTTATTATCGTAACTTTTAAAATGTAACTGTAAATTTGACCACCTCCTTCAATTCCCGCTTTGGGTCTGGTTGGTGGTAGGACTTTTTCAGAGTCCGACTGGCTAGCTACCTACCACACACACAGGTGAAATCTGTTGCCATAACAGCACTGGCTGTGTTTTAGCAATATTAATGTGGAAGCCAGTAGACTGAAACTGGGTCATTTTTTCAAGACCGTAACAGAAAAAATCGAATGTCGATTTTCAAGGGTGATAAATCGATTCACTGAATCGATTCAGTGCTACGTATCGATTTAAAAAATCGATATTTTTGGCTGAAAAATCGATTTTTCGATTAATCGATCTCAGATCGCCATCCCTAGACTCGAGACTTTAATTCCTCCCACTACCCACTAAACTCCTCCGGTTTTCCCTTCACACCCGAAAGGATGAGCTTGTGACCTGCCTATCCCTGACTTTCCCTAATTTCCTAACAAGTTCGCGAGGACCACCCAATTACTTACCAGACCCACAGCCTCTGGGTTTTTCGTCACTGCTATCAAACAATAGTCCATCATTAAACCAACTACTGTTGGGAGGCGGTCGTGAAAGAGGGTAACATATTAAAGGGTTTTTTAATAAGGACGGGTAGATTTTGGCGGCCTGTGGCGGCCATCCTGTCCCGGTGACATTTCTCAAATCTTCCGTCCATCATTCAGCCACCCATGCCAAATCACCATGGCAAGTTACACGACTGAACAGCGCGTGCAAGTGGTAAAACCTTGTTATCAAAAAAGTGCAAACTTTGCGTAATTTTTCGAAAACGACGTTAGCGAAGCGGTCACCGTCAACGGTGAGCGCTACAGAACTATGATAACCAATTTCTTATGGCCCAAATTGAACCATATGGACCTAGACGACATGTGGTTCCAGCAGGATGGCGCCACGTGCCACACTGCCACACAACGAATGCCACATGGGCGCAATGCACAATGTTTGCACCAACGAACACTCATTTTGATAACAAAGTTTTACCACTTGCATGCGCTGTTCAGTCGTGTAACTTGCCATGGTGATTTGGCATGGGTGGCTGAATAATGGACGGAAGATTTGACAAATGTCACCGGGACAGGATGGCTGCCACGGGCCGCCAAAATCTACCCGTCCTTATTGAAAAACCCTATTATAAAAAATAAATATTCACTTCATTAATTACATTCAAAATAAATTAAGTATTCAGTTAAAAAGAATATAATCGCACAATATAGCTTAGTATTAACACAAAGATTATCTCCTCCAGGGCAGACCCATTCCATTGCAGGAGGGGGAGGTGGAACAGGCGGTGGAGAGGGCCATCGACGCCGGCTACAGACTATTCGACACTGCGTTCGTCTACAACACCGAAGAACAGGTAACGTTAACATTATTATTTGTATCTCTCCTACGGGATAGCACGGCACTATACGGCCGGTCTTTTTGAAAGGCGTTACAGAAGGGAAACAGCTATCCGAAACGAAGATTCCCCTTTGAGACACGAAAAAATATTGTGGAACACGTACACCTAGCGACTATAGGCCGTCCCAAGCGACGCTTCGTAACTTATAATTAACATAACTTGTAATTGTGGATTATTTATAGGTGGGTAAAGCTGTGAAGAAGAAAATAGAAGAAGGTGTTTTAACAAGAGAAGAAATTTTCATAACTACAAAGGTTTGTAACTTAAATTTTATTCTCAAAGTTTAGGGGTGTTTTTTTTAATGCAATGTGTAACAAGACGAACAGATAACAGTTACTAAGCAGTTACTGTCCGGCACCGCCCTGCGCCCGCTACACCGAGACGACAGTTTTAGGTCTCATATAGGTACCCAGTAATTTTACTATCTTCAGTGCCCTTTCCCCGAAACACAGAAGTGCTCGACACACTTCTATTTCATGGGAAAATATCTGGCACTGCGGTGGTACCCACCTAGACGGTTCAGTACAGGAACCTACCACCTGGTGCTGGTGTGGTGCGGTGGTTGTTCTACTTTTACAACGGAGAAACTATTAAATAGCAAGCTTATTTAAATTCCAGTTGTGGAACGACAAACATGCCAAAGAAGCAGTGGTGCCGGCGCTGAGGGAGTCTCTGAAGATGCTGGACATGGACTATGTAGACCTGTACTTGATGCACTGGCCCGTGGGGGAATTTGTGAGTATACTTTGTTCATAAATTTATAACTTGCTTATGAGTGTTTATTAAGTGGGTAAACCCCTGGAGCTTGTTTCCCGGGGCAGTGCTCTTTTCAGGGCTACGGGAGTACCACAAACGGTTCCGCCCCCAGGACAAGGGTGCGTTTTGGGATCGTAAGATAACCCTAGCAAACGCTGGATAAATTAATATCACCGCCCAGAAATTGTCCCTTTATGCTCTCGCAGTGAGCATTTGACTGTCTGCTGACTATTAGTCGCTATCACAATGTGGAGTGAGATCTCCATCGCGACCATCTCTCACTCCAAGCGCAACGCCGCAAAATGCGTGTACTAACACGAGGCACGGATACTCCTGGACACGGTTTAAAATGTAAGGGCCTCCTTCTCCTCTTCCTATGAGCAAGGAACTCGAGCCAAATCTCTCCTCCAAGGACACGACGATCTTCAAAAGTTCAATGTTCCCAGGCAAACCGCACTCCAGACAACACAGACTACCTAGAAACCTGGGCGGGCATGGCTGCGGCGCGGGACCTGGGCCTGGCGCGCTCCGTGGGCGTCTGCAACTTCAACCAGCGGCAGGTAGACCGCCTGCTCGCGGAGTCCAGCGTCAAGCCGGCCGTGGTGCAGGCTGAGGTGAAGTTACCTACCATACTTGTGATCAGGTGCAATCTCTTGGTTCCAGCTTGGTTCTTATTGGAGGTCAAGACCACGACGCACTAAGCCATCAAAGTAAGTAAATTAAAACACTTCAGTTGGTAGACAGTCCAGGCCGGTCAATTTAGGTGAAGAACACCGGCTCGTCCCTGTATGAAGGGAAACCAGGGCCGGGGGAGCTTAGTAAGTATTGAAACATGGCAAAACATGTGAAGCCGTCGGTTTCACGCTTAATCTGAAGGTCGTGAATTCAATTTCGGCCTTGGGTCTGTTTGATGGTAGGATTTTTTCAGAGTTCGACTTGTTAGCAACCTCTACAGGTGATAATACTATAATTATATCTGTTTTCAAGCCAAGTGTGACGTATGATGATTACGTATCATGACGTCAATGAAAAGGGAAGATCTTCCTCCGAGCTAGGTGTCTGTGCTCGGGGATCGCGGCCCAATGTACCGTCTTGGTGTGTTGTTATGCTAGCGAGAGAATAACTCTGCTAGCGCGACGCAGGATCGAATATCTGATTGGCTGTCTCAGTGACGTGCGAGTGACGAGTCTCGAAGCCAATGTTTACACGTGCATTTTTCGCTGACTTCTAATCTTGCGTTGTTGTCGTCAGTCTGTCTTATGTAGCGCATTCCGATAGCCGCTACACCAAGCAAATTCAAAGTGAGGGCTCAAAGATCCGAGAAACCTACAGTGTAGCACAGCACATTGAGCGATGCTTCCTTATAAGTGACCCTCAGTGACCGCAGTGGTCACTTACCTTTAGGTAGTCTACCTACTTATCTGCCAACTAGTAAAATCAACATGCCCTTTATTACTTTCAGATAAACTTAAACCTACAACAACTAGACCTGATCGCGTTCTGCAAGTCAAAAGGCATTACCGTCACTGCATACAAGATAATGGGTTCGCTGCTGGCTGGTGAGAATTCTGACGCCCCTCCTCCGAGGATAGACGACCCAGAGCTGGTGGCCATGGCACAGAAGTACAACAAGAGTGTGCATCAGCTTAATATTAAATATGAGGTAAGTTTGGGCCGTTTTCTTTGTCTTGTTATATTTCTTGTAAGTTGGCAGACAGGCACGCAGCCTACCTGATGGTAAGCAGGTACTGCCGATTCCATGAAGGGGAATGGATTATTTTATTGGTTGAAACTTTGCTGATTTATGTTCGTCTCTGTTCGTCGAACTTTTAATTTCAAGTGTACTTCTACATTAGTATTGCCGGACACTAGCTAAAGTTATCATGCACGGATTTAACCTGTGAATACACATACCAGACCCGAGGCGTAAATCTTACCCACCAATCCCCGGGATTTGAGATCCCAGCAGCGGTACCTATTACTACTGCTGGGGGTGAAAATTGCACAAGACCGTTCGAAGTGGAAGAGTAAGAGCAGGAAAGCGGACCCCGGGCCCTGCAAGGGCGCAACCGGGATAACGCTGGAATGATGATGATTACTGGGGGTGAAAATTATTAACGAATTTGATAGCACCTTACCTTGCAGGGGAATGCTTTAAAACACAAAAGTCGCTAGCGTTAGGCTAGTGGGACTTGTTTCCGTGTGTGAGAGTCGGAATAGAACCCACTACATACGAAACTCCCCTGGTTTCCCCTTCATACCCTGCTAGTGTGCGCGCTTGCGCTTACAGGCCTTTGATTTTCACCGCCAAGTTCCAAACCAGACTGTGACTGTGTATTTTCTGAACTAAAAAACCCAGTACAAACTAGTGGAATTAATGGGTATATGAGACTAATAACTGTCGTCTCCGTGTAGCCAGGGCAGTGCCAGATATTTTCCCGTGAAATAGAAGTGTGTCTAGCATTTCTGTGTTTCGGGGAAAGGGCACTGAAGCTAGTGAAATTACTGGGTATATGAGACCTAATAACTGTCGTCTCTTAAGGCGGGCAACGCGCCTGCGACCTCAAGGGGGTCCCGGGTGCTTATGGGCGGCGGTGATCACTTATCATCAGGTGACCCACGTGCTCGTTTGCCCCCCTATAATATAAAAAAAGGGCGGTGCCAGACTGTAACTGCTTAGTTACTGTTTGGCACTGTACTGTCTAAGGGCAGACGTGGCGCTTACCATCAGGTGTACGATCTGCTCGTCTTGTTACACATTGCAATAAAAAAAAAGTTTAATCTAGCTCTGGACTTAGAAGCAGGACTTCTGGTTCCATCGTCGCTGTAAAGTAGCTGGTGTAAGTTCTAAACGCAGGCAGACGGATAGTGGTAACTACTAACTAGCCCTTATTCTTACAATTGTCCAAAAGGTGGAGTTAGGGGTGACACCGATCCCAGTCTTCGCATCTAACGAACGCATGGAGGAAAACATCGACGTGTTCGACTTTGAGCTGACGCAGGAAGATCGAGACAAGTTGAGGAGTTACGACAGAGGTCATCGAATCATCACCATCAAGCGGTTGGAGAATTCCACTTACTACCCGTTTAAGGAGAATAATTAGCATTTTTATTTAACTTTAATAAAGACGGAGGTTCTCAATTCGGCTGTATATTTTTTTTTTCGCTTAAAATTTTACTGCGAACACATTTTTTTGTGATTAAATTTTTAATTGGTCTATCTAAATTAGAGATTTTTTAATTGAACAGGATTGGACAAGTAGTTTTTGAAATATCTAAGAAAAGATTTGATTGTTTGTTTGTTTGTATTGAATAGGCTCCTAAACTAGTGGACCGATTTGAATAATTCTTTCACTGTTGGAAAGCTACAGTATCCCTGGGTGACATAGGGTAGGTACTTTCGGTTCCGAAAATGTGGGGGAAGAGGGGGAAACCGCGGGTAATAAATGCACAACTTTGTTTGACTTTCTGTCCTTTACGACATCACGTCACGACCAAATCACGAATTAATTTTGATGAGATGAACAAACAAAAAAAGATATTGCGAATTCTACTTACTTTCAAAAGTAAAGTCACCCAGGTGAATCAAGTTTAATTAAACCTGTTTGTATAGTCTAAATGGTGCTTTTTAATTTTATTTTCTTCTTTTATCCAATCCAATTCCAATCGTCAAAAGTCCGACCTCGAAGTTTGCCAAAGGGCCATGGAACGTATGCTTGGTGTCAAATTGACAGACCGTATCCGGAACACAATTTTACGCTCCAGGACTTTGGTGACAGACGTCTCAAAGAAGGCTTCACAACTGAAGTGGGACTGGGCCGGTCATGTCTGCCGCATGCCCGATCAACTCTGGGCCAAAATATCCACCGAGTGGATACCTACCAACAAAGTCCGTCCTCGCGGTAGACCCAAAAGGCGATGGCGAGATGAACTTGACTCATTCGATGCCAACTGGTACACCATTGCTCAAGATCGCAAAAGATGGAAAGAAGGTAAGGAGGCCTTTGCCCTGCAGTGGGACAGTAGGTACAGGCTCCTCATAATAATAATAATAATAAAATACCTTAATCTCTAATTAAGTAGGTAAGTACATAAATAAACTTACCGAAACTCCCAAAAGAAGAACAAAGATACACATTATTACTTCACTATTTGATAAACTTGACCTCCGATAAAATCTGTACGAGTAGTTGTGTCGAGAAGGAAATGTGGTCGAGATATGATTTCGTGGTCGGATGTCTGGACTCCCCACCACATATTAGATGGGTCAAAGACTAAGCTTATTCAGGCGTACGCTTAACAGTAGGTGCCTGCGGTAGAAAAGCGGTGCGGAAGGGGTGATATGGATAAAGACATTATAAATTTACTCTGAGATGAAGACAACCAGACTAATGTTTTGTGGCATTTACGTAACAATAACATACCCCTCTCTTATTTATTTATTTAAGCTTCATTGCACAAATCAAGTACAAAAGGCGGACCTAATGCCTCATGGCATTCTCTCCCAGTCAACCTTTAGGCCAAGCAGAAAGAAACAGTGAGCAGTGCCAATAAACATAAAACTTGAATACAAAAACAACAGAAATAAACGAAATAATATATATGATAAATAAATACATAATATAAAATTACATAAATATACACACATATTACATAATATACATTTAAAAAATATATACACAGTACGGCTAACGACTGGGACAGGTGAGCGACGATGTAGAGGACTTCAGGAGGAAATGTTTATGGAGGACTCGGAGCTTGTCTAATGTTTTCGGGGAGAGGGGTACTTCAATAATTTTGATTCAAAATTACACAGTAGAGACGTTTGTCTGTTACGCTTTAACGCCTAAAAAACTAAACCAATATTGATGAAATACAGTATAGGTATAGACTATGCTTTAAGAAAGAACATAGGCTGGATTTTATTGCGGGATAATTCTCAGTTCCTTTATGTTAAGGATATAGAAGTGTTGTTGCTTGTCCTTCTCTCACGTTGCAACGAAGCAACGGATCGACGCGAAAATAACATCTACATATTAAGCTTCTTTTTATCCCGAAAAACTATTAAATTCCTACGGGTCCCTACGGGATACTGCAGTCCCCGAGTGTGAAACTGCAGGTTGCAGGCTAGCTGTCTATGAAGACCTTTGCCCTGCAGTAGGTCATTAATAGGAACAGAAAAACGTTTATTTGGCACCAAAAATTATGTACAACACAAGATAATTATATAAAATGAACTTAAACTACAAGATAAAATATAACAAAATGAACTTAAAATAATAACAATATTAAACTTAAAAGTTTTGGAGCCAAAATGGTCTCCGCTCAGCATATGACCGCAACGGCAGGTAGGGCAGGTAGGTACGCGTGACGGTCGCTGGTATTCTGCGGATACCAATACCAGTAAGATGAGAGCCGCGCAGGAACTCAAGAACACTATATAAATTTATACATATTTCTATTATAACATTTTTATATATTTCTATACAATATATATAGCTTATTAGCTATATATAGCTTGTTAGATTATTTGAATAATCACTAATTAAAAGTTTCCACACCTAACTCTTTAGTACCTACACAAAGCCTTTGTTTGCCCTTCTAACGACCACGTTATGCAGGCCTATCACAGAAGGGAACTCTATTGAAAGGTGCATAGAACAGCCATATATCGGAGGTCATGTAAGCTGGACAATTGGAACCTGTTTGGTGTTGCGAATCGTGATGTAATTACAAAAGCTGATGTGGGTCATAGAATAGAAGAAGCACAGAAGGAAATCTAGTTGTTTTTTACATGAACAAGTAATTACTTAAGTAAGAGGGACTTTTTTATACTACTACACTCAAGCAACCGGCATTAAGAACGCACTTGATAGTGACCCTGCACTACGTGCCACGGGTTGCGAGTTCGAATACCAGCCAGGACTCATGTCATCAGTTCTCATCTCAGGTATTAAAGTACCTACCACTAGCCTGGCAGTGACGGAAAACATCGTAAGATAGTTGCACATTCAAATGTCGTGTAGCCTAATTCCAATAGGTCTTTATTTTTTTGACTCTGGGTATGGCCGCGGGCAAAAATTAAGATTTTTTTATGTTTCTTCTACTTGATTAAGGATGATTTAAAATAGACGTTTGCTACTGGATACGAATCAAATCAACTGATTAGATGAAAGTGCCTCTGTCAAGGGTTACATCGGAGGTCAGATGGCAGTCGCCAAGTAACAAGTGGACTTCCCAGTGGAGGCCAGCAGGACGGAGGTGCGGGGGCACCTCCTCCTGCATTGCACCGGTCACCACCTCCGTCGGATGGGATTAGTCAGGTGTTCCCGGCTAATCCCATAAGCCTCCCAACCGAGGGGCATGTAGGGCCCGCCACGTAACGCGGGCATGCGCCGGGGGTATGATGGAAGTAAAGGCTTTTGCCGGATGCCCATTACACCCCCACTCACGGCGCTGTGGGAACACCGGGTGGGTTTTTAGTGGGTAGAGGTCATATTGTCTGAGTCCCACATAACCCTGTAGCCCCCCGGCTACAGGGTATGCATAATGGCATTTTCTCCCCGACAAAAAAAAAGTAACAAATGGACCTGCCCAATCCTAGATCATGGTGCAACCACACCCTAACTAGATTGGGATAGAACGCCTGGAGAAAGAAGATTCTATCAAGGTAGCCTTCTGTACTGGCGCATACTCTTTGCTTGCCTTGACCGGCGCGGGCGCAGTGGCAGCAAAACAAACTAGTCGCAGGCGCACCGTTATCATGGCCGCTCTGTTGCTCCTAACTACTCTCTGCCTTGTTTCTGTAAGTATTCTAATTAAAATTAATATTTTTATGTAATTTACTCATGTCAGGCTTCAAAGATTCACTATGAGTCAACTATGAGTAATCACTCGTCAAGTGTCAATGTTACAGAGTCACTATTTTAGGCTGGTTTTAGTGTTATGCGGACCGTCAGTACGGATCTCTCCGCGTAGAGCGTTCCGTACCGGCAGGCAGCTGCGGGGCTCTCCGCGCGGACGATCGTCCGTACCGCCGGCGCCGACCATTCTAAAACGCTCCTAGAAGCGGAGTGATCCGTACTGACGGACCGCATAACACTAAAACCAGCAGAGTGAACACCGGCTTCGGTTTTTTTACGGATCAAGAAGAACCGGCAAGAAATTCGATCTTTTAAATTAATAAAGTCAAATTAAAAGTCAAAAGTATTAATTTACCATGGAATTAATATATTATATTACGTTACGTATACTTGATTTTCAATGATATTCTTTTGCACGTCAATGGTGGAGAAGTCGGTTATTCAAAAGGTCGTGGGTTCGATCCGTTCGATCCCGTCTGTTTTTATCGGGTGTTTTTATGCATATATTTTATGGATTTACAAAAATAAAAATAATATTCTAAGTAACGTTTATTCGTTGTTTGGCAAGTATATTTACAAGCTATGCTACACAGAAATCGATATCTCTGTGCTATGCTTAGTTCGGGTTGAATGTCGCTGTGTGAATAGTGCATATTCCATGGAATAGTGTTCAAGAATAATAATTATTTATTTATTTATAACCTTCGGGCTGTATATAAAACCTTCTCCGTAGACAAAATAAGACGTTCCTGTTATCTTTGACAATGAATTAGTTATGTCACAATTTGCAAGATGTTTACAAACATAATAATAATCTAAATGACCATTTAAAAATGATATGGCAAAATGTTACGTAAAGTAAAATATACAGTACCTAATGTTTATACCACACGCTTTAAATATTTATAAATAAACAAGCTATGCGTTAACTTAAAACACTAGAAGGTACCATTTTCAGTCCTATTTACTCCAAAGGTCGGTCAATCGTTCAGGAAACTGGGTAAGCTTAGTGGGTACTGGGACGATTTTCCTGTTTGTCACACACGTCCGTAGGTCTTGCGAGCCTGCAGTTATGGTGTATCAACGCAGTCTCATCAAAAATGCCTGAACTCCAGCCCCCCTGGACAAGCGGCATTTATGACGTTCGTTATAGCTCAATTTGCGATAGCGAATGTCAAAACCCATTAATTCCATGCAAAACAGTCCCCTACTTTCACCACGTGACTTTCCTATCATCATCATCATCATCATTTCAGCCAAACGAAGTCCACTGCTGGACATAGGCCTCCCCCAAGGATCTCCAAACCGATCGGTCCTGTGCCACCCGCATCCAGTGGATTCCGGCGATCTTTATAAGATCATCAGTCCACCTTGTGGGAGGCCTACCACGGCTGCGTTTCCCGGTACGTGGCCACCACTCGAGGACCTTTCCGCCCCAACAGCCGTCAGTCCTCCTTGCAATGTGTCCTGCCCACTGCCACTTTAGGCTCGCAATTCTTCGGGCAATGTCAGTGACCCTGGTCCTTCTGCGGATCTCATCATTTCTGACTTTCCTATGACATCTGTCAAATCCATACAATTTAAAGTTAGCGAATTTCGCTATCGCTGTCAAAATGTTACTTTGTCTAGGCCACCAGAACCAACCAGAACAACCAAATGTTTTTTCTAAATAAAATGATTTCAAATTTTTCTGATGATCCTATGAAGTAAGGTACTATCTAGTACAGCCATACTCAACCTTTTTTTTAATGGGGCCACAAACACGTTTCGATCTTGAAGCGCGGGCCGCAAAAATATTTAGGGCTGAAACTGCGTTGAGCGGGGGGGTGGGGGGGGGCGCGCGGCTTCATGCGGAAGTCACTTTTGTATGAGCCCGCGCGGGTGCCCGCTTAACGCAGTTTCAGCCCTTATGTGTTAAAAAAAACATAATTCAAAATTGGCGATGTGTTTATTGAAAAAAGAAAGTTGGTCACAATAAAGCCAACTATAAAATACATGATTTTGTAACCTTTATAATATTAGATTATGATGAATGAAATGCAATGTAGACCAAATTTGGAAAGAGCTAACTTAGAAAGATCTAACAATGACTTCAGGTTTTAACAAAGCTGCTGCGTATGAAACCATCTTGTTTTAATGAGATTTTTGATACTGTGAACACTTTTTCAAAACTTTATCAAGATCTGGCTTGTTGCTGCAAGCTAACCTTATTTATTACATCATCCAGATGAGAGTCTGTAAGCTTGTTTCTGTACACAGTTTTTGTGTATTTCATTTTCAAAAAAGACGATTCACACACGAATGTAGACCCAAAAAATGTTAATAAGACTTGGGCAATTCTTTGGACGCTTTTATATTTTTGGGGCACTATGCTCTAAAATAAGACTATCGAGTTCGAGTACCTATTTTATTTACTCAGAGCGCCCACATTTTTTTCTGATGGGCGCGGAATTTTAAAACCTACTCAAAGTTTTAAAATTCCAAGTGGGCCAATCACAAAGGCCCGGCGGGCCGCATGCGGCCCGCGGGCCGCAGGTTGAGTATGGCTGATCTAGTATCTACTAGATACTATTATCTATTTAAGCTTCCCCAGTGCCTCTTAGGTACCTCTGTTCTTCCATCTTTTCTATACCAACAATAATACTTAAGCCACAATTTCCAAAATAGCTTTAGCCCTATCAACCAACAACACAAATAGATAAATGGAGTCAAAGAGAATCCGCTTAATCCGACCCAATCCTAACTGGGAGGAGGATCTGGAGCGCACCGTCGTGGTGGGACCCTCGGAGGTGAGGAGAGTGCATTCCTACGCCCAGTCGCGACTGAAGAAGAAACCTCCACGGGCCTGTGGCTGCAAGGTTAGGTCTTGGATCACGTCTATAGTTATTCTAGACTGCAGGTCAAGCCGTCCAATTGCCACAAACCAGGCACTTTATACAGTATGACAGGAAATGCGAGGGACATATTTAAACCCTAAATAGTTAATGCTTCCATATAACAAAATAAGTATAAATCAATAAAAACTCTGGTAAATATCTGTCAATAACCTTAGTCGAAACCTGGAAATCCGCGTAACGTGCACAGTACCTATTTCGTGCACTCGTTCAAGTACGACTCAAATTGTACTTGCTTACAATTTGATTTTGGGGCGTAACCGGCCGCTCAGCACACGGGATTTTTAGGTAGTTCATGCATACACAAATTATTAGGATAATTATGACTAAACAAAACTAAGGATATATTTTTTAAAGCGAATTGGACTCTGAATCGGATTCTGAACACTCTCCTTAAATATGTCCCTCGGGTTACCTTACACGCTATATAATAAGCTTGTCCTTCTCGGGCGTGAAGCACACGGAAATGAATCTTCCACCGCGAGCGGAACGGACCCATTAATGACCTCGTCCAACTCGCAAGCGCAAACTGCATACTTATGTTTCCACCAACAAGAGTGTACAAGTATGCAGTTTGCGCTTGCGAGCCCAACGAAGTCATTAATGGGTCCGTTCCACTCGCGGTGGAAAACGTGCTTAAAGGAGAAACTGAATAAATTTGTACCACGAGGGTGGCTTAAATTGCGTCGCCTATGGATGCTTTGCTTGCAACACCAGAGGCATTCGGGCGTCGTTAACGGTTTTTTTTTATGGTATAGCGGGCAGACGAGCATGCGGCACACCTGATGGAAAGTGACAACCGCCGCCCATAGACATCTGCAAATCATGTAGAATCACAGATGCGCTGCCGGCCTTTAAGGAAGGAATACACTCTTTTTTTAAACAATTGCAAGTCGTATCTGATCAGAAACACCGCTGATGACAAAGAATTCCATATCTTGGTCGTGCGAGGCAGAAAATTGCGAGTAAAGCGCACAGTTGTGGACTGCCAAGCATCGATATGGTGGGGATGAATTTTTTGTCGCGAAGATCGGTGACGGAATGCAGCGGCAGGGATAAGCTCGAATAGCTCCTTGGAACACTCCCCATGGTAAATACGGTACATAATGCAGCATGACGCCACATCTCTCCGGTAATCTCCGGTAACGGTAATTTTAAAGGAAAAAAACGTTTGGCAAGAAAAAAAATACGTTTCCACCGCCAACACCACGCCCTCCTGCTGCTATTCGCTGTGTACTTCATAAAAATGAAATCTTTTTAATAGAGTTCTGAAGCCAGTGGTAGAGTCATTCTGTACCATGATGACGAGCCATTTGGTGTAATGGTCGAGACGTCGGCTATTACACCAAAGGTTGCGGGTTCGATCCCCGCACGGAACAAACATTTGTGTGCATGAACATGTCTGTTTGTATCGGTCTGGGTGTTTCTATGTATAATATGTATGTATTTACAAAAAAAAAATTATATAAGTAATGTTTATCCGTTGTCTGGCACCCATAGCACAAGCTAATGCTTAGTTTGGGGCTAGATGGCGCTGTGTGAATAATGTCCCAAGATATTTATTTTATAGTGCATATCTGAATCTTAATTGAATAAAGAATATTTTGATCTTTTATTTTGAATTTGTTTCTGTTTCCAGACATCGCTTGGCGTGGGAGTGGCTCCCACGATCAAGCTGAACGATGGCCGCGAGATCCCAGCGCTGGGACTCGGTACGTGGCTGGGATTCACTAAAGAAGTGAGTATTGTTTAGGGTTTTCAGCACTATTTTTATTAGACTTGATCGCAGCCCACCAATCAGGGACACTTCACCAGGAAGAGGCATTCAATGTGCAGCCAGTCTGTAGACTTATCTCAACTTTGAGGCTAAGTTCAGATGGTCGCGCATTGACGCGCGTGTACGCGCGACAAGGAGTTCACATGACAAGCGTAAGCTCACGGCCAGTCGGGCGCGATCATTCATTGAGAATGGAAGTGGATGAGGCAATCTGTTTGTGGATTTTTTATCGGAGGCTCAAAAAACGACGAAGACAAAGAAGATACTGGGTACATCCGATTTTAAGAGATAGAACTACTTTAAGCTTATATTTTACTCTTTACCTACCCAAAACTCAGAAGACATGAAGAAAAGTTTTTTAATTACTTCAGGATGTCGATAGCGACATTTGACAATTTAAGTCCCAAATAGCTGGTCTTTTTTCTATTTCATCAATGAATAAATCGACATCGAAATCCTCCTCCATTTTTCGCTGCTCCGTACGTCTGCACGCTAGAAGTCGCGCGAGTCAACTGAACACGTTGATACATGAACAAAGGAACTCAATACGCGCGCAAACGCGCATCCACGCGCGCATCAAGATACCGGCGATGGTGCAGCGATGATCGCGCGTAGCTGCGCGTAGACGCGCGTTCATGTGAACAGTCTGATATATTTACTTAGGAATTCTTTACGCGCGTAAGGATGTACGCGCGTCAACGCGCGACCATCTGAACTTAGCCTGAGCCTTTGATTTCAAGTGTACTTGCTTCCACGTGACTACTGCCGGAGCACAATCATAGCTGTTATATGGCCGCAAATTTCAGCTGTGGTAGCTAGCCAGTCGGAGTCTGAAAAAGAGGCGGGAATCGAAACGCTGGTTTGCTAATACACAAATACTAACTTACAGAGTATCTTCCCCAGGGTGGGCGAGTGCCGGTGAAGGGAGACGAGGTGGAGAAGGCGGTGGGATGGGCCATTGACGCCGGCTACCGCCACATTGACACTGCCTTCATTTACAATACAGAACCGCAGGTAAGATCTATGGCATGTTGTTTTTAATTTAAGAGGGAGGGTTTTCAAGTGGTTGACGCGTACAGGGAGACGCAGCCGTGGTAAGCCACCCACAAGGTGGGCCAATGATCTCATAAATATTGCGGTACCACAGGATGCGGTTGGCGCACGATCGATTGACCGATGTTCAAAAATGGACGTTTTTGGCTAAGATGATGATGATGAAGAGGGAAGCAAACGACTAAAAGATCCCTTAATTATATTTTTTACAGCAATTCCTATGGACACAATTTATTTCGCGATAGGGAATGCGGGAGAGGCGCCTGTGGGTGTAATTTGAGCTCTACCATACACAAAACTATAATATATTTACTGTCTTTTCATATTGTTCATAGGTTAGAGGAGAACCCCTACCATTTCGGACCCAAAACTTATTGACTGTGTTTTCATTGTTCATAGGTTGGAAGAGCTGTCAACAAAAAAATAGCAGACGGTGTCGTGAAACGAGAGGACTTGTTCATTACCACAAAGGTTAGTTATTATTGCGGCCACTTCATTGAACAGGGATAATTTTAAAGGAAAGTATTGTTCCATGTGCTGCCAATTAGAGCCTTTTATTGCAAGTATGGCATTACCATTTAAAATATTCATACACTAGCCTTCCGCCCGCGGTTTAACCCGCGCTTAATCTCTTTTTACAAATATCCCCCCTTCCCACACATTTCCGGGATCAAAAATACCCTATGTTCATCGGGGATAGTGTAGCTTTCCAACAGTGAAAGAATTATTCAAATCGGTTCAGTAGTTTCAAAATTGTTATTCCCGCAAGAATGAGACGTTTCCCGTAGGGATTTTATAGCCTATGTCCTATTCCGGGTTATAAACTACACGTGTGCCAGATTTCATCTTAATCCGTTCAGCCGTTTAGGCGTAATTGGGTAACAAACATCCAAACATCCAGACTTTCGCATTTCTAATATTAGTAATATAAGAAGTAAGATAATTATACTTAGGTTTCCCATTCTTTTAATACATTTTCGGTTCCCAGCTGTGGAATGACAGACACGCTCGTGACGCCGTGGTCCCAGCCCTGAGGCAGTCATTGAAGAACTTGAACTTGGATTATGTGGACCTGTACCTGATCCACTGGCCTGTGGGCGAGTTTGTAAGTACCTTCTTCTTATTGCTGGTGAAGTCAAACATATGTGTCAAGTTTTGGATGAGTAGGCAATTAAACACTTGACTTTTTGTAGGAGCGAATTGTTCCTTAAAATTGGGAATCTTTCTTCGAGTTTTAGAGCGGTTACGCACTACGTCCGATCCGAATCCGTTCCGAGTCCTATCCGTCTCGGTGAAATGACGGTCCGGAGTAGCCGTAGAACTAGGTGATTTAGTTATAATACGATTCAACTTAACTGGCGTGTCTGAAGTTAACTGCAAGCGTCGTTTGCGCAGGTGCGGGGCGCGGCTGCACCCATCTGACACCTACATTTGGGTTCTGCGCAGGTTCTCGCACGATGTTCAGACAATCGTATTATACGCACTACATCCGTCATCCTATGTTCTTTGTGATTTTGATTTCACGGAGACGGATCGGATTCGGATCGGACGTAGTGCGTAACCGCTCTTAGATCAAATGCTTGGAGACCAGGTCCAATGTACTATTTTTGGTGTGTCGTTTAAATGGGATTATTCCCGACTGCCCCTACCCAATCTGCCCCCAGTAGGGGCAGTCGAAACTTTTCGATCACTTTACTTGTGAGATGCAGGATTCCGTACTAATTCGTTACTATTTGTGGCGACTGGCGAGCGAATATTTTATGTTTTCCTGTGTTGGAGTCTAATAATGTCTGTTCGTCCCTAAAGTTTTAGTAAAAGTCATCGAAATCTGTAAATAAATGTCCATAATAGATAGATAGATAGATACTCTTTATTGCACAAAACACTTTAGGACAAACGTGTAACATATAAAAGCTGTACAATATAGGCAGACTTATCGCTAATAGCGATATCTTCCAGTCAACCTTAGAAAAAAGGAAAGTATAAAATATAGTCTGAACAGAAATCAGAATAAACAATTAATTATTTTCTGACTGTTACTATCTTGAAAATTATAATGCATGCCCTGCTCCCAGGTCGTTCACGTTAGATTTCCTCTGTCAAAAATCTTAATAACCTTCGTTCTCCACAGTCAAACCACACCCTGGACAACACAGACTACACAGAAACCTGGGCGGGCATGATCGAGGCGCGAGACCTGGGCTTGGCCAAGTCCATCGGCGTGTCCAACTTCAACCAGCGCCAGCTCGACCGCCTGATGTCGCTGAGCCCTGTCAAGCCGGCTGTGCTTCAGGTGGAGGTAAGGTCTTACGAACATCTCACTCCAGAAATAGCTTCTTTTTTCTCAGCTTTGAGAGTTATCGGCACTGTAAACCAGTTCTGTTTATCTGGCCGACCATGGATATACGACAGGTGTACGACGAATCTGTGACTCTAGACACCAGGTGTCTTTAAAAGAATACACTATTTTGCTAATGTGTAGTAAAAGAGCATAAATTTTCTCGAGTCAAATCATATTACAGATGATTTGTAGCGTGAAGAGTTGGAGAAGATGCGCGAGGTGGATGGTTGGATGAATACCTAGTGGGTGGTATAAAAAACCTGACGGCCAGATAGATGGCGCTTAAATGAAGACGATATTTGGTCAACAGACAGAGAGACTTTATATAATCGGCTAATTATGGTAACTAGTCACATGCTACATTGCGGGCATTATCGAGGCTGGGGACTTGGGCCTGGCCAAGTCAATCGGCGTGTCCAACTTCAACCAGCGCCAGCTCGACCGCCTGATGTCGCTGAGCCCTGTCAAGCCGGCTGTTCTGCAGGTGGAGGTAAGGTCTTACCCTGAGGAGACGAACATCTTATGCGAGCATCTCGCTCTAGAAGCGAACGCCTTGTATGTGAGCCGTGCTGCAGACAGTTCCTGTCATCTTGACCAAGGAAGCACACACCACCCTATCACAAAAGACCTGTAATAGCTTTAATGATGCTCCTTGTTTCTGTTTGCTACCTAGACGCCAAACTATAATAGTAAAGTGCACTAGGAGTCCTGGGTTGAAATCACGGACCGGACTAAAGGACGATGACAGAGTTTCTATGAAATCTGGTCCCACCTCCAATAGCTATGTGTGTTACATCGCTGGATAGGTATTTTTGAGCTGAATAAAAGTTACTATTACGCCAAGTTCCAAATCTTAGTCCGTTCAGAGTTATTCTTTATTAAACATTGTAGTTTTAGCAGCAACCAATTAATAATATTACTTGCTTTTCTGTACTATATGCATGTTATGTAAATACCAACATACAGATCATTGAATTAAAAACCTTTTTATCGGTCTCACTCGCACAGTCCCAAAACCTGAAGGGTACCATAGCGGGACTTTTTGGTAGGTATTTCGCGAGGGTGCCATACCGGTACAGTACCATAGCGGAACTAACCCGCGAACTAACTCATTAGGTAGGTATTAACAGGACAAAAATGAAACTGGTTAGCGGTACGGACGGCGGCGTTAAATAAATGTTTATTATTAAAATATTTTAACATTGTTTTATTTTATAAAAAAGCATTTGTTAACGATAACATCTGTTTAAATTATCATTTTGTAAAAAAAAACATTTAACATTATTTTTGGATCCTGTAAAACTACTATGTTTAAAAAAAGAATAACTCTGAACGGACTAAGATTTGGAACTGGGCGCCATAGTAACTTTTATTCAGCTGAAAAATACCTATCCAGTGATGTAACACACATAGCTATTGGAGGTGGGACCAGAATTGGCATCCTCCTTTGCAATTGGGTTTTTTTGTTTAGAAAATACTCAGTCACAGTCCAGAGTCTAGAGGTTGGCGGAGTAAGCACTCCCGTGCACGGTAAGCACATAAAACTTTTTTGGTCATTTCGGCCTCCTGCCCCACCGTGTTATAAGAGAAATTTGAGTGAGGGAATAGGGTCTACACCTGTACTGGCGCATTCACTTTTGATCTATATTCTTTACAAGTAGCTAATTGATTTGAAGATTTGCCGCCGTAGTCAAAAACTCAGCTAGGAGGACATCATGAAATTCATCACTACAGCCCAGCGTTGCCAGACGTCCCGATTTTGGCGGGACGTCTCGATTTTTAAATCAAAATTAAATGTCCCGCGCGGGACAGGCTTAGTCCCGCTTTTCGGGGAGAACTCGACTGTACGTGCAGAGAGCTGAGGAAGAAAAGAAACGCGCTTACCGCGCGTAATGAAATTAAGAGTGTGAAAGAGAGAGGCTACTTGAGATGGCTACTTTTGCGATGTATTTTCACGTAAAAAAGATAAATATTTGAAAAGCTTTGATTATACAGGTACGTTTTCTTCCTATGTCCCGCTTTTGACGGAAGAATCCCGCTATTTTCACTCAAAAAGTACCAAAGTCCCGACTTGGCAAAAATAAAAACTGGTAACGCTGCTACAGCCTGACAAACTATGTATTACTGTTTCTCCAGATAAACCTGAACCTCCAGCAACCAGAGCTCCTAGCGTTCTGCAAGTCCAAGAACATCGCGGTCACCGGCTACACCCCTTTCGGCTCGCTGTTCTACAGCAAGGCGACTCCCGACGCCCCCCCTCCGAGGATCGACAACCCTGACCTGGTCGCCATCGCTGCGAAATACAACAAGACTGTGCCGCAGATTACTCTTAGATACGAGGTGAGAATATTTCTCTTTTTTATGCTAGTTCAGTTGGCAGACAGGTACGCGGCCCACCTGATAGGAAGTGGCCACTGCGGTTTATCCAATTAACTTCTAACGGGACTTAAATGCAGGTGTCTAGAGGAGAAAACCTAGCTTTTTAACGTAGTTAGTGTTCCTTCCTTCAAAGCCGCCAGAGAATTTTGTGATTCCTCCGGTGTTGTAGATGTTTAATGGGCGGCAGTAGTCACTAAAGATTAGGTTTGCCGCATGCTCGTCCGCCCACTATTTCATATAAAAAAAGGTATGAAAGAGATGAGCAAGTTTGTCATCTATGGTAAGTGATCACCGCCCGCCCACTCCTAAAGTCTTAGCTTAGAAATGTTGAGAAAAGGAGTGAAGGGAGAAGGAAGGGGAAGGGCTATGGGGATGAGTAAAAGCATTCAGGATCAACAAGAGGATGTATGGGACTGAACCTTTTTATCTTATATCCTGCCTGATAGCGAACGAGGCTCTGGCAAACGAGTCGTTGGCAGTGTAACTATCCAAATCCAAAGGTGACCGGCTGCAGAAGACAGGGCCAAAGCTTCATCCGTCGCCAACCTGCTTGCCCATCGTGGCGATTCCATGTGCACATCCTTCTAATTCTTGCGAGTGTTTGGAGATGCTTATATCTGGCAGTAGACTTCGATAAGCTAATAATGATTATGATATTGAAAATAAGTAACACAAACGAGGTTTCTATACTGAGTAAGACTTTGTTCTCTCCAGGTGGAATTAGGCGTGATCCCGATCCCCAAGTCCACGACGAAGGAGCGCATAGAGCAGAACCTGAACGTGTTCGACCTGGAGCTGACGCAGCAGGAGCGAGACAAGCTGAGGAGCTTCGACCGCGGGCACCGCACCATCCCCGTGCGCCACTGGGCCAGCTCCCCCTACTACCCCTTCGAGAAGAACTGAGCCTTTGACTAATATATGAGATTATCATATCAACTGTCTATTCTCGTCTTTCTTATTTCTCTTGCAGAATTTCGACCAATCTCAATTAGTTCACTAGGCAAATGGATAGAAAGGAGGATTTTTTTTTATGCAGTAATGGAGCTGGCAACCCAGAGTATTGAGCAGCGCCACCACAGCCAGTAGCGTTTCGACAGTTTATTAAAAAGCGTCGCTCTAAGTACCTACTACTACATTTTAGCCTTCTTTTGTCTTTATTTAATTAGCAGTAGTAATAGGGTATTTGACTATAATTTTTTTATTTGCTTTTTATACAGTTTATTTAATAAATAGCACTATGTTTTTAAAATTTGGAAATATCTTTTGTATTTTCGGAATTACAGAGTTGTAAACTTCACGATTAACAAGGAGAGCGCTACTTGTATGTGACGTCACATGCAAGTAGCTCCATAGTAGCGCCATATAAAATGTTGTTTTAGAAAGAGACAGATATACTGAAAATGAATTGCTTTGTAACTAACTTGATTTTTAACCGATTTTAAATATTTTTTCAATTATATTATACTTCGGTGTTGTATTATCGAATACAGTCACAAAATATTCAAATTTCAACTACATTCAAATACCCTATTGGTCAATCTTCTGTCATTCTAGAAGATCTTCTTATATTGTGATCCACATTAATACTGGCAATCATGGTGACAAACATCTAAAGCAGTAACTAGTCAGTCGAACACTGGACCCAGCTTTTATAACTGCTAGTATCACGTCTGGTAATAAGGATAGGTAGCTTGAAGAATTCCGTGATGAAACAGAGCATAGAGCAGAACCTGAACGTGTTCGACCTGGAGCTGACGCAGCAGGAGCGCGACAAGCTGAGGAGCTTCGACCGCGGGCACCGCACCATCCCCGTGCGCCACTGGGCCAGCTCCACCTACTACCCCTTCGAGAAGAACTAGGCCTATGATTAATATACTATGAGATTATCAACTCTGATTCTTGGAGTTTTTTTAATTACCTTGCAGAATTTCCTCCGATCTCAATTATATTCAAAATAATACTGGGCATATGAAAAAGTTCTCCTGTCAATTGGACAGTAGGACTTTTTATCCAGTACTATAAAGTTGCTAACAACCCGTGACCAGTGCCCCCAAAGTCTGGCGCGTTAAGAGACATTCCATCAGAAAGCATCGCTTTAAGTGCTGCTACATTTTAGTCTTCTTTTGTTTTTAATTTCACTCCCAGAAGCTATAGATTAATCTTCTGTCATTCTAGTATTATGCTCCACGTTAATTTTGGCAATGAAGGCGGTGGTTTCATTTAGTGTGGTAACTAGTCCGTCGGGCCCCGGAATGTCTTTGAAACATCCAGGGTTATAGCTGCTCATCTGGTTTTTTTTTTTTTTTTCGGAGGAGAATGCGTTTATGCACCATAACCGCAGGCTAGCTAATCCTGCGGCCGTGTGTGGGACTCGAGACTAAAGCATCCACTATTACCCACTAAACTCCGCCGGTTCCCCTTCCGATTGGGACAAACCGGTGCCAGCGTTAGCTATTGACCAGCCCAGCTGCTCATCTGGTTCTAAGGTTACCTAGATAACTTGGAGACTTCTCCCATGATGAAACAGAGCTTAGAGCAGAACCTGAACGTGTTAACCTGGAGCTGACGCAGCAGAAGCGAGACAATGTAATGTTGTAAATAGACTTGCCAATCCTGAACCATGGACCATACTAGATAGGAACAAAAGGCTGTGAACCTCCAAGACTATTTATTAGATGTATAATGAATCAGTTCGAATATACATAGTTTGGTTTCGTATATTTGGTGTTTTAAGACCCAATAAAAAGTACTGATAAAGAAATCAAACAAATGGCGTTATCTCGAGAACCATAACGTTTTATGACTGCCATAATATTTTATATCAAGTATAGAGATAGGCTCGATGGAAGGCCTAGTGGTTTTAATACCGGACATGATCTCGGGGTCCTAGGTCAGTTTCCAGTTCAAGACACATTTTGTGTCGATTGTTTTCGGACACAGCTTGGTGATCACCAATCCGCTCTTGGCAAGCGTGGTGATAAAGCCAGTAGCCATAGTAGTATCTACTCGTATGTGCCCGTAGTCCACCCAGGTGAACTTGCTAGGTGTACTACGGAGCAGGAACGAAAAATTCATTGGTGTACGCCGATGTTAACCATTGACTTGGATCTAAAGTGACGACAAATGTGAGGGAATATTATTGGGAGTGCACCTGTGTTTGCTACAATAGCGGCAGATTATTCTCTTAATTTTCAATTATGTAGGTGAAGCCATTGAATTCAGACAACCAAATAATATCTACTTTTCAATTTACATTTTTACCTCAATGAATATGGCCTATCGATTCATCCTGATTCATCCATTTAAATAAAAAAGACAAACTACAGCGATGCAAGAAATTTAAGACGAAAATTATAATTTGCAACATTCCGCTGACACATCCTCTCTTTATACGAATGGTAACATAAAAACAATGGGAATACAGATACTATCACCCTCCCATCCCTTGAAGGGGCAGCCCTTTGCTTACAAACTTCTAAAAACAACCTTAAACGAACAGTTCAAAGTTACAAATTGCGTAAAAGTTACCAGAGACAGTCTTGGCGCCACCCAGACAACGCTTCGCCAACGAAAAATTTATCAAACCATATCCATTTATCACTCCGTACATACCAAAATGAACCTTTAAGTTCCATTCTCAAGACTACAATTCGCATAAACGAATTTAGCTGGAGAAAACTCGTAGAGGTTATATGGAAAGTCAATACTGAAACTTTAAACTAAACTCAAACGAACCTCAACCTTAAATGTATACAAATAGAGTATATTTTCATGTTGCTTGTATAAAGGAGGTTAGGTTATTTCGTAGTCTCGCGAGCGGGAAAATTTGGCGCCAGACTGGTCGCCGCCATTACGTTTTCGCGGAGGCAAAGGCATTACAGTTTGTTCTGCCCGCTTCCGCATTCACTGTTATGCTTGCTAATTTACGGTTATGGGGGCTAACTTTTGCAAGTACGGGAGCATTATGGGGTAGGCTTGAGTGGTTTACGTCTAATTAATTTAATTCTGAATGCATTTACTGAATTTTAATGGTGTTGCTTAAGCTTTGATTATGACAAATTGATGCACATCTGTGGTTCTAAAAATATATTTATAA
Organism: Mecyna flavalis; assembly: GCA_949319885.1. NCBI lineage: Eukaryota > Metazoa > Arthropoda > Insecta > Lepidoptera > Crambidae > Mecyna > Mecyna flavalis. The sequence continues at coordinate 7,936,225 of OX439420.1, read as the reverse complement.
AATTGAATCAACTTAGCTCTTTTTGGTTTTTATTAATTTATAAAATTAGACTTGTTATTGGCTATTAGAAACGTGATTAGAAACTAGGAAAATCCGAATACTAGGAAAAATATAGTGGACGCTTCAGTCTCGAGTGCCACACACACAGCCGCAGGTCTAGCTATGGTGCATAATTATATAAACGCATTTATGGCCTACAAAAAAAAACTTTTTGAAATGAAAGGATCAAAGATTAGGGGAGCCTGTATCCTCAATCCTAACTAAAAATATACCTGACAGTCATAAAACGCTAATTTAATACATTACTCTCGCATTAAAAAAAACGGATGTTAAACATTCGCGCCAATTTTCCGCTCTCAAAACGACGCCATCTTTTTTTTATATTTTATATTTGTACTAAGCTAAGCTAGCACTTGACCACAAAGTTGTCTAATGTTTAACAACTAATTATGCGATCTACGATGGAGGGCGCTTTCTTAGGAAAAGCCCTTTAATTCTGGCCCGGTAATCTTCTAATTGCTTCTAATTAAAGAGCGCCATTTTGGTTTCTTAGGAAAAGTGTTAACTGACCTCCATAGACAACTGGAGCTCAGTGACTGCAATAAGGTGAATAAGGTATTCTCACTGGCCGGCCAACAACACACTACTTCTTTCTTTTAACCTGAACCTGTCAAATCATCTGACATCAGTCAGCAGTCAGTCTTTCGACAAAGCGACGAGATGAGTTTGTGAGTTGTAAAATTGCAAGTCCCCTTCCTCCCCCCTCTTTGTGGTTAACCAATGCTGGCTGCGGCGCTGGTGTGGTGGTGTGTGGGCGTGGGAGTGGGCGCCCACCAGTGGGATGCTTCCGCTGACTATGCTGCAGCGGGTCATGGCCGACACGATGTTGATTTCGACGATTATTATGACGAGGAAGGTTAGGTTCGATTTCTGATTGATACAAACATGCCTGTTTGTCGTGCTTGATTGGCGGAGTAATTGTAGGAGACGGCTTCGTCAGGGGAAGCAGATTTGATCATTAAGTCAAGCAGAAAATGTGTGATTGATAAAAAATCTATAACGATATGCTTAAAATGAGGTGGATAAGTGAAAGCTAGTACGCCTCGATGGTCTAGTGGTTCAATCTTCATCATTTGCCTGTCCCAGTCCACTGCTGGATATAGGCCTTTCCAACACTTGCCACTTTCTCGATCCTCGGCCCTAATAAAGCCAACTTTCATCAAAGTTACCATTGACACCATCAAAGATGACGCCTATGCCCTTCACTGCTGATATTTTCTTGCTTACTTATTTAATCGAAGGTCTCTTCCAGATTTCACGTCAACGACCATGACTCCGGAGCCTAGAAACCACACCAGGGTGCGCCGGTTCGGCGACCGGCCGTCCGTCGTCAGGACTCTCAGCGAGAACGAGATAAAAGAAGTCAAGGGTACTCTCCTCCTATTTTTTGCGAACTAGAAAAGAAGAAGAAACATTAAATTAAGAAGAGTTATGCTGCATACAGTTATTGGCTCGAACGGGGCAATACCACCCTCTCACATTCATCATCAGCCTATATACGTTCCCACTGCTGGGACACAGGCCTTATCTCAATTGTGAGATAGTATACTCCACCACGCTGGCCTAGTGCGGGTTGGTGGAGGGGTGCGTAAGAAAGGCAAGTGACCAACCTTAATGTCAGATGTTATCAAGCCGCCAAATGGCCTCTGACTAGGCTTGACGACTAATATTTACATTATAGTAAATATCAGCCGGGACCAACAGCTTAACGTGCCTTCCGAAGCACGGAGACGCTTGAAATTGATGTCACTAAATATGGTCAGAATGGTCACCCATCCATTAACCGACCGCGGCGTAGGTAGCTTGACTTTCGTTATCGCTAACGAACCACTGTCACAGCTGCGCCACGAGCGCCTCTTCTCACACTATGATCGACGAATGAATTTAGCTTTGTTATTGCGCTCCGTTTGAGTACCGAATAAGGTTTGAATCCCCACTTCATAGCCCATCACCATCCCCCTCTTTTCATATTTCTTTAAAGGTGGGCAACGGAACTAAGAACTTGCTTAGCTTAGAGCGAAGAAATGGTTGTTGGTCCCTTACATCCCACGAATACTTTACTTGCCCGGTGCACAATCTATCTATCTATCTATATATATAAAACTCAAAGGTGACTGACTGACTGACTGACTGACTGACTGACATAGATAGCTATCAACGCACAGCCCAAACAACTGGACGGATCGGGCTGTTTGGCATGCAGGTAGATGTTATGACGCAGGCATCCGCTAAGAAATGATTTTGATCAATTCCCACGGGAACTGGAACCACGCGGGTGAAACCGCGGCCGGCCGCTAGTTCGTTACAAATTCGTAATGCAAAGCGTTCTGTCAACAGTTTTGTAGAACTGTTTGTGACAATAAATTGATCATGTTAGTGATTGCCACAGTAGCAACACAGGAGATATTAACTATAACCCAAGTCACAAGTCTGGAACCAACTCGTCCCAACCGGGTGGAATGGAATCCAGGGAAGTTTAATGGGTATAGTGGGACGCTTAAGTCTCCAGTCCCACACACTTAGGGTTGCCATCTCTAAAATTTGGAAAACAGGACAAGACGCGTGAAAACCCCGGATTTTAGGGTCCGAAAGCCGGAGATGTCAACAAGATCTTTTAACATATTCAATGTAATAAAAAAAAACAGTTGAAAATGTCATAAATCACCTTTTTTTAAAACTCGGTCTACAAATGAAACCTTCCCCGGACGCTGGCATGGATGGCAACACTACACACACTGCCGCAGCAGATGTAGCCTCCAGTAATGAAGCCGTAACACATTCTGCTCCGAAAAAATAGGGGATTTAGCACAGACATTTTCTACATTCTCTTTCCCGCAGGTGTGTTGAAGGAAATGCTGTCCGGCCGAAGGGTGTTCAACTCGACCTCGACCCTCGCGATGGAGACAGCCACTAGACTGGTGACCGTGATGCTGCGAGCCACCAGGAGCTCGTCCTTCACTGGCCTCACCAGGTCACACTGGCCTGTTACCAGGTAACCGCCTATTTTCCTATTTTAACGGCCCAAGCTATGACTGATTTGGTGTTTTGGCTGAAAAGTCGACAATAAGGCTGAGAAGACAAGCGAAGCCGCCGCAAAGGCTAGTAGTAGGTACTTGGTGTTCTGGCAAATTGTATAATTTTTTAAACATCCAATGTCCTGCTGTAGTGCAAATGTCTCAATTATTGAAACAATCTGGCCAAATGCGGATCACAATAATCCGAGCCGAGCGGTGTCAGAGAAAAACCGATACAAAGTTTGCTCACCCCGGGAGTAGAACCTAGGATAAAATAAAAATACTGTACTAACGTATGATATAGAGGTCGCGGGTTCGATGCAAACTTATTTGTTGGCATGATCGCGTCTGTTTGTATCGGTCTGGGACCTGGGTGGTTCTAATTCTAACTATGTGTAATTATTACGTATTTAAGAATTGGTTATCCAAGCTATTTAGTTTGGGGCTGGACGGCGCTGTGTGAATAGGAATATTTATTTAAATTTTGCCATCAGGTCGAGTGTAGACCCAACAAAGTTTTACGAGAACATAATAGAAGAAATAATCGACCACGCCCGGAAGCAGGGGGGCGACGCGGTCCCCACCAGGACCACGGAGCGGGAGACCACGTTCAACGCGTTCCTCGAGGATGTGGAGATTTCTAAGCCGATGTTCCGCGAGATTGAGTCATCATCAGGTATAAGACAACCACTGCTTTTTTTTTTCGGATGAGAATGCGTTTATGCGCCATAACCGCAGGCTAGCTAGACCCGCGGCCGCGTGCGAGACTCGAGACTAAAGCGTCCACTACCCACTAAACTCCCCCGGTTTCCCCTTCACACCCGATTGGGACGAGCTGGTGCTAGCCTTACTATGGACCAGCCCTGGTAACACCCATTGGGTGGGTTCGTAACACCCACTGCTGGGCATAGGTTTTCCCCAACTCCCAAGGATCTCCATGATAGGCAGTAATGCGCTACCCGTATACAGCAATTTCCTGCCACCTTGACAATATCTTTGGTCCATTAATCGTAAGTTTATTTATTCATTATTTATTAGCATTATATACTAGCAGAAGCCTGCCAAAGCAGATGAAGGATTTCAATTGTGTTTTATGTGAAATTACTGGGTATATGAGACCTTATAACTGTCGTCTCGGTGTTGTAAGGATGGGACTTGGTGGACGAGTAAAAGATAACCGTTCTCAGTGTATACAGTGTATTAATGCCTCAAATAACTTGACGCGATGCCTTATATACTAGGTATTACATATGAGAGGGTAAGGTGTCATACACACACACTACAGTGTAGCGGGCGCAGGGCAGTGCCAGACAGTAACTGCTTAGTTACTGTTTGGCACTGAACTGTCTAAGGGCAGACGTGGCGCTTACCATCAGGTGTACGATCTGCTCGCCTTGTTACACATTGCAATAAAAAAAACTCTCAGCAAAACATGCTCATCCAAATTAACAACTTTGAGATGTCATTCCTTTTAACATTGGAAATGTTTTTTCGATCGTGTCGGTAGGGGGCCAATTTCAGTGAAAGTGCGACATCGCTCTGGTGTCGTCAATTTTGGGGTTACCTGGGTAAACAATGTGACAAAAGATGCGTCTTGACGAGGTCTATAAGACGGTGAAATTTTATTTTGAAAAATTCAAAAACTTTTCCGAAAAAGTGCAAAAATGTCGAAAAATGTTGTGATTTTTTACGGACTTCTCAACTTAAACCATCAATTTCTCAAAAACGAAAAACGATAGAGACAAAATTAAAAAAAGGTATCGGGGTAATTAGTTGGGCTACAGTTTACAAAAAACCGGACCTCGCTATCTATAACCGTTTAGGTGGTAGTAGCGCCCTTTTTATCGGAGTTGTCCGGCGCGTGGACTGGTGAGTCACATAAAGTATTGATAACGGTTGGCCCAACTAGCACCGTAGCGTTAAAAAGACTCTCACATGAGTTGTATAAAGGTGTTCGTTGAGAATTAAATACTTAAGATTACCTGTAAAAGAGGCGTTACAGAGTCCTCTAACACCCTTATAACCACGAAAAAGGCCCACGACTTTGAGAGAAAAGCTTTAGTTAAGCGTTTAAAGTGGTGTCATCGAAGTGCTTAAGTTATAGAAAGCCTATAAAGCGGTGTCATTGAAGTGCTAAAGTTACTGCAGAAGAGCGTTTGTTCACTCACAGCTATAACTTTTACTTGTACAATGATGAGTCTACGGCTTCCTGATCTATTCACAAGGAAACAATCGTCTTAACGCCTCTTTTATTGCTGCTCTTATCATTAGTTTGACTTGTTTTTGTACAAGCACTTTTTTTTTTGGAAATTGCAGCTTCACAGTGCAGCAGATGTAAACCATGAGAACTTATTTGTTTTATTTTCCATTCCAAATATCATTATCAATTGCGTGATGTACTGATAAAGCAAATATATTTTTCTAAGATAAATTGTTTGACACATGAAGTAGAAAGTTCCTTTAAGTAAAATACTATGTTGATTTTTCACATAGTTCGTCTTCTTGAACGTAGGAATAGCGTGGCTTGGGTAATGCTGATGATTCCACATCTGGCGGACGAAAGCGTGTGTGCAAAAGGCGAAAAAAACTGAGCATTGTTAAAGGGCGTAGTCCGCTTATAAAAAATAACGTTACTCGACGGTACCTGCTACTAACCCTTGTGTATCTCTTGCGCAAAGAGATGTTTTCATTATAGTTTGCCTTATCTAAGTACATTTCCAATGTACCAGAAGGTCGTGAAAGGCACGAGATCTGTGATTTTTTTACGGTTAGGTAGTATAGCTGGTTTCTTAGAGTCCCACATCACACATTGTGAAACGGTTTACCAACAAACGGTTAATCCATGATTTGCATTCCAATAGAATCTAAACTCACCAAAACTTGGCCACCACTGGGCTTTTTTCATACAAACATTAACAAAACTTTAGCGTCTAATGCTACGATGTATGGAGCGTTGAGTTCGGTTTAAGTATTGTTTTTCCTTTTTGAGAAAATTGAGCGGTTTTTGGCAAATTTTGAAACTGTGATTCGACAATTGGGCGTTTGGCCTCTTTATTGACGTAATAATCATTGCACAGATGCAAATAGTTTTCTATCTATGAGACGCTAAAGTGACCATGTTTGTATGAAAAAAGCCCAGTGGCCAAGTTTTATTGACGGTGAGTGTATAACCCATGAACATTTTGCCCAAACAACGTTTTACCCATTAATCGTTCGTTCGCCAAGAGAACGAAAGGCCAATGAACGTTTGGCCAACATAATTTTTGAGCCATTATCTAACTACTTAACCAATTTGTATTTGCTTTGTTTTAGAGCCGGAGGGTAACACCGATGAAACAGACACACACACAGTTGTTCGACTCAGCGACGACAGCAACGAACGCATCGATAATAGTCTCAGCGACGACAGCAACGAACGCATGGATAATAGGAGTATCAGCCTTTTTATGTCTTACAATAAATAAAATAAATTAACATAAACTCACCGGCAATAAAACCTGACCACTGGGCTTTTTTCATACAAACGTGGTCACTTTAACGTCTCATAGATATAAACCTATTTGCAGCTGTGCAATGATTATTACGTCAATGGAGAGGCCAAACGCCTAATTATCGAATCACAGTTTCAAAAATTGCCAAAAGTCCTTCACTAAGTATATTATGTTGAGTTCGGTTTATTGTTTTTCCTTTTTGAGAAAATTGAGCGATTAGTGTAAATTCTTGAAACTGTGATTTGTTAATCGGGCTTTTGGCCTCTCCATTGACGTAATAACCATTGCACAGCTGCAAATAGTTTTCTATCTATCAGACGCTAAAGTGACCAAGTTTGTATGAAAAAAGCCCAGTGGCCAGGTTTTATTGCCGTTGAGTGTATATGACACTATTCACACAGCGCGTCCAGCCTCACACTAAGCATAGCTTTTTTTGTCTCTGTCTGGCAGAGCGAGAATTTGTGTGAGATCATGAGATGTATAAGGAGAGAATGAATATTGATAAATTATTGTTAATCAGATTGCCATTCGCGAATGTATTGTACGGTCTACAGCACATCACGGTTAACACTTGCAGTTCGATAATAGAACTTATGCCCCCGACATAAGAATGGTACAAAGTCCAAAGTCTTACGTCTGGCGTGCTTTTGAACTATGGGTGCCAGACAACGGTAAAAAAAAAAATTTTTATAAATAAATACACGTATTGTTACTGGCAAACTTTTTGATCATCGGTCGACGGAGTAGGGGAAATTACGACCCCGACGCCCGCGCGCGCTATTGGTCAAAGGCATGCTTCTAACCAATAGCGCGCAGGCATGTCAAAATTCGTATTCTCTGCAATCCCCACCCGATAGTCAAGAAGTTAGCCGACACCTGTAACATTTTTTATATTTTAAAAGTTAAAAAGATGTGACGTACGGTCAACAGCACATCACAGTAAACACTTGCAGTTCGATAATAGCACTTATGCCGCCTACATAAGAGTGGTACAAAGTCCAAAGTGTAATAGTCTGACGTGCTTTTGACTGTACAAAAGAATTTAGGTACCTTCTGTCTGTCAATAATACGTTATAATTTACTATGTTTTAAGAAACAACACCAACTGAAATAAATTGGAATGATGAAACAACGGTCAGAATGGAGTCGACTACACCCCAGCGCACGCGCAGGACTCGACGCAGAACTACCACAAGTAATAAACTTAACCTTTTTATTGAATAGTAAATTCTGATATTTAACACGGTTACTACTCATTAAATAAAACAACTTTAAACGGATAAAAACTCACGTATATTCTACATTTTAAAAATCCCGACGTTTCGACTACTTTTCAGTAGCCGTGATTACGGTATGACTGAGGTATTACGCGAGTTTTTATCCGTTTAATGTTGTTTTATTTAACTTTTTATTGAATTCAAAATGGAGGGGCAGATACGGTTAATATAATTGACCTTAGGACATCTTAAGAACAGATGCTATTCAGGAATGTCGTTTGTTTAGTTTGAAATGGTTTAACAGTGCTACAGTGGATCTTTTGGTGAAATTCTCCCTCTTCTTCAAATCAAATATAGCCTGACCAAGAAAATGAAAAAACCTGCTCTGGAGGCGCCACATTAGCTATGGTTAAGCATAACTCACAATATCCAAATAGTAACAAGGCACGGTTGACAAATGACATCAAACTTTGACAGACAAGATAATGAATGACATCTTATTATTTTTTATTTGATTGTTGCCACTTGAAGAAATTAGTTCCAATATTTTCCGCAATATGGCGAGGCTTTTTACTTTATTGGTCAGGCTATACTACATATAAAGACTGACCAGTGGCGTAACTATACCTACCATAGGACCGTAGCAAATATTTTGGATGGGATTATTCCGTTTTTAAGTATTTTACGTACATTTTTTCCAACCTTTTACCACTATACATACTTAATAGTTTTGTTTCCACTACTGACATAGTCACGCCTCTCAGACAGTTTCGTCACTGCAATATCTTGACTACCTGTTTTATTGACAGCAACTCCGCCCAAGGAGATCATTGACATTGAGACCCTGGTCGAGATCATCGCTAACTTGACTCTGGACTACGAGCTGATCAATATCACAGATCTATTTAATAAGGTAACCTTATCATCATGGTCATCCTTTGTAACTGAAGCTCTATGTGTTAAAACCAGTTCATAAAACTTTGATAGCAAATAGGACAGCTTGCATGGAACAGTGGCTTAGCTCCTTGGGTATCCCGAAAGTCATAGGTTCGATTCTCACCATGGCTCAATTTGATAGTGTGAAGTTTTTAGCATCATACTCGCTAAGGTAAGATACAAACCGAACGGCGCGCGGAGCCGATGCTCGCGAAAAATGTATTAGTAGTACGATGCGAATACGACCTTAAGAACTGATAATAAAATACAATTTCCTCTGCGGCTTTGTAAATGCGCTGGCGCCGACTCGCCGCGCGCCGTTAAATGTGGTAGTTCCCTAAGTCGCTATCATCTTCCAGATGAAACCTGCCGTTTCTTATAACTCTTCCAAAACTTTCATAAACTGATGACAAATGGCACTGAACTATTTTGAATTAGTATCAGTTCTACATCGCGTAAGCAAAGTAATTGTGACTGTAATGTAGTGAGTACAATAGCATAATACACATGATGAATTCAAGATTTTACATCAGATTTTAGTCAAGTATATCTCATTTTTAGTGCCATCTATTGTAGATAACCAAACAGGTTCAAGTAACTAAAATGCCCCCTACTGTACGTTCCGGAATGCTAGATTCATCTGAAGATCGGAAGTTAGAGAGACTAGAAAGTTTTAACACTACCGTGATGTATACAACTCGTGACGCCATCTCTTGGAACTCCAGAGAACTAACTTGTCACTTGCTTCTTACGGTTACTCTACTAGGTTTTGTTCTCTCTCTAGACTTTACTGAAGTACAACGTACCCAAGTGCTTGGCTCCAGAGACGACAACCGTGAGCAGCACTCCCCCCTCCACCGAGGAGCCCATGTATGACCTCGTTAACGCAACGATTATATCAAAGGTTAGAACACACTAAATTATAAAACATCTAAAAATATAAAAATGTCGTCATGGCCGAGTTTTCCGTTACGGAGGAAAATCTTTATGATCAACCAACTGCGCAGAATATGAGCGGCATTTCCTCACTTTCATAACATCGGTCTTGCGCGTGATCTCTCTTCAGAGATCAGGCGCAAGACCAATTTCCGAGGCACGGAGATGTTTTACAAGGCCAGCTTCCAGACATCAGACAGCGGACTGTGTCTAAGAAAAAAAAAAACCAATTAGAAATTTTTGGCCCGGCCCGGAATTTGAACTCTTACCTGGCGTTGCTTACAAAGTGCCGCTTTCTAGCCACTGCACCACTGGAAATCATTTCTCTTCTCTTCTCTCTTCTCAATCGGTACCCCAATGCTGAGGATCATGACTCCGATTGATGTCAATGGTCTGCCTCCATCCCTCCTGGTCGATCGCCTGATGTAAAGCATCGCAAACCGGTATCTCTAGATGTTCAGAGATTTGATCTACCCATCGTTTTGGGTTTCTTCCCCTTAGCCTCTTTCCCTCTACTTTCCCGGTTACCATCAATCGCTCTAAGTTATTAGCGCCTCTTCTGGCGATGTGACCGTAGTATCTGATTATGCGCTGCATACAGGTCGAAGAGGGAAGTCATTTATGGATACTATTATCAGCTTCTCAGCCGAAAGACCTCCACTGGATATCTATACTAACATTATAAAGAGGAAAGATTTGATTGTTTGTTTGTTTGTATTGATAAGCTCCGAAACTCCTGAGCCGATTTGAAAAAATCTTTCACTGTTAGAAAGCTACACTATCCCCGGGTGACATTAGGTAATTTTGATTCCGGAAATGTGGCGAGAAGGGGGAGAAAAATTGACAAAAGAAATTACGCGCGGGTGAAATAGCGGAGGCGACCGCTAGAAGGATATATTCATTACTATGTTAACAATATCTTGTTTCCAGTGTTTCGTCTGCGGCTTGGAGTCAGACGGGATTCCGCGTAACGCGTACTGCGCAGACGCATTCGCCGGGGACTTCCTGCCACTGGTGCCAGTGGACCCGATGGCTAAGGGACAGATAGCCCGCTATAGGAAGTACTGCCGGTTCCTAGATATGTGAGTAAAATCATATGAGAAAGAGTATGTGTGTGCCATAGAATTTATGCGACGCCGACCGCACTCGAAACTAAATCTCCTTGCTTGCACTAAGCCTGGTAGGTTCCTGTACTGGGCCGTCTAGGTGGGTACCACCGCAGTGCCAGATATTTTCCCGTGAAATAGAAGTGTGTCAAGCACTTCTGTGTTTTGGGGAAAGGGCAATTGAAGCTAGTAAAATTACTGGGTTTATGAGACCTAATAACTGTCGTCTCGGTATAGCGGGCGCAGGGCGGTGCCAGACAGTAACTGTTTAGTTACTGTTTGGCACTGAACTGTGTAAGGGTAGACGTGGCGCTTACCATCAGGTATACGATCTGCTCGTCTTGTTACACATTGCAATAAAAAAAGCCTTGTAACTTAATTTACGCCTTGAGTCTGGTAGATAGGATATTTTCGGAAATTTGCCACCATAACAGATCTGGCTGTGGTCCAGCAATATAAACGTGGGAGTCAGTACACTTAAATCCAAGGCTCGAGGATCAGATGTGCCTACAACTCATTGAGCGACTTTACCAAGCTTCCTCAATGGAATCTGCCGCATTTGTCACTTACCATCAGGACTTTTTGCCTACCTGCCAATTGATCTAGCATAAATGCCTAGTAAAGTCAGGAAGCATAATGTCTACATCGATTTGCAGTCCAGGAGTTCTCCAGAACGAGACGCAGCCTCGCTCAGTGTACGGGCGCTGGACGGGAGGCTGTTCCGTCCGCTGGATCGACCTGAGCGGGGTATACACGCAGCGGGCCTGCCGGAATAGAAGGCGAGCAGTGATGGGCAATCACTTCGTCAGCAAGAGGATGGCGAAGCTTGAGATGGCTCTTAGTGTGAGTGGTTTCTTCAGCTTTCATTTCTCAAACGCGGCAAAGAGCACCTTATGACGATGGATCACAAATGCATATGTAGTAGATTTGGTCTATGCTGGTAGTGCCTTGCACCGATGTTGTTTTGACGTCATTTCGGAGAGATCAAAAGATTTTTAAGAGATATCCCAACAAAAACATTCTGTAAATCCCGTTCCCGTGGGAATTGATCAAAATCCTTTCTTAGCGGATTCCTACGTCATAACATCTACCTGCATGCCAAATTTCAGCCCGATCCGTCCAGTGGTTTGGGCTGTGCGTTGATATCTATAGATAGATAGATGGAGACTTAAATGGAGACCCCCAAACATTGTAAAATATCACGTGTAAGTTTTTAATAAAGATTTTTTTTTGAAATTTTGAAATGAAGCGGCCCACCAAGTTGAATAATTTTTGTAAAGGCGGTATCACAGAGATAGATGTATTCAACTCTGTGATTTAGAACTGTCATTAAATATCATTTTTGCATTGTATTTCACGTAGTTCCAATTTTGGCCACTGGAACAGAAAAGTTTGTCGGTCTATAACTCTCCCCATCTTTACAGAAAGAAGACAACGGCTGTATCATAAGTCCGATGTCGTCTCTCGTCCCGCTCTCTCGCGGCATCTCGCTCTACGCCCGGTTCCACGCATGCGTGTGCACAGGCAACTGGTGCAACAGAGCTCCTGAGCAATCTATCATGGCTATCAGCCTGACACCTTGGCTGATGATCACTCTGACGTGGAAATAATGGTCAGCTGACGTTAACTGGCAGGGATGGGGGATTCGCGTTTTTTTTTTATTTACTATATTTTTTTTTATGGTTTTTCACGCACAGACTTTTTAAATCAGTATGATGCTGGCCATACACCATCAAGCCTATCGTCAAATCGGCTTGATCCAATCGATTGGATCAAGCCAATTTGACCGTGTGTGGGCGTGGATTGGCTTGATAACTCGAGTTGTCAAGCCAATCCACGCCCACACACGATCAAATTGGTTTGATCCAATAGATCGCTTCAAGCCGATTTGACGATGGGCTTGATGGTGTATGGCCAGCATTAGTCGTTATTCACTTTTAAAGATTTTTTAAGGTAACTACGCCTCGATGGTCTAGTGGTTTAAGTACCGGGCCGGCATTTTGGGATCCCGGGGTATCAAACCAGGTCGGGATTTTTTTTCTGAGGCACGGAGTTTTTCATTGTTAACTTCCCGACTCTGGGCTGTGACTATTTTCTGAATAAATAAACCCATTTACATATTGTTGGTCTGACCCGGGATTTGAAACTAGGACCACTGGCGCGGCCTTCGCTTTAATTTCGACCTACTAGCCGCGGAGGCTGACTGACTTCCTACCTTTTTAAATTGTTTATCGTACCATCCAGACACTCATTGAAAATATGCAATTAAAAATTTCAACCAAATCAGTCCAGCCTAATAGGAGATGTTGGGTGACTAGGTACTACAAGAACCATTTAGGTATATTAAATCTTTTATTTATTGTTTGTGCGTGAAAAATTTGTATTTATGTTTTTTACATGTTTATTTGTGTTACATATTGTTTTGTGTATTCCGTATTTTAAGATTCAAGTGTTTGTAAGCTTTTGTGACCGACAATAAACATTGTGCAAAAAAATTTTTTTTCTTTATGACCCGAATAACAGACAGACACGCAGCCCACCTGATGGTAAGCGGCAACTGCGGCCTATTCCATTGAGGGACACTTCATCAGGAAGCGTCGCTCGATGTGCTGCCAGACTGTAGGCTCATTTGATTTAATTTCATGTGTACTGGCTCCCACATTAATATTGCCGGAACACAGCCAGAGCTGTTTTGGCGGCAGGTTTCACCTGTAGGGGTGGTAGCTAGCCAGTCGGACTCTGAAAAACTCATTAATTACGAACTTATCTGTCAATTAGGAAACTAGTTCTAAGCTTTACAAAAAATATCAATCATGTTATTTAGAGATAGGTGAACTAACATAGCAAGTCATCAAATCTTCAAAATAATAATAAAAATTACATCTAAATTAAACCACTTCACCATTCCCCCCATAACGAATATCCCAGACATCTTCATGTTCCAGTTTATAGACCTATGTATAAAACCAAAATGGCCGCTCCCGCCCACCTGTGGAGCAATCCGCGCCATTGGTCCTCGCGGCTCGCGGTGAGGCCCTGCACCTCCCTGGGGGCACAGTGGTGCTAAGAGCAGTGAGGGATGTACAAATTAACATCAACGCAGTTGCACTATCTCATAGCACGGTGGGTAGAGACTGACTTAACCGAAGGGAGACCAATGGCGACACGTGTGTACAAAGGGACGGGGATCTTTCACTCCGCCGACTTTGTTACTATGCACTATATAAAAACTCAATCAAAAATGAAGTCCGAGGGATTTGAACACTTGCATGAGAACAAAGCAGATACAAAACAACTAGGCCAACAAATTGTGACTTACAATAATAACAACCGGTACAGTCATATTCATGCACACAAAATATGTTTGTCTCGTTTGATTTATTATCCTCTAATGTACATTAGTTAAATACTCCCACTCCTTAACCAATACACCAACCCGGTCGTCAAGTTCCCTTTATCCTCGTCGTGCCACCAACTTGTTCGGATTGTTCCACTTAAATCACCTGACCTAATCACCTGGGTGATTTAAGTACACCAAACGGTGGACTCACCAATGGCACAATAAGAAATTGTCATTCCTCGTCGTACCACTGAATGATTATTTATTAAATGACTAGCCTTCCGCCCGCGGTTTCACCCGCGCGTAATCTCTTTTTTTTTAAATATCCCCCCTTCCCCTCACTTTTCCGGGATCAAAAGTACCCTATGTTCACCGGGGATAGTGTAGCCTTCCAACGGTGAAAGAGTTATTCAAATCGGTTTAGTATTTTCAAAATTGTTATTCCCGCAGGAATGAGACGTTTTCCGTAGGAATTTTATAGCCTTTGTCCTATTCCGGGATATAAATTATACGTGTGCCAAATTTCATCTAAATCCGTTCAGCCATTTAGGCGTGATTGAGAAACAAACATCCAAACATCCAGACTTTCGCATTTATAATATTAGTAGGATTGTTGCTCTACTAGTAATAAAAAAATCTAAAAACATAAAATGTCAAGTTTTATTACCAAAATTGATGCTCCTCCTTACTGATCAGTCTTCAGGACTGTGGCACTGGCGCCAAGTGAGATGCGGTTTTAAGGAGGCTTCGGGACCATTACCTACTTTATATACCGGGGGACTCCCAGTACATAAGGTAGACTGCACAATATCATTTGGCACGAGTTTCGACGGGTGAGTCACTCTAGGACGAAGTTTAAGCTCCATGTTAATTTAGTTGTAGGTATTTTAAAATTTATTCTTATTTAATTTGAAGGAATCTAATAAAATAATATGTACTTTTATTTTAAATATTTTATTCAATTCCCGTTCGTCCAACTGGTGGGACGGACGGGAATGAACCCTTTTACGCCCGGTTCACACATGCTCCGTTTTACTGTTCCGTTTAATCGTGTACGTTTTTTTTCGTCGATGGCGTATACGTATTACTGTATACAGAATACTGTACCATGTGTGAAGTCGCTCATACAACTACATACGCCATCGATGAAAAAAACGTAGGTACACGATAAAACGGAACAGTAAAACAGAGCATGTGTGAACCGGGCGTTTTTCGTCTGGCTCTAGTTTTCTCTCTGGCTTTAGTATTACTAAACTTTAAGTAGAGACCAGTAAAGACAATTAAATTATAATGATTTCAATATTTTCAATGTTTAGTATGTTTACAGATCATCTGTACCTAGGGTTGCCACCTTTTTTTTCTGCATTAAAAGTACATTGGTTATTAAAGGTAAGAAAAAAAACACAGTTTAAAAATAAAGTAAATTTTTTTTAGTAGTACAATATTTGAGGTTAAGTTGCGTTCAGAAATGCTTATGTGGCGCTGGCGAGTGGCGACATTGATTCAACATTAATAATTAAATTTCGTTTAACGAAAAATACTTACGACTTCAATAGAAATCAAATTTTGCAAAATAAAGTATTTTCGTGTAGTTACTTTATTATTCTTATAAAGTATAGAGTACAATTATTATCTTAAATAGCGTACATACTTTATTATAAAGTACGGGTACCTATTGTTATTAGATCAATCGCCGCAAAGTAGGTAAAAAGATTGACGTACAAAAGTATTTTTATAGCCCGCGGTTTCATCCGCGCGTAATTTCTTTTTTCAAATATCCCCCCCTTCCCCCCATATTTCCAGGATCAAAAGTACCCTATGTTCACCGGAGATAGTGTAGCTTTCCAACAGTGAAAGAATTTTTCAAATAGGTTCAGTAGTTTCGGAGACTATTCAATACAAACAAACAAACGAACAAATCTTTCTTCTTTATAATATTAGTAGAGATGACTCAGTATTCAGGTAAACCAGGATTGAGGGGGAGTATATAGTAGAACGAACAGCTGCTTCAGTGAAAAATCCTACACACGGCTTCACGTTCTGCTAGCCTACGGCTAAGTGTGGTGCTTACACGCATTCTCCTCAGAAAAGTAGTTATTTTACCAAGGGACACTAGGTCATTTTGTTAAAGTAGGATTAGAATTCTCACTAGTTCCATTCAAAAAAGTTCCGGCGGAACTAGAGATACGTTTGTTTTTTCATTAGTTCCTTGTCAATTTTGACATTAGTCCCGGTGGAACCATGGAATTAATATTATGGGTGGAACAGACAGAAACTTTACAACATGGTTCTACCACGCTACAATGCTACGCACATTTTTCACATCAAGCGATGACGTAATTAATTCTAACACAAAATAAGGAAAGAAATAAGATGAAAATAGTTCCTAACAGCAAAGTTTAAACAAAACAACTTTCGCAACAGCATCTAGCATCAATTTGTCAGCTCTCTCATCCCGGATCGGGGCGATACGAACCATGAACGTTGTCAGAAACCATGATTTATATGCTAGGGGAGAGCTGTTGTTATTTACAAGGAAAACTACACGTTTCGGATTATTTTTTCCCCGGATAATGTTGAGATGTGCCGTTGTTATTTAAATGCGTTTCGTGTTGGGATGATTCTGGCTTTCTTATCATGTATATAAAATGTTATGGAGGTTTTTCTTTGGTGATTGAAGTCCAGCTAATGAAAATGTATTTTACTCATGTGGGCTTGAAAAATGAACTTAATTAAATTGTGAATTCATCAATGTTAGGTACAGAGTTACTCTACTACAGGCTTTGGAATGTTAGTATATTTTATCAAAACAAACCGACAAGAAACTCGATAAAATACCTAGTCTTTTTAATGAGTTTTCAAACGCCTTATTTGTACATTTACAATCAGTTTTAGGTGTTATGGAAGAATTAAAAATAACAAGAATAAATTGGGTTTAACGTATTAACTTTTAACTATGTTGTAGTTTAGTTTGCCTTATACAAATAGGTGATCCATTTTAAATTGTGTTGATGGGGATAAAGAATTAAAAAAAAAATCAGTTGGTCAGTTTACTCGTAGTTGGTCAGAGTGGAAAAACAGTTATAAAATGAAGTGTGTCATATTTTTGGTTCATACTCTTGGTTTCATGAATATTTTTTTAAATAATAATTCTTTAATGCTCCAAGACTTTTAGTAAAATTCTGGGGTTCATACCTGTTACGTTTCGCTCAAACTTGATTCGTCACAAAATATTTTTCGCACCGCCCGGAATCCCAAAATGACAGGACCAAGGGCTTAGTATTTAGTTACAAATATATTCAATCTCCTTAATAAATTGTATAAGTAATAGAGCCATTCGCTCCTGCTTTACTTGGGAAGAGGGAGGTCTGTCATAACGGGCACTCAGCTTGATTGAATTGAATGGGAATCGGGATCAACTAAGCTACCGCATGTGCGGTAAACAAAATATTCATAGCAAAATACCGAAAAGAAATATTGACTCCATTCTGACCAGGCCCCCCTAGACAAGCGGCATTTATGACGTTTGCTTTAGCTCAACTTGCGATAGCGAATGTCAAATCCCATACTTTCAACACGTGACTTTTCTATGGCACCTGTCAAATCCATACAAATTGGACTTAGCGAAATTCGCCAGCTATGAAGCGATGTCATCTTGTCTAAGCCCCCAGGGGGCCTAGAAAAAGTAACATTTTGACAGCGATAGCGAAATTCGCTAACTTCAAATACTATAGATTTGATGACGGTGCCTTAGAAAAGTCACATGGTCATCGTTAATGAAAGTTTTTTTTTGACATTAGTTATCGCAAATCGAGCGATAACGAACGTCAGAAATGCCTAGACAAGCGGCATTTATGACGTTCGTTATCGCTCCAAAAGTTGTGTTTGCCTTGTGTCTGAATGGATTTTACGAATATATATTTTTTGGCGAGCTTTGACGTCGGAGGCCAAGACCCATTTCGAATCGCTGAGCCAGCGTAGTAAGTAAGTAAGTATATTTTTGTCGTAATTAAATCATCTGAAGTCCCATGGCTATTTTCTTTGTTGAATTCATGTTGAATTCCATTTTTAACTGACTTCATAAAAATAAGGATCCGTAAAGAAAGATCCTCTAGCGTAAAATTGAATAGTTCCCGAGGGCATTCTTAATTCCGAAGCGCATTAAAAACTAAATTCAAACTTCTCGCCGCCATTTGTTCCAACTATTAACATGGCGCAATTAGCGGTTTATTGTTCGTCGTAAGACGGGATGGGACGAGATGGGACAGGATAGGATGGCACGGGATAGGCCGGGGGGGTTAATGACGCAATGCGTAATGGAGTTGTCAAAAAATTATGGAATGATTGTAAGTGAAGGCGCGTTGCTGTCTACTGATTTGACCACATTCAATTTTGTTTAAAGTTTTTTAGTTTTGTGTATTAGGGACCAATTTTAGCGTTTTTAGAAAGTCCGTAAAAAAATTTATCATTTTTTTTAAATAGCAAGAGGAAATTACTTATCAGACAGTGGTGGGTTTAAAATTATTGCTTTTGGTCTTAATCACTACTACAAAGTTTTTATTTTGTTTGTAATCTCTTTACAATATGTCAATAACAATTAAGAATGTTTTATGAAAAGAAAGATGTAAATAATTTAGTGTATGTAAAATAATTTAGTAAAATACTAAATAATATCCCTATTCGTAAATGCATTCTTGAAGCCTTTATCAATAAGGAATAGTTTTGATTTTTGATTTTATATTTTACTCACTAAACTAAAAGATTATTATATTCAAATAACTATTTATTTTTATTAGTATTAAACCCGCAATCCTTACCCAGAGTCCCCCAACACCGCACCCTCGGGACAGATAACATTTGTTATTTTAACCATCTACAATTCGATAATTGCCGCGGCGGGGACTCGAACCCAGTATTGTTTCAACTAAGTGCCGACCGTGACTCGCGTAATGCGAAGATGGAGGAGAAAAATTAATATAATAGTGGTTTTCATAATAAATGTAGGGCTGTCATAGACAAAATTGTAATTTTCTTTAAAATGAAACTTTAATTTTTATAAATAAGTCGTTGCTGATTTAAGTACGCTGGATAATCTATATAAATAAAAATGAATTGCTGTTCGTTAGTCTCGCTAAAACTCGAGAACGGCTAAACCGATTTAACTAATTTTAGTTTTGAAATATTCATGGAAGTCCAGGGAAGTTTTAAACGATGAGAAAGTATGGAAAAATTGCGAGGAAAAGTACTAAAATAAGTGATACGAAGTTCACCGGTCAGTTAGTACTCAATAAATAATACATTAATTATAGTCGAAGTTTATTACTACACTAAAGATACTAATTTTAGGACTACAAGAAACCCAGTACCTAGTTGAAAATCCATCGCCATTTTAGCTCTAGCTGTGTACAGTCTTGTAAGATTCTCTAATCACCTGAGTTAAAAATATTAAATGTTTGAGCCAGTACACTTGAAATCAAAGGCTGGAAAATCAGAGGCAGAGGAATGGAAATTCCTACGAAACAATTGTTTACATAGAAAAAAAACAGTTTATTATGTCGTTTCGTATTTAAGGGTTCCAATATTTTATTTTATTTCTTCTCCTTACCAACCCTAAGAGAAGGCGAAATATTTATTCAAGAAAAATGACTAGTGCTTTGAGTGAGGAGAGGAATGACTTATTTTTCTTGACTACAATAGCCTTATTGTTGGATTATATTTATATACCTACTCTCTTGTCTTTCGCTGCCTCCTTGGGGCGCTAATTTGAATTAATTATCTCGAGAATAACATATCTATGAATTACAAATAACTAAGGGCCAGCCATGGAATTAATATGGGCCAGCAGAACCACTGACAGATGGTGTCTCTTTTAAAAAAATGTGAGTGGTTGACCAAAAAGGGACCTCAAGGGAATATAAATGATTTCGAGTAAATCGCGTTTGAAGTTTCGTGTTTTGTTCATAGAAATATTATGTACTGACGATAGCTCAATGGTTTTGTTAGAGAAAGTATTCTCGGCTCACAAAAAAATTCATTAAAAAAACTATGGTGCCTAAAAGTATTCTGGTTAGACCAAAACAAAGGTAAAAGACCACAGATACAAAAATTCCAAAAAAAAAACGGTTTCCAATCCCTCCAGGTCCCTTTTTGGTCAACCACTCACAAATATATATTTATTGTATTTTGACAGATAAATTATCACGGACTTATCTGTATCACAAGCTTTTTCCATCTTCTACAAAACGATATCGCATAATTGGTTTTCAGGGATGAAATAGTGTTGGTTGGTCACTCTTTAGCTCCCAACCAAACTAAGGAGGCATCGGATCAAAGTATTTTTTTGGTATGAGGTATAGTTCGGAAGCTGGAGACTGCCATAGGTAGCCATAAAATGAAAAAAACTACAAGCATGCAACTCCATCCATGCGAATTCGCCCAGACCCGTTTATACGCGCGGCGTATTACGCTGGAGTGGCCATAGACATTGAAATGACAGCTATTTTTATGTCGATTTGAAGCGCCCGCCCCCATTAGTGTACTGGGAACTAAAATGCCTTCAAATGGACAGCCATTGACATTGACAATGACAGCATTATCGAAGTTTATCTGCGAAAGTCAGCACTATTATTAGTTCCAAGTACACTAACTACTGCTTTCAGCGCCAGCCAACATGGCGATTTTCAAATCGGATCAAACATGTGGTGACAATCGCCCATCCAGTGTCATAGAGATCAGTGGCCCAGACCACAAATAAAGATGTCTGCCTTGTCTCGCTATAAATTAATACAAAAAGTTAGTTTCCACTGAATGCGCGCGCTAGACAGCGCAACCCTCCATTGCATTTATTTATTTGTTCCAAGTAGTTCAAGACAAATTCGTGGAGATTCCGAGGAAAGAAGCCATGCTTCATTTTATTCCAGGATACGTATACGGTATTTTTGACCGCCTCCGTGGAACAGAGGCTAAGCCGCTTGGGTATAAAATCTGGAGGTCGTGGGTTCGATTCCCGCCTTGGGTCTGGTTGGTGGTAGGACTTTTTCAGAGTCCGACTGGCTAGCCACCCCTACGGGTAAAATCAGCCGCCATAACTGCTCTGGCTGTGTTCCGGCAGTATTAATGTGGGAGTCAGAGTACAATTGAAATCAAAAGCTCTAAGATCAGATGAGCCTACAGTCTGGCGAGCGACGCTTCCTGGTATAGTGTCCCTCAATGGAATAGGCCGCAGTGGCCGCTTACCATCAGGTGGGCTGCGTGCCTGTCTGCCAACTAAACTTATTTATTTGTTTTAAAAATATGCGTTTTGTGGCATGTTCTGTTTTCGCCATGTTTCTTTACGAGTAATAATCCTAATATCTCCGAACCCATAGTCACTAACTCCTGCACCAATCGCGAGGGCCGTGCCCGTGACGTCACGCCGGAAGCACCCGCCGGACGTGACGTCATCTGTCAGCCATTAAGCTGGGGATACACATGCCCGTAGCTTGCACACTAGAATACCAGCTCCATGCAAGTGCCAGCTACAGTCATGTGTATTCACTTACTGGCATGCCTGTAACTGGAAGCTAGCTAGTTGCAAGTAGCTAGCACAATATTTGATTTTCTTGCATGCCCGTTGGGGGAGGGGACGCGGGGGGCTTCTAACCTGGCACGTGTGAACAGACGCGACAGCTACGGGCATGCCAGTAATTCACTTCGATTGTTATCTATGTTTGGCCCGCAAGAATTGGTACGAAATACTCTCACGAACTGTCCTGTGTATACGCAAGGGTAATACTGGCATGCCAGGGCACAGTATGCATGCCAGTATTACTTGCAAATGTATCCGCAGTGTGTCAGTTACTCGTACATGCCAGTAACTTTCATGCCAGCTATTTTCCCGATTTACTGGCATGAGTATCCCCACCCTTACTGCCAGTGCAGATTAAATGCATTGCGAATGTCTACTGCCTCCGAGCGTTTTGTTCCGAGTCAAGGAACACTTGCACCATGATCCAGGAATTGGGAAGTCCAGCAATTACATTGGAACTGCCATCTGAAATCTGTAAGTTTTAACAGGTGAAAGGAGATGATTGGATTGAAAACGACTTGTTGCGATCGATGCTGATTTATTAGTCCTCTCCAGTTATTGGTTACATTGGTTTATATATTTATCTTACTTGCTAACATACATACTCATACCCTACACAGGGAAACCAGAAACTTTTTTTTATGTCAGAGGCGGCAAACGTGCCAGCGTGTCGCCTGATCACAGACATAGATAGAATCTGTGCGCCTGATGGTAACCAATCACCGCGGACCATGGACATCTGCAACACCAGAGGTGTCGCTGCGTTGCCGGCCTATGGGGGTGTGGGGGGTGTGGGCTCCGGCACTTAGACCACAGACAAAAAGAAGATTTATATAATATTTTATATTACCATGTTATAATATTACCATGTTATTATTATCCTAGTTATAGCCTATGTCTTTTCCCAACGTCTATGCCAACGTGAGTTTTCTAATTATTGAAGGAAATTACGAACTTAAATGAAATATTTTCTCTATATATTTACCCTAAGTCCACTTATATCCATTGCAAAGATCCATTTGCACTTTCATGTCCACTTTAATCCTTGATTTTCAGAATTATATGCAAAGTGGATTTTTTTGAACTAATGCGTGTCTAAAAATCCTTTAAGGAATGGCTGACACATGCAATCTTTCTGTTGGTCTCTCATTCTGTGTTTAATAAAGATTGTCTCCGTAATGACATCGGGACCACATTGAAGGAAGGTTGACTACCTACATTGCTTACTCCAACTTGAAATTTCTTAACTTAGTGATTAATAACAAAAACTGTACGCATTGCATCCCTGATGCTGCGTGTGCGTGGCAGCACCAACAGCCTCCTGAAGACTGTCGCGGCGAGACTGGACGTAGACAGTGCTATAATGCAGCACTGGACTCGCGTCCAGCTCGTCAAAGACAGTAAAATTCGTGTCAACCATTTTGTGTACTAACATAGCTTGTAAGATTATTGTTACTAACACTATATGGACCCTGTCCGTAATGTATTTTATTTTATTTTATTTATTTATTTAAAGGAAACAGGCGTATTCTGCACACTGCAGGATGACTGGAAAAAAAATGGCGGCGTATTGCGTAGCTTCCGGGTCGCCGCTTCCGCCGCCGGCGCCATCCAAGGGGGAGCTACCCTCGCGAAAACTACCCGCTCGCGAACTTTACGTAAACAGGGTATTGTCGTATTTTTATACTTACGAAAGATCTGTTAGGGTTGCGAAGTTTTTCTGAAGAAAAACGAAAATAGTTTAGAGATCATTTATTAAGAATCTAAGCAATTATGTGTTCTTAAAAACGCAGTATGTTGAGGTATCACAGAGATACCACGATCTTCCTGGTGTCGGCAACAGAAAGATCCTTTTTTGGTTCCAATTGTTAGAAGAATAATTGGTTCAATCGATTGTAATTATCAAGAGAAATGCATTTATATCTAACACAATGTTTTTTCCCCTTTAAATTACAGGGTCGGGTTGGTACGAGTGACGCCTCTGCTGGTGTCACAACCGCCCATAGGCGACGGTGACTTACCGACATCAGGCGGACAGTAGTCTTGAGCGCCACCCTGCTAACTGCCCACTTAAGTATCAGCTTATTAATGTCCCACTGCAGGGCAAAGGCCTCCATCCTTGAAATCATGTTATCGTTACAATGATGGGTACTGGCTTAAACACCACGCTTGCCAAATGCGGATTGGTGATCACAAACCCGAGCAGTGTCCGAAAAAACCGACACAAAGTTAGCTCGACCCGGGAATTGAACCCAGGACCCCGAGATCTCGGCCCGGTACTTAAACCACTAGACCATCGAGGCGTTAGATCGATCGAGCGCCACCCTTGTGGTGTAAAAAACTCATTTTTAGAGCTACGGTCTATAAATCTCAAAAATCGAACAAGCGAGGCTTTCAAGCAAAACTTTAGCTCTCGAACTTTTTTGGCCGATGCCTAAAGAATGATCAGTAGCAAGTATCATACATCATATTCAAAAGCGATTCCTAGCTGTAGTCCATCAATTTCGTTTAGCGACTGACTGAACTCGGCGACTACTGTTAATTTGTATTTATGTCCCACTCGACTCGATACGAGGAGCAGGCGCAGACGGATTTACATAACACGATTTGTATGGAACTATTCCATGTGTACATAAGACGAAGGAATCTTTAGTATAGTATTTTCCGTAAAATAAATCCCACTAAAAACATTTTCATGTAAAATGTTGCCAAGTCGAGACCATATGACTCGCACTGTCAAAAAGTTAACAGATCTCATGTAGAGCTTCTAACTCTACACGCCCAAATTCTACAAGGTCTAACTTCACAAACTTTTTTCAACCTTAGTCAAAATATATGGCTGGGCCATTTCGTTAAGTTCACATATGATATTAGGCACAGTATATCGTAGCGATGGGGGGACGGTCCGCCCCGGGCGGCACTTTTTCACAAAAGGGCGGCAGAATTGTCTTCCGCCCCCCCGCTGCGTGTCTGTTTGCAAACTAGAAGAGCAAAAACAAAAAAGGGCGGCAGAATTGTCTTCCGCCCGGGCGGCAGAATCGTCTTACGCCCCGGGCGGCTAACATTACCACTGGATAGGCATAAAATGTGTGCTTTTTATTTCTTATCTGTTAAATAATAGTTCTTGTAGTATCGAACGGTTATATTATAACTAGCTGACCATAGTTTAAGCGCAAATATACAGTGGTGGACATATAATTAAAGACACTTTTTATGTTGACTACGTACAACAAAATAAATGATATTTAGAGACCCAAGATAGTATTAATTTTATATTTATTGGTTTTCATACGTACACTGTTGTCGTATTTTTAAAATGCGGACAGCAAAAATGTTATTAAAGCAATATTTTATTCTTTTTTCCTTTTTTAAATGTAACACAAACTTTGTCGATACATTTTTCGCTGGTCAGCTAATTAAAGACAGTGCTTATTTCATGTTCTAAAGTAATCATAACCATAAAAGGAGCACTTTAACTTTTTCTATTATGCAGATTTTAATCTTGACAAGCAAAAGCTAGCTTATTTTTAATCTTGCTTTAAGTATTATTGTGATAGAAATGAATTAGTATGGGAAAGGGGAAAAGTTGCGATTCTCCCTTGTAAAGGGAGAAAATTGAAATTTTTTTATATTAAAGGTTGGTCGGACAGTACATTAAAAGGTCACTTACGATGCTCTTAAATATGGTTATAGACGATATCCGGCATTTTAAGAAGTTTTATACGGTTCTCATGTCTACGAAATCTAGACCAAGAAAAACAACCCCCTCAAAAATAGCATCATTTGGTTAAAAAAGACCCATCAAATGGCTCACAAGTCACACGTTTTGAAGTATTTGGTGTAGAGGAGTCTAAATAAGTATCTAACAGAACGATTAGAAAGAAATCATGGAAGTCAGACTTTTTTTGAAAGATTTTTCTTAAAGTCCTTCTTTTGAAGGAAGAAAAAAATCGGAGCAAAATTAAGATTTGCCCAAAACTATTCACATCTGGACAGAAAGACTAAGGAAAAAATGTGTTTATTTCCGAAGAACTTTAATTAATATGGTTAACTCTAAGGGAAAAGTTTACAGTAGGCGTCCTCCAAAGAAAAAAATGCATCCAAAGTACACAAAGAAATCAGGCAAACGTTTAGAAAGGAGGTAATACCAAAATTTGAGGATGTTTTACAGGTAACGGTGTGGGACCTAATAAAAAAAAATACAAGGTAGCAGGAATAAAATTAATAAAGGAGTATTTTAGAAAAAGTCATGTTCTCCTACGCCAATGAACATTTGCCGGTGTTAAAGACTTTTTAACACGATAACGATCCCATTGACACTTCAGCAGGAGTCAAAGAATTGCTTAGGAGCCAATAAGTAACAGTTTAAGATTGGCCACCGTACTGTCCCGATACTAACCCGATCAAAAACATGTGATCTAATGTGAAGAAAATAGTGGCAAAAAACATACAAGTAATGTTCATCAACTTTACTCTACGTATAAAACGGTATGGGTGCAGATTTCGATTGAAACCTGCAATAATTTGAAGGCATCAATTCCTAGGCGGGGTTGGACTTTTATTTCTGCTAAAGGACATGCGACAAAATATTAATGTCGTGTTTTATGTTTTTAAAATACGTCTAAAATGTATTATAGTAAAGTTCGTTTCAAAATTTACCAAGTTAATTTTTTTAGGGTTACTTAATCAGTCTGTCTTTAATTAGTTGGCAAGTCTTTGTATTAGTTCGTATATAATACGCAATAAACTTAACCAACAATAAAAAATACAAACATCTTGGATCTCTTTATTTTACTTCAAACATTTAACAATAACCCTAAGAATAATTTAGTTAATATTGCAAGATAAATAATGTATTATAATAAAAGTATATAGGGTAGGTAAACTTTGAAAACGTAATATCTCCAAAGTGTCTTTAATTATAATGACCACCACTGTATATTCTGTGCTTCTAGGCCGTCTAAACTCTTGTACCTACCATCGACTCAGACGTGGGGTGTAAAACCCCACTGATACAAACGTTTCGCTAAGTGCCGCCAAATGGTCACTCAAATTACGACGTGGGGCGATAGTTTATGGCGGGGGCGGCCACGATTGATGGGGCAGACGAGTTTTAATCCAATTTTGCATTTCATTTTTGCGTTTAGCACTGTCAATTGAATTATGCAAGGTTTAAAAAATATTTATAAGTAGAGGGTAAGGTCCTTGAGTATGGTGGTTTAAATGTTTAGTAGCGTTGTCTTGGGTTGAATTCCCAGTTCGTGCAAAATTTATTTTAGACTAGCCTTCCGCCCCCGGTTTCACACGCGTATAATCCCTTTTTCAAATACCCCCCCTTCCACCCACATTTCCGGGATTAAAAGTACCGTAAATAATTATTTCACTGTTAGAAAGCTACACTATCACCGGTGAACATAGGGTACTTTTGATCCCGGAAATGTGGGGGGATTGGGGGGACATTTGAATAAAGATTTTACGCGCGGGTGAAACCGCGGGCGGAAAGCTACATATTACCTACATAATATAATGATAGGTGCCTTGCCAAGTGCTCTCACAAACCTTTTTTTTTATGGAGGGGAATGCTTTTACCAGCGTTTTATTTTGAGTTTGCTTTTTGCCAGCTGAAGTGGCAGTGGGCTGGCCATATCAGCCGTAGAACCGATAACTGTTGGGGTAAACGGGTTCTAGAGTGGAGACCGCGTCCCGGTAAACGTAGTGTAGGACGCCCTCAGGCCAGGTGGAGCGATGATCTGCGCAAGATGGCTGGCAGGAGCTGGATGCGAGCGGCCGAGGATCGATCAGCGTGGCGAGCATTTGGAGAGGCCTATGTCCAGCAGTAGACTGTCACAGGCTGATGATGATGATGCTTTTATGCACCATAACCCGCCTGGGGTAGGCGAGCCGTGTGTGGGACTCAGTGCAGCTCCATGCCCCAGTCTTAAGAAAGACTGGTGCACGGAGAATACCCACTAAACCCCCCCGCGCTCCTGCATCGCCGTCGGTAGCGTCCCTGGGCTTGATATGACTACCAGGACCTGCATTGTGTTCGTCAAAAGACGACACAATTTTACTCAACCCCGAAATTGAGGATTATTCTCACTAGTTCCGCTCAAAAAAGTTCCGGCGGAGCTAGAGATACCTTTTTTTCTCATTAGTCCCTTGTCAATTTTGACTGTAGTCCCGGCGAAACTAGTGATACAGATCAATGTACATGCGTGATGTTGCACTTATATTTGAAAGAAAGAAAGAAAAACATTTATTGGCCAAACAAGAAAATAACATAAAGGATAGACAATGCATTGATACAGAAGAAGATAATGATAAACAATAACTAGACAAACAGAGGCCAACAGGGTTCATGCCGTAGCATATGCGGCTGTGTCATTTGGAAAACGACACAACAGCGCTGATCTGGCAGAACCTTGATGAGTGACAGGAATAATAAATAAATAATAAATACGTACATGATTATACATACTTTACATGATTATAAATAATGAATATATTGGAACTTATATAAAACATACATTTATATTTAAGCATAATTTTAAAAATAAACCAAAAAACATAAACAAAATTAAATTAAACAAAATTAAAACCTAGTTCGGCGCTGCCAATAACGTTCAAAAGTATTTATTTAAATATTACTACATTAAAATATGTGAAGGATTAAAAAAAAAAGAAAAATAAATAAAATTAACCAGTAATTTAATAGGTAGTGCGTTCAAATAATCTCTCGCAAGTTGCTATGCCCTTGCAGGGCGTCACATAGGCACTAATCATCGATGTACCTACTTAACACATATGTTACCTGTAACATGCAATAAAACATTTGAATTTGAATTAATTTTGACGTTCTAGGAGCACAGCTTGATATCATTCCCTAGTATAAGTGTAACATTATTTACTTATAAGTCGATCAAAGCAAGTGAGATGTCTAGAAGATGTTGCACAATGCACACACATATCCCGAATTATTTATCAGCCTTTTTCACAAACCAGAGACATCTTCCCTCCAAATGACCAAACTTTATTACTTACCCTACGGTCGTGTGGTCCGTCTGGGTCGGTTTATTACTCATTAGCGGACGGTATCCGGTTCGGATCTTGACGGCTAGACAATCGAACGCTCCCTAAGGAGCTGTCTACGCAATTGCCAATTTTCGACCGAAATAGGATATTAGAATTTGTAATTAGATGGTTTTATTGGCTTGCATTTGGTAAGAATGTGTTTTGTATGCTAGGGGTCATGAGTTTGAATCTTGATCAGGATAAATATTTCTTGACAAAATTAGTGAAACATACGACGTACGCATTTGACGAGCCATTTGGTGCAATGGTCGAAAAATCGGCTAATTCACCAGAGGTCGCGGGTTTGATCCCCGCACGGTACAAACATTTGTGTGCACGAACATGCCTGTTTGTATCCGTCCGGGTGTTTCTATGTATAATATGTATGTATTTACAAAAAAAAAGTATATTTATGTAATGTTTATCCGTGGTCTGGCACCCATAGCACAAGCTAATGCTTAGTTTGGGGCTAGATAACGCTGTGTGAATATTTGAATAATGTCCAAAGATATTTATTTATTTATCTTTATTGGCAGCTCATCATACTTACAGTCTATTCACCATAAGTTGTCCCTTAGCCGCTATATTAGCAGCATTGCCTACGCTTTGTAAATCTGTCAAAAAAACAGATTGAAAGTATTGAAAAACAATAGTACCAATATAGCGGCTAGAGGACTTCTTATCGTGAACGATCTGGAGTCCAAGAACGCAATTAAGATGTCAATAACCTTTCTCTGTGAACTAAAGGGTGGTAATGTAGTTTGTTTGTATATTAAATTGTCACAAGCTAGCATTGCTTAACTCAAGTGTTGTGTTACAATTCCGTCCCCCGGCGTAACGCGAGCTCTGCTAATACGAGAACAAACAAACAAACATTTCAACTTAAGGGTAGAGTGTGGGGGAGGATTACAAATCAATTTATTAAAATAACCACGATTGATTTGAAGTATCGGAAGGAACAACTCTTTTTTTATACTAATGCCACATGGGCGCAACCGCGCAATGCACAATGTTTGCACCAACGAACACTCATTTTGATAACAAAGTTATACCACTTGCACACGCTGTTCAGTCGTGTAACTGGGTCCGGCCGTTATGCCCCCATTCCGGTTTGCCCCCGGCCGGTATGCCCCCACGGTTTAACGGAAAACTGGAACAAATTTACTTAAAATTGTGGGGGCATACCGGCCGGGGGCAAACCGGAATGGGGGCATAACGGCCGGACCCTGACTTTGGGTCCGGCCGTTATGCCCCCATTCCGGTTTGCCCCCGGCCGGTATGCCCCGACGGTTTAACGGAAAACTGGAACAAATTTACTTAAAATTGTGGGGGCATACCGGCCGGGGGCAAACCGGAATGGGGGCATAACGGCCGGACCCGTGTAACTTGCCATGGTGATTTGGCATGGGTGGCTGAATGATGGACGGATGATTTAACAAATGTCACCAGGACAGGATAGTCGCCACAGGCCGCCAAAATCTAGTACCCGTCCTTATTGAAAAACCCTATAGATCAGTTGGCCACGCAATCCACCTCATGGTAAGCGGCTACTGCGGCCTAGGCTAAGCCGCTCGGGTATAAAATATGGTGCCGCGTGGGTTTGATTCCCGCCTTGGGTATGGTTGGTGGTAGGACTTTTTCATAGTCCGACTGACTAGCCTCCCCCAAAGGTGAAATCAGCCGCCATAACTGCTCTGGCTGTGTTCCGGCAGTATTAATGTGGGAGTCAGAGTACAATTGAAATCAAAAGCTCTAAGATCAGATGAGCCTACAGTCTGGCGAGCGACGCTTCCTGGTATAGTGTCCCTCAATGGAATAGACAGCAGTGACCGCTTACCATCAGGTGGGCTGCGTGCCCGTCTGCCAACTAAACTTATTTATTTGTTTTAAAAATATGCGTTTAGTGGCATGTTCTGTTTTCGCCATGTTTCTTTACGAGTAATAATCCTAATATCTCCGAACCCATAGTCACTAACTCCTGCGCCAATCGCGAGGGCCGTGCCCGTGACGTCACGCCGGAAGCACCCGCCGGACGTGACGTCATCTGTCAGCCATTAAGCTGGGGATACACATGCCCGTAGCTTGCACACTAGCATACCAGCTCCATGCAAGTGCCAGCTACAGTCATGTGTATTCACTTACTGGCATGCCTGTAACTGGAAGCTAGCTAGTTGCAAGTAGCTAGCACAACATTTGATTTTCTTGCATGCCCGTTGGGGGAGGGGACGCGGGGGGCTTCTAACCTGGCACGTGTGAACAGACGCGACAGCTACGGGCATGCCAGTAATTCACTTCGATTGTTATCTATGTTTGGCCCGCAAGAATTGGTACGAAATACTCTCACGAACTGTCCTGTGTATACGCAAGGGTAATACTGGCATGCCAGGGCACAGTATGCATGCCAGTATTACTTGCAAATGTATCCGCAGTGTGTCAGTTACTCGGACAGGAGACTTGATTGGCACACACAAATCAAAACCATTACCTCTAGAATGCGACGACTAATCTACATCTTCAAAAATTTACGTAATTCGGTCGATCGACCAACACTCTTCAAAGTCTACTTTGGGCTGTGCCAGTCAGTAATTTCTTACTGTATCTCGGTCTGGGGAGGGGCACAGAAAACGACCTTCCTAACACTGGAACGCTCACAGCGCGCCATCCTTAAAGTACTAAGCCGAAGAAAACGCACATATCCGACGGCTAAACTCTACTCGGAGTGCCAAGTACTCACGGTTAGACAACTTGCAATCCTTCGAACGCTTCTGCGTAAGCACTCGTCTCTCCCTTTTAACTCAATTACCTCCTCTAAACGTCGAGGTTCACTAATCAGTCCTCAAGTTAAGTGCCGTACAGCGTGGGCTCGAAGGCAGTATAACGCCCTCAGCGCTACGCTATATGGCAGGATAAATAAAATAAGTCACATATATCCAATGACTAAACACGAAGCTAAATGCACTATTCAAAAGCTTTTGCTCACCCTCAATTACACCGATACCGAAGAGCTCATAAACTAGTTCACAATATACCTACTACCGTATTATGAACCCAAACTGACACACTTCTGTTAACTCACTCAAAACGAACACTCAAACTCATCAACACACCACACAAACATAATATTCACCACACACACACGCACACATACACGAACATACACCTAATAGTAATACTTAACTAATACTATTTTATAAAATATTACGAGTTTCTAGCTTTTTCTTTTCTGTGGTTAAACATTACTCTATTGTCACATATTATAATGGAACTATTGGCTCTTAAGATACAGGAATATCCTAGTTTAAGTGCCATTGGACCTCTATTGTATTTTGATAATAAACAATTACCATGTAACCTTCCATAGCTATAAGAACTTTTGTACAACTTTTGGTTTGGTAAATAAATAAATTATTATTATATTATTATTATTATTACATGCCAGTAACTTTCATGCCAGCTATTTTCCCGATTTACTGGCATGTGTATCCCCACCCTTACTGCCAGTGCAGATTAAATGCATTGCGAATGTCTTCTGTATCCGAGCGTTTTGTCCCGAGTCAAGGAACACTTGCACCATGATCCAGGAATTGGGAAGTCCAGCAATTACAATATTACATTGAAGCGACTGCCATCTGACATCTGTAACTTTTAACAGGGAAACCAGACACTTTTTTTTATGTCAGAGGCGGCAAACGTGCACAGCCGGTCGCCTGATGGTAAGCAATCACCGCCGCCCCTGATCACAGACATAGATAGAATCTGTGCGCCTGATGGTAACCAATCACCGCGGACCATGGACATCTGCAACACCAGAGGTGTCACTGCGTTGCCGGCCTATGGGGGTATGGGGGGTGTGGGCTCCGGCACTTAGACCACAGACAAAAAGAAGATTTATATAATATTTTATATTACCATGTTATAATATTACCATGTTATTATTATCCTAGTTATAGCCTATGTCTTTTCCCAACGTCTATGCCAACGTGAGTTTTCTAATTATTGAAGGAAATTACGAACTTAAATGAAATATTTTCTCTATATATTTACCCTAAGTCCACTTATATCCATTGCAAAGATCCATTTGCACTTTCATGTCCACTTTAATCCTTGATTTTCAGAATTATATGCAAAGTGGATTTTTTTGAACTAATGCGTGTCTAAAAATCCATTAAGGAATGGCTGACACATGCAATCTTTCTGTTTGTCTCTCATTCTGTGTTTAATAAAGATTGTCTCCGTAATGACATCGGGACCACATTGAAGGAAGGTTGACTACCTACATTGCTTACTCCTACTTGAAATTTCTTAACTTAGTAATTAATAACAAAAACTGTACGCATTGCATCCCTGATGCTGCGTGTGCGTGGCAGCACCAACAGCCTCCTGAAGACTGTCGCGGCGAGACTGGACGTAGACAGTGCTATAATGCAGCACTGGACTCGCGTCCAGCTCGTCAAAGACAGTAAAATTCGTGTCAACCATTTTGTGTACTAACATAGCTTGTAAGATTATTGTTACTAACACTATATGGACCCTGTCCGAAATAAACGATTTTTATTTTATTTTATTTTATTTATTTATTTAAAGGAAACAGGCGTATTCTGCACACTGCAGGATGACTGGAAGAAACATGGCGGCGTATTGCGTAGCTTCCGGGTCGCCGCTTCCGCCGCCGGCGCCATCCAAGGGGGAACTACCCTCGCGAAAACTACCCGCTCGCGAACTTTACGTAAACAGGGTATTGTCGTATTTTTATACTTACGAAAGATCTGTAAGTCCGAAGTTTTTCTGAAGAAAGAAGAAAATGTTTAGACAGAGATCATTTATTAAGAATCTAAGCAATTATGTGTTCTTATAAACGCAGTATGTTGAGGTATCACAGAGATACCACGATCTTCCTGGTGTCGGCAACAGAAAGATCCTTTTTGTGGTTCCAATTGTTAGAAGAATAATCGGTTTAATCGATGTATAATGCCGAATATTGTAAAAGTATATTAAATTGTAATTATCAAGAGAAATGCATTTATATCTAACACAATGTTGTTTCCCTTTAAATTACAGGGTCGGGTTGGTACGAGTGACGCCTCTGCTGGTGTTACAACCGCTCATAGGCGACAATGACTTACCGACATCAGACGGACAGTAGTCTTGAGCGCCACCCTAGTGGTGTAAAAAAACTCTAGAAATCTCAAAAATCGAACAAGCTAAGCTTTCAACCAAAACTTTTGCTCTCCAACTTTTTTGGCTGATGCCTAAAGAATGATCTAGCAAGTATCATACATCATATTCAAAAGCGATTCCTAGCTGTAGTCCATCAATCTCGTTTAGCGACTGACTGAACTCGGCGACTACTGTTAATTTGTATTTATGTCCCACTCGACTCGACGATACGATGAGCAGGCGCAGACGGATTTACATAACACGATTTGAATGGAACTATTCCATAATGTTCACGAGACGAGGAATCTTTAGTATAGTATTTTCCGTAAAATAAATCCCACCAAAAACATTTTCATGTAAAATGTTGCCAAGTAGAGACCATATGACTCGAACTGTCAAAAAGTAAACAGATCTCATGTAGAGCTAAGCTTATAACTCTACACGCCCAAATTCTACAAGGTCTAACTTCACAAACTTATAGTCACCACACCTTAGTCAAAATATATGGCTGGGCCATTATGATAGGCACAGTAGCGTAGCGATGGGGGGGCGGTCCGCCCCGGCGGCACTTTTTAGGGGGCGGCAAAATTTCCCAAAAGGGCGGCAGAATTGTCTTCCGCCCCCCCGCTGCGTGTCTGTTTGCAAACTGGAGGAGCAAAAACAAAAAAGGGCGGCAGAATTGTCTTCCGCCCCGGGCGGCTGACACCCACGCTACGCCACTGGATAGGCATAAAATGTGTGCTTTTCATTACTTATCTGTTAAATAATAGTTCTTGTAGTAACGAACGGTTATATTATAACTAGCTGACCATAGTTTAAGCGCAAATATATATTCTGTGCTTCTAGGCCGTCTAAACTCTTGTACCATCGACTCAGACGTGGGGTGTAAAACCCCACTGATACAAACGTTTCGCTAAGTGCCGCCAAATGGTCAAATTACGACGTGGGGCGATAGTTTATGGCGGGGGCGGCCACGATTGATGGGGCAGACGAGTTTTAATCCAATTTTGCATTTCATTTTTGCGTTTAGCACTGTCAATTTAATTATGCAAGGTTTAAAAAATATTTATAAGTAGAGGGTAAGGTCTTGAGTATGGTGGTTTAAATGTTTAGTAGCGTTGTCTTGGGTTGAATTCCCTGTTCGTGCTCAATTTATTTTAGACTAGCCTTCCGCCCCCGGTTTCACCCGCGTGTAATCTCTTTTTTCAAATATCCCCCCTTCCCCCCACATTTCCGGGATCAAAGGTACCCTAAATAATTCTTTCACTGTTAGAAAGCTACACTATCACCGGTGAACATAGGGTACTTTTGATCCCGGAAATGATGGGGGAACTACACAGTACCTACATAATTACAATGATAGGTGCCTTGCCAAGTGCTCTCATAATCCTGCATTGTGTTCGTCAAAGACGACACAATTTTACTCAACCCCGAAATTGAGGATTATTCTCACTAGTTCCGGTCAAAAAACTTCTGGCGGAACTAGTGATAAATTTTTGTCTCATTAGTCCCTTGTCAATTTTGACTGTAGTCCCGGCGAAACTAGTGATACCTACAGATCACATGCGTGATGTTGCACTTATATTTACTTATAAGTCGATCAAAGTTCTTGTTTAGAGCGCCTAGGCCCTAGTAGATACCCACGGATACCTACCTCTCAAGCCACTGTGCCACAGTTTAACAATTTGTAATACTGTGACTGTGCCCACTGCACCGGCGCGTAGGACGAGATTTGGCCTTAATTCTCCGGTCCCAAGACTCAGTAGGCTTTATAATGAATGTAGCACATCGATTGATTTTCATTGGACTTCCATTGCTGGTACTCGCAGAAGGATTAGGGATTTTGTCACTAAAGGTTTACTAAATATTTCTGAAGGTTTTTAATCTTGAAGGTTTTACTCTGTTTGAGAATTTCTTTTTAATGATCAAAATATGTGGAATTGTACAAATAATTAGATTTCTTTTTACATTTTCTGTTATGCATGCGGTGTTTTCCTATAATTGTATTGTATTTTAAATGTTTTAGTGTAATAACTGTTGGAAAACCAAATAAATAAATAAATAAATAAAAGCAAGTGAGATGGCTAGAAGATGTTGCACAATGCACAGTCACACACTATCCCGAATTATTTATCAGCCTTTTAACAAGCAGAGACATCTTCCCTCCAAATGACCAAACTTTATTACTTACCCTACGGTCGTGTGGTCCGTCTGGGTCGGTTTATTACTCATTAGCGGACGGTATCCAGTTCGAATCATGACGGCTGGACAATCGAATGCTCCCTAAGGAGCTGTCTACGCAATTGCCAATTTTCGACCGAAATAGGATATTAGAATTTGTAATTAGATGGTTTTATTGGCTTGCATTTGGTTAGAATGTGTTTTGTATGCTAGGGGTCGTGTGTTTGAATCTCGATCAGGATAAATATTTCTTGACAAAATTAGTGAAACATACGACATATTGTACGCATTTGACGAGCCATTTGGTGTAATGGTCGAGAAATCGGCTAATTACACCAGAGGTCGCGGGTTCGATCCCCGCACGGTACAAACATTTGTGTGCACGAACGAACATGTCTGTTTGTATCCGTCCGGGTATTTCTATCTATATATATAAAACTCAAAGGTGACTGACTGACTGACTGACATAGATATCTATTAACGCACAGCCCAAACCACTAGACGGATCGGGCTGAAATTTGGCATGCAGGTAGATTTTATGACGTAGGCATCCGCTAAGAAAGGATTTTGATCAATTCCCACGGGAACGGGAACCACGCGGGTGAAACCGCGGGCGCCCGCTAGTGTTTAAAATATGTATGTATTTATTTACAAAAAAAAAGTATAACTATCTAGGTAATGTTTATCCGTGGTCTGGCACCCATAGCCCATAGCACAAGCTAATGCTTAGTTTGGAGCTAGATGGCGCTGTGTAAATAATGTCCAGATATATTTATTTATTTATCTTTATTGGCAGCACATACTTAGTCCAAGAACGCCATTAAGATGTCAATAACCTTTCTCTATGAACTAAAAGGGTTGGTAATGTAGTTTGTTTGTTTATTAAATTGTCACAAGCTAGCATTGCTCAACTCAAGTGTTGTGTTACAATTCCGTCCCCCGGCGTAACGCGAGCTCTGCTAATACGAGGACAAACAAACAAACATTTCAACCTAAGGGTAGAGTGTGGGGGAGGATTACACATCAATTTATTAAAATAACCACGATTGATTTGAAGTATCAGAAGGAACAACTCTTTTTAGGGTCCCGTAGCCAAATGGCAAAAAACGGAACCCTTATGGATTCGTCATGTCTGTCTGTCTGTCCGTATGTCACAGCCACTTTTTACCGAAACACTAGTATCATATTATCTGTGCCGAAACCATAAAGACAATACTGTTGAAACTTGGTAAGTAGATGTATTCTGTGAACCGCATTAAGATTTTCATACGAAAATAGAAAAATACAATAAATAGTGGGGGCTCCCCATACCTACTTAGAACTGAAACTCAAAAATTTTTTTCATCAATCCCTATGGATAGGTCTTTAAAAATGATAATGAGGTTTCCAAAATCATTTTTTTCTAAACTTAATAGTTTGTGCGTGAGACACTTCCAAAGTGGTAAAATTTGTGTCAACCCCCCCCCCCCCCCCCCCAACGAATTTAATATGGTTGCCGCCCCCCCTGTAACTTCTAAAATAAGAGAATGATAAAACAAAAATAATAATATGATGTACACTACCATGCAAACTACCAGCGAAAATTGGTTTGAACGAGAATAAGTAATTTGTTCTTTTTGAATAAAAAATACGCTATTGTTAAAACATCGATCAAACTTAGAAAGAACTAAAGAACTTTTATATAATGATGATACTTGCTGCTACGGAACCCTTCATGGGCGAGTCCGACTCGCACTTGGCCGCTTTTTTTATACTAGATCAGTTGGCAGACAGGCACGCGATCCACCTGATGGACATTTCACCAGGAAGCGTCGCTCAATGTGCTGCCAGACTGGTAGGGTGGTAGCTAGCCAATCGGACTCTAGAAAAGTCCTACCACCAACCAATCCCAAAATGGGAATCGAACCTACGACCTCCGGGTTTTATACCCGAGCGGCTTAGCCACTGTTCCAAGAAGGCTTTCACATCACACATATTGTGTGTGTACTTAGAAACAAATAAACAAACATCGAGACTTAGAACAAACAATCATGCATCACATAATAAATCCAGGATGAGATTCAAACCCACAAGCTTTGGCGTGTAGGGTCAGTCAGTAGGTACCAAATGCGCCATGGGTCCAGTCCAGTCACTGAGGTCCATTATAATACGCGCGGTCATACAGATCGTTCACGATAAGAAGTCCTCTAGCCGCTATAGTTATTGGTACTACTGTTTTTCAATACTTTCAATCTGTTTTTTGACAGATTTACAAAGCGTAGGCAATGCTGCCAATATAGTGGCTAAAGGACAACTTATGGTGAACAGACTTGAGTCAGTGAGTCCCGTGAGTCCAGTCATGAACAAAAGAAACCGTAATACATTT
This sequence comes from Mecyna flavalis, assembly GCA_949319885.1. Taxonomy (NCBI): domain Eukaryota; kingdom Metazoa; phylum Arthropoda; class Insecta; order Lepidoptera; family Crambidae; genus Mecyna; species Mecyna flavalis. Next base: position 7,897,784 of record OX439420.1, on the reverse strand, counting down.
AGCCACAGATACCTACAATAACCATAGACTATACGTTCCATTTGAATCAATTAGTAGTTTATAGCCAATATATCTTACGTAAGAAAAGGGCCCGCATTTGTACCCTTGCAAAAATCAGCCACGGCTCGCGAACTAATGTCCCTAGCTCTTTTGTTATCTCCCTCTCCCACCATTTTAGCCTTACAACCCACTATTTACCCCCCTACCTTATTGCTAAGGACGTACAGACGATAATTACTTGGCAAACTGTGTAAAAATCGAGTAATCTTGTGAAGATGACTGGAGTTTTCGCTACACTTTAGTGGTGAACCAATGATGCGTACAGAAAGTACATTAGTTTCGAGTTCTTTACAACAATTATGGTAATTTTGATTGTAAATCTTAGCATTTTGTGTTCGTAAAATATTTTTGCTTTTTATTTCATGTTATAAACTTGGTGTCTCATTTACCCGAGATTGCGGGGTACAAAATATAGTGAGACAGCTAAATATCAGATACAATCTAAATAAAAGGTGATTGACTGACTGTCATAGTGATCTATCAACGCACAGCCCAAACCACTGGACGTATCAGGCTGTTTGGCATGGCAGGTAGATGTTATGACGTAGGCATCCGTTAAGAAAGGATTTTGATCAATTCCCAGGGGACGAGAACCACGCGGGTGAAACCGCGGGCGGCCGCTAGTCTTAGATACGACTGAAGACAGAGGAATAAAACTCCCCAGCCTGCGCTTGTATTGACATTTATAGAAGTTTAATTTAATTTTTTAAGATTGACAAGATTGTTGTATGGATGGACATAAAAAAGTAAAGTAACTAAAGTATCAGCCTATTAATGTCCCACTGCAGGGCAAAGTCCTCCATCCTTGAAATCATGTTATCGTTACAATGATGGGTATTGGCTTAATCACCACGCTTGCCAAATGCTTTCATGATGCAGTTACTTGTAAATCGAACTTCAATACGATAGACGAGCAACGGGGACAAAAAAGTTTGTGATTGAGTGTTCTGTTCAGAAAATACTCTATCACTGTGAACACCCTGTGCCACGGAAAGCACGAAAAGCCGTTGGTCCTGCTCCTGATCTCTTTTCAGTCGTGTCAGAATGCTGACCCACCGTGTTATAAGAGCTGAATAGGGAGTGCACCTGTGCTTGCGCACTGCTTGCACTTTCAATCACCAAATGGACCGCGACAGCAATAGGCCTAAATTGAATTAATGAATTTGATTCTTGGTTCTTCTGGGAAGAGATATATTGAATTCCTTTACCTTAATAATTTATTTTCATACGCTAAGAAATTGTTTAATAATACTGATGTAAAATAAAACCACGTTTACTGGAACAATCCTCTATTCAACACTTTCATTAAACAACACTTAGTATTACATGATATACCATGGACATAGATTTCACAAGAGGTCTTAACGCTACCGAGGCTTGGCAGAGAATGAATCTGTACTCGCCAGTTCCCACCTACCATAGCTAGCGAGAGGGGATGCCATTACCAGTGTGGCCATTTTATTAATGTTGTCAGTTAATAATTGAAAATGTATCGAAAATCGTGACAGATGCTTGTAACTGAAGAGCGGTGCCTCTGACACAGGCTTTTATAAGCTTAAAAGGAGACACCAGCTGCTACTATTTTGTAACTAAAAATGTTTGTTACTGAATAAACAATTTTTATTATTTATTATTATTATTATTCCATATTGTCATCGGGTCAGGATGAGCTTAAGTCCCTAAGCACTTAATACGTTCGGTTCTCCCCGCTTTAGTTCACCGGTGGAGCGTGGCGGCAAAGAATATAATAGTGCTAACGTAGTGGCGGCAGAAATCTGTGCAAACATGACCGGTGTCGCGTGACGGGACATCGTCTGGATGAAGGGAAAATGGAAGAGATAGTGTTTAAATACTCGTAATGTTATTTTATGAAAAAGAGGGGAACGGGCAAGTATGACACCCGATGGTGAGTGATCCCTACCAGCCATAGACACATTTAGGTACATTTTTTGACCGCATCCTTGGAACAGTGGCTAAGCCGCTCGGGTACGAAAATCGCCTCGGTTCTGGTTGGTGGTAGGGCTTTTTTAGAGTCCGACTGGCTAGCTACCACAGGTGAAATCTGCCGCCATAATAGCTCTGGCTGTGTTCCGGCAATATTAATGTGTGAGCTAGTACACTTGAAATCAGAGGCTTGAAGATCAGATGAGTCTACAGTCTTCCAGGTGAATCATCCCTCAATGGAATAGGCCGCAGTGGCCGCTTACTATCAGGTGCGCTGCGTGCCTGTCTGCCAATTGACCTAGTATAAATAAAAACAAAGACTACGGTGTCAGATGCGTTGCCAGTTTTTGTCGTTGTTATCTCAAAGGCTTTGAGAAAAAATGTGAGGGCAGGGGCACGGGAATAGGCTATGAGAGATGGTGATGGGTAGGACAAGGTGAGGATAGTTAGGGTTAGGGCCTCTGACTCTCAGACGCGTCAAACGGAGCGAAACAGCAAAGCTGGTAACTACTCATACTTCGATCTTTGAGAGGGTGGTACTTTGTTACTACCTATACAGGATACTTTCGTACCATAATCCAGGATTCCGCAAGTTCAGTTATTACATTGGCGCGATTGCCTTCTGACCTCCAACGAACCTCCTAACCCTTGACAGGGGTACTAAACCTATTCATCTTCCCAACATTTTGCAATTTAGTGTACCATGAGGTACCATATTTTTTTTTATACAGCGTGTTAGGTAACCCGAGGGACATATTTAAGGAGAGTGTTCAGAATCCGATTTACGAGTAGAGTCCATTTCGCTATAAAAAATATATCCTTATTTTTTTTTCATAATTACCCTAATAATTGATGTATGCATGAACTACCTAAAAAGCCCGTGTGCTGAGTGGCCGGTTACGCCCCAAACTCAAATTGTACGCGAGTACAATAATTTGAGTAATGAACGAGTGCACGAAATAGGTACTGTGAAGGGAAGAGTGCCCGCACGTTACGCGGGTTTTCAGGTTTCGACTAAGGTTATTGACAGATATTTACCAGATTTTTTAATGATTTATACTTATTTTGTTATATGGAAGCATGAACTATTTGGGGTTTAAATATGTCCCTCGCATTTCCTGTCATACTGTATATGAAAGCAATCAGGATGACCTCACTCCAACTGATGGTAAGCGGATGTAAGGTCCAAATATAAGGTTGACTGGCTCAATAGAAAAAAGTACCTACCCATTGATAGTCACCCTCACCCTGAAGGCCTGCTGAGATGCCGCTTCACGCCCCGCCTAAAAAGGTCTGGATTGTAAGAGAAAGGAAACACGTGAGCCGGAAGGGCATTCCATGACTTAATGGCACGGGGTAAAAAAGAGAAACTATACCTCTTGGTACTGTTATCAGTGTCATCAATTTCTCTTTAATTTTACTGTACAATAATATCTCTGTCATTGTTAACTAGTAAGTATATCTAGTAACAAATATCTCTGTAAATGTTTCAATAAGTGAAGGCGGTGAGCGGATATGCCGCGTCTATATTTGCGGAGGCGGAGAGTGGACAATTTATTAAGCTTATCAACATACTTGCTTGGAACAACTTCTCAGCTACTTGCGGTACTTGGCCAATTACTTACTTGGGTTACTGCATACATGATGATTGTAGTTCAATGTGATGCAGGGGTTAGTAAATCGCACTATACGCTCTATGGGTTCTGGGTAATGGGTTCAAATCCCGGGATGGACCAATAATAAATTGTGATTGAATTTTTCAATTTAGAAAACCGCCAACTTCCAGATTCCAGACTGTGGCAACATTGTATTTAATTTAAATTAAAAAACTCAGTCACAATAATAATAATTATGGGTTCATCCCGGGATTTAATCAAAATCAAAATATTCTTTATTCATGTAAACTTGTATCAACTACCTATTTATGAATCGTCAATTACAGAGTGACTCTACCACCGGATTCGGAACGCCGTCATCTGCCGAGAAGAACCGGCAAGAAACTCGACAGTCTCTTTTTAAACAACATTGATTTGAACCGTAAAGAATGGCCGCCGTAGTCGAAATCTTTGGGTTTATTCCTATCCCACAGAACTACCTATTATGCTTATACTTTAGTGCACAAAAATTTAGTTACTTTTCATCCTACGTGTAAATTGAATAAAATTTTATTACAGTAGATACGATTTTAAAGACTATAAAGATACTTTCTAATTTGATTTTTTGGCTAGTCTACAGATAAAACCTATTATTTTTTTCAAAATAACATCTCACATGTGCAGAATGGTTATAATTCACGAATCCAAGGGGAGTCTCAGACCCTCGATGATAACTATCTATCTACGAAGATAGTACGAATAGCGAATGGCGATCGAATGAATGGGGTAGATAATATTAATGGCACACTTGTTTTGGTCTGGAGGAGATTTTCCGATCGCTTGCATTAGAGATGCTTTCAAAGATGTCTCTGATTTATGACGAAATTGCTCTGATGGGTACACTTATACAACATAAATTATGAATCACAAATATTAATAAAGACATAAAGACGCGATATTTATTATTTTGTACAAGTTAATTATCATGTAAAAAGCTGTCTAATTGGTCCGTTGTAGACTGATGAACAAAGTAACCGACTGGCTAGCTACACGAGGTGAAATCTGCTGCCATAACAGCTCTGGCTGTGGGAGCCAGTACACTTAAAATCAGTTGAGTTCTGCATCTACAATACATATACCTGTTTTCTGTTGCTGACTGTAGGGACCATAGTTAATTCATATAAATAAACTTCTTCATAGATCTCGATTCTCGAGAGAACAAAAAATCTATTTACCATTCTCTTTATGGTATATTTGTCACTGATATGCCACTCTATGTCATCCAATGTCACATACCTATGTGAATTCTGAATAAATGCCTTTTTATTTACCATTTACTTTTGCAATTTGGACCCTGTCAGCTGAACCGTTAGAAATCAGCTTCCTTCGAAGATAGTGTAACTGGACTCTTTCCAAGGGAAGATGGTGAGGGTCGCTTGTATTATCTTGACCGTTCTCATCGTGGTAGCTTTAATGGCTGTCTGCATCATGGTCAAATTCGCCACAGAAATCACCGTGCAGGAGAAAAAGAGGGAATACATGGCCGGAGGCGGTATCTTCAACTTCGCAAGGTCCATGGGAGTCATATCATTAAGCGACAACGCTTCGTTACTCATGTCGGAGAGATTTCCCTATGTAGCTGCTATCACGAGGAACTCTTCCAACTCGTGGTCCTTTTCTTGCTTTGCCAGCGTTATCCTCATCAAATGGGTCGTCACCTCAGCCCACTGCAGGAGGCATGGAACGGCTACACACCGCGTCTTAGTCTACCACGATTTCGTTAGAAATTACACGCATACATATCCAATTGTGTTTTGGAGACTCCATGAGAAGTTCAACAGTAGTCGCCCGACACCAAGATTTGATATAGCAGTCGCAAAATTAAATGTGGAGTTGTATCCTTTCTCGCTCAAACCTGCAGTGTTTGATGAAAAGCCGCCAGGGAAAGATGTAGAAGTGAGCGTTTGGAAAACAGTTTCGACGATGGACAAGAAAATGTTTCTGACTAATGATTTTGAGCGATTTGACGTGACGATAGTGCCTCATTCCCGATGTTTTGAAAGCTATGGGGTCGAACTGGACGAGACTTTAGTGTGCGTTGATCTGTCTGATTACGAAGACTGTTTTATACATGAGTTTGGTCCGATATTTTCTGGGGATAAGGTGGTGGGTATTTTAGCAGTGAAGCCGCGGGATTGTGACGTCAAACTGGCCATATTTACAAATATTTCGTACTATTCCAATTGGATACTGCGGTCGACGCATACGACTTATTACGGGTAGAGCTTTGAGTGTATTTTTTTACAATTTTATTGAATAAAGTTTTTTTCAATATTTTAAAAACTTAAAATTCATTATAGATAGCGGTTCATTCCCGTTCGTCCCACCAAGCTTCGTCCCACCAGTCGGCCGCCTCCGCGGTTTCAACCGCGCCTAATTTCTTTTGTCAATTATCCCCCCACATTTCCGGGATCAAAAGTACCCTATGTCACCCGGGGATAGTGAAGCTTTCCAACAGTGAAAGAATTTTTCAAATCGGTTCAGTAGTTTTGGAGCCTATTCAAACAAACAAATCTTTCCACTTTATACAGCATGTTAGGTAACCCGAGGGACATATTTAACCCTTTCAACGCCAATGTCTGATATATCAGACAAACCATTTTCGTGCCCACCACGCCAATGTCTGATATATCAGACAAAAAAACAGGATCAAGAAACTTTGTATTTTTACTTGCCTGAATGAGTTGAGTATAACCGAATAATTTTTCGGATTTTTTTTTTTATGGTCGTGGCGTGTGGGGCACCATTTTCGGAAAAAAGCGTGGCGGGGAAAGGGTTAAGGAGAGTGTTCAGAATCTGATTTAGAGTTTATTTCGCTATAAAAAATATATCCTTAATTTTTTGCATAATTATCCTAATAATTTATTTAAGCATGAACTAGGTACCTAAAAATCCCGTGTGCTGAGCGGCCGATTATGCCCCAAACTCAAATTGTACGCGAGTACAATTTGAGTCGTACTTGAACGAGTGCACGAAATAGGTACTGTGAAGGGAAGAGTGCCCGCACGTTACGCGGATTTTCAGGTTTCGACTAAGGTTATTGACAGATATTTGCCAGAGATTTTATTGATTTATACTTATTTTGTTATATGGAAGCATGAACTATGTCCCTCGCATTTCCTGTCATACTGTATAAATAATATTAGTGAAGAAGACCGGTGGGTTTTTTTGGCATAAATGGGTCTGGTTAGCATAGCTGGGCATCGTTAACCAAATAATTAACTTCGTTAATCGCTTATCCGTTACTAAAAAAGTTAACTTCGTTAAACGTTAAAGCGCTACTTTTGGGACGATTTAACGCAAGTTAACGTTAATCGTTAATCCGTTAAAACATGGTGAATAATCTCTATGTGGGGTAAATAATGCTTTTTTATATCGTCGCGTTAGATATAACTACCTATAAGTGGTTATTCTCCAACTGGACACACGAGACTTACACACGGGACTACTTTCTCATCTCGACATGTAAAGATTTTCTTTGTTACAGGATACAGTGTGACTCGTTGGGATAAATTTCATAAATAATTCCCAACCAGTCACAGCACATTGTGACCGTTCTTAAATCCAGTTGAGAATAATGCTATTAGGTACCACTTCTTCTTCATTTCATTACAAGTCCACGAGTGGTGGACGTTGAGAATACTATAACTCATTTCCACTGTTATTGTACCCCACGTCTCGTGATGGTGGAAGTTGGGACCAAAAATAAAAAGTTGTTGCAATGCAACGTTGGTGGTGGACGTTGGGAATAATCCAAAAGAAGTAAGGTTTTTATTCAGGCAATAATAATAAATACTTAATAAATATCTCTGGACATTATTCACACAGCGCCAACTAGCCCCAAACTAAGCATTAGCTTGTGCTATGGGTGCCAGAAATAAACAGACATGTTCGTTCATGCACACAAATGTCTGTTCCGTGCGGGGATCGAACCCGCGACGTCTGGTGTAATAGCCGACTTCTCGACCATTACACCAAATGGCTCGTCCGTCGCAATGAATTACTTTCTCAAAGGCCGGCAACGTACTTGTGACTCCTCTGGTGTTGCAGATATCTATGGTCGGCGGTGATTGCTTACCATTACTTAGGTGACCGGCTTGCGCGTTGCCTACGTTTAAAAAAATCAGCAACATTTTTGTTTTATTTATTAAATTTTTTCGACACAGTGTCCAATATTTCTGTAACTTTCATTCTTTAACAGTTGCCGCGATCATGACTTCTATAAAGGGAACGACGATGGTAGCATTATTTGCGTGAGATTATTCTACGTGACCGTACTTTACCATACTGTGTTCTTATTAAATTCAAACGTGTGTTCAGTCGACAAAAACATTTAATTGATTTATTAGAAGTTTTCATAAGTGGACACGCTTAGAATTCTTTTCGTGTCGAGATGACAAAGTAATAAATATTACTTATGATGTGGGAGCCAGTACACTTGAAATCAAAGACTCGGAGATAAAATAAGTCTACAGTCTGGCAGCACATTGAGCGACGCTTCCTGGTGAAGTGTCCCTCAATCGAATAGGCCGCAGTGGCCGCTTACCATCAGGTGGGCTGCGTGTCTGTCTGCCAACTGACTTAGTATAAAAAAAAAGATATAAAATTAGAATTTATTAATACAAACAAACAAACGAAGTGTATTTTAGAGGGGTTTAAATTTTAATGGCACGGTGCGGTAAATAGTAGTTAACGGATTAACGGACTTGGAAACATGTAACGGAAGTTAACGAGTCCGTTAACATTTTTTTAAGTTAACTTAAAAGTTAATCCGTTACTGGAAATGTTAACTTCGTTAATTAACGATTAACGAGTTAATGCCCAGCTATGCTGGTTAGTTACCACCACTGAAAAGAAATCCTACCGCACTTTATAGGAACCGATTGGTTAACTGGCACCCTTAATGGTGGAATTCCTGGTTAAGTGTCCCTCAATAGAATAGGCTTAGTAACCGCTTACCATTAAATGGGCTGACTGCCTGTTCGCCAATTTCATCATCATCATCCCAGCGTAGGTATTGCCGATTGCATCCAGAGAGCTCAGCAGTGTTGCCAGCGAGGTCTTGTCAAAAGTCACCTTCGAGATGTACAAAAAAGTAACCTTTTTGTAGGAAAAGTAACATTTTTTAGGTAAGTAAAATAAAAAAATATGTTGTTAGCAGTTGTTAGTTAAAAAGATGTTTTTCGCACGCTATTCCAAAAAAAAAAACACCTACCTTGTGTCGTGTAACCTAAAAGTAACCTGAAGGACTGGAGTTAAAATATCATCTAAAAGGTTACAAAAGTAACCTTCTGGCAACGCTGGAGCTCAGGGTCCGCTTCGACTATGATCGTGCCTTCTGAAACACGGAATAATCATTCTTTTCAGACATTTAGATGATTCAAACCTGCATCAATGTTCTAACCAAACTGGAAACAATCACACAAAGTGATGGTCGCTCGACGCAGTGGGTACATGGGTAAACAGAAATTAGGTACCCCTACACCCACCGGTGGGTGAAGCCAGTGGGTTCAACGGGTCATCGGTCATGCTCCCCATGGGATTCGAACCCACGACCTCCAGGTTTTAGAGCCCATCGCTCTATAACCACTGTTCCACGGAGGCAGGTCCTGTCTGCCACCCTTATGCAAAATTCCTTCTTCCATTACACATGTAGGTATTTTTTGATACTAAATCAAAATACCTCTGGGGCATTATTACCACCCCTCTTTTCAACGAAAAGCATTTCGTTAATTAGATAAAAACAACTATTAATTTTTGTTAATCACAAAAACTAGTTATAACAATCAGAACAGTACATTTTATGAAATGGCCCCACTTTGTTAAATTGCAAAACTTATATCGTAAACAATATACATTTCAATCTAAGTACTTTTATCCCCTTTGTAAAGATGGTGACGTACCCCATTCTTTTTGGGACATAAAATTATTCATAACTTATTGCTGTCCTTTTCTTATTTATACACAGAGCGAGAGGGGAGATGCCCATTTGTCATAGTTTTGCAGGGGTCATCCCAAGTATGTGAGATGGTATCTCGACGTTGTAAAACTTGGTGACAATTTGCTATGGAATTACTTAGATAATTAGAAAACACTGTTGTATTGCCGTGGCATTTTTGTAAAGATATTCTAATATTTTATTCAACAGCTGTTGAACAAACAGTACTTATATACAGTTACAGTATATTGTAACTGAGGCAGCCGAGTAGTTCACATACGTGAGGTCGATGGTTTGAATCTTAGCGCGATCACGCGATAGGAATATTAGGAATTCCCTTTCGTCCCACCAGTGGGAGGAACGGGAATAAACCATTTTTATGTGTGCGTGTTTTTTTTTATAAAGAGGCGGTCAGGATGACCACACTCCACCTGATGGTAAGCGGAAGTGAGGTCCAAATATAAGATTGACTGGCTCAATGTGGGCTCAATAGATCATAGTACCCATTGAGCCAGTCACCCTCACCCTGAAGGCCTGCATAGATGCCGCTTCACGCCCCGCCTGAAAAGCCCAGGATTATAGGAGGAAGGAAACACGTGAGCCGGAAGGGCATTCCATGCCCTAATGGCACGCACGGGGCAAAAAAGAGGAACTATACCTCTTGGTACGGGCCACCAGTGTCTGGATGGTATGAGGATGGCAACGCAGTCCGGCGCGTGTTCTGCGGGAGTGGAAAGGGGAGGACGGGATGAGTTGGAATAACTCTTCAGAGCATTCCCCATTATAGAGACGGTAGAGAACACTAAGACTGGCAACGTCTCTACGTAACTGAAGAGGTTCTAGGGTCTTAGTCACCTCTTGATCACCGACAATACGGATAGCACGTGTTTACGACAAACTCGGTGGTCATGGGAAACATCGAGAGGATACCTGCTGCATAGCCGAATGGCTGTGAAGCACTGAGGTCCATTATAATACGCGCGGCGTAGTGAAGCCATGACACAGAATATAAAATAGTACTAACATGATTCAAATGATCTGCTTACCTTGTTAGGTACATTCCCGTTCGTCCCACCAGGGTTGCGGTTGTGGAGGTCAATGTAATAACTAGACTTGACAAATCCTGGGTCACGGTGAAAGCGTACCCTGACTAGTGCGGGACAAACCAGTTGTTGGACCAGAGAATTGATTCCAGACCTAGTCCAAAACCTTAATTATTATTAGACCAACCTAGCGGATCCCTAATACTATACGACAATTTAGAGTCTCTTTATTGTAAGCAATAGACTCTCACATTAATTTTTATTTAATGAGTAAGTAATAGCAGTCGTCTCGTCTGTGGTCAAGTATTTCCAAACATTTAATTTTTACGGTTAAGCCATAATTATAAAAGTTACTAAACGACTGTCATAATAAACTATATCACATACTTACGAATTATTAAGTCAATTTTTTTCTGTTAGATCGCAAAATTTCACAGGTCGTAAAAATAGGAAGAAGAAGAATGTGGCCCGAATTTGTGTTAGATACTTATTATCGGGTTTTATTAAATATGACCACGGATTAATTCATCATAACACAAATATTTCCCAAGTTTTTTATTCACAAATAAATGATTTGTATTTGTATTTTACACTAAACTTAGTTATCCTGCTTTAAATGGGTCCTTTAGAGTTGCGCCCAAGATGGCGTCGGTTTCGGTGGGAAGTGCTTCGTGTATTTCCCAATATTTTTGAATGCGTCCACCTACAACGCGGATTGTGGTGTGCGGCGTTTTAAAAACACTTGAGTCATCAAAACATACATGAAAATGGCAGCAGTAATCCTTAGAAACAGGATTGTATTGCCAGTTACACTGCCGCGCTAACACGCGGCAGTACAAGAAGAAGAAGAAATGGGTCCTTAACAAACCGAGTGAGCTTTTAGTTGCAGCGAAACAACTTTGCTAGCAAAATTCTGTCAGGCGCTAAAACAAGACCATTGAACACGTCTTTTAAACATTTTTAATTTATTCCATGCATTATTCATTCATAATATCACATTTCCTTAAAATATATTCATTTAAATTCGCTACCTATATACGCAAAGTAAGGTAAGTACAACTTTGGCATCTTTTTCGAATTTATTTCGATAAATACTTTGATAATTACTTTTTAAATATAATGATAAGTAAGTTTACTATTAAAACTGAATACTCATACATAACGTTTAAGCATGTGGGTGGTGTGATGAAAGTCGCCCTCACATCCATAACCACAACCACACCCTTACATTTAATGGTGCCAAAATTAATTATTTCTCTGCGGAGATGATGCGGTGTTAACACTGCATAATTGAGCTGTTATAGGTACTGAGTCTAGGTCATTCAAACATAATCTAGACATTCTAGTCTAGTCCCTAGTCCAAGTACCTAAAAGTAACTCACGATCGTTTTAACTAGATGATGATACGAACAAATATTAATGGAGTAGGTAAGTACCTATGCCTTAATACCTTACGTAGAATAATTATTCATTTAGTTTTTATTTTATGTAAGTACCTACCTAGGTATATTAAATTTACGTTGCAAACATTTTTTTTTTACCTACACGAGATATGCACCTTTTATCTTTATAAAATTATAAGAGTAATTTTTGACTTACGGTGAACGCAGAAAAAACTAGGTAGGTCTAGGTACATAATGTAGGAAAACATTTTTCACACCTATTATTTTAATAGAATTTTAAGCCTGAACAGCAGCGTTTTCTACAATTTAATGCTTGTCTATTTATCGAAAAGTAGGACGGAAGTTAATGACACTGAGACCGAATCAATTGATAGAATTGATTCGATTTCTCCAAACGCCCATCCTACGCTCCGAGACCTTGTGAACACCATCTGATAGAATCTAAGACCGTTAACTGGTCTCCGTATATGGCCATGTCCGCGCACAGGCCGCATAACTTGCAGAATACACACAATAACAAAAAATACCGAGTTTAAACTAAGAAACTGAAAATAACTATGAGTCAAACTTTGCTCTTTATTGCGCGAAACCGTGAATCAGCTGCGACTTGCGAGTCTTCAACAAAAATCAATACTGAACGCGCTGCATGAATTGGCATCACGCCCGCGTCAATTGTTATTGTGAGTTATAACACCAAACGGCATTGTCTAAAAAAAGGTTTTAGTGGTCAAAAGGTTTAATTATTTTAGGTGATTTGGTGTGTCGAAATTAAAATAACACCAATCTGAACATAGCCGCAGGTGCTGCACTGCAGTTTCCGTAGAATCCGTAGTGACCGCGCAGAGGGCGCAGTTGTACTCGTGATGTTGTTGCATATCGTATGGGCGTGTGAGTGCTTGTGCAAAAAAATTAGTGTTTTGTGATGTTTTAAGCGCTAATGGAAAACGAAAACGGTGAGTACAGTGACTTAATACCCTTAGCTACCTAGTACAATGTTCACAAAGCTGTGAACATTACAGAAATCGTGTAGGAAATGAGAAATCTTACATCTGTGCGATCAGATGTGTAACCCGACCGAATTTAGGTCGCCTCATTAGTGGTGCACTTCCTACTGTTCCCGCCCTCTTCAAATCGGTCGGGTTGTACTCCCGCCATCTTGTAGGAGCATTTCAGGATTTCATATAAATATATCGATCGGAAGCTTTCTGTAACCCAATTCCGTGGTTATTCTCGTTTCGAATGAGTTGTTGAGTTCGTAAGTTCGTAATTATTAGTTGCATGTACCCACGTAATCGACGTTTCATGTATTTTGTTTTGTTGACATTAGCAGTTTAGTAATTTAGCCTGAAAACCCTTTAATACCCCGTCTTTTTGTGGGGTTGAAGACTTGTATGGTGTAGTTGGGGTGTTCCTTCCCTTCTAAGGACGGTGAAACGTCGATAATTCATGGCATAATGGTTCTCTGCGTTAACGTTTTTGGCCTTGTCTTGCGGCGCCTACATACTAAAATATGACATCAGAAATTTTAAATAGATTTCAGTGAAGAATCGTTTTTTCTCCCGTAGATAACGTTAGCTTGTACACATTTGTGTTTACAGTAGAAATATCAACGCTTGTAACACTTGGCAATGATAGTATTTTGTTTCTTGAAATGTCAAAAATCTTTTAAATCTAACTTAGTGGCACTGTATGATAATATTTAAAACGTCATCTACCTAATTATATGACTATTAATAAAATGTATTATTAATTAAATTTAATACATTTATTAAAAAAATATGTTAATGTACAATGTACAAATAAATATGATGTCTTAGTTCCTAGAGTTAATAGCGCCTATCAATTGTATTCAATTATTTGCACAGTAAATAAATCTTGTGGACCGGTTGCTTTATATTTATCTTTAACCAATATAGTGCTACATGTTTGTACCATAATATTGTAAAGAGTTAAATGTGTTCCGATATTTGACTTTGAAATAGCAACAAAATTAAAAAAATGGGTCTTTTAGTTTACGAGTTATGATAACTCAAACACAATAATTATGAAAAGTACAACCATACCGTACCAACCATAATTATTTTGTGTGAGGGATAAAAAAATTGCATCCGTAGATTCGAAACAGAAGACTATGTGAAGCCACATTAGTAATCACTTGGACATTACACAGTCTACTCCATTATCAATAGCAGAACATACAAAATATATGCCTATAATTCATTAAATCATACATATTCTATTATATTTTATGGTTATTATAATTATTAATGAAAACAAATGATTCATGCTAGAATTACTAATCTGGTTAACTAACTGAGTTATTGAATCGTAATAACAGGAAACTTTTATCTGCCATAATTATTGTCAATTAAATAATTGTAAATAATTAGTAGCAAAATCCTTTTATCAAAGAGTTTAATATAGTACGGACCCTAAATCGTTTGGTAGATTAGCTGATCTTATATCAGCTTTTCGCTATAGCGGGAGGCACTAATTTAATGAATGAAACTTTCAGCTATCGGCCTATTGAATCAGCAATTTCGGGTTACTTTCAAATTTGCCAGATTTGACCCCCTCGCTGTTACAACAAGGTTGATACAGTAAAGTACCTACCTGTGTTCAATAAAGCAATCATTCCATTATTCATCATCGAGCAACTTATTGTTCGTGGTGGTGAACAATAAAACATGGAAGTAGTCACCATACTATCTTCAATGACAAGCCATTTGGTTTTATGGTTGAGAAGTCGGCTATTACACCAGAGGTCGCCGGTTCGATCCCTGCACGGTACAAACATTTGTGTGCATAAACATGTCTGCTTGTATCAGTCTAAGTGTTTCTATTATGTATTTATTTATTGAAAAAAAAAAGTACTGTTTATCCGTTGTCTGGCACTCATAGCACAAGCTAATGCTTAGTTTGGGGCTAGATTGCTTACCATCAGGTAGCCCCTTTCATTGCACAGGTCACTCGAGCCAAGTCTGAGGGCCACCTAGTTTCTCGGGTGGCCCTCCCTAGGCGCCACCCTGACTTGAGGCCTCTCAAGTCGGGGTACCCGTGGATGGGCCGGTCAATAGCAAAGCTGGCACCGGCTCGTCCCAATCGTGTGTGAAGTGGAAACCGGGGGAGTTTAGTGGGTAGTGGACGCTTTTTTTGTCTCGAGTCCCACACACGGCCGTGGGTCTAGCTAGCCTGCGGTTATGATGCATAAACGCATTCTCCTCCGAAAAAAAAAAAAAGGTAGCCCCTTTCTCTTTGCCTCCCTCTTACATAAAAAAAAGATGGCACTATGTGAATAATGTCCAGAGATGTCCGGATATCAATAAAATAATGGCACCTAACACAAATGCGAAACACTGGGGACGTCCTGTCGTCTAAGATCAAACAGCCAAATCAGTGGTCGGGGGTTTTTCCGAAGCCCCATCCACTGCGGTACCGTTTTCGTATCGTCACTTATAGGTACCGGCAAACTTTTTGAATATCGAATGGGCATTGCGCAGAACACGAATTTTGACACACCTGCGCGCTATTACTCTTGACTAATAGCGCGCGCGGGCGTTCTTGAGATTCGCACGCGCTATTGGTCAAGCGCAAGTGCACATGCGCGAACTTTCCCCCTCCGTCGACCGATGTTCAACATGTTTGCCGGTACCTGTACAAGCATTAGAACTGCTTCCATGACTCCATGTTTTTTTTTGTTCACCGGGTGGGTATACCATACTACAGAGCTGACATGTGAGCAACACCATCAACTAGATCACGATTCGTAGCCTCCAATAACATTAGCAAGTAATTTGAACGTTTAGTTCACGCTCGGAACCAGTTTCGCAATCAACTTCCTGTGTTGTTTTTAGTCCGTCCCATTTTGCTAACAGCTTATTATGTTCGCCGTAATGGCTATTTTTGTGGAAACATGATGGATGTAGGTACCTATGATGATCTCGATAGGAACTTTAATAGAATCTAGCAGGTTCTACAAACGTAGACACTTAACTGCCTCCGTGGTACAGTGGTGAGAGCGTTGGGCTCTAAAAACCCGGGGGTCGTGGGTTCGAATCCCGCGGGGAGCATCACTTTGTGTGATTGTTTCCAGTTTGGTTAGGACATTGCAGGCTTGAATCACCTGAATAATAATAATAATAATAAATGAATGTCTGAAAAGAATTATGATTCCATGCTTCGGAAGGCACGTTAAGCCGGTGGTCCCGACTATGTTCCAATTAGGTCTGGTTTCCCTTGTAAGGGTTACGGAGGTAAGGTGGCAATCGCTCTATTGTAATAACCAGGCTTGTCAAATCTAGGATTATAGTCGAAGCGGACCCTGAGCTCTATACTGGATGCAATCGGGAATACGCTGAGATGATAATGCAGACGTAGACACTTATGTCTTGTGTCGTGACTGAAATTGGCTCTTCCTACGCAGACATAGACACATTGTGTCTAATACTAGCCACCAGTGAATATAGAATCAGGCCGGTGCCTGTCTTGTGGCGACTGACCGGGCCATCAGTGGGTACCTCGGCCTGATGGGTAGCCCGGGGTGGTCCCTAGGGAGGACAAAGTCATCTTGAGAGGGCCCATAATGTGCACGCCTTCTACTTTAAGAGTTGATGCTCCAGCAACATCATACATTGTATACCTTTAACTGTGGCTCTTAAATTCTCGTCTCCCAAAAATACTTACACTGCAATGTAACAGTTATCAATTGGGTCAAGCTTAATGGACTGTTGCGTTGAACTGATGACACTGACGCGCTAAATCGATCGCTGACGTAACGTCTCGATCAATGCACAGACTTCAGCGAGTATAGCTTAAGCGAGCTTAATATTGTGTAAACCTTTCGGAGAATGGCGAGTTTATGCACCTTAACCGCAGGCTAGCAAGACCTGCGGCCGTGTGTGGGACTCCTAAAGCTTCCCAGTAACCACGCGATAAGTTTTTGTAGAGTGCGTTTATGCACCATAACTGTTTTGGACTCCCATTGAACTTCCCCGGTTTTCCTTCACACAAGAGGACGAGCAACTGCCTGCTAACTGGCGATTGACCGGGCCAAATGGTGATGAGTAAACCTGAATTGTGGCCAATACTTAGCCACAGTCCGAAACCGGGAAGTTGGTGGTGTATAGCACCGCTGTGCCTCGAAACTGCGTAGTTGGTTGATGGTAGATCCTAAAAAAAAATATTAATATTCTATGCCTTCGGAAGTTCGGACCAAATTGCTCTGAACCTTGAAGGTTGCGATTACTTTCTGTCGTCTTCGCAAGGTTCACGGTTTATAAGCCGGCTAGGTATTTAAGATGTAACCTCTGCGTCGTTGCTTAATTGTTGATATAACCCTGTCGTGTATTTGTAATTGCAAAGATTACCTCTATCTTACGAGTATTAGAGCTAGCCCAGATGAGGCGTTTTGCGCGCGATTTGACTCGCGCGTTTGAAATTGAACAAAGGAAAAACGCGCGACTGCGCGTGACTGCATGTGGACGGGATGTACCTATGAACCTCATGTTTTTAAGATCTCTATGACTACCTTAGAACATTAATTTTTACGAGTTAAATTATGCCTGAAAAAAAAATGTTTTAATTTGCAGGAATTAGGATTATTGGATTTTTTTTTGCGGAGAAATATGCGTGCAGGCATCAAAACCGCATGTTTTTGGGACTTGGGCACTCGTTCGTTTTCTCAAAAACTCCTCCGGTTTCTCCTTCACACTCGGAAAGATGTGCCAGTACTGCCAGTGTCTGACTTGTGGCGTTTAAACGGCACAGGTTTAGCTAAGCTCCTGCAGAAAACAGTTACGAAGTCATCGATTTAGATTTTATTTTTCTACTCGAGCTTACGGCTCGCCTTATGGTGAATAGTACCTAACCGTCCCCTATGGACACTTGCAGTTGCCACATCAGAGGCATCGCTCGGACGTCGCTGATACTGTAAAAACCTTTACACGCGTTTCTTGAACAACATCATGCTAGTCTCTTCAGAAAACATCGGAGGTATCCGAAATACCCGCTTTAAAGTTCTCCAAACGCTAAATAAGGGGGCAGTGATGGAAAATGAACGATCTTGTAATATTTAGGTATCTAACAAGGCATTTTTATGGCTTCCTGTTGAGCAGACATTAACAGCTCGCAAAGCAGAAACTATCAAACGTATGAAACATATCATAACAGCGCTTCTGAAACTCTGAACAAAACTCGGACCGGACGGTACAAATGCTTGTCTGATTTACAAAGATGCTTTAAATCTTAGTAGACAGATGAATCGATCTCATAACGCTCATAGAATGAGTTCATAGCACTGGCTTGTGGCCAAGGATCAAAGAGTAACAGAGAGGCCATTGGTCATTCGTGAACTTCAGATAAAAGCACTTTGATTATAAGTTTAATCAAAGTAAAGGAAGTCAAGATGTGTTTTAAGAGATAAAAGTGGAGTCGATGATGATATAACAAAAAGTGACGATAGCTCTGGATTTGTTCGGAAATATTAATATGGGATGGGAGCCAGTGACTTGGAATAAAAGGCTTGAAGATCAAAAGAGCCTACAATATGGCAGCACATTGAGCGACACTTGACTGTTTCTTATTGGAATAGGCAGAAAAAACTTACTATCAGGTAGACTGAGTGCCGGTCTGCTAACGGTTTGAGACTGTCCAGATTTATACCTACACAATTGAACAGAGTTGGTCAAGGCACCTATCCTTCTATCGTACTAACATTATAAATATTAATATGATATATTTTTCGGTATAAAAATGCACGTTAACGTCGTATACTCTACGCGTAGCCGCAGGTGGAAGGCTTGTACCTAGTACAAATTAAGTGGAGTTACGCCCGGTTCACACCATGCTCCGTTTTACTGTTCCGGTTTATCGTGTACGTCTTTTTTCGTCGATGGCGTATGTATTACCGTATACAGAATACTGTGCCATGTGTGAAGTCGCGTACAGTAATACATACGCCATCGACGAAAAAAGACGTACACGATAAACCGGAACAGTAAAACGGAGCATGGTGTGAACCGGGCGTAACTCCACTTAATTTGTACTAGGTACAAGCCTAGTACAAATTAAGTGGAGTTAAGCACACGCTCCGTGTGTGAACCGAGCGAGCGTTAGCCATCTGTATGTTCATAATGAATGCCTGGACGTTGGCCCGTGTGTGGCCAAGATATTAGTGGTAATTAACCCCACGTGGAATTCGAATCGTTGGGAGGTTTAGCAAACATGAGTTGTTCACATTGAAACCAAACTGAATGTGAATGGACATTCGATGAATACCGATGGGAAACAGTTTGTTTGATTTTAAACAAGGCATCTTTATGTCCTCAGAAACTTATGCATTAGAATGATGGATGATGTACCGTGAAACTCTGTGTTACGTCTGATGGTAGATTTGTCTTGTCGAGTGAAACAATTTCTCTTTTTAACCTACTTTAAAAAAAGGAAGGTAATGTCACCAGGGTATAGAGTAGCTTTCCAACAGTGAAAGAATTATTCAAATCGGTTCAGTAGTTTCGTAGCCTATTCAATACAAACAAACATCAATCAAATCTTTCCTCTATATTAATATAAGTATAGATTTGTAACTTCGTGTTTGAAAATAACATTGCTCCATTTTACCCTGTACACTTGTTTTTCATCTCAAACAATTGGGACAAATGAATGGGCTTACAAAAATACCTCAATTCATTGAACGCCATGATTCACCTGTTTTGGTCAGACAGCCTTGACATAATAAAGAATTCTGATTATACAGCTGTGAGGAAAATGGCGCTAAATGTTACTCAATAATAAACATTTGTATGTTCCATCCAGTTTTGTACGAACTAAAAGTGTTATGTCGATTTAGTATGGCGGTGACTGTCCTTTGGTGTCATTGGCTGGTTTGGTTTGGCTTTACGTAAGGTTTTTGTGCGAGCTTTATTTGGTACAGCTAGGGTTGCCATCTCTAAAATTTGGAAAACAGGACAAGACGCGTGAAAACTCCGGATTTTAGAGTCCGAAAGCCGGACATGTCCACAAGATCTTTTAAACATTTCAATGTAATAAAAAACAGTTGAAAATGTCATAAATCACCTTTTTTTTAAAACTCGATCTACAAATGAAACCTTCCTCGGACGCTCCCCGGATGCCCTCTAAACTAGGACAAATCCGGGGAAACCCGGACGGATGGCAACCCTAGGTACAGCAGACTAAAAAAAAATTCACTTAAAAGTAAATAAATCATTATGCATACTTTTGTCTATTCTATAATCTGTGATAATAATATTATAAAGAGGAAAGATTTGATTGTTTGTTTGTTTTATTTTTATTGAATAGGTAGGCTCCGAAAGTACTGAACCGATTTGAATAATTCTTTTACTGTTGGAAAGCTACACTATCCCAGGGTGACATACATTCACCCGCGCGTAATTTCTTTTGTCAATTCTCCCCCCCTTCCCCCCAAATTTCCGGGATCAAAAGTACCCTATGTCACCCGGGGATAGTGTAGCTTTCCAACAGTGAAGGAATTTTCCAAATCGGCTCAGTAGTTTGGGGGCCTATTCAATACTATAAACAATCAAATCTTTCTTTTTTATAATATTAGTGTAGAAGTATAGATGAATGCGAGCTTTATTTAGAAAGAAATTCCTGTACGCATAATTTATCGACTCAATATAATATTGGCCAGTCATTTGGTTTTTTGTTCATGACTCACTGATAATGGCTCATTGAGAGTTGAAAGAATTCATCGAAATGTAGCAATGAATGGAAAGGCTTTTAGTGCGATCGCTATCTTCAATACGAGATGTTAATGTATAATGCCTTAATTACTGTTATCTTTATCGTTTAAGAATGTCTTATCTATGATACAGTTATTGCAGTTTAGTAAAATTATCTTGTACCTATGTTAGTTAGTATAGTAATGGTGCGTGAAGTAAGCGTATAGAGTTTTTAAAATACGTTTTGCCGCAAGTAAATTTATAAAAATTCAGTGACTTGTGAAGTGCGTGTGCTTGCTGATAATTGTCATCATCATCATCATCATAAAAAAGACGTCTACTGCTAGAATAGGCCTCTCCCAAGGATCTCCAAACTGGTCAGTCCTTCGCCACGTTTCCAGTGGATTCCCGCGATATTTACTAGGTCACACTAGGTCCACTACACATGAAATTAAAGGCTCGAAGATTAGATGAGCCTACAGTCTGGCAGCACATTGAGCGACGCTTCCAGATGAAGTGTCCCTCAATGGAATAGGCCGCAGTGACCACTTACCATCAGGTGGGCTGCGTGTCTGTCTGCCAACTGATGTGGTATAAGAAATAAAAGGTCATCGGTTCACCTAAGAGACTTATTTTTTACCAGCGGAGTTTAGTGGGTAGTGGACGCTTTAGTCTCGAGCCGCAGTAGGTTTAGTTAGCCTGCGGTTATGGCATACCCGTGACCAACGATATTAAATACCCTAGATACACTGACAGCGCTCAAAAAATGTCCCGCAAAACAAGTGCTTAAAAACGGTTTAAGCACTTGTTCGCTCCAGGTCGCGCGCGAACCGGCCTAGCGTCATTATGCCGAAGTGCTCCGTAAAAAAGTGCAAGAACAACACTTTAACCACTCAAAAAAAGGATGGAGTTTCGTATTTCCGGTAAGTAATAAATCGATCTTTGATAATAGAATGCATTAATGTTAAAAATTATCCTAAAACGTGCTAAAATTGTAATTTTCTAAAAAAATCGGAAGAAATCAGACACGTGGCTGGCTGTATAGTTGTCCCTTTCCCACGCGCTGCGGTATTAATGCTTCTAACACTTTCACACAGAGTAATATTTAGAACATAGTAGTCATGGAGTCGCGTAGTACTAAAATTTACTATGGTATTTTTTTTATTTTGTCCAATATTACAACCAATATTTGCACAACTTTTTACAAAAATATCTGTATAACAATAAAAGAACTGTAAGAATAAAAAAGAATTCGGTGTTTAATGATTAATTGGCTCGATTTCACGCGGGTTCGAAAAATCGTGTTTTTGAAAGACTGTCGTGTTTTGACTGACTGATGGCCTAAAACGGTTTCTTTTGTGAAATTATACACCCCTAATGATAAATTCCGAAGGGGTTAGTGCTCAAAGTAGGAAAAAAAACAACATTGGTGTTACACAAATGAGTTGGGTGATTACACTAATGAAAATTTATTAAACACAAGTGGTGTTTAACCGCTTGCTTGCTTATTTAAAAGGTAACGATCTCCTATGTGACTCTCAATTCGTGTTTGATAAGTAGTTCTACAATGGACCTTCTTGGTTACGCACGCAACGCATTTATAGAGCGAGACCACAGTAAGGCCATTGCTGTCCTTGGACATATCAAAGGCATTTAACAAGGTCTGGCACCAAGCCCTTGTTGGCAAACTTCCTTCCTATGGGATCCCCGCTCCAGTTTATGTTTGAATAAAACATTTTCTGACTGGACGTCGCATCAGAATAGTTGTTGACTTTAATCTAATGGACCAGCCGTGCTGTAAGTGTCCGCGTATCAGCTCCGTATTTCATGACATGAGACGCAGGTGTTATGCATAGTTTTCATGTAATATTAAAGTACCCATGAGAAACAATTTCATTCGTGTAAAAATGAATTTCATTAGTGTTACATAAAAATCGACACGAATGAAGCGACACAAATGACATTTTTAACGAAATCCTAAAGTTTTGTTTAAGGAATTGTTCCAGACACCAACAGAAAGTATATCGAAACATGCGTGTTTATGTGGCTAACCATCAGGTAATGAATTGAATTTTTAGCTAAAATACTTTTAATATAGTAATAATAAACACGAATGAATTTTTTTTTGTCTAAACACTGAAATCAAAACTAATGTTGATATCCTAGCAAAATGAAGCGCGTGGCGCGTACCGTCACCTAGGTGTCTTCGAGTGCGACTGATGCTGTACTAGGTTGCATGGAAGGTTCCACAGAAAACCAACAGGAATGTTTGTTAATGGACAGTTATGTATGGTCTACACTAATGAGTGAAAAAACGGGGTCGCACATTCAAGCCCCGGGAAATTATATTTCTAGATTGTGCTTATTAAAACTACAGATGCTGTCTGACTATACGTTTATCAAAGTGTTAGGGGAAAAAAAATTAAGATTTCCCCGAGGAATTAATTTGAAAAAAATATGTTTTGATGAACAACCCGAAATGGAACCACGTACCACAAATGAAATACATACATATTATACATAGAAACACCCAGACCGATACAAACAGACATGTTCATGCACACAAATGTTTGTACCGTGCGGGGATCGAACCCGCGACCTCTGGTGTAATAGCCGACTTCTCGACCATTACACCAAATGGCTCGTCGCTAATAATAAATCATTAAGAGTTTAAATTTAATAAAAAATCGTTCCTTCAGTAGATAAACTTGAGTTAGTCATTTAACAAATAATTTTGTTTTTCATTCTAATTCATTATAAATAAAAAAATAACATTGATGACGACTCCTCTACGAACTCTGTTCTAAATGCAACGATTTAATGATTTTCAAACAGCGCAAACTGAACTAGACCTTATTTCTATTGATTTACAGCCTACATTCGTCTTTACAGCAATAAAGCAATAAAAATTTTACGAGCTTGCTGCCTGCGTACATTTTAAAATGTCGTAACTCGCGGACGCCTGCATTTGAAGTGAGATCGTATACCTGTGCATTAAGGTCAACTTTTGAATATTGAAATTAGAATTGATATTATTTTCCTCCTTAGCGCACCCCCCACCGTTGCTATGTACTTTTGGGACACTTTTTGAAGGCGGTTTTATAGGCAATGTTGCTTCTAGGGTATTTAAATTCGTTGCCCGTGACACTCTCTGTACGTGAGAGTTCGAGCGCCAGTGACCTTGAGCCGAGCGTGTAAACGCTAGGGTTGCTACAGAAATTTAAACTTGTGCAAGGACATGTTAATGAAAGTAGGTTTGATTTATAATAAGTTTTTGTAATCTTTAAATTACTTATATTAGGTAGGTACTATATTTACTCTTACTTATAATCAGTTTATCACAAATAATCACAATCACCTAGTCATAATATGGTATTAATTTCAATTTTTAATTAAAAGCGCAGATTACTATCTAACCCACAATAACCATTTTTTATCCTTTACTTATTACGAGAAAAGGCTTATTTACGAAAAAGCGATTTTAAGCAATACAGTATTAATCCTTATCCAATTAAGTACCTTAAATACATTGTGCATGTAATATAGATCAATATGGCCATTTACAACATGTAATTTAAATGAATATTTTCGAAGTTATTATAGATTTAAAATGCAGGGACATAGCGGTTGCGGCGGTACCGGCCGGGGGGCGCATGCCTTTACATAGTAATACTAATTACTAATAGAATATTAATATTATGTACCTAGGAAGCACAGTTAAGTAGGTAGTACTTACTTTTCTTGTTCACTGGGAAATCCGAAGAAACTTTTATCCGGATTTTGTTTTTGGTTGTTGCCACAGCCATAAACACAACAATAACGCCCGCCCGCCGCCGGCATGATTTTGCGTCGCGTAATCAGTACGTGCAATCGCTCCGACAAGCGAGCGGCGAGTCGGCGACTGCGGCGAGCGAAAACCCTTAGCCGGTACAGTCCAGGGACCGAAGACTGCACACACCGCGCGCCGCGCGCACCCCCGCGCGCGCACACATAGCCCCGAGCGATTTTACGAGCACACATGCTTGAGTGTCGCTTCTTTACTTTAGTATATATTCTGTGGTTATGGTGCATAGCCTTCCGCCGCTTCCGGTTTCACCCGTGCGTAATTTGTTTTTTCAAATATCCCCCTCTTCCCCCCACATTTCCGGGATCAAAAGTACCCTATGTTCACCGGGGATAGTCTAGCTATCCAACAGTGAAAGAATTATCCAAATCGGTTCAGTAGTTTCGGAGCCTATTCAATTCAAACAAACAAACAAACAAACAATCAAATCTTTCCTCTTTATAATATTAGTATACATAGATGCCTGCGTATATGCGTCTATTGCTTGTGCAAATAATTAATATTTAAACTAAGAATTTGAGACAGATTAAAGGTAGGTTGATGTGCCTGCTTAGTGTAATTTGATTAAACGGTGAAAAAACGTTAACGCAACGTCTTAATATTTGTAAAAGTTACATTCTGAAACGTTATTTTTGTGTTTCCGTTGGACGACAGGTGAGAAAACACGCATTTTTAACAGATTCCTAGTTTATTATAATCAGTGATAATTATGATGTACTTTTGTTGATTTAAAATATTCTACACGAAAGAAACATAATTCCTCATAGTTATAACTCTCATCACCGTAATACCATAAGTGTCCCTGGCGGGATTCGAACCCACGACCCATGGCGCATAGAGCAGTTACCACCAAAGGCGCTATCAGGTCAGGAAAATCAACCAAATAAATTCCGTTATTTAAGTATAATTAGATGAATATTTATTTACATTTAAATATGTATAAGTAAAGTTAGTGTTTTTGATATTTGAATGGCCGTGTCGATGTTTTGAGGTCATAAGATAGCAAGGTCGCAGAGTGACATAATCTGAGCTCTTAGCGTGAATTTAGTGACGACTTGACATTGGTAGACATAATGAAGCCTAGATAGGTACCCATACGAGAACACTCCAAAAGTTACGGCCATTGAAAATGCAGACAATTTTTTTTTATACTACATCGGTTGGTACTGCCAACTGATGAAGATCAGATGAGCCTACCAGTCTGGCAGCACATTGAGCGACGCTTCCTGGTGAAGTGTTCCTCAATGGAATAGGCCGCAGTGGCCGCTTACCATCAGGTGGGTGGGCTGCGTGTCTGTCTGCCTACTAATTTAGCTTTAAATAATTTCAAATGACTTTGATTTCACATCACCAAGACTTCATCAGACTACCTGATTTACTTAATTACTAAATTAAGACGAGATAGGTATTTTATTAGTATTGAGTGGTAGAAGTAAAAGCTCAAACGCTCAAATAGCCCTTAAACAGGTGTCATGATTAGACTTTAAAATGTAGAATAACAATTGCTAATTCGTTACGTTTTCTCGAGTTGGTGCAAGATGCGGCCGTGACCTACAAAGCTCGGGCCAGTTTTCGCGAATAATGTTATAATAATCAGGTTATTGTGAATGAAATGCTCGTGGAGCTTGTGGTTTTGAAACATGCGCAGCGTGCACACCGTGGTAGAGCCATGCTGTTTTACAGTACGATTGGGCCGGCTCGTCCGGGGAAGTACCACCTTGTCACATAACACCAGCGTAAATACTATTTTGTTTCGTCTGGTTTGTGAGAGTGCCGGAGGCAAGGCCGCCAACGCATCAGCGATCCCTCTGGTGTTGCAGATGTCCATGGGCGGCGGTGATTGCTTATCATCAGGCGACCCGCAGTCTCGTTTGACGCCTCTGACATAAAAAAAAGTCATAGTCCGATGTCAATATAGCCAAGAATATCAAAGAAACAGTCCAACCTTGTTCCTAAGTTTTGCGCCTTACATCACATCTAGTTGATCTTATTTGCATAGACAGATAACAGGCTTGCTAGGGAGTGCTGACACGGCGTATGACGTCACTCGCCTGCAAGGCTAACTGCAATGTCTCGAAAAGGCAGTACCTATTGACTTCACGCTTTATTTTAACAGGTAACGCAATGATGTTATAATCCAATGACATAATGCTCTTATGTGGGTGTTGGACACGCATTTTTGCAATTTTGTCTTGTTTTACCAATCAAATCAAAATCAAAATCAAAATAATTTATTTGCCTTAAATAGGGTATTCACATTGGTGGTACATTATATTTATACAGTTCTTATGCCTATTTAGCTTCTTTAGAAAGCATGCAAATGTAAATATTATTATCTGTACTACTTATTATTAATTATTACATAATGTTATTCTATCTCTTATTTTTATTAAACCTTAGCTATTTAAATTTTACCAAAATGTCATATACAATTAATCAATTTAAATTTATTTCTATTCTACCATATTTTACATCTAAATTATAATTATATAGCTACACTTAACGTGGGTCACAACTGCAATGATCGGGTGTTGACTTTATCAAAGTATTCATTAATAGAATAGAAACATTCTTGTATCAACCAACATTTTAATTTCGACTTGAAGAGATTTAGCGGTAATGACTTAATTTTCTCATCCAGTTTATTATAAACTTTTATAGCCATGCAATATGTATTTTTGCTGTAAAGTGTAGTCTTGATTGACGGAAAATTAAGTTTATTTGGATGCCTAGTGTTAAACTTACATACATCTTTTTTTGTTGTGAACAAGTTCGGGTTTGTCTTTACAAATATGCATAACTCATAGATATACATCCCTGTTACAGTAAGCAAATTTAACTCTTTAAAAAGAGGCCTGCATGATGTTAATATATCAGCATTGGTTATGGCTCGAATGCACTGTTTTTGAGCCACTAAGACGCGATGTATGTGGCATGAATTACCCCAAAGGAGGATAGCATATTTTAGCACGGAGCCAACATAACCGTGGTATGCTTGTAATGCAACTTTTTTTTCGCTAATTTTTGTAAGCCGCCAGAGCGCATAAGCAAATGAATTTATTTTACTACAAATCTTATCAATATGGTTCTTCCAAGAAAGGCCATCATCCAATGTAATACCAAGAAATAGGGTTTCACGACACTCTTTAATATGTTGGTTTCCACAATGTACATTCAATTTTACTTTGTTTGCGTTCCTATTTATAAACTGGATATATGTAGTTTTATTTATATTAACATGGAGGTTGTTATTATTAAGCCAATTATCAACCTTACATATTGTGTCATTTATGTCATGATTGTATCTTTCAGTATTCTTACATGGTATGACCACAGATACGTCATCCGCAAAGAGGGTACATTTAAAATCAATATTGTCTGGAAGATCATTAATGTACAGTAAGAAGAATAGTGGTCCCAAAGTGCTACCTTGAGGCACTCCGTATCTGTTTACTTTAAGGTCTGATTGGAAGTTAGTTATTTCCATTTTTGAATTAATATTTGAGACCTCAACGCATTGCCTCCTATTGTCTAAGTAACTGTTAATCCACTGATTTGCTATTCCTCTAATTCCGTAAGCCTCACACTTTTTCAGCAGTATATTATGTGAGACAAAATCAAAAGCGTTACTCATGTCAAAGAACACTACTGTCACAGGTATACTCTTATCCATGTAAGACATTACATCATTAACTAGATTAAAAGCAGCTAAGGTGGTGGACTTGCCTTTTTGGAATCCATGCTGTTCTGTTTTTATGACCTTATGTTTCTCCAGGAACCTACTGAGGCGTACATGCATTGCCCTTTCAAATATCTTTGACATAATAGGTAATAGAGATATTGGTCGGTAATTACCTACTTTATGTCGGTCGCCTTTCTTATGAAGTGGTTTAACAACGGCAATTTTCAATGATTCAGGGAATGTACCTGTCACAAATGACAAATTTATCAAGTATGTCAGTACTGGTGCAATTAGAGCTTTACATAATTTAAGAATGTTTGTTGTTATTCCGTCATAACCAGTTGAAGTAGTATCCCTTAATGAACTGATTATTTTAATCACTTCATATTCGTCTGTAGGATATAGAAAGAAATTTCCATTACTACCTTTAATTCCTGTAGAGTCAGAATTATTATTATTTGATGTAGAATCAGAATTGGTCAAATTGATATAATAGTCATTAAAATTATTTGAAATGTCAGAAGGATTCTTTATTATTTTATCATTAATTATTAAGTGGTCAATATTTTTGTCAATTATATTTTGGTATGTCTTGTCTTTTATGACATCCCATGCAGCCTTACATATGTTCCTAGAAGATTGCAAATACCTCTTATTTGCGAGTTTTTGTGCCTGGACGATGCATTGCTTCAAACACTTAGAATATCTTTTGTATTTAGATTTCGATGTGTTATTCATATACTTATAGTAATTAAAACGTAGCTTCCTCTTAGTCACTGTTGACTTTTTCAAACCCTTTGTGAACCAGTATTTAAGGGAAAGCACAAGTCATGAAAGAGTTTGAAGTCGTCTAAAAACAATTTAAATGCAATGGACGGATCAGACTCATTAAATACATTGCTCCAAGTCATATTACTCACACAATTTAAAAATTTATTGATATTGTCGGCATTATAGTCTCTTTTTATAGTATACCAATTGTGTTGTTCTTTACGAAACATCGAGGTATACGATCAAGTGTGACATCTGATCTTAAGGGATAACTTTATGAAAAGAAAATGGAGGATAGAGAGGTTTAGTTAGGCCTCCGGAAATCTCACCAAATCTAGGCAAAGCTAGATATGGTGGTGGAGAGGGAGACGGGAAAGGGGAGTGTAGTCTTTCGGCACTCTCCCTTACCAAACGAAGATCAATCACATGGCAAAGCTTATGTGTTGTGTTTCTACTATTGTGTTTCCCCGGTTGAGCCGGTCTCTTCCCACAGACCGGAACTGTCGTCTACCTACAGCATATGGCTCTACCACATGGTAGCCACTGTTTCTTATTCTATCGTAGGCTTCTTAACAAACAAGCTTCGCTTAATGTGCTGTTTAACTGTCCGAACCGATCTTCGAACCATGAATGTTTATTTGTATTTGAGTATAAATTTATGGTACCTTCGAATTCCTACGAAAAGTAGTGTTAAGCTAATACTTTGGGGTCACATGAAAGTATGTGATGTTGACTAATATTTATTGTTATAATTCCAAGTTTTGGTATAGGTGTGGGATGATTTCTTGGAGGGAACTATACGTCATATTATATTATAGCTTACGGTCGGTGATTCACAACCGGTACGGGAATGGTGTCTTACGCAACGCCGTATTCCGGTGGATCGTTGCCGAATTCTGACGGGAATCACGAGTGGACGCTGCAGTGACTAATTTACTAATTACTATGAACATCCTACCGTTTTCGTCTAGTACCTAACGTATACTCCTTAAAACGTAACATGATTAGAATGACTGCTGTCAAAGTGTTGTGGCTCTCTCGCTCGCTCTCAATAAACCTCTATCGATGTGTCTCACTCCACAAAAAAAATTAAATCTTAGAGATGAGACACATCGATAGAGGTTTATTCAGAGCGAGCGAGAGAGCCACAACACTTTGACAGCTGTCATTCTAGTCATGTTACGTTTTATGGAGTATAGTTTGAGTGACTTGCCGCGAATTAGGGTCCTTTTTGTTTTATTGTCGGTGTATTTGTCCTGGATTCACTAGGTCATGTCCATGATTTTCTTAGACATAACATTAATATTTATTTACTTGCGATAAAGTTGAAATTATTTACAATAAAATTCACGCAGCGCCATTTAGTCCTAAACTATGGATACCAGACAACAGATAAAGATTTTTTTGGAAATACATAAAAATTATACATAGAATCACCCAAACCGACACGAAAAGACATTAAATATAATAAAATGTGACTTGTGGTTGTCTGATGGGTCTTTTTACCAGCTGTGCTGGTTAATAACCACAAGCCTGGAACCAGTTCGTCCCATTAGAGTGGAAAGGAAAAACCGGGGGAGTTTAATGTGTAGTGGGACGCTTTGTTCCCGAGTCCCACACACAGGTCTATGTGCTGTCAGCTAGCCTGCGGTTATACTTATAATGCCTAAAAGCATTCTCCTCAAAAAAACCATTGAGATGAAAGTGATTGCTCGTGACATAACCTGGCATTTACTTCCAACGCAACAGCAAAGGGCAACAATGTTGCAACGATTAAAATGGGCTTAAACTGTTCCACCGGCTTTCTCTGGCCCTCCGAGATACGTAGGCGGACACCCACGAGGTGTCGCAACCGAGGCTAACTGTCGCAGATCGCACCCGGATTGTACGAACTTCAAACCGTACGTTATTGGCGATTTTAGTATAGTAACAACAACAAAAGTAAATGTCATGACGAATATGTTTGTGGATATAATTATGTGTATGTATGTTTATGAATTTATTTTAATATGTTTGTTAATTAGATAAAGTAAGTAACTTTTTTTATATATTCAAATTGCATTGATTTACCCATTCTTTCGGTAGTCCTTTACTTGTGGGTTGTCTGGTAGAGATCGCTCCAAGCGATAAGACCGCCTATATTGTGCATTATTGTTCTTTTTTATTGTATTTTTTTTTTCATTTGTTTTTGTGCAATAAAGAATATTTATGTTATGTTATGTTAATATGGAGCTTATGGTTCTGGCAGAGTCCACCGACAGGGGCGTAGCTTTTAGATCTAAGCATGTATTATCTAACCAGACAACGAATACATATTTTATGTTTGAAAATGTTGTCTGGTACTCATAGTTTAGGACGAAGTGAATTCTGTACAAAGCTATATGTTTATTTATATGTTCGAAAATATCAAGATTTGTCGGCAAAGGCGTGTCTAAATTGGATATCGACTCTAGTGTCTATTTTTACCAATCATTCTCGTTAATCCCTTCCGAGATTCCTATTATCATCTAAACGCGTAACAATTAGTTCCTTTATTTAGACATACGAAGGTTCAGCATCGGTATGCATACTGCGTCAATGGTTACAATACTTACGCTTGTATGTCGGCGTCACAATTATTTTAATGAGTGCTCAATGGGTCCATATTTGGAGGCAGTTACGTTTAAGGTAACCTACAGAGTATAGACGAGCGACAAGTAGGCGCTGATAGTCAAGAATTCAATTTATTCAATTCATTTTAAAGCTTTTTCTCTTTGAACCATGATTGATGGTTTGGTTTCGTCCACATAGAGCATGGTAAAAGTTCTGTTACATTTGAGCGACTGCTGAAATCCAGACATCAGAATTCCTCGCGACTTTTTATCACTGTTAAATACACATAAAATATCCTACTTAACTACAATAATTGGTCTTAATTTTAAGTTCACTAACTATAGAACGAAAACAGCCAGTGCTATTATGGAATATACAGGCTGGATTCTGAAAAAAGCTTTTCATTAACCAGATCCTACTCGGGACCTTCTTATCAGAACTACCCGGTAGGTTTGAATTAAGTAACGCAACCACCGTTCTCATGACATAATGTCACTTCTTAGCGAATCGATGGCTTAATTTTAAAAGATAGTGGTCAGATCGATCGGACAAGCCAAGTAAATTTCACCAGACCAGTTACTCCGCCATCCGAAAAGCACGCTGTTTCCTGAACACATGTCACTGGCCCGTATGCTGCCTTACATTGCCAGTAAAGAGCCTATTGAGTACAAAACAACTTACTGCGATTGTGTGGGTGCCTTAGAATATTATTCTAAGGTGGGCGCTAAGTTTGCCTCAGGGTAGTATGACATTCCATACTTTCAAAGATAATAATTTTTTATCATAATTTCTAGAGTATGTAAGTAGTTTGGCTCTTATTGTGTAGTCCTCCAGTAAAAGCTTAATGAAATGAAATAATATTTTATTCTGCAAATAGATTTAAAAAAATACTTTTGCACGTCTTGTGCACGTCAAACTTTTTTTCCCTACCAGCACTTCGACGTCAATGGCCTGTTGAGGAAAGAAGTGCCGCAAGAAACTCAACAGTTTTGCCTTTTTTTAAAAATATTATATATTTAAAATTACAAATTCAAAAATTTTACATCACAAAATTAATTTATGTCACAATGAATAATAATGTCAATACAAAGGATCATGTCAATACAAATAACAATACAAAGGCGCAGGCAGAGGATACAAAGGCTTAGATTACGGTGTTCAGATGGCAGTTGCTCTAATGGACTTGCCAAATCTCTTATTTAGCCAATTAGAAACCAGACAAAATGCTCGGAGGAGAAAGAATTTAAATAAGCTTTAATGGTAAATATAATCTATGTTGCAAGCGTGTAGTAATCGTAAAGTAATTAAATACCTACGTAGTGTTTTATCATGCGTGAACGCAGCTTCTGTGCGACACGCGCCGAGTAGATAGGCGCGTGCGCAGATAGTGAGAGCGACACACGTGACAACGGTACTGGTTTATCGATAGTCGATCTATCGATATAATAGTCGATTATGAAATCGTAAGTTTGTAATAAACTATTTTGTTATGTAACATAGATGCTGTCTCTTTTGTCAATTTGCTACCCTTGAAATCGAAGGCTCTAAGATTATGCCTGCAGTGTGGCAGCACATTAGGCCAACGCTTCCTGGTTGTGTCCCTCAATGGAATAGGCCGCAGTGGACACTTACTACCGCACCGGCCGACTGACCTAGTATAAAAAAATATCTGTCAGAGACAACACTGTCGAAAAAGAAAGCTGTCACTGATGATAATAATCGATTTTCTGTTTTTTCGTATATAGCTCGGTTTAGTGATCAACAATTAGCATTTCGCAAGCGTGTTAAGCCAATATATCGATGAAACGATGACTTGATTTCAATGATAGGGGAGGGGGGGTTGCCCCATATTGAGACATTATTATGCTGATACTTGTACCAAAATAACATGAAATGTGACTAAACTAACGCTGGTCTGTTTATCAGTCGTCCACGACATTGATACGATGGCATCACTAGTAGGAGCTGGGTCGGCAGAACATTATCTCCGGTTTTATTTATAAACTCGGCATTCATCAGTCTAGTAGGACTCTGAAGTTGTGTCGCTCCTAAATGTTATAGAATGTGACAGTAAATATTTTTCTTGACTACCTCAATAATACCTAAAGATTGACGTGCAAAAGTATTTTTTTAAAATCTATTTGCAGAATAAATGATTTCATTTCATTTTATGATTTCATTTCATTTCAATGAGCATTTTGCTAGTGACCGTGCCCAGGGGGTCGTTGGTTCGAATCCCCGACGAACATTGATGTTATGAACATGTATGTTTGTTGTGTGTCTGGATGTTTAGTTAAACTAAAGTATATTTGTACCATAACACAAGTGTTAAGGCTACAAGGTCCAATGTTTTAACTGGACTATGCAAATTCTGGATCTTAGTGCAAATTATCGGGAAAAAACGCTCTGAGAGACATCTTGTTACGACTTAATTCAATGGATGCCTTTGCATACACACACTACTCCACTTAGACACACACACACACACACACACACACACACACACACACACACACAATTGGCTTATATTTGTGATCTAGTACTCGTTATGACCTGGTCATATTCTTTCTACGACCAGAGAACAAAACGACATTTTATGTACTCATAGTACGCAATCTATTAAGAAGCCCTTTTTTCTAAAAACAAATTATGTGTCTCAACACCCTTACTTGTTTTTAGAAAAATACCTTATCGTAATCGAATGATATCGATTCGAGATTGGAAAAACGCGATAAATCATAATTGGAATTACTTTTCCTCTTATATTATTTTATCATCACCAATATCTCTTCTGCCTAATTTTATTACAGATACACCGCATAAATCTAATCGATAACTTAGTTTACAGACTCTCTAATGTCGTTTTTTGTCGAACGATAAATTTAACCGAATCAAAAAGCAATAAAGATGAATATGACCCCTCGTAAGTGAAAGTTTGGCCGCGGGAAGAACACCGCGGTGGGCGCCAGTCTTATGTGGAGGGCTAGAATGGAAAATAAATAGCTTTTTGTAATGTAGAGAAACTATGATAAATAGGATTGTGTTTGCGTTTTGTTTATAGATTATTCTTGATGTTTGTAGGGTCTTTTTAGTATTTTACAAAGTTTGATCACCTCATCGATGTAGCAAAAGTTTGAATAAAACAATATACCATGATTGTAATAAATAAAACTCTAATTTCAACAGTTGTTTTTCACCGTGCCTTACGAAACGTTTCAGTATGACTCGAATTCTACCTACGATTGATTAACCTAATACCTACCTACCTCCTAATTAATAATTTACTCATTTAATATTTTAAGCATAGAGAAAATTTTCTTGTTCTGTGATTTTAAGCCTCAATTTAAATACCAATCACCTGCCTTTAAGCGCAATGACCCGATTAAGAAACCACAAATGAAAGGTTCGAAGTTCGGAAGATATATTAATTAATCCCGCGTACAGAAATCTATGTCAATAAACACTTACATCTAGATACAGAACAGAATTTCTTCACATTAATGATTGTTCGTATTGAGAGTCGTATCGGTTCCACTATTAATCTATCCATCTGACATTTTAGGCCTTAATTTAAAGACCCGCAAAACGCCTACACTAGCGCAATGACCCGATTCCGAAACCACGAGACTCCGCCCTGGACCCGGGCGAGGCTTATGTAACGGGCTCCGCAGAGGCGCCAGACGCCTCGCAGACGGCGCCCGGCGGCCCGGCGCCGCGACAGAGATGCAGGATGCCCGCATGCGCCCTCTCGCTCGCACGCAGAATCTTGGCGCCCAACGTGGTGCATGGTCCTTCGGGCCTATTTTGAAATTAAGATAAGAAATTGGCGGGATAACGTTAAGGCTAACTTTGAAACGTGATAATTATTCGTATAGCCATATGATTGGTATCGAAGGTTTTTGAAATGGAATTATAATAACGTTGAATTTAAGGACCTTTGGGGTCAGGAAAATTTGTTCGATTATTCCAACCTGTGCTAAAATTAATGGTTTGTTAGCAATATTTCCAACGCCTTTTGGGTTTTTGTGCTTCATTATTGATTCTATGTATTCCATTTTATTATGAAGAAATATTTGCGGATTTTTACAAGCACGGAAGTCACACAATTGTTCTGTCTTATCATATCATACACATTTAACTGATTTTTATTATGTTATTGTTTTACTAACAGCACTTTTCTTTTTTCCTAGGTACAAAGACTGAAATGTGAAGGAAACAAACCAACAGACCGCCAAACGAGTGCCTTATAGCAGCTAAAAGTGCCTGGATAGATTAGTACGAACGAAAACGACAAACGAAACTTAGTTTATAGGTAAGTTTTTACACTAGGTACTTCTGTTATGATTTATCCTATATTTTTTTTCATCAGAGGTGGCTAATGAGCCAGCCGATTGCCTGATTTTAAGCAATCACCGCCGCCCATGGACATCTGCAACACCAGAGGGATCGCTGATGCGTTGCCGGCCTTTTAAGTGGGGGTGTGGGCCTCCGGTACTCTCACAAACCGGACGAAACACAATAGTAGTCACTATTATTTCACGCTGGTGTTATGTGTGAGGGTGGTACTTCCCCGGACGAGCCGGCCCATTCGTGCTGTACAGCATGACTCTACCACTACAAAAGCGGGCACCACGCCCTTTTTCAATCAGAATAACTTTACCAGATTGATCTCTCATCCTAGAGTTTATTTATTTAAAATCTAACTGGCTTCATTACTAATTGACACGGAGCACAGCTAAGTTATTATGGCGACAGATTTAATGGGACGCAATAGTAGCTGCACATTTTCTGCTACTATAAATTATAATTCCTAGAACCTCCTGAAACCTTCGATAATGTCAGCTACTTTTGCGACATAGTACAAACAAACACTTGTGTGCATGAACATGTCTGCTTGTATCGGTCTGTGATTTTGTCCGATATATTTCTTTTAGCTAGAGTAAATAAACGTTTTGTTCGTGATTGGTCGCACAGGTTATAATAATAACCGATATTTGCGATAGCCAGACCGAAAACAGAATCACGACTTAATTATCACGGAATAGCGACTGCAAGGACTTCGGCACACTTGACGCCAATGCATGTAATTTCATATAAATATTGTCCGCGACGGAGCGACTGATCTTCCGCGTAGTGTGCCCGCTATTTGTAATTTATATGGCAAGTACATGTAGTGGCGTTCCGTCGCAAAAGATCCGCGACGTAATTTCCGTCAAGTGTGGCGCCGGCCTAACGGTTTTCTTTGAACAAGAAAGCCACCCCAGCTTAGGATGTAAACAAAATTCACGTTTTAGGAAGCGGCAATATTTTTTTATTCGCCAAATCGCCTCCACTCCGGGATAGGTCCCCTGGAGTGCTGCGCGTTAAATAAATTCAGTAGATCTCCCTTCGTAATGTTGAGTGAGCGTACGGACATGAGAAGTTTCTTTACGAAATGCACTGTATAGTTTTTTGTCGTTCAATATAAAGCTTAAAAACCACAGGATGTAGGCTTCTTATTTTACTGATCGCTTCGTCTGGTCTAGTCTGGTCAGGACTGCCGTCAGGTCAGACCTTCAATTCTTAATATACTCTTTATTTCTTAATCCTTGCAAAAAATTTATAATATGAGCCTGGTGCTCAACAGCTCGCCTAATGGTAAGCGGTTATCGTCGCCAATATATGCTTGTACAGTCAGCCTCAAAATGATCTGAGCGTTCAAAACCACCAAAAATATCTGAACATTTGACAAAAATCAACCTTACGTTAAGACGTAAAGGTTCGTTGAGAACATAATATAAATGACAACAAACGATATTTACACCTTAAAGTATTGTGCTAAGAGTTATTTTTGTCAAATGTTCAGATATTTTTGATAGGTTTTGCACGCTCAGATCATTTTGGCGCTGACTGTAATGTCGGAGGCATCAATCGCTCATCGCAGACTTTGTAATTTGAAGAGAGAACATAACGTTGTCACCAACAAATTGGTCCTTTCCGCTGCCAACACCGTGTCCTCTCTTATGGAGAACATGTAGACTTGCCTCACCGACAGAAACAGGTAGGTATAGCACATCAGATATGAAGTGCTACTTCACTATGGTCTTCGGTAAGATAGTACTTATGACCGCCTCCTTGGAACAGTGGCTATTTGTTTCCCGTCTTAGGTCTGGTTGGTGGTACGACTTTTTCAGAGTCCGACTGGCTAGCTGTAGGGGTGGTCCCCTACAGGTGAAATCTGCCGCCATAACAGCTCTGGCTGTGTTCAGGCAATATTAATGTGGGAGCCAGTACACTTGAAATCAGAGGCTCGAAGATCAGATAAGCCTACAGTCTGGCACCACATTGAGCGACGCTTCCAGATAAAACGTCTCTCAGTTGAATAGGCCGCAGTTACCGCTTACCATCAGGTGGGCTGCGTGTCTGTCTGCCATCTGATGTGGAATAAAAAGAATAAAAAAAACTTCCTTAGATTAGCGGCTTATTCGAGTGGAAGATCCACTATGCGCTACCCCTAGTCCCTCTTAAAATGACTCAAAAGAGCACTCACTTCAATGACTTAACTTGATCGATTCTAAGAGGAACACCCAGGAATAATGTTTGTGTTAGTAATTAAACTATCATCAAGGTATCACATCGGCAATATTTAAAGTAAATATACGCAAGTGCGTGTAAGTTGTCGGTGGATATGGGGCTTGCAAACAGGTTGAAAGTGGTTAGGGGTGGCGAACGATTATGTTAGTACAGTTTGAAGAAGACCACAGTATAAACCTCCCTTTATGTTCCACTGAAGGAAGATTTCTGACAATGAATTTCAAGTCATAATTCGTTGGCGAAACCATTGACGACCTATTCGGTGTAATTATTTAGAAGTCTACTGTTAACCTTTTGGACGCCAAAATCGCCTATACTTGACAAAAACCCTGCCTCTAAAAATATGAGATAAATATGTTTAAAACGATTAGGTTTATTTACCTACGGGTATTTTCCTTACTTTCGAAAATAAATAATAACCCAGCCCCCCTAGACAAGCGGCATTTATGACGTTCGTTATAGCTCAAGTTGCGATAGCGAATGTCAAATCCCATACTTTCAACACGTGACTTTTCTATGGCATCTGTCAAATCAATACAAATTGGACTTAGCGAAATTCGCCAGCTATGAAGCGATGTCATCTTGTCTAAGCCCCCCCGGTCTGGCGTACAAGACACGACAGTGGGTTCGTAGCTTGGCGTTCAAAAGGTTATATCAAAAAGTCTAAACGTTCGATCCCCGCACAGTGACAACATTTCTGTTAAAAAGTACATAATATAATATTAATGTTTATCGGTTTAATGGCACGTATAATGCAAGCTTGATTTTCTTTGGGACTAGATAAAACATATTTAATCAGACCTGGCATTTGAATCCAGTACTCCAAGATTAAGAAGACCTAGTAGGTAACACAACTAACACATTTACCCCACTTACGCCTAAAAATGACAACCCTATGCGTGAGATAATGTCGTCTGTCCCAATATTGACTTTAAAATCACTCGGCTCCGCTTGTCAACTGATGCGTTAATGGTTGAAAGAGAGAGTATGCAACTGGGTTTGATCGGTTACCTACCACATAATTGTTGCAATTATTAATGCAATTTTCTCCTTACAACAACTTCAGATTGACAGCTGTGGTCTTTGAGTGGTTTTAAGCGTCACTTCGCAAGCGGGAGGTCGATGCAAAGAATGCGTTTAAGGGACGAGACCGTGACCGCGTGACGAGACCGACCGACGACTTGCGGCCGTGTGTCGGACTCCCAGACTAAATTATGATTATCCCACTACCCACTTATCTCAACCAGTTTCCTCATCACGAGCCAGTCCCCCTGTGGCGATTGGCCGGTCTGAAGCTCGGTTTGAGATACATTCGCGCAGACACAGTTTTTTTTTTATACTACATCAGTTGGCAGACAAGCACGCAGCCCACCTGATGGTAAGCGGCCACTGCGGCCTATTCTATTAAGGGACACTTCACCAGGAAGCGTCGCTCAATGTGCTGCCAGACTGTAGGCTCATCTGATCTTCGAGCCATTGATTTCAAGTATGCTGGCTCCCACATTAATACTGCCGGAACACAGCCTGAGCTGTGATGGCGGCAGATTTCACCTGTGGGGGTGGTAGCTAGCCAGTCGGACTGTAAAAAAGCCCTACCACCAACCAGACCCAAGGCGGGAATCGAACCCACGACCTCCAGGATTTTATACCCGAGCGGCTTAGCCACTGTTCCACGGACTCCGATTCCTGATCAGGCCACAAGGCATTGTAGCCTGATCTTTCTACAGTCGTGTCAGGATGCTGTCCCATCGTACTATGACAGTGAGCGAATAGGGAGACCTGTGCTCGCCTACGTACTGCAGCACTATAATATATCCTGCGTAATTGACCGTCAAGATTGGTTGCCGTACGTAGCCGAGGCTCTGCTGGGGGACCTATTTGTGGTTAAAAGATCAAGTAAGTGTACTGGTCACAGCCAAGTGTGCAATATATTGATACTATCTAAGCGACGGTTGACCCCTTACGTGTGGGTTCATCGTTTATCCGATTTTTCCGAGTCTAATCTAATTTGGCCCCAAACATGGCTCCGTAATGCACACATCAAGCCGATTTGTGTCAACTGAACTGTCAACCGTGGTGGGGTTGCCTTGGTTCTGTTATAAAAGATACAGTTCGTGTCAAGTTTCAGATAAAATTACGAAGACTGAAATAAATTCCTCGTCACAGATATTTTAAGTTGGATAAGATCTTTATGTTGTATTTAAATGCATCGCGAACCAACAGGAAATAAAAAACATAGTGGTCCGATCGATCGGACAAGCCGATCGGACCACGCGGCCTAATGGAACTTAAGTGTGTCGTTTCGAATATTAATGTTTCGGAGTAACACGTGATGGATTTCTTCACTAATCTTCTCAAATTAAAGTATCGTATTAATGTGTCTTTTGGTAAGTTAAAACAAGCAACTAATTTTGCAGCCGACTGTGCAATATTTAACATCATTGTACCTCTTTTTTACGAAGGAGACTATTTTGAAATACCTGGCTAGCGAGGCCTTTGTCCGTGTGTCGGAATCGGGACTATAGAAGTTCGTGCCACTACCCAATAAACTCCCCAATTTCCAATTTACACCCGAAACAGTCGAACGGTTGCTGGCCTCGTAACAATTAACCAATCCACATTATACCGTTACTATAAAAACCGTACCTATTCCAATAACCTGGCAACATTCAACCCCTCAGCGTCAACTGAGCAACCCTCCCGTCCGCACGCGTTATTTCTGCGCCGCCGCCCGGCGCACAATATCCATATTAATTGTCCGCGAGAAGGGTTAACTAAATACCAAAGCACAAGTAACCTTATTACCAAGAATTAAGGTTGATTTCCGCATGGAGAAGCAGGTGTGGAGTGGTTTTTTTGCTAAGTGGCCACAGGTGTAACTCTGAGTCCTTTATCGTTGGACTATGGGAACTGTGGGGAGAAGAGTAGTCTATTTAGGACTTCGTCGAGTTTATTTGAAGGGATCAATCTATCTGTTTGGCAATCTTTTCTGATCTGGTAGGGGTTGTTGATCCCAGACCTGACATGTTCTGTTGTTAAATTCAAAGTTCAAACTGTCTTTGTATGTTTTAAGAATTTTAAAAAAGCTCAGTTGAATCGTTATACGAACATGACGTAACACGCTAGTAAAAACCTACGTTACAGAAACCTTAAATTGCAAAAACAAACCAAACTAAATCACCCCATATCTTGTTAGTGTAAAAAATTAAATTGGTTTAACCTAATCAATCAATCAATTTACTATGCGAAACGTGAAGTACATTTTTGTGTATTTAAAGAACACATTTTGACTCTTAATGTAAAGGTATAGAGTTTATTTTAAAAGAGGGTGCGGACGATACAAAACGGGAAACAGAGTTCCGTATTCCCGTATCCCGTACGCAACACGGCTGGAAAACCCTCACGCCGCGTTTATTTTGTTAGGACGAAAACCTTTTACTTAAAGTATGACACAACAGTTTACTGAATTATACAAAAAAGAAGTAAGTATAAATATTACTAGAACTATGTTAAAGAATCTTGACTAGCGATAAATTTAATTAAAGTCGATGTTCTTCTTAATGGGAGCTTTAATATTGATATGGATAGATAAGTAATAAAAAGTACTAAAATAATTTAGGAATTCGATGTCATAGAAATTAACGACCGAATTTTTATTGCACTTCCATAAAAGCACGCCAGCAGTAAATCTCCAGATAGGGATTAATAAAGCAAGCCCAAACTCTGCGATACGAATCAATAAACAAAATCACTAACGGAAATCTGAGTGGAGGCCGAGATGCATTTCCATCTTTCATCGTCTTTTCACCCTCCGAATATCATCCCCAAGTCGCTTCCCTAACCCCAGAAGCGAACGGGTGCGAGCGGGACAGATGAAGCGCAAGGCGCGTGCGCGAGTCGACCCCTCATGAGCTTTGGAGAAGGTTGATAGTCCGAAGGAAGAGATCCTGGCGTGTTGCCGGGGAAGCGGGACATTCCTCCGTGGACCGTCCGCGGAGGCGGAGGTCCAACTCTCTCACCCCCTGCTCTCAACCCCTGCAACTCTGCACTCAACACAACTCTCGAAGGCGCTCTGCAAGGAGCCGCTTTAAGCCCTAACTTATTCCTCCTAATCAAACCTTACCTTAGAACCCCATTGTCATAGTCGAATTCAGAATTAACAATTGAAATCAACCAGGGCGTGAGAGAGCGAGAGGACAGTTTTTAATTTAAAGTGGGAACGAGACGACGCGATGGCCCGCCGCTCCCGGTCGAGGTAAGTGCCACTTGTAAAGCCACGTGTTTGGAACTTTCAGTTTTCAGTTTCAGGTGGTTCATGAAACTCGCTGTTGTGTAGTTCTGTTTGTTCTTTTGTTTGGGCAGCTATTGTCAGTTTCGTGGGTCCATTACCTGAGCCGTGAGTGTCATTGGGAACGTTTCAACCGATATTAATGTTTCTCTGTAGAGTTATTGTTTTAGTTTGTATACTTGGTTGGATATTATGTAGCTTCATTAATTTTGGTTCAAGTTCTTGTCTTTTTGTTATTCTGTTTATTATTTTAAAACGACAAGAAAATATTACTTTTACACACTTACAAATGGATAGGAGTTAAGAATATCTCCTTGCAACAGTAAAAGCATTTTACATAAAAATTATTAATTTTATTTTCCAACGTTCAGAGTCGATAACCACATGCCAATTTTTAAGCGAGTTTGAACTCTTATAACCGGTAATAGAGTTCCACATTATTGGTTACTTTTCCACGTGGTTAAGTCCTAATTTAAGGGGAAGATTTTCCTTAATCATCCATACTTAAGATTGCATTGTAACAAAAAATTTATCCATGTTTATTTTTGCTTAATTAATCGTCATGTCAGGTTATTTTTTCAACAGCTAAAATTAAAATTAATCTAATGCTCAATATACCTACTACAAAAAGTTATAATTTCCAACACGATGAATATCTTTCTGAACCCACAGAATCCTTTTATTTAAAGATAGTCCTGGATTTTTTTTAATTCAGCTTCCGCTAGTTCTGTTATCTCATTGGAAATGAATTATCCCTTGATAAAAAGAAGCCTATGTCCCTTCTCAAGGTCTAGTCTATTTCTGTACCTAATATGAAATCGTTATTAAAATTAGTCCTGTAGTTAAGATGTGAAAGCGTTAAAAACAGACAAAGCTACTTTCATAAGTATTATTTTAGTGGGGTTTCAAATACTTAGGTGTAAATCAAAAAAAAGATATCCCTTTTAAAATTCGTA
Source organism: Mecyna flavalis (assembly GCA_949319885.1). NCBI lineage: Eukaryota > Metazoa > Arthropoda > Insecta > Lepidoptera > Crambidae > Mecyna > Mecyna flavalis. The sequence continues at coordinate 7,854,336 of OX439420.1, read as the reverse complement.
TACCCACATTCTCCCAATTACACCACATTGTGTATATAATTAAGATTGTATCTGTAGCTGTCTCTCTAATTGTACCATATTCGTAAACAGGATCATCGATGTCTATTTTGTGTAACGCGTCTGAATTAGTATAATTTAGTAATTTGCAATCTGTATTGCATTGAGCCTCTCATTATCCGTCGTTAGGTGTCTCCCCGCTCTGCACGACTGGCCTATGATTTTGATCCTTTAGTAAGGGGATTACAATTGAGATATTAATCGTTGCTACCTAATTTGTTGTTTGTTGTGTAATCATCAATTTTAGGGGTTTTATTTCAATTTATTATACTGTTGGGAGATATTAAAGCGTTTTTTTCTAAAGGAAAATTTTGTTTAGAAATATAAACCATGTAAATATTAATAAGGTAGTGCAAATTTTCATCTCATAAAAGTATGTACTTTGCTGACGAGCAGGATGCATGATTTTACATTTTACACTTACCATAACTCTTGTAGAAAAGACTGCTCATTGTAGATGCCTTCTGTATTCCGAGCCTTTTAGCGTTAAGACTAGCAAAGCCAATTTTCACGATTGTAATGATAAAGTTCTGAAGAAAGCAGGAGAATCTCTTCCAACAGACAAAGTTACAAATAAGCCTAAAAGCAAAGAATTCAGCAAGCAATATGTTAATTTACTTAGAGGGTAGAAGTATATCAATCAACAGGACGACCCGACCCGGCTGGAGACGGCGTCCCGCAGGCTCTGCCGCAGCGGGGCTTCGGTAATGCTTTCAGTTTTAACAATTTCGCTGGAAATGCCGACGAATCTGATGAAATTGATTCTGTGATAGGCGAAGATAATCTTTGTTGTAACAATCTTGTGCTAACAAGCCAATTCGGAGCAGTAGGGGAGGATGTTGATTGAGAACATGCTATTTTAGTGACGATTTACATAGTTCAATGTATGTCTTGAAATATATCTAAAGAAATTATAAGATACGAAAATATTATAGTTTCAAAAACTTTCTTGGCCAAAAAGCATAAAGGTTTGATGATTTTTTTGAGAAACTAAAATATAATAGTTACGATTTCTTGTGAACCAACAATGATTCTAGGTCATTTGATAAACCTTCTAACCATTCCAGCTTCTAATTAACCCAAATCTTTTAGCACAAAGCATTGATTGCTCTAAATTATGAGGCACGCTAATTGCATTAGATTCCTGACGAAATTATCTTCGCAATCAATAATATTTTTAACTTTTTAAGCAATGCCTATTGCCTCTTTTATTAAAGAACACACTAGGGAACTGCTTTTTTTAAGACATTTTTAACAATGTGGCATTTTATGATCTACTAATAATAATGTGTTACGACCGTAATAATTTTAATTTCTACATCGCCAGAGTTCATGGAATACGAAAATCAGTTAAAATTTATTGTTAGAGGACCGAAGGTTATATCGATCGTGACAATCTTCCATCTTAACAAGATAATCTACTTAGAGCGTTTTTGTCGGTACAGGAATCGTCACAGCAGGATGCCCCCTGGGTCTGATCTTCCTCAGTATAATTAATGATCAAGTTTGTTAGTTCAGCTTCTAATTTAAGGATAAGTTCATATCCCTCTTTCTTTGGTATGTCTTTCACAGGGAATAATATAACCGTTTTTGTATCAGTGATACGAGTATCGGTTCGCTACCACTGTAATTTGGATTTCACTTTTGCTTATAATAAGATTATACATATATTTAGCATTGAAGTAGAATTAGTATAAAAATTTTCCTAGTCTTTCCTAGATACATGTTATTTTAAATAATACTACGCCACGTTAAATCTTGTGTCGTTTCATAGTTAGTCAGAAGAGTTATTAAATTATAATTGAAGCAGTATCGTCATTATCGTTTATACGGAAACTTCTTACAGGAAATGTCCTTTATTCTGACAATTTCTGATCCTTTTTTTTTCTCTACTGCATGTCACACAGAATGCATTATCTGAAAAATCTCATCGTAATCTTAAGCCACATACAATAACCGTAAGATTTCAACTGGAACTTGATAAATATAATGCAAATTGATTCAATCTTATTGAGCGTGTGTACAAGTACGTGATTATTCAATTGTCTCGATATAGTCATAGAAAGGCGCGGCGAAGGGATTGGCAAAGTTCACACGTCGTTGAGTTTGATGCCGTCGGTTACTGTCTTGTATTGCTTTTGCTTGTTGCTAAGTTCACTGTTGCAATAATAGTCTAGGCTTTTCGACAAAGTTATCGATGGTCTTAATATTAGTGGGAATGGTCATGAAGACTGGAGCGCTTGATGTTTGTAATTAGTCTTTAAAGCAGAACAAGTACTTATTTACGAAAAGTTATGATGTAAGCAGATGAAGGCCGAATAAGATATAGATTGATTTCGTGAATTATGTTTAGGACATGAAAGAAGTGAATGTAGAATTGTTGGCTGATAGAAATGAGTTAAGGAATAAAAACAGGAAAATTTTGATGAAGTTGAGTTACAAGTCTCTGAAAGTGCATATTGTATTTCACATGTCTGAAAATTAAATGAATCGTTTTTTTTCTTCCAAAAATGCGCTTTTTCCACATACTCGTATAAGCTTCAGTTATGTATAGAAAGCTTTGTCCTACAACATCTAAGGAAAGTGCACAAAAAACAACTTCCAGTATAATTGATGAGAAGAAAAATACATTAGCATCAGATCTCCGCTATATTGAACTTCCTGCGGAACATCCGGCTGCCAGCGTCGTCGGATATCCGATATGTCTGTCTATTAGCTCAGCGAATTAGGGGACGAGTGGACAGGAGGAGGACAGTTTAACATAACACCGGATCAGGATCTCTGGGGAGAGATTAGAGCTAAGGGAGATTGAGATCGCTGCAGTTGTAATCGTTTGTGAAATTGTTTTCGGCTTGTCTGTTGAACTTTTGGATTTGTGCAAATTTTTTGTTTTTATAATTAATCGGTGTATGGGTTTGGAGCTTCTTCAGTAGAGTATGATTCGATTATGGTAATGGGAAGATTCTCATTCTCTTCTGTGCAAATGTGCTAGTTAACTTTTTACGCGACAGTATTTACACTACATTAATTTTCTGTTGCATTCTTTTTAGAAAAAGTCCTAAAATTCAGGCGCAGATTGATAAGAATGTAAAATTAAATAAATAGGAATCGAGCCCTTAAATTGAGGAGCATGAGAGCAAAATTCACAAGTTTTGTCTTTATCATCAATATCTCGGATATAGGTTAAACATTTTGATAATTAATATAATGTTTTGAAAATCGTGATCTTTATTAGTCATCCTTGTCTCTATGACACAATCTATGATGTGGCACACATCTCAATATAATAGACATGCCTAGCAACACACACCATATACATACATATCTTTTATAAGTAAGTAAATCGCCTCCATCTTTTGTCCCTTCCCAACCTCAAACGTGCGGGCGAGACAGCCTCCCAGGCGCCAGACAAGTCGGCGCCGGAGTGTATCGATCTACCCTCCTCCTTAAAGATTGTGGGGGGTAAAGAGGAGGGGGCGCGCATGCGTAGAAGTTGTTTGTGATCTTTTCTTCGGATTATGGATTTTCGCGAGTAGGTGTGTGTGCAAGGTTTATTTTGGAGATTGTTTGTGGGAGGTATTATGGCGTATGTCCGTACGTGTACGGAAATTTAATTAGTTAAAGAATTCTTTGTAATACAAGTGCATTTACAGTATTAATTTAAAGATATGTGACTCCACTCTTTACTGACAAGCTCTTAAGATCTTCGTTCGAGGCTTTCACTTATAGTGTACTGTACTGGCTTTCACATTGATATTTCAGACGGATAGTTAAAGCTATTTTGTTCGTTGTTTCCACCCAAGGAGCTGGCTAGCCTCTAAATAAATCTATGTTATCCAGACTCAAGGCGATTAAAACAACCATTGATATCAAAAATATCAAATAAATCATACATGATGACCACCTTCCTCGTCCAAATTTCTATTGTCCCAAACATCTACTTCCGTAATCAACCTCAAACTGTCCCCAATTGTTTCAATATCAATAACCTCATCAATATCTTTAGCAAATCTCTGTTTGCGGTAACCTGACACTATAATGTGCGCTGTTCGTGTCACAACTTCCCTGGGCACTGTTTTGTATCGCGTCACCCCTTTTGTGTCAAGGCATTCTTTGTTTGCTTCGTATCCTTTGTCCGTGGTGACGTGATTGAATCTAACGACATTATTGTGAAGGGAATAATGACATAAATCTTTAGCTGCTACTTCTTCCTTGGGGTTTTGACCCTTGAGGATCGGTCACTGTTGTTCAATCTTTGATTTGTTGATTCATACATCAAAGCCAATTATACTAATTTTATGAATGTAGCAGTAACGCCTTAAAGTTAGATGAAATTTGGCTCAGTTCGCTTAGGATAACAGAAATAGAAGTGTTTGACATTCTTTCACGTTGTAACTGATCCATGGTTGAAGTCACAGAAGGGTGGCTAGTTTAAAATAAAAGTCTCCAAGATGAAAACAGCCGTTTTGCAGAAGATTATAACGATGCTAACTAACAACAAAGTCCCTTAATAGCCTAAAAATTTGTTACTCTAAAGTTTCCATCATTAATATCAAGCCATTTTTACGATTTCATTCTATATTGACTTTGCCAGTAGCTAGGTTATTAGATTAGGGAAAATTTTCTTCAATTAAAGTAAATTCTAAAATTACTATTTTGAATTGAACAGGTTTTCAAACGCTATTAGCCCTCTTTTTTGAAAATATTGTGTGGAATGGTACCGGCACATGTTTCTTTTTTCAATATATCGGGGCCTAGTATTTCCCAAAAGAAGGAGATAACATCATCAAAACAATGTATCTATTACGATGCAAAGTTGCTTCCTGACACACTCCCCATCGTTAACTTAGCACCCGTTCCGAAATTGTTTACCCTTGGCAGAGACGTGGACGCGGTGACCCGTGGAAGATCTGAAGCGACACGCTGCCATAACGCCCTCCGCCAATGAATAATATTACAATTAGAAAAGGAATGTCAATTAAATGAGTTATTTGTTGAAGATGGACTTCACTTGATTTTGTAACTTAAGTCAATTTGTCTGTCGTCGATTGTAGCTTTCGTTAAATGTCAGTAATTAAAGGGTTGCATGGAGTATCTGATGAAGTGTAAGGCAATATTTTTTTATGTCAGAGGTGGCAAACGAACCAGCGGGTCGCCTGATGGTAAGCAATCACCGCCGCCCATGGACGTCTGCAACACCATCGGGATCGCTGATGCGTTGCCGGCCTATAGGGGTATAGGGGGTGTGGGCCTCTGGCACTCTCACAAACCAGACGAAACACAATAGTAGTCACTATTATTTCACGCTGGTGTTATGTGAGAGGGTGGTGCTTCCCCGGACGAGCCGGCCCATTCGTGCTGTAAAAAAGCATGGCTCTCTCTACCACTACTAAATACCTACTTCTTTGGCTACTAATCTTTATTATATTGTAGTGCACAATTTGCACAAAAAACAGTCCCTAGACGTAATGTCTGTTTTTCATAAACCCTGTAATAAATATGATTTTTTTGTAATATTCATCAGGATTCGATTTTTATTCTTTGAAATAATTTTGTGTTTAAAGCTATGGCTATGACTATAAATAGCTTTGGCTGTGGCTGCCTCTTACCCCAAACACAATAATCCGAAGAGACCTTTTTCCAAGCATTCGGTCCGCCGCAGGGCGTTTAACGTTTTACATCGTCCGGGTCATCTGAAAATAAGGGCGACTCATTTAAATATGTGCTGTGCTGTGTGTGTGTGTGTGTGTATTAATAAATCAATTAAGTAAGTAAATATGTAAGTATGTAATGTATGTATGTATGTAAGTTATGTTGAAATACATACATTAAAGCATATTTCTCCAGTTTTAAGCCAGATGTGTGAAACAAGTTGAACAATATCACAAAAAAAAAAGAAGTTCCACACAGACACAACATTACGTATTTCCAAATCATATAATAAACGTTTTTTTTTTATACGACTAGATATCGTGGTTGACGTGGCACTTTAGCAAAGCAGAAACAGTAGAATCAGCCAAGTCACAGCCAGGTCCATGAAACCAAAAAGATTTCCATGTGTACATATGCAACTAAACCTCAACATCTTTTAACAACAAAAGTCCCACTCCGCCCGCACTCGCACCCCTGTTTAATGGGCGAAAGAATATTTGCAGTCATAGACAATTTGCGAGAAGACGTGTGACGCGGGTGGCCGGGCGGAAACTGGAAGTGTTTTATTATTGTAATAAAACATGCGTGCGTTGCATATTCGGGAAATGCCGTTGATGGGTGGGCATAATCGTGGGTTTGCTTTGGAATGTGTTTGACGCTTCGACGATTCAATATTTTAAAGTCTGTTTCCGGAATGTCGCGTCATTCTTTTGAAGATTTTTGTATTTTATAAAGGCACTCATAACTGAAACCAAGTAATTCTTTGCTTGTATTTATGATGAAAGTTCAAAGTATCGGAAAAATATCTGTTTTAAAAGTCATAATATTGTATTATTCACTAGACTAGACATGTTTAGATGTCTTTTTCTTATTTATACTTTGACCGGCCATAGAAGATATTAATTTTTAAGTGACTACCTAACTACAAAGTAGATGCCTTATCGTTAAATAATTATGTCATTCTAAAATTATTTATCACTTTACTTAGCATTAGTATTATTAGTGACATTAAAATTTAAATAAGTTTTAGTAATGAAAACACATTTAGTGAACAAAGTCCTCAAGGCTCGGCATATAAATATTCATATAACATTAATAGGATGAATAATTTAGTACATTTATTGCTCGCAATGTAATAAACAAACCATATGCGTTTCATCTAGAGTTATGTCGAAGCATTTTAATCAAATTAAAAACTCCCAAAACCGCGGCAATAACTATAAAGTCGTCCAGATAGAAGTACCACTCGCTCATATTGAACTATTAAAATTCCCGTACATTTCGCCTCCGCTCCGAACCGCATGGAATGAGCCATACTACAGCCTTTTTATGCAAAATAGTATGCAATAACTTACGCCCGTTATGTCCAAGGGGCTCTTAATGAGTGCACTCGAATTTGACGAAACCCTAGAGCTAGGACGAAAGCATTTTTAACTTCTTTTAAGCTTGGTGTGTTAATTGCGCTAATTTATCACTGATAAACAATTTGACATTAATTTATTATACTTTTTTTTATCTGCTTAGCCTTACAGTCGTAGGCTTACACACAGTGTTTTAATAAAAAGGATTAGAAAACAACTCATTGACATTTTAAAGGACATTTATTCGAGCTACCCATTTAGTGACGAGATACCGTAAATAGGTATTTTTATTGATTTTTCATACAAAAGTAAAGTCCATATTATTAAGTAAAACTAAGATTTTGCGTTGAGTAATTTGTTTTTAATACTCATCAAACCTTGAAGTACTTTATCTCTATAGCCATAATGCCCCTATGAGTGGTTTTGAATATGCCCATACTGTATTTAAGTGGCTTTGAGAGTTTCTGACGAGTATTTTTAAACTAGCGTTGGTTTTATAGGCGAATATGTCTTGTAGTAATATTTAACTGAGTAGTCAAATACACGAGTAGATAAGCTGTGTGTTGGAAATATTATTTTCAATTTCTTTTTTCTATGCTTTTGCGTTTTAAGAGTATTTATCGCGCAGTATACTTTTCACTTATATTTATTATTTATAAATCCATAGTTCTTAAGAAGTGCAGTTACTTCAAAGATAAAGTTTATTTCTCTAACAGCCTGTAACGGATTTAACAAACTTATTGTAAAATGATATAGAAACAAATTCAGTTCAGCTTAAAACTAAGGTTCTAATACATTATTTTATTGAAGATAATTGAATTTTAATACAAATAGTAAGCCCTTTACGTCGTAAGATATATTCGTTCCCTTTATTCGTCCACTTACAGTTGCTTATAGTATAGTATAATGGACTGGATTATTCTGAAGGTTTCTAAATACACTTTACTTACAATGTGCGTTGATCGATGCCATATTACTTCTTACGCAGGCAGACTGCCACCAGTTCGTTAATTCTGTCCTATGTTTGTCTCTAATGTTACCTTGTTGTTGTTATTATAAACGAACAACTTGTTTGTATCGTAAACCATAGATCTCGGTTCGCAATCAACTATTTCAGTAAGTAAGTCTTCGTTCCCGGTTGCGCTAAGCAGAAAACATTAACCGCTTCGGTTATTGACCACTAAACTAAATGTTTACTACATTTCTATTCCTGGGTCGGAGCAGCGAGATTTCGACATGAAAGTTGCTTTCCTGTGTACTAGAGAATCTTAAGAAGCAAATTAAACGATTTGGATATAATGTTTTGACTATATAGACAGCATCTTTTTATGTTATGCGTGATAGTATTTGGGATTATATGAATAAAGTTTATGGTTTAGCGCTCGAAATGTTTTCTCAAACAAATAAACGACTAGTTGTCATCGATGAGTTGTAATTCGACGAAACGTTTTTCGAAATAGAATAGTGAACCCGTTTTCAGAAGTAATATTGATTCTAATCAATGATTTTACGTCTACTAATTCGTCTTATTTCCCCCTTAAGAGACTTAAAGGTCTGGCTGCAGTCGCTCTAATATAATAACTGGATCATGGTCTACCACTAGCTCGGCGGTGACTTATTTAATAGGTTCACCTGTTAAAGCAAGATAAGATTGTAATCCTTTGCGAAAGCGCAAGCTTTGTAATAGCGCAACCGTACGATTGTGAAACGGTTCACCCAAAAACATTTGATCCATGAACGGTTCCTCCACAGAATTTTTAATCCACTATCGTTTAGCCCAAACAACGTTTCTCCCAATAACGATTTGCCCAATGTATTATACACCCATGAACGTTTAACCCATAGAACGTTTCGCACATGAACTGTTTGCCCACATAATGTTTCATCTTTTTTTTTCCGTACCATGACTAACGCTTGAAGAATGAAAGTGCATGCTTACCCGACTTGATCTGGGACCAAATTCGAACTGCTATCTCGTCTCGAGTCACAGTTTGTCTGAACCAGTTGCGCAAGTGGAACCCCATAACCCATGCCATCCGGGCAGGCTCGTCACCTGTGTCGGTATTTCGGGAGGTCTATTAATAGGAATGGTGCGAAGCTGACGTTGACTGATGGCTGTCGCGAGTTTTGGATTCGGATGTCTGCGTTATCTGGTTGTGTTGTTCATTCATTAGAAATCAATCTGTTACCTTGACTTCATAATTTTTGATTATATTTTACGAATGATGTTTTATTTGAAGAGAAGCAAATCTTCTTACCAATGCATCTTTTTTAAAGACTCAAACTTTCATTTTCACTTATGCGATCTTTTGCTTTACTCATTAGATATGCAACACGTCTTTTGCTTTACTCATTAGAAATATGCAACACTTCTTTGTAGTGGACAAAACACCTCCGGGCACAGGATCGGCTCGTTGCGAGTAAAGCATCGATAGGTGACAATAACTGCAACAGATGTGGCAACGATTTCAAATGTCTTATTGGCGAAGCTACGGGAACAGTCAGTAAAAACACAAGCACGCCTGGGACGCATCAGCATAGTTCGGTTTATCCAAAATCTTTACATAAATATTTTTTTCCATGAATTAGTCGTACGTTCGTTGTCGTTGTTCTGTAATGTTGAATTAACTATTACTATCTAAACATCTATGCGTATTGTAATTTCCCGAACCGTCACGTGAACGCGAATAAAAATAAAATTGAGTCAACGCCGGAAAAGTCGATTATGTCGGCGATGTTGTCACATTTGTTTTGATCTGACCGTTGCAGCCAGCGTTGGTGAGTTTCTTTCATGAGAGAATGAAATTATAGTTTTGTTTTGATTTTTTCATTCAAACTTTTACGCCGACAGACGTCTTCGTTTTAGTGGAAAACATTATTTACTAACAACAAGTTTTGAAAAACCAAACGTTACAGTTAGGATCAGTTTCATAACAGGCGGATAAGTTCGTGATAATTTCTGTCGATGATTTTTTAATCTTTTTAGAAACACAAAAGAGTCATCTAAGGAACCAAACGGATAAATTACCCCAACTATGTCAGTAGTACATCTTTACTAATAAGATTTGATTGTTTGTGTGTATTGAATAGGCTCCGAAACTACTTAACCGACTTGAAAAATTATGTATTTCACTGTTGGAAAACTACACTATCCCTGGGTGACGTAGGGTACTTTTAATCCAGGAAATGTGGGGAGAAGGGGCGATATTTAAAAAAAAGAAATTACGCGCGGCTGAAACCACGAAGGTGGCCGCTAGTAGACTAATAATATTTTGTCTAACAAATGAAAATAAGCAGTATAATATAGTAGTCTTGAAGGAGTTAGCAGAACTTCAATTCTCTCGGCTTATGCAAAGAAATCCCTTCAAATTATCATGTATGTCAGTTTCTGTCGATGACGAATGTGTAATTTGTATGTACATACTTTGATGACATCGTCATCATTGCCGACGCTAATCACATCGTCAAGGGAATCTCTCTGGACATTATTCACACAGCCAAATTCAATTAAGGCAATTGTGTTTGCATTAGCGTAATTTTTACTCTGCTCTGTGGGAAGGGCTTACGTGATTACATTTGTGACGAGATTATTTGGATTACCGTTAATTTTTCCAAGACGAATAGGTACGATTGAGTACAGAGTTGGAGCGAAAATATGTGATTGAGAGTTTTTGTTCCTGATACTGTCTTCTAATACAGTCCGGAGTCTAGAAGTTAGCGGTTTAAAATAGCCCCCAACCTGGGAAAAGACATAATTATGTATAGCAGTTGGTCCTGCGCCTGATCTCTCTTAGGGCGTATCAGCTTGCTGTCCCACCATGCTATAAGAGTGAGAGAAAAGGGTGTGCACGTGTGCTTGTGAACTCACTCACTGTTGCACTGTAATAGCATATCCTGTATAGTTGGTTAATTGATCGTAAAGATTAGCCGCTGTGTCGGCAACTTAACTAGGAGCACAATAATATAACTGTCTATAAGTATGTTTGTTCGTTGTTTGGTATCGTCATACTAGTGGTATGTTCCAGATTTTTTTTTCAGATGCATATTAAACCCTTGCGTCTGTTTGTCGACAGAATCATAGAGACCCGCAGTCACCGCAAGCACAGGCGGGCGCGTGACGGTCTCTCCGGGAGCGGGTGGAGGCCGCCCTACAGGACAACTGGCGCCGGCTGACGAGAACTGTGAGTAGTGTATACTCGATAGATGGCGCTGTTCAAAGTGTTTTGCAACGCTAACTTGAGAGAATAGACTAGTAAACTGTTTCTGAGTACGTGAGGGCCGTCAGGCACTTGCCACAGCCTCAAAACACCCCCACAGCATATTTTCTGTACATTATACATTTTATATTTTTTTGCTACTGCGCTCGTTTCGCTTGGTGAGCGAGTGTCGAAATCCCGAACCGGCGAATCGTTCTTCTTCTCACACTTCCCAAAGGCTGCTTCATAATGGAGTATTCCCCGAAGGAATATAAGGAAGTAGGAAGGAATATATGTATATTCCATTTAGGCGGCTCAAATGCCTGTTACGCAAAACTTATATTAGAACCTCTCTCAGGCGAAGGGGATGACGGGTGGGGACCTTGGAGAGTTTTGCCCTTATTGATAATATTGATTTTTTATGCTTGATCAGTAAGCGTACAGGCACGCAGCCTACCTGATGGATCCTTAATCAGGAATCATCGCTTAATGTGCTGCCACACTGTATAGCTCCTCTGATTTGCGGCCTTTGATTTCAAGTGTACTCGCTTCCACATTAATATTGCCGGAACACAGCCAAAGCTTTTATGGCGGCAGATTTCACCTGAAGTAGTAGGTAGGTAGCCAGTCGGACCCCAAAAAAGCCATAGAACCTCAGATCCGTGAATAAATCTTTGGTCGATACAATTTACCAGACATCAATTTGCTTGTTCTAGGGTACACAGCCCCACCGGACCAGACACAGCTCCTTCAGCCAAGAACGACACAAGCAGAGACGCAGCAGCGCTCACTCGTTGGACCTCGAAAGGTCCGACCCTGAAGAGAGACCTTACCAAACTGCCACTATACATAGGTGAGCATTTCGTAGAGAAAAAACATCAGGCTATTATATCCCTACGTGAATGGCGAAGATAGCTGCTGGAGATGAGCTGTTCAATTGCCGTAAGGTAAACACCAGCTTGTCGAGGCGGGGATAGCAGGATACTCTGGATACAGATCGCTTAAGATCGGGTATTGTGGAGGTCGTTGGAATTCAGTCCCTGTGTACTCATCTTATTGAGACTGTGTGAAAAAAGTTTTGTATCAAAAAAGTATTTTTCTTTCAGTCTCAAGTTTGACAGTATGTTCTTTTATGTCACTTTATTGCGCAGACAGCACTGAGGTCAATTATAATACGCGCGGCGTATTACGCTGGAGTGGCTATAGACATTGAAATGACAGCTATTTTTATGTCGATTTGAAGCGCCCCCCATTAGTGCACTGGGAACTAAAATGACTTCAATTTTCTCTGTCTACACTTCAAATGGACAGCCATTGACATTGACAATGACAGCATTATCAAAGTTTATCTGCCAAATTTAGTACTATTATTAGTTCCAAGTGGGAGATTCACTGGAGGGTAGGCGATGGGTCCACGCGTCTTTTAGTTTTAAATCTTTTTATTTGTGATCTAGTGCAGTTTGGTGTTGAAAAGTGGTGTGATTTTCATTCAGTAAAGTGTAACGAAGTGTCATAAATAAGAAAATTGAAACAAATTGACTGAATGGACGGATATTGCGTGTAGTGTGTCTCATCGGTAGATGAGACGCTCTTACCGCAATGGCGTCCATTCCCCCGTGACCTTGAGAGTATCCTCCAGTGTTTCCATGAAGCGTTAAAACATCTTAACACCAATGTTTTAACGCAAGGAGAATCTCCCATAAAATCACTTGACATTGGCAGAATCACCGCGCCGCAAACAGGCGCGGGATAGAGTCCATTAGTTCCAAGTGCACTAACTACTGCTCTCAGCGCCAACATGGCGATTTTCAAATCGGATCAAACATTTGGTGACAATCGCCCATCCAGTGTCATAGAGATCAGTGGCAGACAGTCACGCAGTCCAACTTATAGAAAAATTTTACTCACAAGGAGGTCCACCTGTTGCTAAGCAGCTACTGCGGCTTATTCCATTGAGGGATACTTCACTTCACCACACTGTAGATTCCTCTGATCTTCGAGCCTTTGTTTTCATGTTCGTTGTGCCTTAACTCAGTTTCTCTCGTTGCAGAGCCCACTCTTTGAGCAAGATGGCGACGATATCCCTCAAGATATCTCTGGACGGCGGTAAAGTGGTCAAAACGATACAGTTCGACCCGTCGACCACCGTCTACGACGCCTGCCGGATCATCAGGGAGAAGATATTGGAGGCGAATGCTAGTGAACGTGAGTATCCATCATGATATTGACTGATTTGGTGTAACTGCCTGCGTGGTACAGTGGTAAGAGCGTTGGGCTCTAAAAACCCGGAGGTCGTGGGTTCGAATCCCGCGGGGAACATCACTTTGTGTGATTGTTTCTAGTTTGGTTAGGACATTGCAGGCATGAATCACCTGAATGTCTGAAAATAATTATGATTCCGTGCTTCGGAAGGCACATTAAGCTGGTGGTCCCGACTCCCGACTATATTCCAAGTTGGTCTGGTTTCTCTTGTAGGGTTAGGTACGGAGGTCAGATGGTAATCGCTCTATTGTAATAACCAGGCTTGTCAAATCTAGGATCATAGTCGAAGCGGACCCTGAGCTCCATACTGGATACAATCGGGAATACGCTGGGATTACGATGATTACCTGATTTAGTGTAATATTGGAGAAGTGGGATATAAGGGAGTGAACCATCATGCTTTCGCTCCAAGCCAACTTATGCTGCCTCGGGTGCATCCTACCATCCAAATCCAACAGCCCGGTGACAAGGTAAGCTATATCCTGCGATCGCCAGTCTTGAGGGTTAAGAAGTCTCTGTAACGTACGTGTGATGATTCTTGAAGCTGATGTTAACATGAGCAAAATAAATAAATAAATAAATATCTTGGGACATTATTCACACAGCGCCATCTAGCCCCAAACTAAGCATTAGCTTGTGCTATGGGTGCCAGACAACGGATAAACATTACATATATACTTTTTTTTGTAAATACATACATATTATACATAGAAACACCCAGACCGATACAAACAGACATGTTCATGCACAAAAATGTTTGTACCGTGCGGGGATCGAACCCGCGACCTTTGGTGTAATAGCCGACTTCTCGACCATTACACCAAATGGCTCGTCAAATGATTGCAATCTTGTCTTGCTTTGATGTCGTCTGTCGTACGAGCTCTTTTTATGCGTTTTATCTCTGTCTAGTCAAGTCACGTATGCACCACGTGGTGCGTCTGCCATTTGACCTCTGTAATCCTTGACAGACTAGACCAATTGGATCAGGCTACCCAGACCTTCAACTGTGCAGGATTCTGCACAAGCTATCTTAATGACTGTCTCTTTCTTCCACAGCGAAAGAGTTCGGGTTGTTCCTGGCGTCAGAGGAGGACCCCAAGAAGGGGATATGGCTGGAGGCGTCTCGTAGCTTGGACTACTACATGCTGCGGAACCTGGATATGCTGGAGTACACTAAGAAGACCAGGAACCTTCGCGTTAGGATGCTTGATGGTGAGTATAGAGCATAGAGTAATAAAAACGCCTCCGCCTCGAGATTGCAGCGGTTTGATTGATTAGTAGAATCAACATTGAGAACTGAAGCTTCATTGTTTATTTATTTTAGTGGTGACTTCATTTCGATGATGGTTAACTTTCACTCTTGACTGTAAAGTCTGATAATTGTCTTTCGCCCCCGTGGGGTATGATATCCTGGCAGTAATCTGATAATGTTTCGGGATTTTATTATTTTTACAGGGACAGTTTTAAGAATAAATATTTTAAAATTATCTTATTGAATCTATTTCCCACAAAATTTAGTTCCTCCTGTACCAGGACCTAGGTCGATTGCGTTCGGTGAATATGTAGGTACTTATGCTATATAAAATTGCTGATAATGTTAATTTATTCGCAGGCACGGTGAAGACGCTACTAGTGGACGACAGCCAGATCGTGGCCAACCTGATGGTGGTGATATGCACCAAGATCGGCATCACCAACTATGACGAGTATGGTCTGGTAAGTCAAGTGATAGGTGTAAGAATGCCTGATTAATTTTATCTTATCTAGATTTGGGGTCCGAAGAAACACGAGGAATGTCTAACCTCTCATCGCGAAGAGCCTTTTTAGAGTGAATTGCCTGTTGAAACAAAATATCCCCGCTCTGAGAGTTTTGTGTTTAGTCAGAGTATGCTTGAAAGTGAACGCTCTTTTTGCGAAGGAGAGTTGATGCACCATAACCGTTATGATGCCCATTGGGTTGAACTGACTACTTAAATGGAAAAAAGAAACTATAGAATAGTAATCTCTTCGATGTTATTAAATAATTTCTTATTTTTTTTATTTTCACTAGGTCCGCGAAGAGCAAAAAGAGGAGGCGGACCCATGTGAGAAGCCTAACTACGGGACGCTGACGCTGCGACGCAAGCACCACGAGAAAGAGCGAGACGCCAAGATGGAGCAGCTGCGGAAGAAGCTAAGAACTGATGATGAGGGTAGGTTTCCACCTCACACAGGGAAACGTTATAAACGCGAAAGTCTGGATGTTTGGATGTTTGTTCCTCAATCACGCCTTAACGGCTGAACGGATTTAGATGAAATTTGGCACACGTATAGTTTATAACCCGGAATAGGACATAGGCTATAAAATTCCTACGGGAAACGTCTCATTCCCGCGGGAATATCAATTTTGAAACTACTGAACCGATTTGAATAATTCTTTCACTGTTGGAAAGCTACACTATCCCCGGTGAATATAGGGTACTTTTGATCCTGGAAATGCGGGGGAAGGGGGATATTTGAAAAAAGAGATTACGCGCGGGTGAAACCGCGGGCGGAAGGCTAGTAGTTTTATAATTTTAAACTCAAAATGAAAAGTGTAAAGTCATGGCTACATTTTACCCCAGAACATTTTTCATAAGTACTATTTCTTTTTCTGTAATTGTCAATTTGTACAAATAAACTACAAATAAAATAAAATGGAACTTGATTTTATACACAGCTAATTATTGATTTCCTCGGATTTACAATAACAATGTTTGAATTTCGAGATGTAAGCTTGAACATTTTATGCGAGTCCTATAAATTCCTGGATTGCATACATTTCCGGTAACACATATACCACACGCGTTTATCCAAAAACCTAAATCCTACTTACAACGTGGTGCAGACGTCCGCTGACTCCATTATATGCATCGAGCGATCCGCGAACTGTATCCGCTGTGCGGACGTCCAAGCGCTGACTTCGCTCCACGTAGCGTAGGCCCTTTTACGTCACGGTTGGAATAATAGTCATCATCAGCCTATATACGTTCCCACTGCTGGGACACAGGCCTTATCTCAATTGTGAGATAGTGTGGGCCATACTCCACCACGCTGGCCTAGTGCGGGTTGGTGGAGGGGTGCGTAAGGCAAGTGACCAACCTTAATGTCAGATGTTATCAAGCCGCCAAATGGCCTCTGACTAGGCTTGACGACTAATATTTACATTATAGTAAATATCAGCCGGGACCAACAGCTTAACGTGCCTTCCGAAGCACGGAGACGCTCGAAATTAATGTCACTAAATATGGTCAGAATGGTCACCCATCCATTAACCGACCGCGGCGTAGGTAGCTTGACTTTCGTTATCGCTAACGAACCACTGTCACAGCTGCGCCACGAGCGCCTCAACAGTCTCAAGGGCGAATAATAGTAATGTATTTATATCTGTTTGTCTAGTGAACTGGGTGGAACCCGGCAAGACCCTCCGCGAGCAGGGCGTGGACGCGTCCGAGACGCTGCTCCTCCGCCGGAAGCTGTTCTTCTCCGACCGCAACGTGGACTCGCGGGACCCCGTACAACTCAACCTGCTGTACGTGCAAGCGCGGGACGCCATTCTTGATGGGACCCACCCCGTCACGCAGCAGAAGGGTACGTATCACCATCATCATCAGCCTGTCGCAAGCTGTTCTCCCGTAACGTGGACTGGCATCTAGCTCCTGTTAGCCATCGTCCCTCCACCTAGCCTGAGGGCGTCCTTCACTATTATGACGCAGTCTCTCCACTCAAGTACCCGTTACCCCAACGGTTATAGAATATAATTATAGAATCATTTATTTCATAGAACATTGTACAATAAAAGATCTTAAAATATAATTACGTTTCACATGCCCTGCCATCACTGGCGTAGATATATTTAAAGATTAACTAGTAACAATAAAATTGATAGGTGTGATAAAGATTAAACTGAATTGGTATCCCTAAATAAAATGAGACAGACAATTACATTATATCCAATACTACGGTAACATTTAATTTTTGGTCAAAATGTAACGTGAGATCGTAAATCTATGTCAGCATAAATTAAAATAAGTGCATCATACTCCATTCTC
Organism: Mecyna flavalis; assembly: GCA_949319885.1. NCBI lineage: Eukaryota > Metazoa > Arthropoda > Insecta > Lepidoptera > Crambidae > Mecyna > Mecyna flavalis. The sequence continues at coordinate 7,836,738 of OX439420.1, read as the reverse complement.
CACCTACACACATTACATTACACACACACAGTACATTTATCGGTTACAGCTGATATAGTCAAGGTACGCTTCCACTATTATAAAAGAAAAATATGTTACAAAATTGGATGATACAATGTAGGCGGACTTATTGCTAATAGCAATCTCTTCCAATCAACCTTAATGTTATATTGTTGCAGAAAGTGCACAAACATAGGTACAATCTCTATTCCCTCACTCTCATAGTACAGTCGGACAGCAGTCTACTCCATTTCTGATTTGATCATGCCAGTCCTATGCCTATTACTAAGTAAATAAATGGGTTTTCATAAAAATCGCTATTTGTCCACAGCCTGCGAATTCGCCGGCATCCAATGCCAGATCCAGTTCGGAGATCACAAAGAAGACAAGCACACGCCCGGCTTCCTCGACCTGAAGGAGTTCCTCCCCGCCTCCGAGGTGAAGGTCAAGGGCATCGAGAAGAAGGTTTTCAAGGAACATAAGAAGCACGTGGGTCTGAGTGAGCTGGACGCGAAGGTGCTGTATACGAAGAGCGCGAGGGATCTGAAGACTTATGGGGTTGCGTTCTTTCTGGTTAAGGTAAGGAGATGATAAAGTGTTGATGATTTTTGTTGCGTGTTGCTAAGTTGGAGAGGCAAGAAGTTATTTTATTGCAGTGATTATAATTTATAATGCCACAAAGTAAAATATTACAAACACAGACTATCAGAACAAGAATTATTTATTTGTTGTAATGATTAATGAATTTACAAAAATTAGAGTACACATTTACAAATTATTTGTATGCAAATTTTAAAAAATAATCATCAGTCAGATGGTTTTTTATATAATAGATCAGTTGGTAGACAAGCACGTAGCCAACCTGATGGTAAGCGGCAACTACGGTCTATTTCATTGAAGGACATATAGCTAGGAAGCTTAACTCAATGTGCCACATTGTCTTTGGTGTTTATTAAACGTTTGTTTTGATACTTGTAACAAAAGTGAATTAGCTCCTTTAAACAGATATTTATTAAAAAGAAATAAATTAAAGCATTTAAAAAGATTAGCTATCCAGTTTTTTGCTGATTTTCCTTGATAGATAGCAACATTACGAAGCAGATGGAAGAGTCACTCTGTATCATTAATGTTTGACGATTTCTAAGTCCAGTTTTGATGCCTACTTGTTTTTTTTATTAATTTTTGTATTTATGTTCGTTTAACAGGAAAAGATGAAAGGCAAGAACAAGCTAGTCCCCCGCCTGTTAGGAGTGACTAAAGACTCCGTCCTGCGCCTGGACGAGAAGACCAAGGAGATCCTGCAGACCTGGCCGCTGACCACCGTGCGCCGCTGGTGCGCCAGCCCCAACACCTTCACCCTTGACTTCGGCGACTACAGGTACCTTTACAGATACCTATCGTTATTTTAATAATTTTTAAGCATTTTACCTGCTTAATGGCGATATCAATATAAATAAATATATTAGAAAAAATCAATTTGTCTAGGTATCAGGTGGAACTCGAACACTCGTCCCTCGCTGTCCGGGCGAGTGTACTACCAACTATGCTACCGAGACTAGGAAATGCAGAACCGGCCCAGTTTAAAAAAAAACGGTTTTTTCGGTTCTTGTGGTCATAAGAACCGGGGGAACCGTTTTTTTTTCGGTTCTTTCGGTTCTGCAATCCCTAACCGAGACCTTAGCAGACCCATTGAATTCCTTCTAGTATTTATTTTACGCTGTTACTGCTACCCATCACTACATAGTATAAAACAAAGTCGCTTTCTCTGTCCCTATGTCCCTTTGTATGCATAAATCTTTGAAACTACGCAACGGATTTTGATGCGGTTTTTTTCATTAGATAGACTGATTCAAGAGGAAGGTTTATATGTATAATACATGCATAATATAGTAGAGAAACACTGATAATTTTAGAGGTTTTTAATTTAAGGTCGTAAATAATCGCATTTTTTGCGCTTACATTGCAAACGCTGGCTGAACCCTACGAGATAGATCAAAATAATGTACTACACTATTGTACACCTTAAAAAGTTTTACAAAAAAGTCCGCGATGGTATATGTCTATCTCTTAGGGATAACCCACAATAACCATTTTTCTTTACTTATAACGATAAAATAATGGCTTATTTACGAAAAAGTGATTTTAAGCAATACAGTATTAATCCTTATCCAATAAAGTACCTTAAATAAATTGTGCATGTAATATAGATCAATATGGCCCTGTACATCATGTAATTTAAATGAATAGTTTCGAAGATATTACAGATTTAAAATGCAGGGACATAGCGGTTGCGGCGGTACCGGCCGGGGAGCGGATGGATGAACGTTTGTTATTCTTTCACGTAAAAACTACTGAATTGATTTTAATGAAACTTTACAATAATATAGGTTATACATAAGGATAACACATAGGCTACAATTTACAAGATATTCCCGCGGGATAACGTCCTATAGTTCACGCGGGCGAAGCCGCGGGCGGAAGGCTAGTATTAATATAAAGGTGTCTATGCTTACGAGCCGAGCACGAGCCGCGCACGTGCGGAGCACGAGCCGATTCAAAATTCGTGTACTGTGGACCGACTTGGAGCCTCGAACGAGCGCGCTTCGAGCATTCGGCTCGTGTTCGACTGTGCTCCGCCCGTAGACAGAGAAAACTATAGACAAATTAAAAAAAAAAAAAAAAACCTCTCGCACCGCGTGCCGGTTTTTCTACTAGCTGTCTATAGTTTTCTCTGTCTACGGCTCCGCCTAATGTCGGGTTTTTGACGAACACAAAGAGGTTCGCATCGCGCTCGCAGTGCAGGCTCGTTGTGCGTCCACACTTGTCACGCGAGCAGAATGGCTCGGCTCGTGCTCCGCTCGTGCGCGGCTCGTGCTCGGTTCGTAAGCATTGACCCACCTTTAGATCCCTACCGGATGGAAGGGGGAAACCCGGGGGAGTTAAGTGTGTAGTGGGATGAACACTATTTGTTCCTAGCCTCACACACGGTCGTTAGCTTGCGGTTATGGCGTAGAAATACGTTGACCTCCGATTGAAAAAAAATCGTAAAACGGCAATGCAAAAGTTTTTGGGTTTAGTGGGTATGCTCCGAGCAACAGTCTTTATAAAGACTGAGGCACGGAATTGCACGAGTCTTGCATATTCGCCTTTTTTTTTTGACCCGGGGAATGCATTACTCTCCTGTGGGAGACTCTCTAGTGGGACTCCCGTTACCGACTAAACCCCGGGGTGCTCCTCCTTGCCGTGTAGGAGACGTCGTGGGGGTCCAACAGAGTTGCATATTCGCCTACTTTTACCGAGTAATGGTACCTAATACATTCCATTATTCATCCAAATAGTAAATCAGTCCTTTTTATGATAAACTAAGATTAAGAGACTTCATTAATCTATTTTACTTACTTACTTACTATACTGGCGCAGCGATCTGAAGTGAGTCTTGGCCTCCGATAATAAACGTCTCCATCTTGGTCTATCCTGCGCCACCTCCTGCCAATCGTCTACATGGAGCTCGCGCAAGTCTCTATTTTACTACTAAGATATAATCACTTTACTGCGGGAAAACAACCACTAAAATGTCTCTGTGTATACGAGTATTTTATTGTATTGCGTTATCCAGTACTAATGTTGATGTTTGTCCGCAGCGATCAGTACTACTCAGTCCAGACGACAGAGGCGGAACAGATCCTGCAGGTGATCGCCGGGTACATCGACATCATCGTGCGGAAACAGCGCGCGAAGGACCACCTCGGCATCGAGGGCGACGAGGGGTCCGCCATGCTCGAGGACTCGGTCTCGCCTTCCAAGTGAGTCTGACCATTGAACAGATCCTGCAGTGATCGCGGGTACATCGACATCATCGTAAGGACCACCTCGGCATCGAGGGCGACGAGGGGTCCGCCATGCTCGAGGACTCGGTCTCGCCTTCCAAGTGAGTCTGACCATTGAACAGATCCTGCAGTGATCGCGGGTACATCGACATCATCGTAAGGACCACCTCGGCATCGAGGGCGACGAGGGGTCCGCCATGCTCGAGGACTCGGTCTCGCCTTCCAAGTGAGTCTACCTTAAGTATACTGGATTGTCCTGTTGATATATTTGGTCACCCTGCCTTATACGGCAGGGGTCTGTGTAACTTTAACCGCCTCCGTGGAACAGTGGCTAAGCCGCTCGGGTATAAAAACACGGAGGTCGTAGGTTCGATTCCCGCCTGGGGTCTGGTTGGTGGTAGGGCTTTTTTCAGAGTCCGACTGGCTAGCTACAGCACAGGTGAAATTTGCCGCCATAACAGCTCTGGCTGTGTTCCGGCAATATTAATGTGGGAGCCAGTATTGAAATCAGAGGTTCGAAGATCAGATGAGTCTACAGTCTGGCAGCACATTGAGCAACGCTTCCTGATGAAGTGTCCCTCAGTGGAATAGGCCGCAGTGGCCGCTTACCATCAGGTGGGCTGCGTGTCTGTCTGCCAACTGACCTAGTATAAAAAAAATATTTATAACACTTTTAATTTCAGCTTTACCATAATGATTTCTAACGTGTAATATCTAAATATATCCTATATCTTGTTCTCAGAGCGAACATCATTCAACACGACACATTCAAATCGGGTAAAGTCAACACTGAATCTGTGGCTAAGCCTGCCGTCCATCGTCCGGGCGCTGAAGGTATAGTTAACACACTCGTATAGAAATACACACAGTATTTACAATTATATTACTAGTTTTCACCTAGTAAATGTGATAAGTATATGATGTAGTGTTAAAAATATTATTGTCTCACTACATGGCCTCGTGGTTAAAATAAAAGAAAGTCATTCAAACAGTGGCTTGATATGAATTCAATGATGGAATCTTTTACGTAACGCTAATTGTCTCATACAATTGAAATTAATCATCGACTTAACACATTTACTTGGTAAAAACAGTGTGAAGTATTTTTATTCTTTATAAAGTTTTCGAAGAGGTTTTAGTTGTGCTATTTTTTCGCTGTATCATTTATTTTATGTGAGTTCGAAAGTTGTGGATCATTAAAGATGATCTTTTTTATATTTGGACTAAGCTAGCACTTGACCACAAAGTTGCCTGATGTTAAACAACTATGCGGTCTACAATGGAGCGCGCTTGCTTAGGAAAAGTCCGTTAATTCTGGCCTTGAAGAGCCCCATTTTGTATTGTGAGGGAAAGACAGATCCCGGCAGAGAATTCCACTCCCGCGCAGTATCAAGAAATAAGACTTCATTATCAAACATTAAACATCAGTTTGCCACCAGTTCTATTATACTATTCTGAAATATTATTTTGTGCAGTACAGTGTTTTGTATAGAAATTTCCATATTGAGTGACGCTAGTCCTCAATGAAATAGGCCGCAGTGGACTATCGGGCTTCTCTACCAAGTGATGTCTGCTTCTTTCTGTTAGGGCCAGCTTGCACCATGGTCCATAATAAACATAAACATTCTTTATTGCACACAAGAACAAATAAACGAGAATATAATATCTTTTTCTTAACCTTTTCCACGCCAATGTCTGATATATCAGACAAACCATTTTCGTGCCCACCACGCCAATGTCTGATATATCAGACAAAAAAACATGATCAAGAAACGTTGTATTTTTACTTGCCTGAATAAGTTGAGTATAACCTAATAATTTTTTGGATTTTTTTTTAATGGTCGTGGCATGTGGGCACCATTTTCGGAAAAAAGCGTGGCGGGGAAAGGGTTAAAGGCCGGCAACGTACTCGTGACTCCTCTGGTGTTGCGGGTATTTATGGGCGGCGGTAATTGCTTACCATCAGGTGACCCGCTTGCTCGTTGCCTCCTTCTTACATAAAAAAAAACGAAAATGCACAATATATGCGGTCTTATCGCTAGAAGCGATCTTTACCAGACAATTTGACAAGTCTAACTATAACATTGGAACGTATGCTGTCTGACCTCCGAAACCCTTAGCAGGGGAAACTAGACCAGGTATCATGGTTACTACAAAACTACAATGTACAAATTCTCTGCCGGGATCTGTCTTTCCTACACAATACAACTTGGGGCTCTTCAAGGCCAGAATTAACGGGCTTTTTCTAAGCAAGCGCGCTCCATCGTAGACCGCATAGTTGTTTAACATCAGGCAACTTTGTGGTCAAGTGCTGGCTCAGTCCAAACATAAAAAAAAATGTATTAAACGATCCACAACTTTCGTCCCACAATCCTTACATTTATTTTCGCAACATATACCTTAGTAATAAGACCCACGGCTTATTCTCGCTTGGCACGTTCGTGGCAGGGGCTAAGCCGTTCGCAGTGGGCCACATGACGGGCGCGCAGCAGACCACAGTGTCGGGGCAGATTATTACTGGGCACACGCCGCCGGCTGTGAGTATGGCTTTGGTATTAGTTGTTAAGCTGTGGATAGTAGCAGAGCGCCATCTAGGTCCTTAGTAATGAATTCTATATATCTTTTCATGTACACTTATTAAAAAATAGTTTTAGTGACTTTGCCAAAACATCTCTTAAAAAGAAAATGTTTTTATTAAAATCTAAAATCCATATTCATTTATACTACCAGTACCAAATTGGCTCGACCTGAGGATCGATTTTTAAAATAATTATGTAAAACATGTAAATAAGTATATACAGAGAAATTAGACACTTTTGGACTAGATGGCGCTCTGTGAAATTTTATTACTATTGATATTTACAATATCCGTCTTTGTTTAATGTTACCAAAAACTTTTTTTTTCTGTAATATTTTACATAATGAATTATTTGTTTGTTCCACGCCTTACCTTATGGATCCCGAACAGTCATCGAAATGGGCTGTGTAGGTACATAAGTTCGTTCATTAAGTGGAATTATTATGTACTATTAAGTTTTTTATTATTATTTAAATGTGATACAATTTTTATGTTTGAAGAGATGAATGATGATTTTCCCACAAGTCCCCAAAATGTCCTTTTATGAAATGTTCTTTTCTCACAATGCCCCTTCTCCAAAATGTCCCTCTTTCTTCACTGACATAATAAGAGTGACTAAATAAGCCACTCATTTTTGTAGGGCGCAACCATACAAGAATGTATGAGAATAGTTTCATTGCTTAAAATATACGTTTCTGCGATATCTTTGGTTAATATTACTTCGTAAACAGTATTTTATATATTGGGGCAAAAGAGCAAGTGTTTCTTTTGTACTACGTAATAAACACCGGATGGTAAGTGATAACTACCGCCCATGAAAACTAACATGCGTTGCCGTCTTAAAAGGAATATCAATGGAGGGGAGGACAGAGAGGGTTTGAACCTTCGGCACTCAGTCATTAAAGGGATTATAGCTCTTAGTGCATAGCTAACAAGGTGCATTACTGCAGGCGGCGCAGGTGCAACAGACGCGAGTCACGTCGGTGATGTCGGAGCCTCAACGCGCGCTGCTGTCCACCATCACCACTGGTCGCGAGGTCATCTTGCGCGCCGAGCAGACGCTCACCAGGGTCAGTATGAACTTATTCACTTATAACAATAAATATTTGGCTCTAAGTTCCGGGAGAGGTGTGGGTGTAGTGTGTGTCAAAATCAAAATCATTTTTTTCATTTTTTCATTTATGAATCGTCAATTACAGAGTGACTCTACCACCGGCTTCGGAATGCAGTCATCTGCCGAGAAGAACCGGCAAGAAACTCGACAGTTACTCTTTTTCATCGCCATGTTTGTTTACAATTTGTTTGTTACAATTACCGATTAGTTTTAGAATACCAAGCCATACAGTATAAAGTATAAGAATGAGACTATAATCGAGAAAAATCCGTGAGCCCTGAAGGACCAGTGCCCAAAGGTGGCACCTGCAGCACAAGTATGACGTATGTGCCAGCCATAATTTCACTTAACCATATTAGAGGGAATGTAACCACCCGACACATAACGCCTGTGTGTGTCACTATAGTACACGTTCCACTAAACTCTTCCGGTTTCCCCGAACACCCGGAAAGGGACGAGCTAGTGCCAGCCTTACGGCTATTGACTAGCCAACTGCAGCTTGCCTGTTTTATCTGTGAATAATGTTCCGAGTGTTCGGTTACGGCGGCCATTTTTACAGTCAACCAACTACGCTGGTACATATTAGAAACAAAAAAACATCACAAATATTCTTTAATAAAAATAGAAATTCAGACACTGAACAAACACAAAATGTTCGTCACATGAATTGAACTACAATTACTAAGCGTATAGAACCGACAAACAAAATCTTTGCGTGATGCTTTGTTGCCGTTACCATGGTTACGGCAACAACTCATTCAAGATCTATGAGATAGGCATTTCGAACAAAACGCGTAATCGCTTTGCTTCGCATGGCGCTTACGACGTTTTGATCGCCAGAAAAATATACTCTGTAAGCAAACTATAGCGCTGCAAGTTTTATAGTTTGGTTAGACGACATCCGCTGTAGCAAATACATCAGTCAGTCCAGTCATCATTTTGCGACACATTTTTTGTTCCGTATAGCCTCTCATCACATGAATGTTTTTCCTGGGTGGAATTCGAACCTTCAAATGCGCCATCGAAACAAACCTAAGCTAATAATCTGTTGTCTTGCACAGGCATCGATCCCGGAGCTCGGCGGCGACGCGGCGTCGGTGAAGTGGAAGCAGGTGACCATGGACACCAACAAGCAGGCGGTCACCTCGCAGATCGCCGCCATGAACGCTGCTACCGCGCAAGTCGTCACGCTTACCTCAGGTAAATAATAAAATATGTTTTCACACTTTTAGCCTCCTTTTTTTAAATAGCAACAGGTCAAACCTTTAGCACTTCCAATACAACCGCCTCTTTTTTAAACCTCCATTGACCTTATTCGGCATATTCTGGAAATAGCTCACCAAAAATGAAAAATAATAATGTATGAACAAGGACAATGTTTGAGTATTTAGGCTGCCTGTCCACCTTGAGCGGAGCGAGGCAGTGAAGCGGAGAAACGGAAAAATATTAACCAATAGGATTGCACAACAATTCCGCTCAGACAGGGTATTGCAATAACATAACATAAATATTTTTATTGCTCACAAAAACAAATAAAACTTACAATAAAAAGAACAAAAATTCACAATATAGGCGGCCTTATCGCTTGAAGCGATCTCTACCAGACAACCCCCAAGTAAAGGACTACCGAAAGAATGGGTATCAATGCAATTTGAATAATAAAAATAAAATGAAATAGTAAATTACCTACTTTACTTATTGCAATCCTATTGGTTAGGACAGGCACCCTAAGTATCTTTTTGAATTTTAGTCTTCATGGCTCTCGTCGAATGACCTCGAGAAAGGTACAGAAAAATTAATTAAGTAATATATTTTATGCACACTAATTGTGTACGCATCGGAAGTGTATCTAGGTCGATATTGTTCGCGACCTTCTAAGCGTAACGCACAAATAAGATCATTACAATAAGAAACAGTTTTTACACCAGTTGACTAAAATGACTTATGAAACCAACAGGTCCAACAGAAGAAGTAGACCACACGGCCGTAGGCGCTGCGATCACCACCATAACCACGAACCTGCCGGAGATGACGCGAGGAGTGCAGATGATAGCTGCACTCATGGAGGACGATGGAGACAACCTGCTGGACGCCACCAGGAAGCTGTGCGCCGCCTTCTCCGACCTGCTCACTGCGGCTGAACCTGAGACCAAGGAGGTAAGCTATCATCATCATCAAGAACCTGCTGGAGATGACGCGAGGAGTACAAATGATAGCTGCTCTCATGGAGGACGATGGAGACAACCTGCTGGACGCCACCAGGAAGCTGTGCGCCGCCTTCTCTGACCTGCTCACTGCGGCTGAACCTGAGACTAAAGAGTTAGGCTCATCATCATCATCAGCCTGTCTCAGTTCACTGCTGGACATAGGCCTGCCCCAATGTTCGCCACTTTGCTCGATCGTTTGCCACTCGCATCTAGCTCCTGCCATTCTGCGCAAATCGTCACTTCGGAGGAGAATGCGTTTATGCACCATAACCGCAGGCTAGCTTCACCTGCGGCCGTGTGTGGGACTCGAGACCCAAGCGTCCACTACCCACTTAACTCCCCCGGTTCCCCTTCACACCCGATTGGGACGAGCCGGTGCCAGCGTTGTGGCTATTGACCAGCCCATCCCCGGGTAGATGGAACGAAACCCTACGTGCGCGAATCTGACTCACACTTGTTTAAATAATGACCTCTCAGCAATGAATTGTTTTATTTATTTATTCATTCGCACGACCTTTATTCTTACTTGAATGAAGGTCATCCATAAATATCTCCAGAAAAAAAATAGATAATTAATTTTTTTTCCCCCTTTTCCAGCCTCGCCAGAGCCTCCTCAACGCAGCGTCGCGCGTCGGCGAAGCCTCCACCTCAGTCTTACACACCATCGGCGAGGAGACCGAGGAAGACAAGGAGACGCAGGTAACCGGTCGCCCCAAGAAGTCTTTCCTCTACAGGAAGCTCAACTACTGTTACGATAACTTCTACAAGGCTTTCTTCAAGACCGTCGACTATGACGATTTCGTCGACTGTGACGATTTCGTTGACAGTGACGATAAGCATGACGATGATGGGATATATGAGGATATCGATACTAGTCATAATTGGGGTATGTTGGAAGCTATACAGGAAGAATCTGATAGTGATTACTATAGAAGCTTAGACTATTGCAACGCTCTGTTTAAGAAAGGTAAAGCTGACGATAGTAAGAATAATGATTATGAAACTATTCTGTCTAATTGCGAAAACTATTTGGAAGATAAAACTGATAGAGAACAGCCGAAATTATACCCTAAAACTATATCGGATAAGATTTACAATTTTAAAAAAGACTTTTCCAATCATGATTATGTAAACGTCAATTTTGACGATTACGAAAATATTAATTTGGATAGGAAGACTAAGAATGATTTGCTTCGACAACGGTTCTTTTTAGGTAACGATACAAAAACGGTTAATGATAACGGTTTAAACTCAAATACTATCAATGATAATTTTAATGTCGACAAAAATCATATTAATGATCATTATAACAAGTTTAATGATAAAAAGATAGAATGTCACAGCATTAGGAATGACGTGACCAAAACAGGGCCAGATGTGAAAGTCTCAGGTTCTTTAAACATGAAATTACTCAACTTAGACAAATACAACCGCGTTTTGACAACAACTGAAACGTTTGTCGAAAAGGCAGAGGCTAGTTTCACGAAAAACGAACTTCACAAGAAGAATAAAGACTTAGAATCATTTATAAAACGTAGCGAGAAGTATTATACAACCGAATCTCGAGATAGGACGACCACAGTCGAGTTGAACAACGCAAAAGATGTTCAAAAGGGTAAGACAGAGATTCGAATTTTCTACAACCCGACTTTTAAAGCTACTGGGGATAAATTCATAAGGGGGTTTTGTGAATTCTGTCGCCGTAGGTGTCCTAGGACGGAGGAAAAGTGCTGTCCTAAGTGCATTTGTCTAGAACTGGAGCTAAAACGAATATGGAAGGAGAATTGGCTGAATATTCTGTTCTTTTTGTGTGTGGTTGTTATTATATTGGCGCTGTTGGTGCAATGTTTCATACCTAAAGATGTATGTGAGGGTGCGAATGGGAATGGAACGGATGATAATTGTTTTGAGATGTGATGTAAGTCGCATTGGTGGTTGTATAGCCTGACCAATAAAATGAAAACCTCGCCATATTGCGGAAAAATAGTGGAACTAATTTCTTCAAGTGGCAACAATCAAATAAAAAAAAATAAGATGTCATTCCATTCATTATTGTTGTCTGTCAAAGTGTGTTGTCAATCGCGCCTTGTTGCTATTGGATATTGTGAGTTATTAGTGGGTATAACCATAGCAACCAAGTGTTGCTATAACCATAGCTAATGTGGCGCCTCCAGAGCAGGTTTTTTATTTTGTTGGTCAGGCTATAAATATATTTTTCCCAGTTATATTTCAAGAAAAACTCTTTGAGAGTTTACTTAATTTTTCTTAAAAGAGGTAATGAATAAAACTTAATTAATTGGTGCTATCTTAAAAAACAATAACTATTATGTGGTTAAATGTATATATTCTGGGTTCCGATAAGGGTTCCGAAAAACATTATTCTTGGGCTGAGGTATCGGTAGAGTAAACTTCAGAAAGATTAGGGATAGGTTGGGGGTATATTTAAGTTAAAAAAGCTAAAAACATTTAGGGTCAGTTTCAGCACTGACATAACTTGATTAAGGACATCGGCAGAAATAGGCTCGATCTTAAGCGTTCGTTCCACTATTCAAAATATAATTATAATCGTTACAAGATTTTTAATATTTAAATTCAATTTTAATTAATATTTTTTACCCCGGGATAAAAATATAATCTAATAAATGAAAATACTATTGGTTTTGTAGTGCATCCGGTGTGTTATGTGCATAGTGTACGTCCGGTAGAATAATAATAATGTTGCTAGTTAAGATACTTAAATACTGATTTTCCGATCAGCTAAAACAAACGACCTAAGCTTTTCTTACAACGGATCCAGTGAACTCGACAATTGGGGTTATTTTTGTAGAAATTAAAATCATCCTATAACTATTTTTTCCCAGGGAGTGGATTTATAAATTGTAGTGTATTTGGAATATTACTTCATTTTCTACATAATAATAGTAAATCGGTAAGTGTAATTCATAAAAAATCAAGGCCCAACGTTCTATGGATGTTCGCCCGTGTCCTTTATCTGGTTGTTCTGTCTTGTGATTAAACTGACCCTGTGCAAACAACACTATATAAATTTATAATATAACGTGTATATATGCATGACATCTCTTTTATTTTTTCCTTTACATTTTTACAATAATAATCTATGTTTTGGTTTTTATTTAAGAATCTCATTTTGTTACTTAATTCTGTTGTTTTTCTTTTATTTTCATAAAACTTATATAACGAGATGCCACAGAGTTGCCATTAGTAGCCTTTATTTGTCCACGTGATCAAATAATTAGCGAATTTAGAAAAATACCCTATTTTATTTTATTTTTTTGCTTTCACGTTTATTATAGTGTATATCAGTTTATCAGAAATCTTTAACCGATCAGCACTAACAATATTTAATATTGTGTTGAACGAAAATTAACTAAAAATGCCTTAATATTGCCGAAAGCATCTCTGTGGCGTCACTGTGTCGCCAGTCTTTTGGTCAAAGACAAAAGTGTAAAATAAAAAGACTGCAAAATGACAATATTTATTAGTGTGTAAGAAATGGTGGGCGGCGGGCGTAAACTAATTAATTTTATTTAACATTAATACTTTAATTCAAAGTTATATTAATTTAAAAATGCTAATTTGCATAGTGCTTATTGAATCTGGTACCAATCTGGGTTTATATTACCCAGTTTTGAAAATATCCAAGAATATTCATTTCTAGTCTGATCGTCTAGTCTAAGAAATATCTTTCTCCGACCGTTCTGTCCCAATCAAGTAAAGGTACGGTCAACAGCACATCACGGTAAACACTTGCAGTTCGATAATAGCACTTATGCCCCCGACATAAGAGCGGTACAAAGTCCAAAGTGTTACATCTGACGTGCTTTTGACTGTACGTTTGCACCATGATAAGTGAATGGTTCTGATCTCCGTAACCCTTGAAAATGGCCACAAAATGAGATGTATAGTCCAAAAATATCTGTTTTATTAAAAAAAAATTGCCCATAATTACGCCCGTCGTCTACTTATGTTATTGTTTACTTAATTTATACATTTGTTAACATCGTTGTAAGGCTTTACTAAACTAGTCTTATGTTTCTGTTTATGTTTATTGAAACACTGACATAAAACATTAATGGCTTTGTAATTTAGTCTTTGATGGGTTAACAATCAATGAATATTTAAAAATAATGCATTGTTAACAATGAATAATGAAAAGTATAAAAAAAAATTAACAACATTATTTAAAAATACAGATTCTGAGAATGTGTGAAACATCTGAATCTGCCACATCAATACACTATCCATGGACATAGAATATTCTACAAACATTTAAACAGTAGTGTAAGTTTACCGTCTGTGGTCCGTGATAAATTCCTTAAATGGGTGGAATTATTTTATTCCTGAGCAAAAATATGGAACCTCAGCATATTTTTACTTATTTTTATAAATAAAACAACGGATGTTAAAAACTGTCATTGGAATCAGTATGACGATTGAGCAAAGGGCTTTCTAACGATACTCAAATTGATTCTACTCTAAAACAGGTTTAAATAATCAAATGTGATTCCATAATTTGATTCACTAAGTTTTTGAAAGCCAGTATTAATATTTCGGTATTAAAAACATTAAAATCAGTATTATTTGGTATCAAAATTATGTTTTACATTTTAAGTTATTTTTTGTTAATTATTTAATTGGTTTTGGTTGTGTAATCTTAGTAACATAAATGTACATAATTTTTAATTACGACTAATATGTATTTATATTTTGTTAATATTTATAACCCGACCATTAAAATAAAAAACCTCGCCATATTGCGGAAAAATATTGGAACTAATTTCTTCAAGTGGCAACAATCAAGTAAAAAAGTCAATCGACAGCAATAATGACTTTTTTACTTGATTGCATCACACTTTGACAGACATGTCAAAGTGTGATGTCAATTGTCAACCGTGCTTTGTTATTTGGATTTTGTAAGTTATTTGTGAGTATAACCATAGCAATCAAGTGTTGCTATAAACATAGCTAATGTGGCGCCTCCAGAGCAGGTTTTTTATTTTATTGGTCAGGCTATAGTTGTAAAAAAATAGTACAAAAATGATTTTGCCATTTTGTTTTTGGTAGTACAGTCACATGCCATATTTTTTGTTTTAGTTTTTTAATTATTTAAATAACTGTGTTGTGAAGTGCAGTATTTTGTATGACTGATCAGATATTGTTACATAGCTTGTTCAGTGAAAGACTATTTACGTAATTCCTACGGGTATTACGTTTACCATAAGGACAACATGAAATACAATCATCTAATCTCATGATAATGTGATGGTAAAATAAATATCGAAAAACATCACATACATTGATCTGACCCCAAAGAAAAAAAATTTAAGCACTTATGACATGGGTATCAGAAACAACGTAGATATCCAAAATATAATTAAATATAAATAAATATCCAGACATAGGTATAACAAACACCGCCTCCGTGGAACAGTGGCTAAGCCGCTCGAGTATAAAAACCCGGAAGTCGTGGGTTCGATTCCCGCCTTGGGTCTGGTTGGTGGTTGGGCTTTTTCAGAGTCCGACTGGCTAGCTACCACAGGTGAAATCTGCCGCCTAACAGCTCTGGGTATGTTTCGGCATTTAGATAGGTATTAAATGTGGGAGCCAGTACACTTAAAATCAGAGGCTCGAAGATCAGATGAGTCTGGCAGCCTTTGGAGCAGGCATTGAGCGACGCTTTCTGGTAAAGTGTCCCTCAATGGAATAGGCCGCAGTGGCCGCTTATCATCAGGTGGGCTGCGTGTCTGTCTGCCAACTGATGTGGTATAAAAAAATACAAATGTTTGTCCTTGGCCGGATTATAATCATTACTTGGCGTAGAAGGCAGAGTCAGTACCGTATGTGCCTTCGGGCCAGTCAATATTATATTACATGTACTTATATTTTAATAACACTAATGAAACAGCTGTAAAAATCTAACAAAAATGGTTACTAAATGGTCTTTCGTCGGACGAGTTACGGTAATAGTTGTAAAGAGCCATAATTTTATTTTTAATATCTTTATTTTTTTGTTTATAATACGTACACTCACCTACAATAACTTAACTTCAGATTACTTAAAATATATTTTACTAATACGATTTATATATAACTGCTTTATTTTTTGATAATAATTGTATCGGTGGGTGTGCGTTACAATGTTATATTTTGTTACTCCTAATTTTGTCATTGTACTTATCCGTTTAAGTTTATTCTTGCAATTGAAAAGAGCAGAAATATTTTTTTCTCTAGAAAACAGCGTATTTAAGGACCTTTAGTGTTGCAAATATTCAAGGAAGAGCTAATAGGTCAACGGATTGTTTGCTTTTTTTTCTCCTATTTTTTTTTTTAATAAAAAGCACAGCAAAGACACCACCGTTGTTGATTTAAATAAAATATAAGATACCTATAGACACGACAGATATTAACTTTTAAGTTCTAAGCAAGAAATAGACTTGGTGTTTTTTTTTTTTTTTTCAAAAAATTATTTCCAATGGTTTTCTGCTCTTTCTCATTGCTATGTTTTACTCTAGGTTCAAATATAAATGAATTGTCTGTCTGCATACCTTATCAACCCAGCCGGGTGAACAGATAGTCGCCATCCTAAGCTTGAGACTCCTAGCATGGAAGGAGTAAACTTACGGTAAAGCCATCACGGGTCTTGGTGGCCCTACTTTCAGTAACGTTCTAAATCTGTTTAAGATTTAGAGCGACGTGGATGTAATCAGAAGTAGAGCGTATTCCAATATTTGCCATTTTTTTTCTCCTATTTTTTCGAGCGTTTTGTCTCGAATTAGTTAGGGTACGCTTGCGCCCTAATCTAGGATCGGACAAGTCCAGTTATGACATTGTAGCGTCTGCTAAGCCCTTTGCCATTTCTTATGGTTTTCCCAATGACGTTCAATTAAAAAACTAGACTCACAATCACGCTCAAATATTGTCCGAAGCAAAAGTCTGCCCACCTGATTATTGGGCAGAGTTTCCGTTTAGTTGTATACAATTGACATTAAACACTAACTACCACGAGATAAGGTGTTAATTTGAACGAATGTTTTTGCGATCTAATGAGACACATGTCCTACTACCCACTAGACTTTCCTACTTTTCCCCTCTCGCTCGAATCATCCAATTCGAGGCCGGTGCCTCCCTTGTGACACTTGGCCGTCCATTCCCGGCTTCCCAGCTGGTCGTTTGAAGCTAAGACTTGCGACTAAGAAATACCAACTAAGAAACTTGGATCCCCCAGATAATATAACTTCCAACTGGTTACCACCCCCCACAGGTGAAACCTGCCGTAATAACTGCTCTGGCTGAGTTCCGCAAAATTGATTTGGGAGCAAGTTAACCTTAAATCAAAAGCTCGAAGAACAGATGAGCCTACAGTGTGACAGGACATTGAGCGACGCTTCCTGGTGAAGTGACCCTTAATAGAATTGGCCGCAGTGGCCGCTTACCATGGTAGGTGGCCTGTCTGTTATCTAATCTTGCATAAAAAAAACTTATGGTTATAAAATATTGATGGTCACTTATATAATTTATTTATATTTGAACCTAACGAATCTGGTTTCGGTTAATTTTAACATACACTGCCATGTTAATGTAAGGGTTGTGGTTATTTTTGTTAATACATTTGCTTTGAACCATAAGGAAGTTTTATTTACGACTAACTGTGAGCACGAAGTGAATGTAGTTACAAAAATAACCCATAACGCTTTATGGGAGACTTGGCACTTAACCCTATGTAGTAGTAGTGAAATAACTAGTAGAAACTACAGTAATGAAAATACCTATTGACTCTAGTACATTTGAATGTATTTGCGCTGGAAAAGAATAAAAAAGTATGTTATTTGTCATCTCGGAGACCTGGGTTAAATTCCCAGGTTGAGAATTTTTTTAAACATTTTGTTTTGCTTTTTGTAAATGTAGTGATGATATTGACTTGGATGGAACATTAGGTCAATTAGAATATTAATTATTAATAATTGAAATCAAGTTTTCGCCACAATTATGGGAACTGGCGTAATCCCCTCGATTAGATCAAAAAGTATTGTTGCAGTTATCTAACATTTCATTTGTATTGTAAATTAGTATTTTGGAGTCTCCCATTGTAAATGGTATAGTTTTCTAAGCTTACTAACATACCCTTTAGTTCAGTGCAGAGAGTAAGGCATAACAGAGATCTAAATAGTTGCTTTAGAAGACTGGAACTAGTACAACAGTGTTGAACTCTAAAAAAGCGGATAATTCTTTACCAGGTGGTAGGTTCCTGTACTGGGCCGTCTAGGTGGGTACCACCGCAGTGTCAGATATTTTCCCGTGAAATATAAGTTTGTCAAGCACTTCTGTGTTTCGGGGAAAGGGCAGCTAGTGAAATTACTGGGTATATGAGACCCAATAACTGTCGTCTCGGTGTAGCGGGCGCAGGGCGGTGCCAGACAGTAACTGATTAGTTACTGTTTGGCACTGAACTGTCTAAGGGCAGACGTGGCGCTTACCATCAGGTGTACGATCTGCTCATCTTGTTACACATTGCAATAAAAAAAATCTATTCAGAAAAGATCGGTCAAGGGTATAGTTTTTACCACTGAGCGAATACAAAGTACAATTATTACTTAAATAATAGGTAATTGCATGTAAATATCTTGTTTGTTAAGTTTAGGACTTTGTTTATTTAGGTTCAAAGTTTACTAGTGATGGAAAGTGTGATAGCGATGTTGAAAGGAGAGTCAATGCGGGTAATATGGTGAACGGAGCTCTGCACACCTTTGTGAAGAGTCAGGGAGTGTCCAAGGAGGCACGTTTGGCGGTTCACAGAGGAGTTGTAGTTCCGACATTAATGTATGGTAGTGAAAGTTGTGTTTGGCAGAAAAAGCATGAAAGCAGAATAAATGCCGTTGAGATGCGAGCACTTAGAAGTATGCAAGGAGTTAAATTAAGTGACAGAATGAAGAACGAAACTATAAGAGTACTTTGTGGTATAAAAGAAGGTGTTGTGACAAAAATCGAGAAAGGTATGCTTAGGTGGTTTGGTCATATGGAGAGGATGAATGAAAGTAGACTTACGAAAGAAATTTAGAAGGAAAGTGTAAATGGGAGCGTTGGAAGGGGAAGGCCTAGAAGGACATTCCATGACCAAATAGGCGATGTCCTAAAGAAAGGTCAGGTCCGAAGTACCCTAAACCGACGAGCATGTATGACGAGATTAATGAATGTCGAAGAAGCGAGAGTTGTGTGCCAGGATCGTAGCAGATGGAAGGAATTAGTCTCTGCCTACCCCTGCGGGAAAAAGGCGTGATTGTATGTATGTATGTATCTTGTTTATTGCTGTTCTATTTAAAACAGTGTCTAACATAAACACACTACATGAAATGTACTTAGGATTTTAAGTTAGGAAATATTTGGTAGTAACAATAAAACAGAAAAGGAAAAACATGAAAATTGGACAACATCACACATAAATCTGCCCTAAAGTAAGTAGCAAATAAGTAGGTAGCGAAAGTTTAGCCTGACCAAGAAAATAAAAAAACCTGCTCTGGAGGCGCCACATTAGCTATGGTTATAGCAACACTTGGTTGCTATGGTTATACTCACTAATAACTCACAATATCCAATAATAACATAGATTTAGTATATTATAATAACAAGGCACGGTTGACGATTGACTTCACACTTTGACAGACAGCAGTATAAATGACATCTTAATGTTTTTTATTTGATTGTTGCCACTTGAAGAAATTAGTTTCAATATTTTTCCGCAATATGGCGAGGTTTTATTTTATTTGGTACACATAACATGTCACAACCTTGAAAGGATTTTACATCGAGTGAAATAATTGTAACAGTTCCAGATTGTAACACTAAAACATGCATACACTTATGAGACTAAGTAAAGTTAACATATTTGCAGCAAAAATCTATATGTAAGTTTATACATTAAGTTTTTTATTTTAATGGTCGGGCTATTTTATACTTCAATACAAATCAACGTCCTAACACATGACACGCACAAATACTCATCACATAATTAGTTTGGCTTCAGTAGACAGACAGGATCTGGGAGGTACAGATGATCAGGGCAGTTTAACAACGCATGGTACGGAGCTGACTAAGTATTATTGACAGAAATGCCCAATTATGGTATGGGTTAATAATGGTATTGAAATCTAGGATTTAGTGCCGCCACTAGCATCTGAAGTCCGTGACATAACAGGGGAAGTATACTATAATTGGATCATGGCTACACGGCTATTCAATTGTGCAGGTTTCCCCACGATGTTTGATCCCAACATGTGAAACGACGATAGAAACCACTCCACTCTAGATGTGGTAGAGCTAATCAAAGTGATCAAAATATATAAATAAAATAAATAAATAAATATCTCTGGACATTATTCACACAGCGCCATCTAGTCCCAAACTAAGCATTAGCTTGTGCTATGGGTGCCAGACAACGGATAAACATTACTTATATACTGTTTTTTTTATAAATACATACATAAATATTATACATAGAAACACCAGACCGATACAAACAGACATGTTCATGCACACAAATGTTTGTACCGTGCGGGGATCGAACCCACGACCTCTGGTGTAATAGCTGACTTCTCGACCATTACACCAAATGGCTCGTCCAGTAGTCCAGATATAAGTACAGGTGCCGGCAAACTTCTTGACTATCGTTAGACAGAGTAGGGGAATAGTTTGCGCATGTGCACTTGCGAATGACCAATAGCGCGAGCGAATCTCCCGTCGCCCGCGCACGCATCTCAAAATTCGCGTTCAGAGCCATTCCCACCCGATTTCAAGATGTTTGTCAGGACCTGTGTAATTAGTTATTTTGCTTCATTTTTGAAGATTCATAAGTTCGTTTTTGTATGCTACTTTAGTGTTAACTGTTAAGATTTTAAATATAATACGATTCAACTGAACTGGCGTGTCTGAAGTTAGCTGAGGAGCTTGCAGGTGCGGGGCGCGGCTACACCCCTCTGACACCTACATTTAGGTTCTGCGCAGGTTCTCGCACGATGTTAAGTTGAATCGTATTCTACTTAGACGTCAATTCAATTTCCTTAGGACATTCTCCTTGCCCTGGCCAAAGCGGTGGCCAACACGACGGCCGCGCTGGTCCTCAAAGCCAAGAACGTGGCGGCGGCCTGCAAGGACGACCAGCCGCTGCAGAACAGCATCATATCCGCCGCCACCCACTGCGCGCTCGCCACGAGCCAGCTCGTCGCCTGCGCCAAGGTAACGGTCACCCATCAAATACTGAGCAAAGTTTATTACTCGTATCTATACACGAGTCAAAGTATTACTTGATTCTAATACATTATTTCAATAACCGTTTTTTACAACTAACGAGTTGTCAAAACTTAGAATATAATAGTGGACCATGGGCAATGACTGAATTCTTGCCCAAGTATTCTTACTTTTGACAATTTTTATTTCATTTAGAAACATCGTTTATAGCTATGTCTTTTGACTGTTCTATATAATAGATAGTGTGTATAAGGTAAGGTTAAGCCAGAAAAAGAAAATAATATACTAATATTTAAAAAAAACTTAAAACAGGACTCCACTTTAAAATAATATTTATCTACATCCATACCATAATATGTCTATTTTATATTCAGGAGCGATGAGCAAACGCCCTACATTTAGATATAAGAATCTGTGGCTGCATTGAAATGTTTACATTTTAGTGTCGGTAACCGATACTTAATTTCGTTCAAATTTCGAACGTCTTCTTTAAAAGTAAAAATTAATAGGTTTTTTCGATTATCGAATTAGTCGATTAGTAATTTTATGTTCCATTCCTATACATTTAATTCGATGCTGAAATTATAACAATCGATTTGAGAATCGAAATCAACTCGAGTCTAGATTGTTTATGGATTTTAAAAACTACAAACGTCAGTCATTATGTCAGTACTAACTTTTACATACAGATTAAGTTGGTAACTAGGGCGTTTGCTCATCAATCCTGACTATAAAATAGACATATTATGGTATGAATGAAGATAAAGTTATGTATGTGACTGTACATAATTAGTCATTAAAATACTCATGTGATTCTTTTATGAAACTCACTTCGTTCGTTTCATAAAACCACATTCGTATTTTAATGACCCTCATTATGCAGCAGTCACATAAATAACTATTTACATACTTATCTAACAAAAAAAAAAACTTTTTAATTATTCTTAGTACTGCATTCATACTATTATAAATGCGAACGTAGATAAATGATTAAAAATACATATTTGTGACTCATAAATATTTAACGTTTTTGTCGTATTGTAACAAAGTGTCTACTGCTATAGTATATTGAGTCCGGCTTTGGAAAATGGTGTTATGTGACTGTTACTAATATCGCAACGTCTGATACATTTCTTTTACCAGGTGGTAGCCCCAACCCTGCACAGCCAAGCCTGTCGCGAACAAGTAGTGAGCGCAGCCCGATCCGTGGCCAGCGCCGTGGAAAAGTTGCTAGAGGCTGCCCCCGCCGCCGCCTCTAATACGCACCGCCTGCCCGAGGCCGCTAAGCGAGTCACCGACGAGCTGGATAGGCTGCTGGCTCACTGCACACTTGGTAAGTGCTTATTGCAAGGTTGTACTTATTTATTTTTATTTATTTAAGCTTCATTGCACAAATCAAGTACAAAGGCGGACTTAATGCCTCATGGCATTCTCTCCCAGTCAACCTTTAGGCCAAGCAGAAAGAAACAGTGGGCAGTGCCAATAAACATAAAACTTGAAAACAAAAACAACAGAAATAAACGAAATAATATATCATAAATAAATACACAATATAAAATTACATTAATATACATACATACATATTACATAATATAAATATATAAACTATATAAAATATATACACAGTACATACGGCTAACGACTGGGACAGGTGAGCGACGATGTAGAGGACTTCAGGAGAAAATGTTTATGGAGTAGGAATTTAAATGCCATCCGACTCGGACTTGTCTAATGTTTTCGGGGAGAGCATTCCAAAGCCCAATAGCTATAACACGAAAGGAATTTGAGACGAAACCGGATCGGACTTAGTGTTAAGCGCAAGGAGATCGAGGCGACTGAATGTTACCCGTGGGCTCTTAATTGGACGAAGAGGGAGGTATAGCCCGACCATTAAAATAAAAAACCTCGCCATATTGGGGAAATATATTGGAACTAATTTCTACAAGTGGCAACAATCAAATAAAAAAACAATAAGATGTCATTCAATAACGCTGTCTGTCAATGTGTGACGTCAATTGTCAACCGTGCCTTGTTGATATTGTGAGTTATTTGTGAGTATAACCATAGCAACCAAGTGTTGCTATAACCATAGCTAATGTGCCGCTACCAGAGCAGGTTTTTTATTTTCTTGGTCAGGCTATACATTCCGAATCCGGTGGTAGAGTCAGTCTGTAACATTAATGTACATATGACGATTTACGGTGATGCCACACAGAAGCGTTGCGCTGCGCTGCAGTGACGGAGCGTCGTCGATGCGTTATATTTCATACAAATTGAACGGCATGCTACACGGTCCGTTGTGGCGACGCGCGTCGCCGTAACGCGTGCGCAACGGACGCGTAGCCGAGAGACGAAGCGGGGGGAGTGGTGCAGCGCTCCGACACCGGAGCGACGACGCACGCGTCGCAGTATGGTTTATGCAGTCGAGATAGCGGTGCGCCCCAAGTACATAAATCATCATAATGAGTATCACTATCAATGATATTGACGTGGACTACCTTATCTCATTAGTTGAGGAAAGACCTCTTTTATGGGATAAAAAACACAAACTAAACCTAAAATCAACGCACGACGACGCTTAGACAACGCAGCGCGTTGCGACGACGCATCGGATCGTGTGGCACCCTTCCGTCGAGCGCTTGCGGTGCGTCGTCGTAACGCAGCGCAACGCGCCCGTGTGGCATCACCGTTATGAGTGCTTTTTTGAAGCCTACGTGAATAAAGTACATTTTGATTTTTGTGTTTTTGAGGGTGCTCACATTTTGATTACTTTTCGGCTGGAAAAAACTTGTTATATTTGTCTACTAGCCTTCCGCCCGCGGCTTCGACGGCGTGAACTATAGGACGTTATCCCGCGGGAATATCTTGTAAATTGTAGCCTATGAGTTATTCTGATGTATAAGCTATATTATTGTAAAGTTTCATTAAAATCAATTCAGTACTTTTTACGTGAAAAAGTAACAAACGTTCATCCATCATCCATGCGCCCCCCGGCCGGTCGGTACCGCCGCAACCGCTATGTCCCTGCATTTTAAATCTGTAATATCTTCAAAAATATTCATTTAAATTGCATGCTGTAAAGGGCCATATTGATTACATGCACAATTTATTTAAGTTACTTAATTGGATAAGGATTAATACTGTATTGCTCGAAATCGCTTTTTCGTAAATATGCCCTTATTTTCTCATTAGTAAAGGATAAAAATGGTTATTGTGGGTTATCCCTAATAGATAGACATATACCATCGCGGACTTTTTTGTAAACCTTTTTAAGGTGAACAATACAATACATTATTTTGATCTATCTCGTAGGGTTCAGCCAGCGTTTGCAATGTAAGCGCAAAAAAATGTGTTTATTTACGACCTTAAATTAAAAACCTCTAAAATTATCAGTGTTTCTCTACTATATTATGCATGTATTATACATATAAACCTTCCTCTTGAATCAGTCTATCTAATAAAAAAACCGCATCAAAATCCGTTGCGTAGTTTCAAAGATTTAAGCATACAAAGGGACATAGGGACAGAGAAAGCGACTTTGTTTTATACTATGTAGTGATAACGTATTTATTCTGCCACAGAGCGTCACGCGCAAGCCACGGTGACGGAGCGGACAGTAGAGACCGTGATCACAGCCTCAGAGAGAGTGGTGGACGCCGGCGACGCCACGGAGATGGTGCGCCACGCGCGGCTGCTGGGGCAGGCCACCGCCCACCTCATCACCAACATCAAGGTAAAGTATCAGCCTATTAATGCCCCACTGCAGGGCAAAGGCCTCCATCCTTGAAATCAAGTTATCGTTGCAATGATGGGTACTGGCTTAATCACCACGCTTGCCAAATGCGGATTGGTGATCACAAACCCGAGCTGTGTCCGAAAAAATCGACACAAAGTTGGCTCGACCCGGGAATTGAAACCAGGACCCCGAGATCTCGGCCCGGTACTTAAACCACTAGACCAGGTGAGAAAACGAAATTGATGTATACAGGCTGTCCCAAAAATGACACGTCACAGTGACACTGGATGTAGGCCAGCACGAGGCATCGAACAAGCCTAACGTGACCTCAGTGAAAGTTGCTCGGTTTTCAAGATATTACCAATTTAAACTTTTTCTAAATTTGGTTGTCCTTTTGCTTACCATCAGGCTAAGTGGAGCCAATGTACTGAGCTATTATACAAAAAAAAAATCGCTGTATCGCTGCGATCGCATATACCTAAGGCACGGTACGTGAAATAGAAGTGTGTCAAGCACTTCTGTGTGTTGTGTGTGTTTCGGGGAAAGGGGCACTGAAGCTAGTGAAATTACTGGGTATACGAGACCTAATAACTGTCGTCTCGGTGTAGCGGGCGCAGGGCGGTGCCGGACAGTAACTGCTTAGTTACTGTTTGGCACTGATCTGTCTAAGGGCAGACGTAGCGCTTACCATCAGGAATACGATCTGCTCGTCTTGTTACACATTGCAATAAAAAAATATATCGCTGTGGCGCTGCGATCGCATACCTAAGGCACGGTACAGCGGTGTTGATAAAGATATAAAGATTTGACGAGCCATTTGGTGTATGGTCGAGAAGTCGGCTACTACACCAAAGGTCGCGGGTTCGATCCTCGCACGGTACAAACATTTGTGTGCATGAACATGTCTGTTTGTATCGGTCTGGGTGTTTCTATGTATAATATGTATGTATTTACAAAAACAAGTATATAAGAAATGTTTATCCGTTGTCTAGCACCCATAGCACAAGCTAATGCTTAGTTTGGGGCTAGATGGCGCTGTGTGAATAATGTCCAAAGATATTTTATTTTTTATATAACAGTTATTTTCGATAGCATTTCAATTACTTGTTAATATTCCCAGACGGAAGCAGAGAGCCAGCCGTCAGACGCGCAGCGCAAACTGCTGGCAGCGGCCAAGCTGTTAGCCGACGCCACCGCGCGCATGGTGGAAGCGGCCAGGCAGTGCGCTTCTTCACCACAGGTTAGATATATTCACTTTTCACATAGATTTTAATATAATTAATTACATATAGAAACAATATTTCTATAATCTAAACTAGTTATTACCATTAAAAATATATACAAAAAAGATCTAAACCACGGAGCTCCGGTTCCGGTTCCGATAAGTCGGAACTTCCGATTGTTATTACACTTCCGGTTCCGAAACTTGGAAAGTTTTAATCGGAAGTCGAAGCATAGCAAATAAATAGAGAGTGCGGCCTGCGGCGCGCGGCGGCCGTGACAAACAGGTTCATACTTGTCGCGCTAGGAGCCTCCCACCTTGTGCGTTATGTGGTCGATTAATTCTTCAATTGTTGTTAATTTTATTATATTAACACTTATCGCCTTAAATCAAAAAATTCTCCCTTGCGACTTCTGCCTCCGCTTCCGATTCCGGTTCCGATAAATCAAATTTAAAAACTCCGGTTCCGATTTCGGTTCCGATAAACTCAACTCCGTTACATCCCTGATCTAAACATAATTATAAATAAAAAATTTGGCCGAGGTCTCCGTCCATGTACAAGATCTAGGTCTAGTCTAGACTCTAGTGGTTTAAGTACCAGGCCAAGATCTCGGGGTCCTGGGTCCGATTCCCGGGTCGAGCTATGTGTCGGTTTTTTCGGACACAGCTCGGGTTTGTGATCACCAATCCGCATTTGGCAAGCGTGGTGATTAAGCCAATACCCATCATTGTAGCGATAACTTGATTTCAAGGATGGAGGCCTTTGCTCTGCAGTGAGACATTAATAGGCTGATACTTTACTTTTTTTTACAAACATTAAGCCGACTTCATGAAAGAATTCTTGATGTGATTTATACGTAACTAGCCTTCCGCCCGCGGTTTCACCCGCGCGTAATCTCTTTTTTCAAATATCCCCCCTTCCCCCCACATTTCCGGGATAAAAAGTACCCTATGTTCACGGGGGATAGTGTAGCTTTCCAACAGTAAAAGAATTATTCAAATCGGTTCAGTAGTTTCAAAATTTTTATTCCCGCTGGAATGAAACGTTTCCCGTAGAAATTTTAATCCGGGTTATAAACTATACGTGTGCCAAATTTCAACTAAATCCGTTTAGCCGTTTAGGCGTGATTGAGGAACAAACAAACATCTAAACATCCAAACATACAGACTTTCGCATTTATAATATATAGTAGTAGGATTATTTTTTAGTTTTTGACAAAATGATGTGTGTTCAGGACCGAGAGAAGCAAGAGGCTCTCCGCAAAGCAGCAGAGGAGGTTCGCTACATCACCGCCGACTACGCGCAGGGACAGGACATCATCGGCTCACAGGTCGCCAGGCTACAGGTACGTCACTTTATAATACCCACAAAATTCAAAATGAAAATATTATTT